>CM062818.1:45635387-46835387 GCA_031772625.1 Pinus tabuliformis
CGGAGTCAAGAAGGAAGAAGAGGAGGATGTGTTTGGTTATGGGGTAGCATCAGATGTGCTCTATCCACAAATTGGTGAAGGCTAATGCACATGAAATCACCAATACCCAGAAATTGGTTTGGGCAGATTCTAAACAGTTTGGGAGATTTTAAAATAATTAATATTTTTAATGAGTCCCTAAGTCTAAAATTAGGAAAAATAAAATATTATTGTGAATTAATATAAAACTGTGCTAGAAGGGTCCAAAAGTCATGGATCAAGCCATACTTAATATTAGCCGTTGATTAGGGACTTAATCTCGGTCGTTGAATTGTCAATGAGAAAAGTATAAGAGGAGGCTTGAGGGTCACTTGGAGAACACACCGAGTTGATCAAGAATTCGATTTTTTGGCGCAGGGATTGCTGAAGAAATCAAAGGAGTGATTAGAGTTGCAGCTGAGGGGCAGCGAATATAGGAGCAGAGAGGCAGAGAGGGTGCCGGGAGCATCAGCTAGAGGACACCCAGAGCCACTCAGGGCCCACGTAGAGGTAGCCAGGAGCTGCGCAGTGCCAGAGATAGCCAACATGGGTGATTTAGAGGCTCTAGAGGCTGACGAAGTGCCTTTAGAGGCTGACGCAGGGCGAGTAGGGGTGACGCTGGGCTAGAGAGGCTGACGCAGTCCCTAGAGGCAGATGCTGGAGATTTCGTGGGGAAGATTGGAGCTGAGAGCTGTGGGATTGTTCATCCATGGTTTTAGCCGAAATATTTGTCTCCGATTGAGAGGTACTACTGCCGATATCATTCTCTGTTGGGTGAGCCGGTTTGGCACCCAGATTGTTTTCTAAAACTGCTTAATAATAAAACCCTCAGAGAGTTGCACCAGTTTTCCCGCATTGGGTTTTTCTGAGGACATTAGTCCAAAAACAACGATGTCACTTGTGTGCTTTTTTTTCCTTCGGTTGATGATCTGTAATGTGTTGAGCATGTACTAGTATTTATTTTCAGTATTTCCATGGTAAATAACTTGTTAATTAAACAAAACAAGTAGGCATAAATAAATCAGAAAGTACATGAAGGATTTCTAACAGTTAAACTTAGAAATTCCAACAGGATGCAACTCTCGCATCAACAGGACAGCCAGGGCAACAGAAGAGGAAAAAGAAAGACATAACCAAAGTCAGATGCTTTAGGTGTGGGGAATTGGGACATTTCCCCACTCAGTGCCCTCGGAAGAAGGGGAAGGAAGAGAAGTCTGGCTCGAAGGCTGCTCCAGTGAAAGCTGACAAGGAGGATGATGATGAGGATTGTACCATGAGTGCTCATGCACCTCTGGAGAAGAGGTGGGGTGATATTGAGCTGTAGTTGGGAGGACTACACTGGGGCAGGATCCTTCAGGTGCCCAAACTCTTGGATCACATATGGCTACGAGAGCCCTTAATAACAGTAGTTGAATGACGAGAGTCAATTGCTGCGAGGGATGATGGAGCAATAGTGGCAGAGCTAGGGTACCAGAGTCTGAAGCAGCGTAGTGGAGGTTGCAGCAGTGCGGGAGGCACTTAGCAGATTGCAACAACGCAGTAGCAGCAGAGGGTCAACACAGATTAACAACTGAGGTAGCTTTAGCATCATGAGGTATCAAGACTGACCAGTATGTCATCTTTTGGGTGGCTGTTCAGTTGCTTACTTCTTAGCAACTGAGTTGCAGTGCAACAGTTAGTAGTGGTAGTGCTATGGGCAGCATGATGCAACATTTTGAGAGGGAGCTGTAGTTCAGATGTAGCAGTGGCAGTGGCAGTGTCATGAGTAGTAGTACAGGGTGCAACAGTGCAGTGATGAAGGGCAGCAGACCAAGCATCAACAACACAAAGGACGATGTCATGGATCAATGTGATGCTTCTATTGGAAATATTGCTAGAGCACATTCCTCACTAAGAGGGAGTGTTGATTTTGGGGTAGCATTAGATGTGCTCTACTTTCGAAATTTTGTGTAGGGGCTAGAATGCGTGAGATCTCGAAGTCCCAGAAATCATTTGGAGAAATTCCACTTGGATGATGAGTTGTTAAAATAATTAATATTTTTAATGGGCTTCCTAAGTCTAAACTTAGGAAAATAAAAATATTAATGGGTATTAATAAAAATATGGGTGAGAAGCTTCTAAGAGGCGAGGATCAAGTTTGTTTTAATCTTGGCCGTTGATTAGGGACTTAATATTGGTCGTTGATTCATCAACAGGAAAAGTATAAGAGGAGGCTTGAGGGTCAGTTGTAGATACACCAAGTGATCAAATCAGTTCGATTTTTCTGGGGTGTGGTTTGCTGAGAAAATCGAACTAGTGATCTAAGTTACAGTGAGAGGGGCAGAAGTTGAGATTTGGGTCGGAAAGGAGTTCTGAGCCAAAGAGTACTGGACAGAGAGGTAGCAATAGCATTCGAGAGGCAGCGTGGAGGCCTACACAACCCAGGCAGGGGTTCACGTAGTGCTGACGCAGGCCAAGAGGGTTTGTTGTAGTGGCAGTGCAGGATATTTGTCAGAAGTTTGAGATTTTGCTAGAGAAGCGAGGTTTTGAGCCAGGGAGGGTTGAACAATAGTCTTACTCCAGCAAATCGATCTAGCAGAAGGGTGACACAGTCTCCTAGAGGCAAGATGCTGGCCCAAGCAGTGATTGCACTGGGCTTTCATAGTGTTTGCCAGAGTCAGGCCACTCAGTGGATTAGTTGTGACTTGGAGAACGAGCTAAACCCTCGTATGTATTTCTTGCTGCCGAGATTTCTTTGAAAGGTTAGTCGGTGTGAGAGGCAACCTGTTGTACTCAGATTCTGCTTGCTTAATAATACAAACTCTCTATCTGTTGCACCAGTTTCCCTGCATTGTGTTTTTCCGGGGACGTCTTGTCCAAAAATAACGGTGTTCCTTGTGTGTTTTTCTCAAATTTGTCTCAGTTTATGATTTGTATGTTAGTGTAGTCTGCAGTAGTCTTTTTCATCACTATTTATAAATTAAATAACTTATTGAATGTAATAACAAGTAGGAGATGATAAACCAGTGATTGCAGTAGGATATATGATGTGTAGATTCATAAATTTTCATAGACCCAAGGTGTGGGCAAGGAGAAGGGGCAAGCTAACCCTATGTGGACCTAGTGGAGGAATGTGTACCTTGGTGGGAGAAAAGACAAATAGGGTAATAATGAATGGAAAGAGGGTAACATAAGTTGATAAGGGAGGGGGATGACACAACCAAAATCGGGGTTTCCCATGAAATACCATCCCTAGAGCCAAAATGGTTAGTAAAACATATCCCATGGGACTAGAATCAAGGTTAATACCTAAAAAGGGTCTAGAGGGCAGGAGCACAAACCTAGCCTATTCTTTCCGCCAAATTCCCCCATTAATCCATGCTCAGAAGTGTCCATGATAAGCAAACTACACTACTCAATTTCCAAATTACAAGGCATACCTTTAGGTTTGGGAGGCCCACTTTCAAACATACGATCATGGCAGATGGGCGAGGGACCACATGGATGCCTCAGGTGGCGGAGAAATGGCACAATGCACTAGTTAGTCGCTACAAGGGGTTGTTGACTGCCGCCTAAGGACCATCTTTGAGAAATTTTTTCCCTAGGGATATTATCCACAAAATGGTGGGTTACAGATCTGATTAACGATACCTTCTATTAGGATTCTATCACCCGATGCCTCTTGTGCTATAGAGATTGTGGCTTTGACAACTACAAGGTCACCGTGTTAACCACCAAACAGTTGCTGAGGTCCCTCAAGCTAGATAAAAAGGGTTGTCCTATATCTCTATCAACTGAGCTTATGCTAGGAGGTAAATTATTAATACACATCTAGATCTAGTATGCTTATGCAAGAGATTAAGAGAGAGATGTATCTTGAGCTAAGATTTTCTTAAGTTGTTTAAGTACTTAATTAAAATCATTTAAGACTACTTGACAATCTTTAGACAAGATAAAATGATTAGAGATACAAGTGTAAATCTCAACAATATTCCACAAGATACCAAGTAACCCAAGATGCCAAATGCTAAAATAGTAAATCAAGTTGTTGATCACAGATTTATGACAATTTATACCAGCAATACTACTTTAGAAAAATCAGATCTTAAGAATGTTGTAACCACAATGCATAAACCACTTCAAATGGTGAAACTTGCCCAACAAATAAAACACTGAAATTCTAATAACCAACAAATGTAATTTAGCTTGTTTAGATTACTTTAAGATGATGTATTCAGTAGAAATTCAGATCTGATTTTTGATTTACAGTAGTAAGTAAAGACAGATCAACAAGATAAAATTGCCAAAAAGAGATGGCTTATATGTCGAAAAATAGCAAAATACGCTAGAAATTGAAAATTTCAATTTTAGGGCTTTTAGAGAGTTTGAATCAACAATTTTCAGAACTGACATGTTTATTACAACAATGAGTTAACCACAGATCAACAAACTAATCAAGCCAAAAATACATGGCCAATATTTCAAAAAATAGAAAACATTTCCGGAAATTGAAAATTTCAGGTTTTGTTCCTTATTAAATATTTGATTCAGAGATTTCAGAACTGCAGAAAATTTCAGTTATGCAGAAAAATCTGGCAAGCTTAAATGTTAGATCTATGCTAAAACTCAAATACCCAGGAGGTCAAGATTTGTGAAAATAAAGATTTTGCAATTTTAAATGACTTTGACCATTTAGTTTGTGATCTTGGGGCCTAATTATTAGTAATTTGCTTGCTGTAATAAACTACAAAAAACAAGGGTTTAGAGGTCAAACTCTAGGCCGAAGGCCTTAAAGATCTCACTGTTGAAAATCATTGAAACTTTAGGATCACTTTTCCGCTTGCAAAATATGAATTCTGAGACCTGAATCCTCCAAAATGACCAAGTATTTAGCTTTAAAACTTCAACTTAGGGTTTCAGGTCAATTTTGGGTCAAAAGAGGCCAATAATTGGAGAACAAGGCTAAGGGAAGCAAACTTGCAGGGATAAATGAGCTACGATGATAGGTTGGGGCACAAGGATGGAGAATAAGGGCCTAAAGGCCAAAAAGGAGAGCCTGCAAGCCCTTAGAGGGCTACGACTTAGGGGAAGAGAGGGAGGAGGGCCAAGGAGGGGGGCTACAGGAGAGAGGAGGAAGGGAAGCTGAGGGAATGGAGAAGAGGCTGGAAGGAGGGCCAAGAGGGGATGGAGGGCCGAGAGGGAAAGAAGGGCCAAGGAGGCCTCACGGTGGAGGACAAAGGGCCAAAGAGGAGGCCGAGGAGGCCTCATGGTGGAGGACAAGGGCCAAAGATGAGGCCGCAATGCCTCTAGGGCTTGCGGCAAAGGGAAGAGAGGAGGCCGAGGCCTCAAAACCCCACAACAAGGCCTAAACAAGGCCCTAAACCAAAATGCTAATGGGAGGAATCTTGATGCTGAGGCCTAGGAAGGAAAATCCGGGCCTAAAAGGCCCAAAAAGGTTGAAACCCTTGCTCAAAATGTTTATGCTTCAGCTCCTCTGATTTTTCCAAAATTTTTTCATGGGGAACCTGCAGAAATTCCCAAGACACTAGATATTACCCTCAAGGGCCTAGATCGAACTCTTCTCCGACTTGGTTTCTCGATCTAACTTCCAAAAATGAAAATAGAAACACCCAAACCCCAATATATACAGAGATAAAACTAAAACTCCAAGTCAAATTAGAAAAATAATTTACGAAGTTAAATTTACAAAATTATTTACAAAATATACATGGGTTTTCAAATGGATTTTCAGAAAATAGTTGTTATGATATTTTTTCCTTGAAAGAATGGCTAAAACGCTTTAGAAAAATTAATGCTCACTATAGCCCAATCGAAGATTCAATCCACCATATAGAAACTAGAGATACAAGCAAAGTTACCCTTGCCCACAATATGTGAACTCGGAAACCAAGCATTGAGTACCTGAACACACTATGTATTATCTCAAAATAACAATATAAAGCAGCACATAGGAAACCTGTAGTCAATACATACCATAGATCAACGACAAAACCACCTCGAGTTGCATCCCAAAGTCTTTTATTATAATAGAAAAAATAGTTCCCAGCGAGACAATAGTTTACAAAATGCTTTAGCAACAATTCTAACCAGAGATCAAGATGACTAGAGACTCAAATTATCTCTAATTTATAGATAAATCCTCCAAATGGAAAAATAATGGCTAGTTTATTTGATCTTTGTCAAAATAATCTTGGCCGTTGATAAACATTTCAAGATCTTTTAATTTTGGACCTTGATTTCGTATCTTTGAGGGATTTTCGAATTTATCATTTTATTACATTTTAATTAGCTCAAAATTAATTATTTGACATTGACTTAACCACCAAGGTCCAAGGATTAAAAATTTCTTGAAAAAGACAATATTCCCTTGGTGGAGGACCTTTAAAAATTGGCTCTTTTAAGACCCACAAATTTTTCCATTTGGAGAATTTATTTTTCTAAGACAATTTAATTTGACACTAATTAACTAATTTACTAGCTTATGATTTAATTTTATTTTGCCAAAAAAATTAATTAATTTACCTATGAGGGGATTAATTATTTTTCCAACCCTCTAATACATATTATTTTTCATTTACAAGGCTCAAAGAGGGAATACACATTTATCTTAGACCCTCAAGACACAACCCATCTGCGACTCAATATGATTTGCTAAATCAAGTGATTTGTAATAAAATAATTAAGCCAATTAACTTAAATTATTTCCAAACCACTTTTACATCAAACTCGATTAAAACACTAGGACTCACCTGATAATTCGGCAATAAATTATTTGGGGGTTTAAGCTAGAAGGAAAAAACTCTTTTGATTAGTCGTGTCGAAAAACACAAGTAATCAGTGAGGTTAAAAAACCTCCTAGAATGGAATTCATTGTCAACTTATAGGCTTACTTAGGTTGTTACGTAGACTCATGGTTTTACTAAGATCATTTACAATATATAGCTTGCAGAATGGGATGAACATGACACATGGACTGCTGATATGTGATCTGATTCTTGTTGAAAAAAGTTGGTACTTCTGCTTCTTTGGAACTTTGACAATTTGAGTGCAACAAGGCATAGACAGTTTCTCAGTAGACAAAGCAGAGCTAGTTGCAATCAGAAACTCAGTGCACAGTTGCAGAGGCAATTGTTGGGATTTAGTTCTTAGTTGCAGTAGTTGTAGCATCAACAACAACGTGACATCAGTTGCAACACAGTGCAAAGTTGGCAGCAGTGCAAATGCAAGATGATTCAGCTACAAAGTTAGCAGATGAATCAAAGTATGCGCAATAGCTTGATGGACAGTGATAGGTTTTAATATAATATAGATGTCAGACATCAGCAGGAGAGGGAAGATGTTATGGGAGAAGACAAAACACCTTCCACGCTAAGATAGATTATCAGCTTGAGTTGTGACCTGAGGTCATGAGTTTTGATCTATGGACCTGGTCAATGGCTATGAGGTTCGTCAAACCTCAAAATGTTTTTAAGGTCGCCAAAATTTGAACCTCAAGGTTGAAGTACGACGAACCTTGTGACATAGCCTGATTGCAAAATGATCAAAGTACCTTTTGAATAGCAACCCATGTTCATCCAAGTGTTAATGCCAGATGGTGAGAGGCACATGACTGATGCAAATGGCGTAGGCACATGACGTATCATCGTCTAATGGTGGCTGACAAGGGCTGCTGGCTGTTTGGATGAACAACTGGCTGCCAAATATAGGAGAAAAAATTCCTCCTATGGGGTTACCCATTTTGTCATGTAACAAGTGGTAAATAACAACTCTGAACCCTGAAAGAGAGGCGATACTAATAATCTTAAGATCTGGTAACATTTGAAAATTATTACTGGAATCACACTCTTGCAAGAGTTTTATGATAAAAGATCTTGAAATTATCTATTTGCTGGAGATCTCTGAAGAATGATTATGCCATCAGTTAGAAATTTCTGTGTTTATGATATTCAGCCAAACATTCAAACCAGATTAATTTCCTATTAAATATCTCAGATTTCAATCATGTATAACAAATTTAAAAAAAATAATGCAACTGAATGCTAGATTCATCAGTTACTCTGAGCGAACATTAGGATTATGGAGAAAAATATAAGTTTTGTTAGGTTTATCACACTTCATATAGTGGCCCAGGAAGATAACCAATGAGTGATAAAAGCAAGATAAGATAGTTTTATTAAGGTCCAACAAACGACCAGAAAAGTAGGTGAATGGGACTAAAAGATAAAGATACATCTTGTGTGAATATGATGTAGGGTGCTAATGCAACACTTAGATAATGTTGAAAGCAATAGAAAGAAGATTGCAGCATAAATAAATATCTAGCTAAATGAATTGCTATGTCTAATCAAAAGATAAAACAATGGTATAAGTGTAGAGATACAATGGGAGAGTTCAAGCATGGAATTCTGTAAATATTTGTGTTGACAAATAGAGAGGAAGAGGGATGGAGGTAATGTTAAGGTCTCTTGATCCTGATGACCAAGGGAAAGTGGGGACAGAGGTATTGGCTTGTTGTCATGGGACATTGTCTGGGAATTTGGCTGAAGAATCATGGGAGGGGTGTATGTAGGAGTGATGAAATACTACTCTCCTGTCGTCTGAGATCAGAGGAAAGAAACTTTGGATAGAACCTTAGCTCAGCTAAATTTGGGGGGTATTTAGACATGTGGGAGATGCCCTGCTTTGGATTTGTCTAGAGCTAGTTCATCTATCACTATGGTGAAGTGTGGTCTGTTGCTTGGTTTGACGACTTTGAATAGGTGTTCTCCAAGAGGGGTTATCAGCCCACATAACAAGTGCACACACACCAAGAGGTTTATTGAGTCTACATTTCAAGTTTCATTATGTCATCTTAATGACAAAACTAGTATTAAATAAGATAATATAATTTTATTAAGTTGAAGTTTTAACAAATGACCACCACAAAAATAGGTCAGTGGGACTGTTGAGTACAATAGTGTCATTGCATAAGGGGAACACAGAAAGATGGCTCCTAGGAAAAGAAAAATGCAGAAAGTGAAATAGAGTGAGGCACTCCTCTAATTTAAGTTATTAAAATCAGAGCACCAGCTCTAAGCTAAGACAAACCGAGCACTGATTTCTTGAAATCGATTGGAATAGATAGACCCAACATTTGATTACAAATGAGTCCTCTAATTTATTAAAATCAGAGCACCAGCTCTAAGGTAAGACAACCCAATCACTGATTACTTGAAATCGATTGGAATAGATAGACCCAACATTTGATTACAAATGAGTCAATGGAAGCATGTTGAGATTTTATGTCTTGTATATAATAAATTGAATAAAATATAACATTTGATTACAAATGAGTCAATGGAAGCATGTCGAGATTTTATGTCTTGTATATAATAAATTGAATAAAATATGGCCTTAGCCATAATTACAAGCACATAATGTTGTTACTATATGAGTGGGCCATAACCACCTGTGCAGATTACACTAATCTTTCCAGCATTACCAATGAATTTCTTTTGATTCTATGCTTTGAAACAAACATATCTTGAACACTTTTTTGGCTAATCATGGACATATATATCATTTCTTCTTTAACTTTTCATTTTTTGTGCTTTGTAAAAGACATGATTAGGGCCATTTAGGTTTTGAATTCTTGCTTGTTCCTCTAGTGAAGTAGGCTATGTATCTTTTATTCACCTAATGACCTATTTTGTACATCTAACAGATCCATTCCTGTGTGGAGTGAGGAGGTGGCAAAGGGTGTCATTTTCCAGCATATTGTCATCAATTTCTTCACATATGGTTTTCCCGTAAGTTTCTGAGTGTTCTCTATCATTGTGTTCGATTTTTTTTATTTGTGAAAGTATTTCATATATTACTAAGAAAATAATCTAAAATGGTATCTTTTCTTAAAGACAATAGAAGAGAATGCAAGTGATCTATGTATTGAAATATTACTAATAACTGTCTCCTTGATTGGTTGTGTTTTTTGTCGAAGCAATACGATGATTCCTCAACTTGTAGTTACACCATTTCTGCATCTTTTGAGTTTGTTTTTAAAGTGCCATGTAACATTAAAACAAATATTTTATTTGAGGATATGATGTTTATACTTGAAATAAATTCATAATTTATTAGCTGAATTTAAATTTAGTATCCAGATTTTGACATTTAAAGGGGACTAAATTCTAGAATTTATAGGCAGTACCTAGAGCAGCTCAAAATGATGAGACAATATGTTTTTTTTTTAAACTTCAAACTAATGATTATCAAAATACTTGTTATGGTAGAAGTAGTGGGTGCTCTTTTTCTCTTGGCACAAGTTGTAAGAGTTTGCTACAGCATTGTTTCTTGGATTTTGCACTGTATCTACATGCCAGAAGCTGAACTGAAAGATGTAAAAGAACATGCCAGAAGTCTCAATAAGAAGAATGAAGAATCAAAGGAGATCATCATCAGCTTTAAAGTGCAATTGGAAGAAGCCAAAAAGGTTGGAGAACCACTCAGAAGAGAACTTGAAGAAAGTAACAAAGAATGGAAGAACACAGAGAAGGAAAATCACACACTCAAAGAAGAAGTTGCTCTATTGAAACTCCAAGTACAGGAAGCAGAAATGAAAGAAAAAGACTTGCTAAGACAACTAAAGGATTCTGGTGAAAGGTATGTGTTGCACACATTTTGTCAAAGTTCCAAGGAAGCAGTTGTGCCAATTTTTTTCAAAGATTAGGATCATCGACCAACAACTTTTTGAGTCATTATAAAACCATTTGGCAAATTTGTAATGTAAATGATGCTAGTAAGACCATGTATTTATGTAACAACCTTGGTAAGCCTATTATTTTGGCGACGAATTTCATCCTATGAGGTTTTTCGTTTCACTGATTATTTGTGTTTCTAAACACGGATAATCGACAGAGTTTTTTCCTCCAACCTCATGCCAAAGCTAGAGTGGAATTTATCGTAAAAGTCTTAGGTGAGTCCTAGTGTTCTAATCGAGTTTTCTGTAAAAACAATTTGGGAATAATTTAAGTTAACTGGCTAAATTATTTTATTACAAGTCACTTGGTCTACTAGATTATATTGTGTTGCAGAATTGGGTAAGTTATTTGAGGGTCTATAATGAACGAGTATTCCTGCTTTGAGGGTTGAATTATTGTAAAATCCTATGTAAAAAATATTTTAGTGCATGGTCCCTCATACTTAGACACCATGGCTAAAATATTTGAGGGTGGAATGTAACGACCAAATGTCGTATAAGCACATGAAATCTTTAAAATACTTCAAAGATGCATCTACAAAGTTGAAGCATCAAGCCTAGAAGTCTCAACCACTTCAAGGACAAGAAGGGTCTACAATCCATCATTCATCAAGGAGGGCTACAAAGCTAGAAGGAGAGCCTTATATAAAGGCACCTACAAAGAAGAGCATATCTACATCAAGCTACAAGTCTTCAAGCACAACTCATCACCGAGCAAATCCACTTGGAGAAGACAACTTGAAGGAAATCAAGATCCAGGGAAGACAAGCCATCAAGCTTTCAAGGAGGAAGCAAATCTATCAAATCTCAAAATCTATCAAATAAGTGCATGTCCCCTTCTGAATATACATCAATGTCTTTTTGCAAGGAAAGCAATAAGTTGGTAGGCACCAATAACTTTCTTGCATGGAAGAAGAAGACTGATCTACTTCTCAAGGAGAATGAGCTCCTAGAATATGCCAAGGGGAACATCACTGTCCTTGCTAAGGAACATACTCAAGCCTTAGCCAAGTACAATAAGGATGAGACAAGAGCTCAAAGGATTATGATAGAATCAATCAAGGACTCTCTCATTCCCTATGTCTCCAAGTTTGAGACATCAAAAGAAATTTATGATAAGCTAGTAGAGCTATTCACGGTATCCACCACCGAAGAAGTATTATCTCTGAGGAATGAATTATACAAGATGAAGATAACAAAGGAAGGAATAGCTCCCTACTTCATGAAAATATCTGAGATGAGAGATCAACTTCAAGAGCTTGGGGAAGTCATGTTTGTCAGAGAGATGGCAACTGTTGTACTCAATGCTTTACCTGATGAGTGGGGAAACTTCACATCAAGCATTTATGCCAAGAAGGAAGCAACCACTCTCAGTGATATATGGCCCCTATGCAAAACAGAGGAGACTAGACTTAAGGTGAAAGAAGATGTGGGATGAAAGGAGCAATCATTTGCTACCATGGCCAAAAGAAAGGGTAAATTTGGCAAGGTTGGTCCACGAAGAACAAACAACAAAGACATGTCCAAGATCCAATGTTTTGGATGCCAAGAGTATGGAAACTACAAAAGTAATTGTCCCAAGCTTAAGAAGGACAACAACAACATGAGAAAGAGAGAAGAAGCTCATATAACTCAAGAGGTGGAAGAGGAAGGAAAGAAGCAAAAGAAGGAAGATCCTTCGGATCTCTACTATGACTAGGTCAAACTCTTTCCTTCTATAGTTCTTTCAAAGTTTTGAGTAGAATAGGAACATGTAGGAATAAATTAAATTGCATGGCTAGAATTACCCTCTAGAATCTAGCAACATGATGTACAAGGAGTTCTAGACACTCATGTAGATGTAGCATTTATGAGAAGAAAAAAAATGCATAAGTAGTAATATCTTCTAGAATATAGCTCAAAGATATTCATGTAGAAGGAGCATACCTAGAATAGGACCTCATGATAAGAGTCTTAGAAGACCTAAATCATCAAAGGTAGGAAACATTTGCAAGGCGAGGATCTTTAAAAATCCTATGATGGAATCTTCAAGGGAAGATTCGTGAACCGAGGCAGATGTCTCATTAGGAATCCCACTCATGGGATTCAAAAAAAGGGATGATATGCAGGCAGGCTAAGATGAAGCAAGAAGGGCTACACCAAAGAATGATCAAGGAGGATCAAGATGAGGTATGTATACATCAAAGTTTAAGTCATGTCATCATTTGTATATTATTGAGTTATGGGTATAGTTCTATAACATGATCAAGCATGAAAGGATCTCTTTCACCAAGAACATGCTCGAAGGCATGTACCGCAATGCAATAAAGGTCAACAAAAGTACATGCTCACATAAGAAGCATACGATTGCTCACTAAGCAGCAAGAAGAAATCCTGACAAGTCTAGAAAGCAAGGGATGAAGGAATGCTTCCACAAGAAGCATTAGGTGGTTGACTGATCTATCTGAGAAGAAGAAAATGAAGAAAGAGATTAAGCATGTGAAGAACACCATGATCACCGAGAATCACTATCTGACAAAATGCCTTGAAAGATATCTCTCGAAAGTAGGCAGGATAACTCTGATGAAGGAAGAAAGGACCCTTGACACCTATGAAGACCTTAGAGATATAAGAGGTGCAGATAACTGATTCTACTCTATGAAGATGTTGTGATGAAGAAGCCATCAAACAAAAGGAAAAACATTGTTGAAGCAATATCAGGATGAAGTCATGATGGGCTACCAGGTCAAAGCATATAACCTAGCAAGTATGATGGAGCATTCGTGAGGAGAGCATTCTGAAGCATGGACAAGACGACAAAGGAGTAGCCAAGATGACTAGAAGAACTTGATAGTCACTTTCCACGAAGCAATGACATGACTAACCAAGAAGGAAAGTGATGGATGGATGGTGCCTTATCGAGAAGAAGTTCGATCGAAAAATTCATGACATCAAGAAAGGAAGGAGATCATGCAGCTGAAGGACCCACGAAGAAGAAACTGTTGATGAAGGAAATAGTCCCCAGTTAAGAGGGAGCTTCGGCAGGTCCTTGATCAAGAGGGAGTTTTGAATCACCCCTAATTACAAAGGAGTGACAATTGTGTTTTCTTTTTCATGGGCCTTGGAGTTGTATGTCTAGATGAAGGCCATGAATGGAAATGTGAACACAAGATAGACACAACATTCTTGTCTTCACTTGGGAAGAAAGAATGGGAGGATTAGGTAATCATTTGGCATCCGATACTCTTTGAGGATGTGTAGGGCATCCAAGAAAAGAGTAGGCAAGAGGATCGATATTCTTTGAAGGTTGGGAACCCAAGATAAGAATAGTCCCTGAAGGTCATACTTGAGAACACCCGGATGGGTATGTACCTTGAGAGCAATGATGAAGGTGTGTATAAATCATTAGTCTTGCCAACATTGTGGCTCATGGTCTCGTGAAGAGATGGAGCTATTAGTCAAGGCCTTACACTATGACAATGTTGATGGATATGATGCTATAACAGATGGATTGCTAATCCGGTTTCTCTTATGTGAATTCTTCAAGATTGAAAGTTTCCAAACACCTTGTAATGTTGTATGAATACCTCCCTAGTTAAGAGGGAGTGTTGGAGAAGATGTAACTAGGTTCATTCTTCATATATGTAATTTTGATATTTGTACTTATTCAAGAAAAGAGAATTTATTTTGATATTATTTGTCCATGAGTTTCTTGCTCATTGAAAATAGGTCAAGCACATTTTGAAGTGCTTCTAGGGAGTCAGTCAAAATGTAATTATGATGAGACCCTTTGAGGGCATGTTACACCATGTATGATGTCATACAAGGTCATGGGAACACCTCCAAGGCAAGTCAAATCCTCTCCTAGCAACAACAAAGACTACAAGCAACAAAAATAATGAAGAAAAGTTGAATTTTGGCACAAACTGCAAGTCGGCTTTAGGGACAATGATGTCGGCTTCAAGGAGGAGGGACAAACCTCTATAAATAGAGGTTGTCTACTCCTCATTTGACTACACTAACTCATCTCTGTAATCTGCAAGAAAGGAGGACGAAGTAAGACAAAGAAAAGAGGAGAAAAAGGGTATGTTAGGGTAGCGAATCAAGAAGTTGTAGCCGCAGTCAAAGCACTGTCTCTAAGGTGAAAACTAGTTACTTGTGCGAAGAATTGAGCCATCTTTGCAGTCACAACGACCACCATATATCAGTCTCAAGTTTATCATTGTTTGGGCTAGTTATTAGGCCTATAAAGACCCTGCACTTTGTGTTGAAGAGAGCCTCACAAACGAAGTGAAGGAAGACTTTTCTGAAGCTAACACAACCACACGTGCGAAGTAAGAAGGCCACTCTACAGCCCTAACCACAGTCATACTTCAGGTCAAGTATAATCATTGGTTGGGGTGGAATTTAAGGTCTATAAGACCTCCCTCTAGAGCAAAGGAGAAACACTCACAAACGAAGGAAGCTGAGAAAGAAAGGGACTGTTTCTAGGGCTAGAAACAATCACACATGCGAGGTACAATTGCAAATTGACAATGGTCTAAAGGCAATATATAGAGGGACATCATTTGGATGTAGGAAAAGGTATACAAGGTCCCCAAGATCAGCAAGAAGATCCTCCTTATAGCGAAGTAGAAGAAGCCCTAATATTCTAGGGTTTCCTAACCTAGAGGACAAAGTGCTGGAAGACAAAGTGCTAGAAGAAGTGCCGGAAGTGACAGTGTAGAAAGAGGAAGGATTAGACTCATGCTTGCAAGAGATCTTAGCCAAGGGTCTAGGGTTTGGAAGTTGTTCAAATAAGAAGCTTCAATAACAGAAAACTTACAAAGGGTTTCCCTCTCAAGAGTGGAGAGGGTTTGTCCCTAGCAGAGAGCCAACCTTTTGTGTTCTTGTTATTTTGGTTTGGTGGTAGTTTGATGAAGCACACACATATGCACTAATAAGAAGAAAAAGAAGTATAAGCTAACTAAGAAAAAGTAAAAAGACTTCACAAGTTGTTATCAAGTCTCAGAGAATCATCTCAACACTACTTTGCCCTAGAGTCCCTAACAAAATATTGAGTTCAGAAGTCAAATATCAACTCATTAAAGGCCAGGTTCGTTGAAGTCTCCAAAGGACGAGTTCTTTATTGAAAGCGACAAGTTTTCCCTTGCTTATATCACTGACCGAGTTTACCTCTTGGAGGGACGAATTAATATTGTCCAGCTGGCGAAAATTTCTCTTGCTTGAGCATATCTGGGTTTGCAAAGTTTGTGGAGGCTTTTTGGCCAAGGACGAGTTGTATCTTCTCTTTCCTAGGCGTGTTATCTCTACATCTCAAGCTTATACTCACTCTGCTCAATGAGCATTGTAACATGTCTTAGGCTTGCTCCTATTGCTGCAGCGCTTATAGTGTCCTTCTTCATCATCCTCTTTGGATTAACGCTCCAGCAAACGAGGCAGGTTCTGACAATTCTAGTGTTGAACAACCTCTTGGTATTTTGCCCCATCAAATCCATGGGGATATTGTTCACTTTTCGCAAATGTTAATTAAAGGTTATGCATCTAAAATATGTATATCTTGGGCTGAAACGATTGTGTTTGAGTACAGTGCTAGAGGAATCGACTTTGTATTGGAGGCTATAAATCAACCAACTTATCTGGAAGATCTTACAGGACTTACAAAATTAATCTTGCGAAGCATTTCAACTTAGATGGGGAGGATTGAAATGAAGTAAATGATGATGTGGAGATCTAGATCTCAAGTACTTGACCACCAAATAACCAGGTTTATTTTGCAGCATTCATTGTAAGACTCTTTATCTTCTTGTCCATTTATCATAAAATCACTACATTGCTGAATCACTAAAGTAAAATTGATGAGTTCCCTCAAATTATCGAGGAAGGATCTATTCAATAAATTGATGAATACTTTTTTGATGTGAGCCATTGTTGCTTTCTGGTTGGAGGATTAAGTCCGTGAATTGAAGTCCCGTTTCTTTAAAGTGTAAATTTGATAATGAAGAAAATGACCAGACTTGATAATGCATTAGAGTCGTTAAATACTTTGATACATTCCATTGTTGATGGGATGGTAAAAATCAGTAAAGACACTCTTTCAGACATTAAAATTTGTCTACAAAATGCATAAGAAAACATGAAATTGTTGAGATTTTCTGTTTCCTAAATTAGGAAAAAATCTCTAATGTGCGACAACAATAGAATTTGTTGCTATATTAGCTCCAATTAGTTGGGAAAGAGTTAATGCATCCTATATTTGTTATGAGAGGATTTATGAGTCAGTTAGATTCTCTTGGCTATAAAATACATGCCCGTACAGATATTGGTTGAGTGAGAGTTTGTGAGGAAAATGATTATTTTGTAATCTCCTGATTAATAATAAGATTTCCGATGCCTATGTTTGGTGGACGTAGCCCAGATTGGTTGGGTGAACCACGTTAACTTACTGTGTCATTTGTGTATGATTGTATTGCTGTGTCTGTCTTTGTTTTTCCCTGCGCACTGTTAATTTAACAATTGGTATCAGAGCTGCGCAGCGGAGGAGTGGCGGGCCCAAGTCTGGCATAGACTGTTTGTGCGCTGGCCGAGTTGGTATGCGTTTGCAGAACTGTGCGTTGAATGGTTAATCTGCGTTGCCGAACTGTTGAACTGTTGAAGTGCGTATGCCGTGGTGCGTATGTGACCTGCGTACAGCGGTGGAGTCGTTGATCAGTGAATGCGTTGAATGGTGGTGCGTATAATTGCTGCGTGGAGGTATTACCAGCGTGCTGACCAGAGAAGCAACACTGCTGCGTGGAGGTATTACCTGCGTGGAGGTATTACAAACCGAGGATTGTGAAGGTATTCAAACCTGCGTGGAGGTATTACAACAGCTGCTGGTTGGTTTTAACATTATATTTCTGAGGTATGTGAATGTACACGGTTTTTTGTTTATAATACCTGCGATTGGAGTCCATATTTGATTTCTCCATGAAACCATGATATGTTTCGACTGCCACAAATTGCAGAATGGGTAACATGTTTCGACTGCCACAGGCACAAATTGCAATTGTTTTGTCTTTTGGGTTTTTTATTGTAATGCGCACAACGAAAAGTTTTTTGTTTTAAAAGCAAAGGCAGTAAGGTATAGGCGTTTTTTGAGATTAACTTCTTTTATTTAAAAGTTGGATTTGGAGATTATTGTTTTTTGGTTGATACAAGATGGCGAAAACTCAGAGTGCCCGGTTTGAAATCGAGAAGTTTAATGGCAAAAATAATTTCGAGATCTGGAAGGTGAAGATGTACGATCTGCTTGTCCAACATGGTGTGGCAAAGGCGTTGTTGGGAAAATCCAAACAGCCTTACAACATCACAGATAATGAGTGGGCCGAGATGGATGAAAGAGCAATAAGTGCTATTCGACTGTGTCTGGCGGATGATGTCTTGTTTAATATCGTGTCAGAGACAACAGCTGCTGGTTTGTGGACGAAACTTGAGAAACTGTACATAACCAAATCCTTAACCAATAGGATTCTCCTGAAACGACAGTTGTACAGTTTGTGAATGAAGGAAGGTACATCAATTGCTGATCATTTGAATGCTTTTAATACTCTTTTGGTGCAATTACAAAGTATAGAAGTAAAAATTCAATCCGAGGATAAAGCTATTACTTTATTGTGCTCGTTGCCCGAGTCATGGGATCATTTTGTTACTTCTATAAGTCTTAGTTCATCAGAAACCATTGAGTTTGATGATGTAGTTGCATCTTTATTATCGGAAGAAACAAGGAGACGGTCGCATTCAGAAACCTCTACATCAGAAGCTATGATGGTTAGAGGTCGTTCTAAGGAAAGACGCTCCAGTAGGCCGAGCGACTCACGGTCAAAGTCGAAAGGAAAGAAGAGTAAGGTAAAATGTTGGTTTTGTGGCAAATCAGGGCATTTGAAGAAGGACTGCTGGAAGCGACAGCAGCAAACTTCTAAAGAAGGTTCTTCGACAGAGAAGAAGGAGGCAAATATGACAGATACAGGTTCGGCATCTGGTTCAGGTATGAGTGATGAAGTGTTATCAGTTAATGTGTCAAATCATGATCAACATTGGTTGTTAGATTCCGGTGCATCAAACCACATGTGTATTCATAAAGAATGATTTAAGACATATAAATCAATTAATGATGGAGTTGTGTACATGGGTAATGATGTAACATGTAATATTGTGGGGATTGGGAGTATACAACTGCAAATGTTTGATGGGACAACTAAAATATTAACTGATGTGAGGCATGTACCAGATTTAAGGAAAATTTTGATTTCATTAGGAGCACTTGATTCAAATGGATATAAAACTGTAGTTCAAGGTGGAGTAATGAAAATTTACAAAGGTATTTTACTAGTTATGAAAGCTAAGAAGGTAGGAAATCTATTTGAGTTAGAAGGAGGTAGAGGGTCAGATTATGTGTCTACGGTGTCTGAACATTGTTCATTCACTTATGGCATCAAAGGTTGGGGCATATGAGTGAAAGAGGGTTAAAATTTTTGGCTGATCGCAAGTTACTTCCAAATCTAAAGTCTGGAAAGTTAGATTTCTGTAAGCATTGTTTGTTTGGAAAACAAAGTAAGCAAAAATTTAAAACAGGCAAACATACTAGTAAAGGCATACTTGATTATATCCATTCAGATGTTTGGGGACCAACCCCTACAACCTCATATGGTGGCTCATCTTATTTTGTATCGTTTATTGATGACTTTTCTAGGAAAGTGTGGGTCTACATGTTGAAAAGGAAGTTTGATGTTTTTTCAGTTTTCAAGCAGTTTAGAGCATTGGTAGAAAACAACACTGGTAGAACAATAAAATGTTTAAGAACTGTCAATGGTGGTGAATTTACTTCTAAGGAGTTTGAGAGCTATTGCAAGGATGCAGGGATCGAGAGACATAAGACCATGGTTTATACTCCTCAGCAAAATGGAGTTGCTGAATGCATGAATAGGACGCTTCTAGAGAGAGCAAGGAGTATGCTGAGTAACGCCGGGTTGCAAAAGGAGTTGTGGACGGAAGCGGTGGCAACAGCTTGTTATGTGATAAACCGATCTCCATCAACGTCGATAGGCTGCAAGATTCCTCAAGAGGTATGGAAAGGTCACCCTTGTGACTATTCTAAACTTAGAGTGTTTGGTTGTGATGTATATGCTCTAGTGCCTAAACATCAACGAACTAAATTAGATCCAAAGTCTAAAAGGTATATCTTTGTTGGGTATGGTGTTGGAACAAAGGGATATAGATTGTGGGATCCTACTACCCGCAAAATCATCATCAACAGAGATGTAAAGTTTAATGAATCCTCTCTTGTACAGTTAGATGTAGATAGTAGATTGAAACAGGATGATGTATCTGACATTCAGCACATTCAGTTTGATAGTATTTCTAATGATAGTCATGATGACCATAGTTCAGATACTAGTCATGAACAGGTTTCAGAATCAGAACATGAACAAGGTTCAGGTATAGATCATGAACAGGTCTTAGATACTGATCGTCAAGAAGTTCCTACAGATGGCAGTCAGCAAATCGAGGAAGCGCCAGAAACATCCTTAAGAAGGTCTACAAGAGTCAAAAGGCCACCAAGAAGGTATGATGATTATGTTACTTCAGTTGCATTTACTGCTAATGACGATGAACCTCTGTGCTATCAGCAAGCAATAGGAGGTTCGAAAAGTGACAAGTGGGAAGCAGCCATGGAGGACGAAATGATGGCCTTAGGTAAGAATGGCACATGGGATCTGGTTGAGCTTCCGAGAGACAGGAAAACTGTGGGGTGTAAATGCGTTTTCAAGCTGAGACGGGGTGTGAATGATACGGAAGACAGGTACAAAGCGAGGCTGGTTGCAAAAGGGTTTTCTCAGAAAGCTGGCATTGACTTTCATGAGATTTTTTCACCAGTGGTTAAAATAGTTTCAATTAGAATTGTGTTAGCATTAGTGGCTTTGCTTGATTTAGAGTTGCAGCAGTTAGATGTTAAGACTGCGTTTCTACATGCAGACTTAGATGAGGAAATTTATATGGAACAACTGGAAGGGTTTGTTCAGCATCGCAATGAGAAATTTGTCTGCAGGCTCAAGAAGTCATTATATGGCCTGAAGTAGTCGCCTCGGCAGTGGTATAAGAAGTTTGATTCTTTCATGTTCAGTCAGAAATATGTTAGAAGTGAATATGATCATTGTGTTTATTTTAAACAGTTAAATAATGGCATATTCATTATCTTGGTATTGTATGTTGACGATATGCTTTTAGCAAGCAAAAGCATAGAAGAAATCAACAGGTTGAAGGCTCAGATAGTAAGGACATTTGATATGAAAGATCTAGGAGCAGCAAGACAGATTTTGGGCATGGAGATTTTCAGAGACAGGAGCAATGGTAAGCTATGGCTATCACAACAAAAGTATATTGAGAAAATACTTTTGAGGTTTGGTATGAATAATGTGAAGCCTGTGTCAGTCCCTTTCGCTTACCATTTCAAGCTTTCTTCGAGTTTATGTCCTAATTCAGATGAAGAAAAGGAATTTATGTTTCGAATTCCATATGCTAATGTAGTAGGGTGTTTAATGTATGCGATGGTGTGTACGCGACCAGATATTTCACATGCAGTTGGGGTTGTCAGCAGGTATATGGCAAATCCAGGTAAAGAACATTGGTTGGTAGTGAAATGGGTGCTTCGGTATTTGAGAGGCACAAGTAGTTATTGTATCACTTACAATAAGAGTAGTGAATTTGTTTGCGGGTATGTTGATTCTGATTTTGCAGGTGATTTAGATAAGAGAAGGTCAACTTCAGGGTATGTCTTTACTCTTGCAGGTGGAGCTATTAGCTGGATGTCAAAGCTACAGAACATTGTTGCTTTATCCACTACTGAGGCAGAATACATTGCTGCTTCTCATGCTTGCAAAGAAGCGATTTGGTTGAAAGGTTTGTTTGGTGAATTTGGTAGGTTGCAGGACAACATCAAGTTATTTTGTGATAGTCAAAGTGCAATACATTTGGCTAAGAATCCGGCCTATCATAGTAAATCAAAGCATATACCGATCAAGTACCATTTTGTAAGACAGGTTATCACTGAAAGGGGAGTCTCTCTTAAAAAGGTGCATACAAAGGAGAATTGTGCCGACATGTTCACGAAACCATTTTTGTTAGAGAAGCTACGTTGGTGTTTGGCTTCTCTTGGCTTGCAGAAAAGATAAAATAATAAACAAACAGGGTATCAGGCTAATTGTTGTCAAGGTGGAGATTGTTGAGATTTTATGTTTCATAAATTAGGCAAAAATCTCTAATGTGTGACAACAATAGGATTTGTTGCTATATTAGCTCCAGTTAGTTGGGAAAGAGTTAATGCATCCTATATTTGTTATGAGAGGATTTATGAGTCAGTTAGATTCTCTTGGCTATAAAATACATGCCCGTACAGATATTGGTTGAGTGAGAGTTTGTGAGGAAAATGATTATTTTGTAATCTCCTGATTAATAATAAGATTGCCGATGCCTATGTTTGGTGGACGTAGCCCAGATTGGTTGGGTGAACCACGTTAACTTACTGTGTCATTTGTGTATGATTGTATTGCTGTGTCTGTCTTTGTTTTTCCCTGCGCACTGTTAATTTAACATAAATTTTTGTAGTTGGAGTCCCAACTTCAGCGAGATGAGCTACAACAAAAGAATCACCATTCTAAACCTGTTTTTGTTTAGAACATTGAGAGAAACTCTCATCAGCAACAAATCAATATTGTTGATCTAATACCCAATGAAAGAGCAGATTTGCATAAACAAGTAGAAATTCAGCATACACTTCCCAAGCCCATCATTAGACCTTGGGAAGAGCTTGTCCATTACAAGCACAGAACAAGTCTTGGATATGATAAGGAGGTTTCCTTTCATATTTCAGATTACTTAAAGCCCATCAAATTTCAGAGTGTTGGGTTTCTTCATGGCAGTTCACCTTCAACTGTTCCACATTCGGCTCCTCTTCCACAACAACAACAACAGAATGTTAAATGCCAACATTGTGACCGAGTTGGCCATATGAAAAATCACTGTTTTGATCTTTATCCGTGCAAGCATTGTGGTCATCATACTCATTCTTCACAACGATGCTTCAAAAACAAGTCTCCTGCAAGAACAAAGATTCATCTTGGATGGATCGCTTCTTGGCAATGGGCTTCAACAACCAAGAAGATATTTTGCTCATACAACAGGATTTGTTCTCGTATATTGAAAAGTCTTGTAGTCGAGATGTCTTCATCTTCTCACCTTGTATCTGACAGGGGGGAAGTGATGGTCATCTACAAGTTTCAAAGCCACATCAAGCAAGCTTGAGCCACAACCTGCCATACCAGATTCAGAGTTATAGCAAGAGACAGAGTTTCCATTGAACATGCCTTCGGTTGCTGGTCAACATTAAACCATCTATGCGGGGTTGCAACATCTCTTCAAAGAATTGGGGACACTTCCTCTAGCAGAAGACTTCAGCTTCTTGCCAGTTTTGGAAGAGTTCCAGGAATTGCATTAAGCATTCCAGAGTTGGTGGTCATCGTAGACCTCCCTTTTTTAGGTTGAAGGGCGCCCTCTCCAAAGCATTAGGGACACTTCCTCTTGCAAAAGATTTCAACTTCTTGCTAGACTTAGAAGAGTTTTGGGAACTGCAGTAAGCGTTCCAGTGTTGGTGGTCATCCTTAAACCACCCCCCTTATACCAACATTTCAGAGAGCATATTCAGCCTAGGGTTGCCATGCATTTTTCACATGTTGTATTACAACTCTCCTCTTGGACTCATACATACCCCTTCAGATTAGGGGGGGGGAATATTGGACACCTAATCCTCTATGGGTTGGTGTGGAATGTGAACAACCACTGGAGTCCAAGAGACCACTTGGAATATTAATCCAAGAGTCACATCAATGTACTATAAATGTATATCATGTCAATAATATATGCAATAGAATGCCTATCTTTCACCTACGTTGTTTACATTCCATGTGAGTTTAACAAATTTCTTACAATTTTATCCTATATTTCATTTTCAAGTTAATATATCTATACATATAGAAAATGTATATAGACAAACCTAATGGCGAACCTTATCCGAGCCCCATCAAAATATCCGAACTCGAATCGAACCTAATCATTGCCAAAACCGAATTTGAATCCAAACCATGTGACATTGATTTCTAGTAAAGACATCCATCAACGATAGTAGCAGCAAGGGATTGAAAGGTGTGAAGGAGGAAGACAATGTGGCCCTTGCATCAAAAGGGAGAGAAAATGGTCCCATTCAGGGACAAGGCTTGCAGGGAGAGAAGAAGAAGGAAAAGGATCTATCTAAGGTCAAGTGCTTCAGGCGTGGCTAGTTTGGCCACTATAGTACTGAGTGTCCTCAAAGGGAGAAGAACTAGAAGGAGTAGGATCAGGCAGCAACATCCGTAAAGGTAGACATGGTATCCTCCTACTGGGAGGAACAATTTGCCATGTATGCATTTATACCTCCAGGAGAGAGGTGGAGCGATATGGAACTTTAGTCCTAAAGCTGCGCAGAGATTTGGGTAGGGTCCATTGAGGTAAGCATCGGATGGTGTTTCCTCATGGATCATTACCCTTGCTATAAGGGCCCACAATATTCAGTGATGGAAGGATAAGTGTGAGTTGGTGCAGTCAGTTCCAGAGTGACAATTGCAGATTAGTTGCAGTCAAATACTGAGGAGTGTAGAGCAATGTTGATAGCAGAGCATGATGCTCAGTAGCAGAATCAACAACAACACAAATTTCTCAGTGGATAGTGCGGAGGCTAGTAGCAGTGAGAGACTCAAGGGACAGTTGCAACATAGAGGCACAATTGATTTAGTATTTTGGATGTTTCTCAGTTGCAGTAGTTGCAATAGCAACTACAACAATTGAGAGGGAGTGTTTGTAGAGTTGCAGTGTGAATGCGGAGTTGGCAATAGTACGGGTTGTGTAGTGTAGTGTCGATAGCAACACAGATGCAACATGGTTCAACTACAATGAGTAGTAGATGAATCAATGTTAGTGCAGTGGTTGGTGGACATTGGCAGGCAGCTACAATTGTCATACATTAACAACTTGGTGGAGGATGTTGCAAGGACAGGGTGTTGTGGCAGATTGTGCAGCATTAGTGAGAGAACACCTTCCTCGCTAAGAGGGAATGTTAATTTTTGTAGTATCAAATGGTGTTCTAGTCTCAAGACTTTGTGGAGAGGCTAAAACATAGGAGTTCTCCAAAACCCAGAATTGTTTCTGGAAATTCCACCTAGAGATAACTCAATTAAATTAATTGACCATCATTTAAAAATTTTCAAATCTAACTTAGGAGAAATGGTTAATTAATAAGAATTAATTGAGAAAGGTGAGAATTATCTAGAAACTCACACGGATCAACTTGGAGATGATCTCAACCATCGATTAAGTTTTAATCATGGTCGTTGGAGTTCCAACTGGAGATTATAGAGGGAGGTCGATGGGTAGATGGAAAAAAACACTTGGAGAGAAAGTTTCCTTGGGCAGTTCAATTTTCCTGAGAGCAAGATTCTGCCGGAAGAGTTCGAGCCAGAGAGGGAGCACAGATACAGAGAGGGGCAAAGACAGTGAGTCTCGAGGAAGTTTTCCAGTTCCGCAGAGTCAGCTATAGAAGAGACATGTTTCCTTAGTGGGGCTGCGCAAGGTTTGCATAGAAGCTTCAGAGGAAAAGTTCGATTTGGCGAGACAAATGTTGAAGTTTCTAAGTCTACCAGTTAGAAACACGCCATGCACTTTATCTGATTTATTCCTACCTACTTGTTTCGTTACTTAACAAGTTATTTACAATGTAAATACTGAAAATAAAGACTAGTGCATGCTCAACATATTACAGATCAACAACTGAAGGAGACAGAAACAATCACACCAAATGACACTGTTATTTTTGGACCAATGTCCCCGGAAAACGCCAATGTGGGAAAACCGGTGCAGCTATCTGAGGGTTTTCTTATTAACCAATATCAGAGTACAATCTGGGTGCCAAATCTGGCCTACCCAACAGAGAATTTCCTTGGCAGTAATACCTCTCAGTTTGAGACAAGTATCGACTTAAACCCCGGATAAACCTTCCGGCAGCTCCTCAGCTCCAATTTGCCCCAGAAACACCAACATCTGCCTTTTTGGACTGCGTCAGCCTCTCTCTGCCCACCTCTGGCCCTACGTCACCTTGAGTGGGTCTGCATCAGCCTCAGGAGGCCCTGTGTCAGCCTTCTAGCCCTCTGCGTCAGCAATTCTGGCCTCTCTGAAGCACTGCACAGTTCCCTGCTGCCTCTCCGTGGCCCTGTGTGAACCCTGGTTACTACTGCGTCACTTTCCCCGGCTACTATGTTGCTCTCCCAGCACTATCTCTGCCTCTCTGTCTCTCTGTACTCAATGCCCATCAGCTGCAACTCTGATCACTGATTCTATCTCTCTTGGCAAACCCCACTCTAGAGAATAGAATAACTGATCACTCTGGTGTGCTCTCCAAGTGACCCTCAAGCCCCCTCTTATACTTTTCTTGTTGACATATCAATGATCGAGATTAAGTCCCTAATCGATGACTTAGATTAGATCTGGCTTGATCCATGTCTTTTGGACCATTCTAACACAGTATTATATTAATCCACATTAATATTTTAATTTCCCTAAGTTTAGACTTAGGGACTCTATTAAAAATATTAATTATTTTAATATCTCCTAAACTCTTTAGAATTTGCCCAAACCCTTTCTGGGTATTGGAGATCTCATGTGCCCCAACCTCTCCACCAAATTTCGTGGCTAGAGCACATCTAATGCTACCACAAATCAACACTCCCTCTTAGCGAGGATTGTGCTCTAGCAATACTCCTCACTGAGTATTACTCTGATCACCCGACATTGGTCCCTGTGATGATGCTAGGCTTGCTGCCCACCATCCTCTACACTGCTGTATCTTGTACTGCTGCCCATGGTTCTGCCACTGCCACTGCTGCATCTATATGGCAACTCCCTCTGCATCCGTGTTGCTACTGGTCCTTTTTCCCAACACTGCATCCGCACTGCAACTCATCCCATCATGCTGTCCACTGCTGCACTACAACTCAGTGACTGAAAAGTAACTGATCTCCTAACTCTGACCTCTCTGTTGGGTTAGAGACCCTCCTGATGCTGAAGCTCCCTTTGCTGCTAACAAGTGCTCCCTCTCCGACCTCTGCATTGTTGCAACAACTCCCTATATCTCGCACTGTTCCACACCTTTCTATGCCATCCTTCACTGGTGCAACACCCCCATGCCTCTTGCGCTGCTACAACCTGCTAGCCTTGCTCTGTCTTGGGACTCCTGCACTATAACTCTCTCTGCCGCTCCATTCGCATCCGTCTCTACTCGACTCAGCCAGTCCCGCTACTCTTCTTCGGGGCTCCCGTAACAAGGTCTAATCCAAGAGGCTGGGTACCTCGAGGATCCGACCCCTCATTGTCTGTAGTCCGCTTGACTACAACTCGATGTCTCCCTAGTTCCGCTCAAGTGGTGCGTGTGCACTCATGGCATAGTCATCGTCTTTCAACACTTCCTTCTCTGCCCTTGCTGGTGTTGCCTTAGTCTCGGAAGACTCTCCCTTACTCTTCTTCCTTGGACATTGGGTTGCATAATGACCCAGCTCCCCACAGTGGAAGTACTTGATCTTGGAGATATCCTTCTTCTTTTGCTTTTCTTGCTTTCCCTCAGATGCTAGGGAAACATCTTCCTCCTCCCGTTTGACTTTGATCCCCTTGCTGCTACTACCCGTCTTTGATTGTCGTCTGATCTCTTCTTGGCGAAGAGCCGCCCACATCTCATCCCAAGGTGAAGTGTCCCTCTGCCTAGTACACTCTAGACAAATATGTTAAAATTGGCAACTAGGGCGAAACTCCATGTGGGTCATCTTATTTGTGGTAGCTGATATTTTTCTTGGATCCCTCTCATCGAGAAGTGTAGGATTGATCTAAAGATCATCCGATTCCGATAAGTATTCATGGAGTTATGAATTTATTTGCGTTATAAGACAATTCGTCAAGGTCGGCCAGCAACCAAATAAACCCCACATGTGCTCAACGTTTTAGTATAAATAGAGGTGGCCTTCAAGTCATTTCAACACACTTGGGATCTCTTCCTCTCTCTACTTTGTCTTTGGGTTTTAGTAGGAGAAGAGATCATAAGGAATAACGTTGCCCTGATCCAAAGGACAGAAAGCCGGCACTGCCGGAAAAAGCCGGAAAAGCCGGGACTACCAGAAAAGTTGGAAAAGCTAGAATTGCTGGAACTACCGGAAAAGCTGGAAAAGCCGGAACTGCCGGAAAAGCAGGAACTGCTGGAAAAGCCGAAAATGTCGGAAAAGCCAGAAAAACTGGAACTGCCAAAGAAGCCAAAAAAGCCGGAATTGTCAGAAAAGCCTGAACTACCGAAAAAGCTAGAACTGCCGGAAAAGGCAGAACTACCAGAAAAGCCAGAAATGTCGGACCTGCCGGAAAAGCTGGAAAAGCCGGAACTTCCGGAAAAGCTGGAAAAGTTGGAATTGCAGGAAAAGCCGGAAAAATTGGAACGACAGGAAAAGCCGGAAAAACCGGAACTGCCAGAAAAGCTGGAAAAGCCAGAAAAGCCGGAAATGTCGGAAAAGCCGAAAAAGCCGAAACTGCTAGAAAAGCCAGAAAAGTCGGAACTGCCGGAACTGTCGGAAAATCCAGAACTGCCGGTACTACTGGAATTGCCGGGAACAACCGGAACTGCTGGAACTGGTGGGAACAGCCGGAACTGCCAGAACTACTAGGAACTGTTGAAACTGCCGTAACATTTTTCTCCGAAGGAGAGCAGCATGCGAGGGACAACTAACTAACATTGGGACAATTGTATGGTACTTAGCAACAAATAGACCAAGCAGGCAATGTTATAGCTAGCATGCAAGGTACAACTAGCATGCAACAACAAACATGCTAAGGACAACAAGCATGCTAGGGACAACAAGCAAGCAAGGGACAACAAGCAAGCAAGGTGTAGCCAACAGATAGGTCAGGATGGCAGCGTGGTGCAGCAATGGCACATAATACAGTACAATGATGGGTATAGTCATGATTAATGAAGCGTGATGAGATGCAACATAGTGATGGTGGGTGCAGCATGGTGAGATGCAGCATGATGACGAAATGCAACACAACGATAGGTGAAGGAGTCACCTTGGAGAATTAGTTGAAGCAGCATGTCTTCAACTGATCTCATGTATCATCTTCTCTGATCTAGATAAGTCAAAGTGTTGACTTTTGTTGTAAACATACTATCTCTCCCTCTCTCTGTTGAACTGTTGAAGAACATATAAGAAGAATTGATCAAGGGTTTCCCCACATTGGGGTTTGTCCCTAGCTAGTGCCACATCTTGTGTCCTCTTGTCTTGGCTTGTTTTCTGCGATTTATATTTATGTTCTCTCTGCAGTTTACTTTAATGCTGATGTGATTGCTAATCTGGAAAAGTTATGGAGCTAACTGTGAAAATTGAAATAAATTGCTCTAAGCATAGAACATACCTAAAATTAACACCCTTTCATATACCTTGCAAGTGCTTGAAGACAATGCCCAAGTCATAAAGGGCTTTCTTCCACCTAAAATTAGCATGGGATTAGAGCTGAGGTGAAGACAATGCCCAAGCAAGAGTGAAAGAGCAATCACTGAAGACATTTGGGAAAGGACAAAAGGATCAGTGGATTCCTCATCCCTCTTCAAAATCACCAAGGGTGAAGTCGAAGCACGGAATATTATCAGAATGGCCCAACAGAATATGGCCTACCTAAAGACCACTTCATTGGAAGACTGGATCTCAGGGTGGAAGGAAAGACAGATAACTAGTTCGACCATTATGCGAAGGAGTGTCCGAATGGCAGGGACACATCTCTTGATGATGATAACAATCATTCCAGGGACATCTTCAATGATCAAAGGAATGACAGGTAATGCAGGTCATCAAGGAAATGGCCGACTCTTCATAGAAAGCAAGGAACCCTAGGTATGAAGAATCAAATGTTGTTTCTGATAAGATAAAGAAGCGTTATCTTGTATTGGCCTTCTCCTTCAGATTCTTTGGGAATCTAGCTTCTAGATTGTAGTGCTTCAAGGCACTTCATCGGATAGATGGGTGCACTCTCTAATTTGGTAGAGATCGAAACAATCGTGGGATTATACTTGGAGTCGATGCCACCTATCCCAGAAAGGGTTTAGGGAATGTTAACTCTCAATTGAATAAGGGTAACTCGATTCATTTACAGAATCTCTTTTATGTACTTGATCGTAAGAAGAACTTGGTGTCCATCTCGGAAATAGAAGTCAAAGGTTTCAGGGTGGCATTCATCGATGGAAAGGTACGTGTTAAAAAATATAATTTTCAAAGATGCTTTTTCTCATGGGTTCAGGGTTGGCAATTTGTATCAAGTTGCAGGATGGTCCATTGGGGATCATGTCAATTGACATATCGCATCTATAACACCAGATGTCTACCTATGGGGCCCTCCCTGATGTGAGTCAAATGGTGATAGGGATGTCTGGATTCAAGTAGAGCATGAAGGTACATGTCTGAGATGTAACAAAGGAAAATATTACAAGGGGACCATTCCCCTCATGCAGCAGATCCATAGGTTTGGAACAACCCGAGGAATTTGAGATTCATGATCGGGAATTTCATGTATACAGGTGGAAGAAAGCCCTTTATGGCTTGAAGCAAAACACCCCGGGCGTAGAATGAGAGGATTGATAGCTGTCTGATGAAGCTGAGCTTCACTAGGAGTGAAACCGATCCAAACCATTACCCGAAGGTTGTGGATGATAGACCTCTCATACCGACACCTTATGAGGACGACCTATTTCTGACAGGTGCAGACCCTCATTTGTAGAAGTAAGAGGGAGTTGATTTCCGGATATGGAATGATAAATTACGACCCTGTGACTATCTCGAGGATCTTAACTTTAAGAAGTTATATCGTAGTGATGTCGGACCAGATTTGGGAAATGCCTTTGAGTTTCATAAACTCATTCGCGTTGATGTTCTTGGTGAATTTCCGTTCGGACATATCTTTTGCAGTTAGCATGGTGAGCTCATATTTGGTTGAGCTTCACTGGATTGGTGCCAAGAATCTTCCGAGATATCTTTGAGGCACAATCTCTCATGGATTGAGATACACTGCTGGAAATATGAAACTGCATGATTATTTGAATGTTGACTGGGCAGGTAGTGTGGAGGATCACTAGAGCACTTCTCAGTGCTGGTTCTTTGGATTCTGCTTCGATATCATGAATGAGCAGGAAGCAATACATAGCTACGAGTATGATCTCGTGCGAAGTTGCATGGTTGCAGAAGCTCTTAAGTGAGCTATTTGTACACATGATGAATACCAGTGTGATTCTCTGTGACAACTAGAGTGGGGATTCGATAATTGAGGAATCCCGTTGTGATACCGAATACATAGCTACGAGTATGATCTCGTGTGAAGTTGCATGGTTGCAGAAGCTCTTAAGTGAGCTATTTGTACACATGATGAATACCACTGTGATTCTCTGTGACAACTAGAGTGGGGATTCGATTATTGAGGAATCCCGTTGTTGACCACTGCGTGTCAACATCCCATAGCAGTACACCCCCTTTTCTTCGCAAAAGGGATAGTGCTTGATTGACATGTCCGTGCCATTTGACAGTCATCGTCGACTTGATCATATTATGTTGTAAACCCAGTCTGCATGTGTAAAGTGTAAATAATCTTAGCAGATCTGAGTCATGTATGTAAATTGGTTAGGTGGACCTAATTTTCTAGTGATAATCTACATTTCGGAAGGTTTTTTGTCTCACCGATCTATGATCGGCAGAGTTTTCCTTCAGCCTAACTCCAAAGCCGGAATGAATTTTGTCATTAGAATCTTAGAGGAATCCTGGTGTGTTAATCTACTAGATTATAGTTGTGTCGCAGAACTAGGTGGTCTATGAGGGTCTATGTCAAATGGGTTTTCCCCCTTGAGATGTAAAATTGTGTAAGTCATGATGTAAAGTGTCTTGAGGGTTAGAAAATGTTTTAATCCCCTCATAAGTCCTAAGTCCTAGGTCCTAGGTGATTTTTTGAAAGGCTAAGTTTGAGGATCCATTTAAAAAATAAAAATTAAAAAAAATTGGAAAAATAAAAAAAACAATAAAAAAATAAAAGATATAAATTATTAAAAATGAAGAAATAAAAAAAATTAAAAAATTAAAAAATATATAAAAAATTAAAAAAATATAAATAAATAGAAATAATAATAAAATAAGAATAAAATTTAAAAATTAAATAAAATAATAGTAATAATAATAACTTAAAAATAATAAAATAATAATAGGTCAAATTTTTGAGTAAATAAATGTAGAATTTCAATTTTTTAATGCATCTAAAAATTCGATGGATGAGATTAAAAGATGTTTTGATCCTCATCGACGATCGAAATCATTTTGACGTGGATCACTCGAACTAGCCGTTGGGAATTTTTCCTTTAAATAGGGTGCTAGGGGTCATTTGAGAGCATTTGATTTGTGAGTCTTGTGCTGAAGAAAGCTCTCTTGTAAACTTTTTCTGGTGCAAATAAAGAAAGACTTTGGGGTTGAAATCTTGCTGGTGTTACTCTCCTGAAGTGCTGTGAGCTGTTTTATTTTTTGCATAATTTTATTTTCAGCCATTAGTAATAGCTTGATGTAGAGTATTGTTGAACACAGGTATCTTGTTCACTTACTAGGGTTTGAATGGTATTAGAATTTATGAAATAATGGCAAGTATCTCCATTGCATTCGGAATCTAATACTGTTTTTTGTCTCTTTATTGATGGTTGAAGTGAGCTATGCAGGACACCCTTATTGAGAAAATCAGTGGGCGTTTGGGAAAGTTCTCAGCTGAACCAACCAACTCCCGCAAAGCTTTTTCTTGTTTCGATTTTGGGTTTATCATTTAAGTTTATTTTATGAATGCATGAGAGTTTTTCGAAAGTATCTCATAGTAAATCTGAAATTTTGAAAATATGACTGTTGATTATTGATAAATCTCACTGTTTAAGAGTCGAAAAGTTGTAAATGCTGTAACTGTTTAGCTGATTTAGGGTTTTAGTTTCGTTTTCTCCACATATTATTTCTGGGTGTTCTGTTTTTGCCATTGCAGGTTGCAGGTCTGAGGAAATTTTTTTGTTTGAAACCAGATCTAGGCCCTGGAGGGTAAGATCTGGCCTCAAAACTAGCTTTTGCAGGTGCATCGTTTTGTAGTCCAGGGTTTTAGATCTTGTCCAAATCTGGAGAATTTTTTTGGGGTTTACTAATAAATCCTGAAGCAGAATATAACATTTTAATCTGGAAATTCCAGGGTTTTGTTTGGCAGCGATTTTCCATTTTGTTTACTGTCCAGCAGATTTTTTTTTAAAATTCATTAACGGTTTTGTTGCTGTCATATTTCCTTCAAACCGCACCCATACTTCTTCTCTCACCTGCATTCAAAATTTCTTTTCCCCATCCGCGCTTCATACGCTGCTCGTGGCTCTCAATTTCCGTAGCCTTCTTCACTGAGCCTTCACGCTGTGCCTTTGTTTTCTTCAAATCTTACACTGCTCCTACGTCTGCCTGATCCCCAGTTCCCCTCGCTCATCTCATTTACGCATTTCCTTGTCCGCAACAACCATCTCTCTCAAACAGCGAGCGTCCTACGCTGCCCAGCCACGTGTGTTTCATTTCTCACCCTTGCAACCCGAAATTGTCTCTCTCTGCTACACACTGCTACAAATCCTTTGTCCATTGCCCATTGCTGCCTTCCTACACCCTTCCTCACGCTGCTCTAGTTTCTGCTATCCATCTGCTGTTGTCATCGCAGCTCCCCCTTCCATTCCCGTGAGCTGCGTGCAGCATTCCTCCAGATCTGCAACGTGTTCTATTCTCTTCAGTGGTTGCCAGCGTACCCGCAGCTCCAACGTCCTCTGCTATCCCTCCAAGCTCCTTAAGAATTCGTCCTGCAAACAAACCTTTATCCACGCCTGCGTATTTTTTTTGTTGTCACTTGAGTCACACGATAAAATACGACTTTGAAACTTCTCTGCTTTTGTAATACGTTAACAGCTAAGTTTGGTCATGCATAGGTTTCTAAATTTGAGCTTTTATTTAATTTAGCATTTAGATCTTAGACTTTTATGTGATTGAGTTTCGATTTCAAATTTTTTAGGTTGTCAATATAATACGTTTAGTGTTAGTTCCTTTTTTTTTGCATATCGATTAGAATTTGTTCTTGTTTACAGATATAGAGTATGTTTTAATATATAAAAAGTAAAAAAGATAAAAACGTAAAAAATTTCTAAGTTTCATTTTTTTTCTATTAGGTGTTAGCTTTAGATTTAAATTTTGTTTTGGCCCTAGTTTTTTTGATTTTAGATATTTTGATTTTAAATTTTAGTTTAAATTTTAGATTTATTTAATTTTGTTTAGGTTTCGATTTTAACAAAAAAAATAAAAATAAATAAATAAATAAATATAAAGATTTGGATTTTTTTTTTTTTTTTTTAAATTTAGTTTTCATTCTATTTAGCATGCATATTTTGTTTCATATATATTAGATGTTAGTTTAGATTTAGGTTCTATTTAGATTTTAGATTAAATTTTATAAGAAATAAAAAAAATAAAAAAAAAAAATAAAAAAGGGTTTCTTTTAATTTAGTTTATATTTTAGTATTATTTAGATTTTAGATTTAAAGTTTCATTTATTTAGTCTTTAGTTAGCTTAGTCTTGTTTTATTTGAAAATATAAAAATAAATTATTTTGGGAATATTTTGCCAGATTCAGTCTTGGCTCAAGGCTTCGTCATGTTTGCGATATATCTTTCCTGCTAAGGGTAAATTTTGATGTGGGAATTAATGTTTATCATTTTTATGTGATTTAACATGCTTGAATGATCATTTTGAAGATTAACTACATGAATGTGATATTTGGCTAGCATTTAAAATTACATGGTTATCTAAAGCATTTTTCGAAATTTTAATTGCTGGAATATTGTTGAGCCATTGAGCGTTTATCGATTGTCTCACATTTGGTAAAAGTTAAACTTTGTTTGAGTTGTTTGATGGTAAACGATTGTTACTGAATTCATATTTCTGCAAGCATTTGATAAATACTTGTTTAATCATTTATTTCATAAGGCACTGGTCTATTAACTTAATAAAATCAATTAAGTGCTTGTTTGCCCTCGTGTCTCCCAACCCAACTAGTTCATAGTTGGTCATCCATTTTCCCATAGGGTCTACCCCCCTTAGCCGCGGGAGACAGGCTTAAACGGAGAGATCGAGGATCAGGGTGACAGCCCCCGGTCTGAGTGTTGTCGTGACAATCTGTGCGACAACATTTTTTGGCGCCGTTGCCAGGGATAGAATTTTTTCTGTCCTTGGTCCTTTCATTTTGAGCTTTTCCGTGTTTCACTTCCTATCCTGGTGGCGACTCCACGTCATATATTATCTACGAGAGTGCATACTAGAAGACATCCAAGCAGTCTGTGCAATCCTACTCCTGATCCTGAAAGGGCCCTCAAGGTACGATTACACAAACTCTCTTCTCGTACACTTCTTGTTAACCTCGGACAAGAAGCCCTCTCTGATATCCATTTGCTTTTTACTAGTCCAGTTGGGCACGACATCATGGATATGTATGCCCCTTGCAATTTTTCTAACATTCCAGGGTATCCCAATGCTCTTCCATCACTTGGGATAGATAAGTTGCCTAGCTTTCAGGGAGATAATGCGATTAGTGCAAATTCGCATCTGAGAGATTTTAGTATATGGATGGCCAAGTACGCAAGGTCTCCTGATTTCGATCATGAGGATGTCAGAATGACTCTTTTTATTTTAACTTTGGGGGGCGATGCTCATGAATGGTTTACTGAAAAGCCTCAGAATTCATTTGATTCCTTACAGTCGATCATTGATGCCTTTAAAGAAAAGTATGGAGATAAGAGAGAGGGAAGACACCTCGTAAAAGCTATCAGCATAATAAAAAAGAGAGAGAATGAAACTGTTGAAGAATTTAATAAAAGGTTTAATGGTATTGTTAGAGAATTACCTCAAGACTATAAACCTACCGAAAAATCTCTTCGAGATTTTTACATTGATGCCTTTAGTCCTGAGCCATCTTATGAATTAAGGCGTGCTAGACTTAATGATTATAGAGATTTCCAGACCTTAGCTATAGAGCTTGAAAAGGACAAGGCAGCATCTGGGAAGTCTGAGATCCCAGGTTTCGATAGGGCTGCTACGAAACTAAAAGAACCTAAAGGAAAAGCAGTTCAAGAGCCTGAAAGCGAACTTGTTCTCAAATTGCTTCAAAAGATTGAAACCATGGAAATTAATCATAATAAGGAGATAGCCACTTTGCAGAATAGGTTGGTCCAAATGGAAAGAGCACAAATGCAAAATTTCCAGCCTCGAAATAATAATAACAGAAATAACAATTGGCAAAAGAAGGGTCAATCTAGTGAGCAGAGACCTCCTAATCCGTTTACTAATTTGGTTGATAATGCTCCTCCTTACTGTTGGGTTTGTGATGCTCTTCATGAAGAAGCCACTTGCCCCATCGTTAGAAGAATCTTGGATAATGGAATGTTTGGGGCAGGTGATCAAATAAATGTAGTAGTTAGCAAGTTTCCTTTGTTTATGGATGATTGGATAGAGGTCAAGGAAAATAGTCATGATGTTATGAATCCTTCATCAGCTTTTAATATAAATAACCTTGAAAATGAAGATGACATTTTGGGTAGGTTATATGGTGAAAATCCCTCCCCTGAGCAAATCATGGAAATTGCTAGAGATAAAGGTTTGACATATCAGAGAAGGGATAAATATTAGAGCGGGAATCAAATTCCCCCTCGAATTTTTAACCCTGGTTTAAACTCTGAATTAGATGTTGATTTGGGAAGTTGGTTTAACAATGCAAAAATCTGGGTTCCTGTCTCCGAAATTGCTAAAATCCCTTCCCAAAGAGACAAGTTACTAAAAGTTATTCAAGGTCCTCAAGTAAATGTTTCTCAATAGAAGAATCGGGAAGTTGACTATCATGATGCTCGCATATATTTGCAAAGCTTAGATGCGGATAACAAAGATCACCAGCCTTTCTTTATCACCTTGTTAGTTAATGGATATAAATTGAATAATTGCATGTTGGATTCTGGTGCATCAGCTTGTGTAATGACTAAAAGGGTCATGGAACAGCTTAACTTAAGGGTTTCTAGACCCTACTATAATATATGTGCCATGGATTCTAAGAAAATTGAAGTGCATGGTTTGATCGAAGACTTGCAAGTTCATCTATTAGTTTACCCAGACGTCATGATTGTTATGGATATTGTTGTTGTTGATGTGCCTGATTCCTGGGGTATGCTTTTATCCAGAAATTGGGCCTCTGATCTAGGAGGAAGTATTCAAATGAATTGGTCATATGCTATGATTCTTTCTCCTAGGGGTGATGGTTTTGTAAGACTAAATAGAGAGTCCGAAAGAAAATTCCATGTCGAAGATCCTAAGAGATCTCACAACGAGATAATCAAAGAGCAATCTGACATTGGGAACTATGCCATCATGTCTAATTTCATAATTCCTCCCGATGATAAGATTAAGGATCTCAATGATAGAGTTTGGTACATGTACTTCGATGGTGCATCATCTAGGCATGGTAAAGGTGCTGGAATAGTGCTTAAATCTCCCCTTGATCACATTTTCAAGTTTGCCTATCGATTAGAATTTGAAGCAACCAACAATGTCGCTGAATATGAGGCTGTATTGTTGGGTCTTGAATTGGCAAAATCTTTGAAGATTAAGTTGCTTAGCATTAAGGGGGATTTTGATTTAATTATCATGCAGCTTAAAAATAATTTCACATGTAAAAATCAAAGATTAAGAAATTATCGAAATGCTGTGTGGGATACTATGGAGTACTTTGATGCCCTTGACCTCAAAGCTATCCCAAGAGAGCAAAATAGTTTGGTAGATGAACTTGACGTGGCTGCTACTACTTTCCAGTTATCTGATGAGCTAATTAAGGATAAGATCAAAATGGAAGTAATATTTAGACCATCTGTTCCAGATAACTCAAAGCATTGGCAAGTCTTTAATGATGAAAAGCAAGTCATTCGTTTTCTTAATAGTTTGGATGAGTTTGAGGATTTCCGGATAGATTCTGAGGAGGATGGATCTTTAAATTATGAGCATATCATAAATCCTACTCCTAGGAATGTGGTTGCCTTAGAGCAGCATTTTGATCGGCATGATGCCACGAAGTTGAGAGAAGAAAATAAGATGGACCCAGGCGAATATCTCGAGATAAACATTGGTACTTCTGAGAACCCAAAGATTGTTAAAATTGGTAAAGGTACTAGTGTGGAGGAAAGAAAAAAGTTAACTAAGTTACTTCGCGAATATCGAGATGTTTTAGCTTTGTCGTATGATGAATTAAAGGGCTATATGGAAGATGTCATGGAACATACTATCCCCTTAAAAGATGAAAATGCTAAACCCTTTAGCCAGAAACTTAGGCAAATTAATCCTAAGTTAGCCCCTTTGGTTCAGAAAGAGCTTGCGAAAATGCTTGCAGTAGGAATTATCGCTCAAACAAGGCATTCGACATGGTGTTCGAATCTGGTGATTGTTAGGAAAAAGAACGGTATGATAAGGCTTTGTGTCGATTTTCGAAACCTTAATCTAGCATGCAAGAAAGATAATTACCCTTTGCCAAACATGGAGACTTTGTTGCAAAGAGTAACCGGTTCTGGAATGATGTCGTTGCTAGATGGTTTTTCTGGGTACAATCATGTATGGGTTAAAAAGGAAGATCGTCATAAAACCACATTCACCACGCCATGGGGTACTTTTGAATACATCAGAATGCCGTTTGGATTAACCAATGCTGGGGCTACATTTCAAAGGGCTATGGATTATGCCTTCAAGGGGTTAATCAGAAAATTTATTGAGATTTACCAAGATGATCTTACTGTATTTTCTAAAGATGGTATCAGTCATATAAATCATCTTAGGCAGGTTTTCGATAGATGTAGAGAATACGAGATTTCTTTGAATCCAGCTAAGTCTGTTTTTGGAGTAACAGAAGGGAAATTACTTGGCGATATCATTTCTAAGGATGGAATCAAGATTGATCCTGAAAGAATTGAAGCAATCCAAAAGATTCCTCTTCCTCATAATCTTAAATCCCTTCATTCTTTCCTTGGAAAGACAAATTTTCTTAGAAGGTTTATTCCAAATTACACAGAAATAGCTAAGCCTATTCAAAGTCTTCTAATGAAAGATGCAAAATTTGTTTGGCAAGAAGAAAGCAAAAAGGCTTTTCAAGAAATCAAATGCGCTATTGCAAGAGCTCCTGTCTTAGTTAGTCTCGATTATTCCAAGGATTTCATGATTTTTTCTTTTGCTTCCGAAGATACCATTGCTGGTGTCCTGTTACAAAAGAATAAAGATGGTCACGAGCAGCATATTGCTTTCATGAGTAGAGCGCTTAAAATTATGAATTGAAGTACAATACCATGGAAAGGCAAGCTTATGCCTTGGTCAAGTCTCTTAAGCACTTCAAAACTTATGTGGGTTATTCTAAAATGATTGCTTTTGTCCCACATTCTGCTGTCAAAGATATATTAACTCAAACTGATTGCTTAGGGACTCGCGCTAGGTGGGTTACTAAAATACAAGAATATGATTTAGAGATCAAACCCACCAAGCTAGTCAAAGGCCAAGGTTTGGCTCAAATGTTGATTGAAGGTAACGAAAAGACTCTTGGTTTATTTTTTCCTAGCGATCTATCTTCGCCTGAGTTGCAAAGATTAGGAGAGCATGAGTGGTACAAGGACATAGTTTATTACTTGATGAATCTTGCATGTCCTAACCATTTAGTTGCTCATAAGAGAAGGGCTCTTAGAGTAAAAGCCACTACGCACTGCCTTATGAAGGATGGCCTTGGATGGAGAAATCCTGAGGGCATAGTGCTTAGGTGTGTTGATGAAATTGAGTTCAAAAAATTAATCTCTGAGTTTCATTCAGGATTTTGTGGCGGTCATTATGCTGCTAGAACAACTGTCCACAAAATCCTGAGAGCTGGTTATTATTGGCGTTCAATTTTTTCTGATGTGCATAAGTTTGTTAGAAATTGTCAAGCCTGTCAACTATTCACTGGGAAACAGAAGCTTGCTGCCCTGCCCCTACAACCTGTCATTGTAGAGGCACCTTTTCAACATTGGGGTCTGGACTTCATAGGGAAGTTCCATGAAAATTCTAGCAATGGCTACTCATGGATTTTGACTGCTACGGATTATTTCACTAAATGGGTTGAAGCCATTCCTGCTAAGAATGCCACTGAAAATGTTATTATGGATTTCATTGAAAATAATATCATTACTAGATTTGGTGTCCCTGCTAAGATCACTACTGACAATGCCAAAGCTTTTAGTTCCTCAGAGTTTTCATCTTTTTGTTTCAAGTATGGCATTGTCTTATCTCATTCGTCAAATCACTATCCTCAGGGTAATGATCTGGCCGAATCAAGTAACAAGAATCTCATAACCATTATCAAGAAGATAGTAGGAGATAATAAGAGATCATGGGATAGCAAAATCAAGTATGTTTTATGGGCAGATAGACTCACTAAGAAAAAAGCTACTGGTAAATATCCCTTTGAATTGGTTTATGGCTTGGGTGTAACCTTACCTGTGCATCTGAAATTGCCAGCTTATCAGGTCCTTTAGAAATTTTCTACTAATAAGGATGTTGTTCAGAATAGAATAGATCAGATTGTGGAGTTAGATGAAGCTCGTAGGACAACTTTTGATGCTATATGTAAAAATCAATCTAACATTAAGAAAAGCTTTGATAAATTCTCTTGATCTAGATCTTTGCAAGTGGGAGATATGGTACTTCTTTGGGATCGCAAAAATGAAAAACTAGGAAAACATAAGAAGTTCACAGTTTGTGGCTCGGACCGTACATCATTCGAGATATCGCTGGACCAAACTCATTCCACTTGAGCAGATTGGATGGCGAACCACTTGATCTACCTGCGAATGGCCAAATGCTCAAGCTGTTCTTCAAAGATGATATCTGATGCCATAGGGCATCCTTTGTATTGTATTTCTAACCCTACTCCTTGTTATTTCAACGTTTTATTTCTGTTTTAGGATTAGATTTACTTTCCTTGTTAATAAATGAAGAGCTTCTATCTTTCATGTGCTTAAATGTTATATGATGATTTTTGAATGGACGCTACTTATTTCTGTTGCGTGTTGCGTGGATGTAAATTATGGATTCTCACATTCCTGAAGTGCAGCAACGTGTCCCCAAGTAGAGCCAGACATTGACCACTGCGTGTTAACTTCCCATAGCAGTACACCCCCTTTTCTTCGCAAAAGTGATTGTGCTTGATTGACATGTCCGTGCCATTTGACAGTCATTGTCGACTTGATCATATTATGTTGTAAACTCAGCCTGCATGTGTAAAGTGTAAATAATCTTAGCAGATCTGAGTCATGTATGTAAATTGCCTAGGTGGACCCAATTTTCTAGTGATAATCTACATTCCGGAAGGTTTTTGTCTCACTGATCTATGATCGGCAGAGTTTTCCTTCAGCCTAACCCCTAAGCCAGAATGAATTTTGTCATTAGAATCTTAGAGGAATCCTGGTGTGTTAATCTGCTAGATTATAGTTGTGTCGCAGAACTGGGTGGTCTATGTCAAATGGGTTTTCCCCTTTGAGATGTAAAATTGTAAAAGTCATGATGTAAAGTGTCTTGAGGGTTAGAAAATGTTTTAATCTCCTCATAAGTCCTAAGTCCTAGGTCCTAGGTGATTTTTCCAAAGGATAAGTTTGAGGATCCATTTAAAAAAAAAAATTGAAAAAAAAAAAACAATAAAAAAATAAAAGATATAAATAATTAAAAAAATATAAAAAGTTAAAAAAATATAAATAAATAGAAATAATAATAAAATTTAAAAATTTAAAAAAGAAATAATAATAATAATAATAGTAATAATAACTCAAAAAATAATAAAATAATAATAGGTCAAATTTTTGAGTAAATAAATGCAGAATTTCAATTTTTTAATGCATCTAAAAATTCGACAGATGAGATTAAAAGATGTTTTAATCCTCATTGACGGTCGAGATCATTTTGACGTGGATCACTCGAACTGGTTGTTGGGAATTTTTCCTTTAAATAGGGTGCTAGGGGTCATTTGAGAGCATTCGATCTGTGAGTCTTTTGCTGAAGAAAGCTCTCTTGTAAACTTTTTTTGGTGCAAATAAAGAAAGACTTTGGGGTTGAAATCTTGCTGGTGTTACTCTCCTGAAGTGCTGTGAGCTGTTTTATTTTCTGCATAATTTTATTTTCAGCTATTAGTAATAGCTTGATGTAGAGTATTGTTGAAGACAAGTATCTTGTTCACTTACTAGGGTTTGAATGGTATTAGAATTTCTGAAATAATGGCAGGTATCTCCATTGCATCCGGAATCTAGTACTGTTTTCTCTCTCTTTATTGATGGTTGAAGTGAGCTTTGCAGGAGACCCTTATTGAGAAAATCAGTGGGCGTTTGGGAAAGTTCTCGGCTGAACCAGCCAACTCCCGCAAAGAATTTTCTTGTAGAGCCTAGCCAGCTTCGATTCTGGGTTTATCATTTAAGTTTATTTTATGAATGCATGAGAGTTTTTCTAAAATATCTCATAGTAAATCTGAAATTTTGAAAATATTACTGTTGATTATTGATAAATCTCACTGTTTAAGAGTCGAAAAGTTGTAAATGCTGTAATTGTTTAGCTGATTTAGGGTTTTAGTTTCGTTTTCTGCACATATTATTTCTGGGTGTTCTGTTTTTGCCATTGCAGGTTGCAGGTATGAGGAAATTTTTTTGTTTGAAACCAGATCTAGGCCCTAGAGGGTAAGATCTGGCCTCAAAACTAGCTTTTGCAGGTGCATTGTTTTGTAGTCCAGGGTTTCAGATATTGTCCAAATTTGAAGAAATTTTTGGGGTTTACTAATAAATCCTGAAGCAGAATATAACATTTTAATCTGGAAATTCCAGAGTTTTGTTTGGCAGCGATTTTCCATTTTGTTTACTGTCCAGCATAATTTTTTTTAAAATTCATTAAGGGTTTTGTTGCTGTCATATTTTCTTCAAACCGCACCCATACTTCTCTCACCTGCATTCAAAATTTCTTTTCCCCATCCACGCTTCATATGCTGCTCATGGCTCTCAATTTTCGTAGCCTTCTTCACTGAGCCTTCACGCTGTGCCTTTGTTTTCTTCAAATCTTACACTGCTCCTACCTTCACCTGATCCCTAGTTCCTCTCGCTCATCTCCTTTACGCATTTCCTTGTCTGCAGCAACCATCTCTCTCAAGAAGCCAGCGTCCTACGCTGCCCAGCCACGCGTGTTTCATTTCTCACCCTTGCAGCCCGAAATTGTCTCTCTCTCTCTGCTACAAATCCTCTGTCTGTTGCCCATTGCTGCCTTCCTACACCCTTCCTCACGCTGCTCCAGTTTCTGCTATCCATCTGTTGCTGTCATCGCAGCTCCCCCTTCCATTCCCGTGAGTTGCGTGCAGCATTCCTCCAGATCTGCAACGCGTTTTATTCTCTTCAGTGGTTGCCAGCATACCTGCAGCTCCAATGTCCTCTACTATCCCTCCAAGCTCCTCAAGAATTTGTCCTGCAAACAAACCTTTATCCATGCCTGCGTATTTTTTTTGCCGTCACCAGAGTCACACAATAAAATACGACTTTGAAACTTCTGTGCTTTTGTAATATGTTAACAGCTAAGTTTGGTCATGCATAGGTTTCTAAATTTGAGCTTTTATTTAATTTAGCATTTAGATCTTAGACTTTTATGTGATTGAGTTTTGATTTCAAATTTTTTAGGTTGTCAATATAATACGTTTAGTGTAAGTTCCTTTTTTTTTTAAATGCATATCGATTAGAATTAGTTCTTGTTTACATATATAGAGTATGTTTTAATATATAAAAGGTAAAAAAAAATAAAAAATAAAAACATAAAAAATTTCGAAGTTTCATTTTTTTTCTATTAGGTGTTAACTTTAGATTTAAATTTTGTTTTAGCCCTAGTTTGGCCTAGGTTTTTTTATTTTAGATATTTAGATTTTAAATTTTAGTTTAAATTTTAGATTTATTTAATTTTGTTTAGGTGTAGATTTTAACAAAATCAATCAACAAATAAATAAATAAATAAATAAAATATAAAGATTTGGATTTTTTTTTTGTTATTTAGTTTTCATTCTATTTAGCATTCATATTTTGTTTCATATATATTAGATGTTAGTTTAGATTTAGGTTCTATTTAGATTTTAGATTAAATTAAAAATAATAATAATAATAATAAATAAAAAAAATAAAAATAAAAAAGGGTTTCTTTTAATTTAGTTTAGATTTTAGTATTATTTAGATTTTAGATTTAAAGTTTCATTTATTTAGTCTTTAGTTAGCTTAGTCTTGTTTTATTTGAAAATATATAAAAAAAATATTTTGGGAATATTTTGCCAGATTCAGTCTTGGCTCAAGGCTTCGTCATGTTTGCGATATATCTTTTCTGCTGAGGCTAAAATTTTGATGTGGGAATTAATGCTTATCATTTTTATGTGATTTAACATGCTTGAATGATCATTTTGAAGATTAACTATATGAATGTGATATTTGGCTAGCATTTAAAATTACATGGTTATCTAAAGCATTTTTCGAAATTTTAATTGCTGAAATATTGTTGAGCCATTGAGCGTTTATCAATTATCTCACATTTGGTAAAAGTTAAACTTTGTTTGAGTTGTTTGATGGTAAACGATTGTTACTGAATTCATATTTCTGCAAGCATTTGATAAATAATCATTTAACCATTTATTTCATAAGGCACTGGTCTATTAACTTAATAAAATCAATTAAGTGCTTGTTTCCCCTCGTGTCTCCCAAGCTAACTGGTTCACAGTTGGTCATCCATTTTTCCATAGGGTCTAGCCCCCTTAGCCGTGGGAGACAGGCTTAAACGGAGAGATCGGGGATCATTGTGCTAGCCTCCGGTCTGAGCGTTGTCGTGACAATCTGTGCGACAACACCCGTATTTGATGATTGCTCCAGCAGATAGACATCAGATACTGCCTTATCTGCAATATGGTAAGTCGATGAGCGAGGAGGCTCCATTGCATTGAGACTAATGTACAGGTTGCAGACATTTTGTCAAAGCCCCAGGGAAAGGTCAAATCTGTGACTTTCCCGAACGACTTGGAGTCATTGAGAGACCTTCTTATAAGGGTCCTGCATGTTGCATGCATTGAGCTCTGGGAGCTCTGGGTGGCTTGGGGTACTTACTGGAGCAACATACGACGACAGGGCGACTCACCCTCCCTTGGTGGTGCGATATGAACAGGATGATTAGTTCTTTTGTGGGCTGGGATGATTAGTTCTACCGTGGCAACTGTGGAACAAGATGATTAGTTCTCCTATGGGTCGGGATGATTAGTTCTCCCATGGCAACTGTGGAACAGGATGATTAGTTCTCCTTTGGGCTAGGATGATTTGTTCTCCGTGGTGACTATGGAACAGGATGATTAGTTCTCCTGTGGGCTAGGATGATTTGTTCTCCGTGGCGACTGTGGAACAAAATGATTAGTTCTCTTGTGGGCCAGGATGATTAGTTCTCCGTGCCATCCACTGACAGGATGATTCGTTCTCCTGTGGATAGGATGATTAGTTCTCCTGTCTAGGCATCCTACCCATGTAGTTTGGGACTCATGGAAGTACCTCTCATCTGATCAATGAGCAGAGAAATGAGAATAGGGACCATAGTAGTACTATCGATGGACGCATCGCTGTATCTACCGTATGCCTATGCTAGGATGACCTCCATTGATCTGGGATCAATGAAACTATGAGACGCTGAGACAACATCTAGGGTTGTTCTCACCATCTATTCCTGATCTGGCGTGGCTTCTATAACAGTCAATTGATCTCGGATCTCATTCAGTCCTTCGAGGAAGGTGTCAATTGGTTCTCCCTTCTTCATCTGATACGACCTCAACTAATTCTCTAGTAACATTCTTCTCTGCACAGAAGTACACTGGTACAATTTCTTGAGGGCCTCCCACATCCCATATGCTGTTTCCTTCTTGACAATGTGTGGTACTACATGGTCCTTGACCCCGTCAAAGGATGATGCTCTTGGCCCTCGCCATTGCCTCCTCGTACTTGTCGTTATCATTTGGGTCGACTGGGATAGCTATAATCTTCAAGGTGAAGTTCTTGATAAGATTTCTGTCAAGTACGGATAAGATTCTGGCCATCCAGACTGCGAAGTTTGACGCTCTGTCCAGTCTGTCCTAGGCTCTTACTTCGTGTAGTGCCATGATGCTCTTCTACTTCCCTCCTGGAAGTTCTCGATCTGACTCCCTGTGAGTCTCGATTTCCCTCCTGGAAATCCTCCTGCCGATGTCGAGATGCCCCCTACTCTCATCGTCTGTGCAACTGCACCACTAATCCGGGTTTCTCGGCTAGAAACCCTTGGTAGCAACTCCCTCCTCTTGGCCTTGCCCTATCAGGTACTGTTCTGACTACAGTACCTCACCAGCACTACTTTGCAATGTTCCCACAACCTTCTAAACCCCATCAACCTGAGGGTGAGAGCTCCTAGGCTTTGCGCAATCTCGACACCAGAAACCCGACCTCTTCAGCCAACTGCATCAGCCCTTCTAGTTTCTGTGTGGCTCTGCGTGAGGCTTCCTTTGCCTCCCTTAGCCTCTACACTGCCTCTGCTTGGCGCACCCTTCTCTTGTTGCTGCTCTGCTAGAAACAACTTCTGTCACCTTTGGACAACTGTTTTCTGTTGTTATTGCTATGCTCGGCTGATGTCCTTAGTTATCCTGTGATCTACAATCACCTAAGTCACCTGACACGGACGGGGATTGGGGACACGTAGGATTCGAGATTCGTGGCGTCGGATTCGGACACGCTGACCCCCCGGAACAGGACACGTTATATATTATTTTATTAAATATATATATATATTTATATATATTAAAAATTAGAAATTATCATATTTCTTACACAAATTTTAATTAATGATACAAATTTATTGATTTCAAACATAGATCTTCATCTATAGCTATTAGCATGCAGAGTACATACAAAATTCAAATAAATGTCAGTGGTAATGGTCACATAAATGATAAATCTATTAAAAATTTAAATCATGATTCATAATTCATAACTGAAAGACAACTTACAACTACAAGATAGTAAGATAAACACACTGACAATTGTAGTTTTCTCATTAAGTCATCAAATCAAAATGTGTTACATAGGTAGTGTTGGTGCAATGCCAATGGCAAATAGAAATATAAAATATAAAACAACTACAGGTATACAAGCCTCAAGGCAACAATCAGCATCACTGTCCCCATCATCATGGTCCCCACTGCTCTCCTCTGCATCCTTCTCCTCCCCTGTATCCATAGTCGCCTCTACATCTGTTGGTATGGAGGTTGACCCCTCTAAGTCATCAAATCTAACAATCTCTAGCACTGGATCATTGAGATCCATGTTGGCCAATGCCAACTCAACAGTGGTGTCCAGACCCATATCATTAGGAACAGTGTTACTTGGGAGCGGGAGCGAAAACGGGAGCGGGAGCGACATATTCAGAAGCTCTTGGTTTGGTGCTCTTGATTAAATACGAGTTCCATACCCTAATACATGACAAAATTCAATGGAAACATTGCAATCCCCCAATCCTAAAATCCTGAAAAACTGATAAGTCTGTTGGATTTTGAATGAAATCTAAAATTCTACTTTCTCCATATGAAATCCATTGAGGCCGGAACCACTCTCAAACATCCTGAGTCATTTCATGGTAATGTTAAAAATTTAAGTAAAAGGATGAAAATGAAGATTAAGGAGAATGTCACTTTTACTTTAAGAATTTAACATTACAATGAATAACATATCAATACTAGGACCTAGACTTGATCATGAAGCTGCCAAAATACTCTACTCGCTGCAACAACACAAATCACTTGCCAAATGAAAATATTAATGAGCAAACACGCCCTTTTCTTTCCCGCACTGAGTTTAGCGAGTCCTGGAAACCGGACACGTGTCCTAAAATCGCGACACGCCCTCGGACACGACGTGTCTGAAACGGACACGATGTGTCTTGTGATTTGGACACGAATCCGGACCGAATTGTGTCGGATTCGCCGGATTCGCAAGGGGTTTAGGACGAATCCGGTGACTTAGGCAATCACGCTGTGTACCATGTTGAATTTTCTAAGTCTACCAGTTAGAAACCCTCCATGCACTTTATCTGATTTATTCCTACCTACTTGTTCCGTTACTGAACAAGTTATTTACAATGTAAATACTGAAAAACAGTAGTGCATGCTCAACATATTACAAATCAAAAACTGAAGGAAACAGAAACAATCACACCAAATGATACCGTTATTTTTGGACCAATGTCCCCGGAAAAGCCCAATGTGGGAAAACCAGTGCAGCTATCTGAGGGTTTTCCTATTAAGTAATATCAGAGTACAATCTGGGTGCCAAATCTGGCTTACCCAACAGAGAATTTCCTCGGCAGTAATACCTCTCAGTTTGAGACAAATGTCTCGGCTTAAACCCCAGATAAACCTTCCGGTAGCTCCTCAGCTCCAATCTGCCCCAGAAACCCCAACGCGTACCTTTTTGGACAGCGTCAGCTTCTCTCCGCCCACCGCTGGCTGCGTCACCTTGAATGGGTCTGCGTCAGCCTCAGGAGGCCCTGCGTCAGCCTTCTGGCCCTCTGCGTCTGCAACGCTGGGCTCTTTGAAGCACCGCGTAGCTCCCTGTTGCTTTTGCGTGGCCCTGCGTGAGCCCTGGTTGCTACTGCGTCACTCTCCTCGGCCACTACGCTGCTCTCCCGGCACTATCGCTGCCTCTCTGTCTCTCTGTACTCAATGCCCCTCGGCTGCAACTCCGATCACTGATTCTATCTCTCTTAGCAAACCCTTCTCTAGAGAATAGAATGACTGATCACTCTAGTGTGCTCTCCAAGTGACCCTCAAGCCCCCTCTTATACTTTTCTCGTTGACATATCAACGGCCGAGATTAAGTCCCTAATCGACGGCTAAGATTAGATCTAGCTTGATCCATGTCTTTTGAACCATTCTAACACAGTTTTATATTAATCCACATTAATATTCTAATTTCCTTGAGTTTAGACTTAGGGACTCCATTAAAAATATTAATTATTTTAATGTCTCCTAAACTCTTTAGAATCTGCCCAAACGCTTTCTGGGTATTGGAGATCTCATGTGCTCCAATCTCTCCACCAAATTTCGTGGCTAGAGCACATCCGATGCTACCACAAATCAACAACAAAGGGTCGATTCGGTCGTTGGAGACCAAGAGAATTTCTGGAAGGGTTCAACGAGTCATTCTCAGACGCTGAGTATGGTAGACAACTTGATCAATTGCAGTTTCCAGGCAAAGCGTCAAGGGCTTGCATAGGGGTGACTCAAAGGATGGAATAGGGGCTTTTGTGTAGCCTAGTTGTGCCAGTTGTGGCGCTGGATCAGTGCTGGGTGAGACAAAATTTGTCTCGCTAATTTTTGTGGCTAGGTTATATTGTAGAGGATCGCCAGTTTTGGGCATCCATTTGTACTCAAAATTTCTCACTGTTGCATAATAATAAAACCCTTAGCTGCTGCACCGATTTTCCCACAATGGGTTTTTCCGGGGACAATTGTCCAAAAATAACATTGTCATAATTTTTGTTTGTGCTAGCATTTCTTCGTTTCCAACATTTTATTTCCGGTAGCGTTTATTTGTGAAGAAATTGCAGTGTGATTAATTCGTTGTTTGCCGTAGCAAATAAATTGTTAAATAATTAACTAGTTAAAAGAATTAATTCCAGTTGTTGCATTTCAAGAAATTTTCACACTTCTTCGCTAGGTGCAGAAGATACTATTTGTTGTGTTGAAATTGAATGAGTTGTCTAAGAGGTTGAACTGTCTCTTATATATAGCTGTCCAGCAGGGTCAAATAGGTGCCACTTGGAGGGCTAGGCTGACTTGTCCAAGGAGGGCCGACTTGGTCATCTTGTGGACTTACTGACTCAAAAATAAAAATAATATATATTTTTTTTAAAATGTCGAAATGGAACATGATAAAAATAATTTTAGTTTTGGCTCAGAATAAATTCTTTTGACTCTAGCGTCAAGTACATGCTTTACAAAAAGTATAATAAATACATCATTGATAAATACATATATTTTGAAGATTGAACCTAGTTTCAACTTCAACACCACACGTCTTTCTTGCGGCCTTCTGGGATCTTAGAGTAGAAAACCAATGGCACATGTGTTCGTTCTTGTGACTTTTTGGGATCATAAATTAGAATACTAACTCCTAGATTATGACTGAAAGGAAAGTTACTTCTGACTTGTCAGTTTCCAAACCACAAAAAACAATTTGATAGTGTCTTGGACATTTCTCAAGAATGGAAGATGTTCATGTCAATCCATGAGTCTTCAATGAATTTGGATTCTTTATTGTACCATAATTACCTTACTATGACTGAATCTACAACAATAACCGGAATTGTGTGCAAGATGGTAAGAAATAACTTCAATACTTTACTAAAATTCCCTTCTATTGTGTCTTTGTAAGCTGGCCTATGTTTCTCTTGTCCATAAGGTACCATTTCTTTTCCAAGATAGAGAGTCGTTTATGCCTCTGCACAACCAATGATCAGGAATGCAGCTATACTCATGGTTTATAGAATGATCTGCACCATCTCTCTTTATCCATCAAAATTTCAAACCATATGCAACAACCAAGCATTTGTGCAGCCATCCTAGCCCATCTGATGACCAATTCACATATACCCCCATACAAATTTGAGGCTAATCGGCCCAGACCCTTACAGGGAACCTACAATAAGCTCATATAGGTGAACACAAGTGAGATGCTACAGTCCAAATTACATATGTCATGCTTCAAAGTGATGTACACGATAAGGGCTTCAAGATGACTTAGCTGGACAAGGTAAGTCCAGAGGCCTGCTTCACAAGCCTTCATGAACTCCCTTTGGGTTAGTTGCCCCCACTGCAAGAATATTGCCCTGGTCTAGGCATCCCCAAGTCAACTCTAAGCCTCCAAACAATAATCCATGTAATCTCAGGTTATCTAGGGCCTGATGACCCCCTCTGGTATGCACAATGTTTGTCTTCCCAAATAGGGCATTGTCCTAGCAGAAAAAGTTTTATCATGGCTATCATTAAGGGTGTCAACCAGTTTATCTAGAGAACTCCAATGCCTAAGGGGAGAATACCATGTTAGCAACTGTAGAAATTTTAATGATCTGCGCTCAACCCACATGTTTTGTCATGCTGATATAAATTTCAGAATGCATTTATTGCAAACATTAAAGAGTGCTACTAGTTTTTCATTTTCCAATTATCGGATAATTAATGCAAAAATTATGGAAGCATTCAACACATTTCAGACACTAATTTTTGGTCATTCTGACCCTGGGAAAACCCCACAGCGTCTTGGGGAAAACTGATCTTTAAAGGAGGATTTTATTGCTTGAGAAATTTAGAATAAGTACATAAAACAAACCCAATACTTATCTCCCTTTTCTGTTGTAGCTTTAAATGTTCATTTCTGGAAATTTGTGCCCACTGAAAAATTCAGATATTCACAAAATGACATGCCCAAAATTTCTGCATTAAATTTTCTGCTGAGCTCCTCAAATTTCGTGCACAGAATTTTGCCTCGAAATTGTGGAACTGCTGCCTCGATTACTGCGCTGAAGGGTGACTGTTCTGCCATGATTTTCGTGCCAGACAGTAGCTGAAATCCTTCTCGATATTCGTGCTGACTGTGGTTGTCTTTCCTGAAATTAATGCCTCAAATTTCGGGCCTGAACTGAGCTGCTTCCTTCTCAAATTTTGTGCTCAAAACCTCCTGAAAATCCATGCTCAACTCCTCATATTTCATGGTATTATTTCTTGAAATTTTTGCGGCCTCTTTCTCTTAGAAAATTGCCTTTAGTTCAGTCTTCCTCCAAGAAATTCGAGCCCTCCTTTTGTTGCAATTTCTCCTCCTCCATGAAGATTTCTCCTCTCCTCTCTTCTCCTCATGCTCTCTCAAATGTGAAGTGAAGAATGAGCCTCTCTTTCCTCTTTTGTTTCCTTGGAAAAGATTGAATCCTTAAACCTAGGATCCAATGGTTGAGATTTCATCCTCAAATCTCAAGGTGTGTGGTCGAGATCATTTCTACCAAATGACCCCCCTCATACATTGGCCCCATCACTTAAAAGTCTCCTAGTACCTTTTTCAAGTTGTGTATCTTTTCTATTTTTTCTCGTAAAAGTGATTTTTCACCTAACTTTAATATTAGAAAAGTACACTTAAGACTTTTACACATAAAGTAACTTTATAAAGTACAAGTGACTTTAATATTAGAAAAAGTACATGGTACAACACTTCTTTGTACTTTTCCACCCATGACATTAATATATCTCATAAATGTCATTGAGACAAAAGTAATTAATTTGTTCACTAAGTTAAAATGGTTAAAAACCTAGTAACACCTCTCCGTTGTCCTATTGTCAATGCTCCCTTTTACGAAGAAGGTGTTGCTCACCATTCCCATCCTGTCTTCGAAGAAAACATGCTTGCCTCTTGGCAAAGACCTGTTGAGAATGTCTGCTACGTCTTCATCAATGGATATATATTCAAGCTTTGCCACCCCTCATTGAATCTAGTCTCTGATGAAGTGGTATCCGATCTCTATATGTTTTCACTGATCGTGAAATACTGGATTCTCAAAGAGTTTAATACAATTTTGATTATCACAGTAAATCATAGTTGGTCTCAACATTTGACCAAATAAACCATGAAGCATCTTGCGAAGCTACAATGCGTCGCACCTTGCTTGACTAGCTGCCATATACTCTGCTGGTGCACTGCTCAATACCACTGATCTCTGTTTCCTGCTGAACCATGACACCACTGACAAACCCAACAAGAAACAACATCCGAAAGTACTCTTTCGGTCACTGACACTGCCAACCCAATCAAGTCTGTGCAGCCAGTCAATCTGACTCCATCACATCCAACATAGACAAAGTTCAAACCATAACTCACTGTGCCCTGTAAGTACCTCAACACATGTTTTGTAGCCACCCAATGTACACCCTTGTGCTCCATCATAAACTGATTCAGTGTGTTGACTGAAAAACAAACCGATTTGCTGGCAATACAAAGTGGGGTTCAACAACTCATAATCATAAGCATGCAACTTATTCTAGTTGGTGATCATAGGAGTATCCATAGGCTTGAAACCATCCATACGAAATCTCCTTAGGATATCACCTACATACCTTGCCCTGGCCCACGAAGATATGCCCATCCTCTTGCCAAACCTCCAACCCCATAAAGTAATGCATCAACCCCATATCAGTCATATCAAACTCTGAAGCAAGATCTTTCTTGCAACGTTGGATGAGTCTGTCCTCCCCTGTAATAAACAAGTCATCCACATACAGAACCAGAATGAGTGGATCGTCACCTGCCAAGTTAAAGTATAGGTTCGGATCTACATCATCTTCATGGTAACCCATCTGCTACAAGTAGGCTTCTATCCTCTCGTACCATGCCCTCAGTGCCTACTTCAAACCTTACAAGGATTGCTTCAGCCTACATACATGAGACTCTCTCCCATGCAACTCAAAGCCCTCATGCTGCTCAATGTACACCTCGTCTTGTATAACACCATTGAGAAGAGCAATCTTCATATCCATCTAGTGAATCCTCGATTCTATCTCAGTTGCTATAGATATCACTGCTCTAATGGAAGTATAACGAGCAACCGATGCAAAGATCTCCTCATAGTCAACTCCCTCTACCTGTGAGAACTCCCACGCCACAAATCGAGCTTTGAATTTCTCCACATTGCCATTCGCAACATGTTTGATCCTGTAGAGCCACTTGGAAGTCACCACTGACTTCCCATCAGGATGTGGCACTACGTCCCAGACATCATTCTTCATGATAGAGGTATACTCCCTCACCATGGTGCCCCTCCAGATCTACTGACTAGTGGCCTCCTCAAAACTAGTTGGCTCTGTCTCCACAACGTCTACCACAAAGCCACCCAACATCTTTGGTGGTCTGCTCTCCCTCACTGGGCACTTAGATCTCCGCACTGCCTCCCGAGCCTCCTTCAGGATCTCCCGAAGCCATCTTGGCTTCCTCTTCCCTGTAGTAGTCTCCTGTGGTGGTATGGGAAAATCCTCAACTGGTGCCTCTCCTCTTGGCGAGGAAGGCTCTAAAATAACCAATGGAGATCCTGAACTCTGAGATATTGTGCCTGATGAACCTGCACTAGGTGACCTTGTACTCTGTGAACCTGCCATCCCTGAAGAGGGTGAATCTCCTGATCTTGATGTACCACTTAATGCACCTGAAACCTATGGTGTGCTCCCTTGGTGAGGAGCCTGCTATAGTACCTGATCAACCTCCCGAGACCTCCTCAAAGCCATCTCCTCCTCAAATGTGACATCCCTTCTTAGGACAATCTTCCTTTGCGTAGGAAGATAGATATGGTAGGCTCTGCTAGTGTCATTGTAATCCACTAGGATACTCTTCTCTGCAGTGGGTTCCAACTTCGTCCTCTTCTCCTCAGGGACGTGTGAATATGTAAGGCACCCAAATATCTTGATGTGCCCAACTTACGACTTATTGCTAGTATACACCTCCTCAAAAGTCTTGCTCCCCAAGACTTTGTGTGGGCTCCTGTTCTGCAAATAAACAACAATGTTACACGCCTCGACCCACAAGAAGAAAGGTAAACTCTGATCATGCAATATCGCTTTAGCTGTACCCACAATGGTTCCTGTTCTTCCTCTTTGCCACCCCATTCTGTTGAGGGTTATAAGGCACATTGAGCTCCCTTTTAATGCCAACACTCCCACAAAAATCCCTCATCTATGCGGATGTATACTCACCCCCATTGTCTAATCTCAACACCATGTTTTCCTCCCTGTTTGGTTCTCCACAAGATCCTTAAACTCTTGGAATCTTTGGAAGACCTCATCCTTGGACTTCAGGAAATAAATCTAGGTCCTTCTAGAGTGGTCACCAATGAATGTCACATAGTACTCATATCCACTCAATGAAACATGGGACATAGGACCACATACGTCAAAATGAATCAAGTCAAGGATACTTGCAACTATACTATCACTGCTCTGGAAAGGTGCCTTGGTGTACTTTCCCAAAGCAGACCCCTTGAACACATCATGTTGCTCTGTGCTGAAGTCAAGCAACCCTATAACCATCTCTCTCAACATCTTGAAAGCTGCTTAGTGCAAGTGGGCCATCCTCCTGTGCCATAGCTCACATAACTCACTGCCACTAGTCTGCGCTACCATAGCTCTAAGAGGCTGGAACATAACTCTGTATAGTGTCCCACTATGAGCTCCAATCACACGAGCAAACTTGATACTGGATCCCTTGGGAGATATCAACACTTGTTCCTTTCGGAACCACACCTCATACCCCCTGTCCTCCAAGCTAGAGACTAATATCAAAATCTTCTTCAACCTCGAAACATAAAGAACATCTGTCACCTTCAGAGGAGGTGATGATTCCCTCTGAAATGAAACTGTCCCCACACCTGCCGCTTTGACTTTGGAGTTGTCACCAAGCACAAACTCCAAGTCAATATCATCCTCTAAAAGGCTTATGAATTGCTCTCTAACTCCAGTAATATGGCAGGATGCTCTACTGTCAATGAACCATGCATGGAAATATGTGACATGAGTGGCTAGACTCACCACCAAAGAACACTCTAAATCAAACATAGCCGCAAAATCATCGACATCTGCTGAAGCTGCAACTCCCCATCTCTTCTTACCCTTCTTGTTGGGACATTGTACAACATAGTGACCCATCTTCCCACAAGCAAAGCATTTCACTTTGCTAATGTCCTTCTCCTTAGCCTTATGCTTCCCCTCCTCGTGATTTGCTCCACTAGAAGACCCCTTCTTTACCTACTTACCTTTCTTGCCTTTTATCGCAAGAGCAACATTCTCCTCTTCACCTACCCCACCACTCTTGTAGCGGCCCCTTGCACTCCTGATCTCCTCCTGGATGAAATTGTCCCACATCCTCCTCTAACAAGGAAAGTGCTCTCTGGCCACCAAGCCGTGGATAAAACCATCGCACTTCTCAGTGAACCTATCTAAGGCAATCCTAACCAACTACTACTCTAGAACAACCTCTCCAATGGCAGCTAACTCATCCTTCATCTGTGAGACTTTGGTGCGGAAGGAGGTGACACTATCGGTCTTGGTTGTCTTGGTGTTGTGTAGCTTTTGTCTCAACACCATCTTCCCGTTCTCATTAGAACTATGGAGTAAAGAGACCAAGGACTCCCACATCTGATATGCATACCACATCCCTAATACTTTGTTGATTTGGGGTAGCATCAGATGTGCTCTAGCTATGAAAATTGGTGAAGAGGCTAAAGCACAAAAGATCTCCAAGACCCATAAATGGTTTGGGTAGATTCTAAGCGGCTTGTGAGATATTAAAATAATTAATATTTTTAATGGAGTTCCTAAGTCTAAGCTTAGGAAAAATAAAATATTAATGAGTATTAATGTAAAACTGGGTTAGAAGGTTCCAAAAGACATGGATCAAGCCAAATCTAATCTTAGTCATTGATTAGAGATGTAATCTCGGCCGTTGAAGGAACAACAGGAAAAATATAAGAGGAGGCTTGAGGGTTAGTTTGAGAATACACCAGAGTGATTAGTCATTCGATTTGCTAGAGCAGGGTTGCTAAGCAAAGTCGAATCAGTGATTAACAACGAGGGGTAGTGAGTATTGGGTAGAGAGGCAGAGATAGTGCCGAGAGACCGGCGCAGAAGCAGAGATAGTGCTGAGAGACCAGTGTAGAAGCAAAGAGGTAGACGCGGAAGCTAGAGTAGGCCATGCAGAGCCCAACAGAGATAACGTAGAGTACTCAAGGAAATACTGCATAATAATAAACCCTCATAATTGCTGCACTGGTTTTCCCGCATTGGGGTTTTCGAAGGACGAGTTGTCCAAAATTAATGGTGTGATTTGTGTGTTTGTTTTCATTCAGCTGTTGATCTGTAGATGTTGAGACTGTATTGTGTTTATTTTGTTATTTATAGGTTTTAAATAACTTGTTCAGAATTAACAAGTAGAAGAAATAAACCAGAAGAATACAGATTAAATTTCTAATGATAGACTTAGAAATTTCAACATGGTATCAGAGGGTGGTTGCAGATCACAGGAAAGCTGAAGCAGAGCATTTGTAGCAGAATCAACTGTCCTGAGTGACAGAAGCTGATCCTTGCAGAAAATGATAGAAGAAGGGTTGATGCAGAGGGACTGTGTCATCAGTCTGAGCCAAAGAGAGGCCAATGCAGAGGCCGAGGAGGGCAGAAAGAGGCTCACGCAGAGACCAAGAGGGTTAACACAGTTGGCTGAGGGAGCATTTTTGCCAGTGCCGAGATTGTGCAGAGCCTAGAGGCTTGCGTGAGCGAAGCTGGTGGGGTACTGTGGGTAGAACAATACCTAACATGGCAAAACCAATGTAGAGGGAGTTGCTACTGAGGCAGATTTCTAGCCAAGGAATCCGGATCAGTGTTGCAGGTGCCCAGAAGATCAGAGAGGTGCAACTTGACAATTGGCAGGAGGATTTCCAGAAGGGAAATCGAGACTCAGAGGGAGTCTAGCAGAGAACCTCTAGGCAGAAAGTAGAGAGACTCAGCAGGAGTCGAAGTGAGAACTTCAAGAGGGAAGTAGAGAGACTCAGAGGAGTTGACGAGAAGAGCAGAGAGATGGCCATGAATGGGTAGAGGGATCAGGACAGGCTGTACGGGGAGTCCAACTTTGTGGTCTGGAAGGCCAGGATCCCGTCCATTCTAGATAGACATCGAATCAAGGCCCTCACCTTGAGAATAGTGGCGATCCCAGTTGACCCGAGTGATAATGAGAAGTATGAGGAGGCAATGTCCAAGGCGAAATGCATCATCCTTGATGGGGTCAAGGATCATGTGGTCCAACATATTGCTGAGAAGGAGACGACAAAGGAAATGTGGGACGCCTTGAAGAATTTGTACTAGCATACTTCCGTGCAGAGAAAGATGTTACATGAGAATCAGCTGTGATCATACCAGATGCGGAAGGGGGAGTAGATAGATCACTTCCTCGGTCGGTTGAAGGAAATCTGGGACCAACTGACTTCCATAGGGGCCACATCGAATGAGGAGATGTTGATGAGGACCGCACTAAACGCAGTCTCCAAGGAGTGGGAGACATTTGTCCAGAGCATACTAGGCAGGGCGGATCTTCTAGCTTGTGAAAATTGTGGGTGACTCTTCGCCAAGAGGAGATTAGGCAGCTGAGTAAGACGGGAAGTAGCAGCAAAGGAGTATGGATCAAGAAGAAAGAGGAAGAGGATGCAACTCTGGCATTTGCGGGAAAGCAGGAGAAGATGAAGAAAAAGGACCTCTCCAAGGTCAAATGCTTCAACTATGGCGAACTGGGTCATTATGCGAACCAGTGTCCGAAGAAGAAGAGTAAGGGAGAGGCGTCTGACTCTAAGGCAGCGCCAACGAAGGCAGAGAAGGAGGTTGAGGAGGATGACGATTGTGCCATGTGTGCTCATGTACCTCTAGAGAAGAGGTGGGGAGACATCGAGATGTAGTCAAGAGGACTACAGGTGATGAGGGGTAGAATCCTTGACGTACCCAACCTCTTGGATTATACCTTGCTACGGGAGCCCCAAAGAGAGAGTAGCAAGACTGATGGATGTCGGTAGAGACGGATGCGGATGAAGCGGTGGAGAGTGCTACAGTGCAGGAGTCCTCTGGCAGCGTGAGGCTACCAGGCTGCAATAGTGTGAGAGGCATAGAGAGTGTTGCAACAGTGCAGGATGGCACAAAAAGGTTTGCAACGTTGCGAGATGCAAGGAGTTGTTACAACAACGCAGAGGTCCGTAGAGGGAGCACTTGATAGCGGCAGAGGGAGCTTCAACATCGGGAGTGTTTCTAGCCTGACATGGATGCTAGAAGTTGGGTGGATTAGTTACTTCTCAGTAACTGAGTTGCAATGTAGTAGCAGTATGCAATAGCACGATGCAACATGATGAGAGGGGGTTGCAGTGTTGGGAGAAAGGACCAGCAGCAGCACAGATGTAAAGGGAGTTGCCGTACGGATGCAACAGTGGCAGTGGCAGAGCCATGGGCAGCAGTATAGGATGCAACAGTGCAGAGGATGTTGGGCAGGGAGGCTTAGCATCAACATAGGTACGGGTGCCCTATAATCAGAGCGATGCTCAGTGGTGGAATATTACTAGAGCATAGTCCTCGCTAAGAGGGAGTGTTGATTTGGAGTAGCATCAGATGTGCTCTAGCAATCAAAATTGGTGAAGAGGCTAGAGCACATGAGATCTCCAAGACCCATAAATAGTTTGGGCAGATTCTAACTGGTTTGGGAGATATTAAAATTATTAATATTTTTAATGGTGTTCTCAAGTCTAAACTTAGGAAAAATAAAATATTAACGGGTATTAATATAAAACTGGGTTAGAAGGTTCCAAAAGACATGGATCAAGCCAAATCTAATTTTAGTCGTTGATTAGAGATGAAATCTTGGTCGTTGAAGGAAAACAGGAAAAGTATAAGAGGAGGCTTAAGGGTCAGTTGGAGAATACACTAGAGTGATCAATCATTTGATTTGCTAGAGCGGGCTTTCTAAGCAAAGTCAAATCAGTGATCAACAGTGAGGGGAAGTGAGTACTGCGCAGAGAGGCAGAGATAGTGCCGAGAGACTAGTGCAGAAGCAAAGAGGCAGACGCAAAAGCCATAGTAGGCCATGTAGAGCCCAACAGAGACAGCGCAGAGGCCAAAGGGCTTGCGTCATCCATGCAAACGGCAACAAGAGTGATGCAAAGGGTTCCAGAGGCTGTGCAGTGCCTTAGAGGGCTGACGCAGAGAGTTCTGAGGCTGATGTAGAGCAGCAGAAGGCTGACGCAGTGCTTCAGAGTTGCTGGAGATGGTTTCGTGGGACAGGTTTTTTGAGTACCTGTTTCCGAATAGAGAGGTACTACTGCCAATTGTTTTTCTCTATCGGTTGAGCCAGTTTGGCACCCAATTGTACTCAAGGAAATACTGCATAATAATAAACTCTTAGAATTGCTGCATCGATTTTCCCGCATTGGGCTTTTCCGGGGATAAGTTGTCCAAAAATAATGGTGTCACTTGTGTGTTTGTTTTCTTTCAGCTGTTGATCTCTAGATGTTGAGACCGTATTGTGTTTATTTCGTTATTTATATGTTTTAAATAACTTGTTTAGAATTAACAAGTAGAAGAAATAAACCAGAAGAATACAGATTAAATTTCTAACAGATAAACTTAGAAATTTCAACACACACGAGGGAATAAATGGTCTTGATGACATATAGAGGGATCCTCTTTGCCTTCACATTCTTTTTGTTGAACTCCACCAACTGAGCTGGATCGGTGGGCGCTTGTACAATTGCTTCAACAACATCCCACACTTCAACTTCCTCTAGTAAAAGCATAATTCTCTCCTTCCATGGGCCAAAGTTTTCAGCCCCTGCCTATCTTTCCTCTACTTTCAATCCAGAAGCCATGACCACACAACCAACAAAATGGAGCAAATGTATAAGCTGGAATCTTCCTGCCTTTGAACTGTTGAAGTCTTTGGGTTTCTGGCAAAATTTCAAAGGTATTGGTTCACTGTTTGAAGGCTTTAGATGCTTGTTGTCCTCTTTATCAGCTGAGTGAAATTTGAGATTTGAGTCTCAACTTAGCTTTGATACTGTTGACCACTACCGGTCAACTGCCCATGCAGTACACCTCCTTTCTGTTGGCAGAGAGGGGTAGCTCCTGAGCGACGTGTCCGTGCCAGCCTACAGTCATCAGCAGCTTGATCATTTTTGTTGTAAACCCAGTCTGCATGTATGAATTGTAAATAATCTAAGCAGATCAGAGTCATGTATGTAAAGTTGCCTAGGTGGACCTAACTTTCTAATGATGATCTACGTCCCGGGAGGTTTTTCGTCTCACCGATCCATGATCGGCAAAGTTTTCCTTCAAACCTGACCCCAAAGCCGGGATGGATTTCGTCATTAGAACTTTAGGAGAATCTTAGTATGTTAATCTGCTAGATTATAGTTGTGTCGCAGAACTGGGTGTTCTATGAGGGTCTGTATTAAGTGGGTTCATCCCTTTGAGATGTAAATTGTAAAAAATCATGATGAACTGTGTCTTGAGGGTTGAAAAATGTTGTAAATCCCCTCATGAGTCCTAAGTCCTAGGTCCTAGGTGATGTTTCTAACAGCTTAGTTTCGATGATCCATCTTAAAATGAATTAAAAAAAAAAAAACATAAAGCAAAAACCCTAAGCAATAAAATAATAATATTTTTGTGAATGCATGCAAAATATCTTTTTTAAATAAAATCGACGGATGAGATTAAGAGATGTCTTAACCCTCATCGACGGTCGAGATCGCTTCAACATGGATCACTCAAAACTAGCCGTTGGGATCATTTCCTTTATATAGGGTCTTAGGGGGTCATTTTACAGGTTTATCTGATCTGTGAGTCTGGACTGAAAAAGCTCTCTTGTAATCTGATTTTCTGGTTAATAAAAAGACTTTGGGGTTCAAAACTGGCTGGTGTTACTCTTTGGAATTGCTGTTAGATGTTTGTTTTTCTGCATATTTCAGTTTTCAGCAGTTAATAATAGCTGGTTTTCAGAGTATTGTGAGTACAAGTATCTTGCTCATGTGCTAGGGTTTGAATGTTGTAGGGTTTCTGGAATAATGGCAGGTATCTCCATTATTTCTTGAAATCTAGCAGCATTTCTTGCCCTCTTTACTGATGTTTGCTTGAGGTGTGCAGGAAATCTTTAGGTGAAGTGTATTTGTGGGCATTTGGGTAAGTTCTGGGCTGAACCAGCCGACTCCCACAGGCTTTTCTTTGCAGAGCCCAGCTAATTGTTCCCTGGGTTAATCATTCAAAGTTTATTTCCTGTTTTACATCAGAGATTTTCTTTCTGTTCACAGTAAAGTTCAAAATTTCTGATATATTGAAAACAGTACTGCAATTATTGTGAAATCTGGCTGTCCCAGAGTTAGAAACTTTTGTAATTTTTGGTAAATTTTGAAGGGCTTTACTCTGAAATTCTGCATATATCTGCCGAGATTTTGTCGTCTGTCTTTCAGGGTTATCGTACTGCTGTCCTGAGAATAAAAAGCGTTTCTGGGAAATTGGCATAAGGGCGAATTGTTTCGTCACTGAGTAAAAAGAAAAATCATCAGATTCAAATCAAAGTCTGGCACAGAGTTGCAGGAATCGCCCCCCCCCCGGATCCTAAGCCGGAATCGCGACCCGTATGGAATCGTTCCGGAATCTCCAGGCGAAGCGCGATTCCAAATTTTAGGTTGCGCGATTCCGTTTTTTAAAAACGATTCCTGGTTTTTAGGTGGTGTTGCCCCGGATCCGCGCTTCGGAGGGCGATTCGGGCATCCGGTTGCGCCACGCAACCCGCCCGGAAGCGCACGCAACCCGCACGCAACCCGGACGCAACCCGACGCAACCCGCGGGCAGCAAAAATTAACTTAAATTTTTTTTAATTTCTTTTAAAAGTTAACTTAACTTAGCATGAGGGGGTGGGTTAGGGTGAGTTTAGGGTGAGTTTAGAAAAGAATAAAGCCCCCATTCTCTTCTCATTTTCTCACTTTGAGTTTATGAGAGTTGGAGAAGAGAAGAGAGGAGAGGAGAAGAGAAGAGAGGAAAGGAGAGGAGAAGAGAGGAGAGCTTGGAGGAGTGAAGAAGGAGGAGCTAGGAGAAGGAGGAGGAGCTTGGAGCAAGAGCTTGGAGGACTTCATCTACAAGAGCTAAAGAGGTAAGTTCAAAGCCCAAACTCCCTTGTTTTTTTGAAAAAAAAATTGTATTTTTCTCCTCCCTCTCCTACTCTTTCCCATTGTTTCTACTTGCTCCTTTATTTACAGGTTGTCCACCACCTATATCCATATTCCAAGATGGTGTTCTTTTGGCTTCTATGTATCATTCCACTCTTGGTTTTAATGATGGCAAGGGTGAGGAATAGAGGGGAAGAGGAAGGGGATGAACTTGGTCCTAATAGTAGTGACCCAATGTATGATGAGGAGGAAGGGTTTGAAGAGGAAGGGGATGAACTTGAAGGGGACACTGAAGCACAAGATGGGAAAGGTACATCAAATCCCTTGTGGAACTATGTGACCAAACTTGAAGGGGGAAAGGGTGGTGGATCTTACAAATTTGTGTGCCCTCATGGTTGTCATGGAGGAAAACCATATACGCGTTCATATACCCGTCTGAGGAGGCATCTTTGTGGGGTGCTGGACAGTGATGAAAAAAAGGGTTCTGTGGGGGTACAAATTTGCCCAAACATTTCAACTGAACAAAGAAAAAAATACATCCAAATAGAGATGGCTGCACAACAAAAAAACAAGAAACAAAAAACTCATTCTGAATCAAGTGCAACCTCTAAATTTGGTAGTTGCCCATCTCCTCATGGTACTTCTGCAACCTCTGGAGGTAGAAAAACAATAGGGGATTTCCTTAATGTTGCTGGGAGGGATGATGTGGATGGAAAGATAGTCCGTTTTCTTTGTGCTTGCGGTGTACCATTCAATGTGCTTCGCTCTCCCTATTGGCATGACATGGTAAAGGCCATCAATGAAGCCCCAAAAGGATACAAGGCCCCCAACTATGAGAAAGCTAGAACAGTGTTATTAGAAAGAGAAAAAGCTAAGGTTCAAAGAGCTTTGACACGTTTTACACATGAGTGGGTGGATTATGGGGTATCCATTGTATCAGATGGGTGGACAAATATTAGAAACCAACATTTGATAAATGTTCTTGGTGTTTCTTCTAGTGGTGCAGTATTTATTGCATGTCATGACTCCTCCTCCATCAGTGCAACTGCACAAAACATTGCAGATCTCCTATTGAAATCAATCAAAGATGTTGGTCCGAATAATGTGGTTCAAGTGATCACAGATAATGCAGCAAATTGTAAGGCAGCAGGAAAAATTATTGAGCGTACTCATCCACACATCTTTTGGTCTGGGTGCCTGGTTCACACATTGAACCTTTTGATGCATGATATTGTGAAACACAAAGATTGTGGGTGGATTGCTGAGGTTTACAGGAAAGGGAAGCAGCTCATTAAATTCATCACAGGGCATACAAGGGTAAACTACTTCTATGGCACTTACTCCAAGTTGCAATTGCTTAAAATTGCAAAGACAAGATTTGCTAGTTATTACCTCACCTTTAGGCGGCTAGTGAGGGTGAGACAAGCTTTAACTAATCTGGTGTGTGCTGAAACATGGGATGAAATTAACACTGACACAGATGGTGCTAATGTAGTCAAGGACACTGTTCTTGACAGTTACTTTTGGTCACAGGTTAAATATGTTTTGCAATTCACCAAACCAATTTATTACATGATCAAGTTTGCAGATTCAGATCGACCAGTAATTGGGGAGGTGTATGAGCAAATGGATAGCATGTTGGGGCAGATTAAAGACATTGTTGAGCCTAGAGATACCACCTTGTACAATTATATTCGTGTAGAGGTGCAAAACCGATGGGAAATGCTAAATATTCCATTGCATGCATTAGCATATGTTTTGACACCTAAATACTATCATCCATCATGGCTTTTAAAACCAGCACCTGGGGGGGGGAAGCAGGAAAAAACCACACCAAGATAGAGAGGTTCACGAAAAATATATGGCTGCATTGAGTAGATTAATCTCTGATAATGAGGAGGCTGCATTGGTACAGAGACAGGTGAGCAACTATACGCTCAACACTGGTCCATTTGGGAGCATGCATGCAATTCAAGATCGAGAGCATTTTTCTGCTCTTGAGTGGTGGAACATGCATGGAGGGGCTACTCCACTTCTACATAGTTTGGCATTGCGGGTGCTATCACAGGTGGTAAACACTTCTTCTGCAGAGAGGTGTTGGAGCTCTTATTCTTTCATCCACAGTGTTAAAAGGAACAGGTTGAGTTTAGACTGGGCAGAGAGCTTGGTTTATGTTCATTACAACTTGCGATTGTTGTCCCATTACTGTGAAGATGCAAAGTCTAATAAAGACTTGTTGACTTGGGACAAGAATCCAGAGGAGCCCAATTTGGAGGATGGAGTGTTGCGACTAGAGCAATTAGAGGATGCTCTTATCCAGGTATGTCCATTGTGGTATGAATTTTCCAATTTTCCCTTATAAAGCATTTCTCTAATTCATGTTTTTAATTTTTTTGTTAATTAGTGTTTTTTTTTTTTTGCATGAATTTTTTGAGCGATTCTAGGATGATGATGACCGTGTTGATATGCCACCACCCCCACCCCCATTTGGTCCCTTGGTTCCTAGGTTCCATGGTTCAACACCAACAACAGGGGGTTCTTCTTCATCAGTTCCAGTGCCACGACTTACACAGGGACCATCTTCTTCATTGCCACCACGTGGAGGCCCGCCATCACGTTCTATTCGTGGTGGAAGGAGGAGAGATTAGTAGATATATTCACAATCTACTTCTTTTTGTCATAGATTACTCATTAGACTTGTAGACTTGTGAATTTGAATTTTGAACCTTTTTGGCTTGGCGGTGACCAAGTGACATATTTTGTAAACATTATTATTTGAATTTTGGACATGACAAATGTTGACAATTGCTCACTTGCTAGATAAATCATAATATGCTCTATGTTTTATGTTTTATAATATGCTTAAATGTTTTATGTTTTATAATATGCTTAAAAATTTGATGTATGTTTGTAATAGCTAGAATATAGATGATTGTTGTACATACTAGTAACTACAATGGAATCATGGATGCCATATCTATCTTGATTTATGCAAAAATATGCATGTTTTCATGTCTTCTACAATTAATTTGGTATTTGGGATGTTTGTTTTGAGTATAAATGCAAAAAAATATATATATAGCAGACGCTTCCGCGGACGCTTCGCTTCCTAGATTTTTGGAAAATGACGCTTCCGCTTCGCGCTTCCGCTTCGCTCCCGCTTCGTGCAACATTGGTCTGGCAACAATACTCTATTGCTCAGGTAAGTTCCTAAACGTTCTACAATTTTTTTTTTATTTTTCTGCTGGCAACGCAGATCATCGTGTCATTATACGTCCAAAGCTATTCCTCAGGATTGTCAATCGCATAACCTGTGTAGGGTTTCTTTCATGCCTGCGATTCCCTCGAATTTGAGCCTCCCACGCTAATTTTTATGTATGATTTCATTGCTGGGTATCTTCCTCTGCGTTTTTCAAAACTCCGATTCAGTTCTTTTTCTCTTATGATCATCAGCGTGCATCGATTTATTTTTCTCATTTTCCTGTCCCTAATCACGCCAAGCTGTGCAACATCTGAGCAGTCTTTCGCATAAGTTTCTTTTTGTTGGATTTCTTTGCATCGGCCTGCAACCTCAGACCCATCAGATCAAGTCTATGCCCTCGTCAAACCAAGGGAGAATGCACAGTTCGCCCTTCCTTCTTGCTTTCTCAAACATGACGGCGTATTCTACTGCTTCTTCCGCATAGGGTATCGAGACGCGGCATCACGATTAAGCTTCAAAGCTGGTTCGTATTTTAGTCTTCGAGTTCTTCAGAAATACGACCCCTTTTTTTTTGTTTACAGTCGCCAGAGTTTTTCACGGTTATCATTGTCTTATTGAAGTTTGGTGTGGTCACATATTTTTCCTCCTTCAGCATTTGCACCTTCGAAAACCCTGTCACGAAAGCCATTTCACGCTTCGGTGCTTTCAAACGCCTTCATAAATTTTTTTGTTATGCGTGGATCGACCAGCAAGTCTTTGCAAATCCCTGCCGTCACCCGTCCCCTTTCAGAGTTTCTTCACGCGTCCAATTCTTCCTCTATCGCGGAGGCTGGGTCACGCATTCTCTCCTGCCGGCGGCCGAGGCATTGCATGGGTTTCCTTCTACGGTTCCATTCTAAATCTCGTGCTCTTTCCACATTTTCTTTGAGCTGTAACTCGATGCATCTTGAACTGTAGGGTCTTTCTTTTTTTTTGAGTTTTGTTTCACGCTGAGCCCGTGGCAGCGCAAATCTTCATAGGTTTTGATCCACGTTTGCTTTCGGATTTTAGTTCTGGGTCATATAGTTTTTTTGATTGCATTTTTCCATCAGCGTAGTCCTATGTTAGCTTAGGTTTTAGTTAGTTTATAAAACAAGAAATCGAAAATTGACTTAATTAGTTTCATTTACGTGTGCACTTTTTTTTAGTTTTAGTTCTAACTTTAGGATTTAAAGTAGATTTTAATTTGGATTTTAAATTTATAATTTTAGGATTTTTATTTTGTTTTTCATTTTCTATAAAAAATAAAAAAAGTAAAAAGGGAAATAGAAAATCAAAAAAATGTTTATGTTTTAAAGTTAGGATTAGTTTTATAGATTTTCTTTTTTTAGATTATATTTAAAAAAAAAAAAAAAAAAAATTAGGATTGGCATTTAGCTGGAAAATTTGGCTTTAAATCTTTTTGCCTGAAAATATTGTGGAAATTTCTTTTTTGTCAAAATTCAGTCATTTGAAGAAATTTTTATGCTGAGATTTAAAGTTATTGATGTGGAATGAATGCTTTACATGAATGATTATCTTGACGTGGTATCTGGTTAACAATTGATGGTTTATAACTGTGTTATCTTTCTCCTAATTACCTGATATCGTTATTGAGTTCCTTGATCTTTGTGGTTTTACTGAATATTTAAGCGTTGTTCAGGCTATTTGATGGTAAGTGATTGTTGTTCATGGTTTTACATTTTATATCATCTAACAAGTAATCGCTTTAAAGGCACTGGTCCGCTAAATCAAATCATCTTAGTGTTTGCCATATCGTGTCTCCCACCCAACTAGTCGATAGTTGGTCTCCTTCACCTTGTAGGGTCTACCCCCCTTAGCCGCAGGAGACAGGCTTAAACGGAGAGACCGGGGATCAGAGTGACAGCCCCCGGTCTGAGCGTTGTCGTGTCAATCCACGCGACAACAGATACCATGTAGAAATTTTAATGATCTGCATTCTTATCCCAGTTTACAAGTTTGCATGTGTTTGTTTAGGCCCAACCCACATGTTTTGTCATGCTGATATAAATTTCAGAATGTATTTATTGCAAACATTAAAGAGTGCTTCTACTAATTTTTAATTTTTCTATCAGCTGATAATTAATGCAAAAATTATGGAAGCATTCAACACATTTGAGACGCTAATATTTGGTCAATCCGACCCCGGAAAAGCCCCACAGCCTCTTGGGGAAAATTGGTCTTCAAAGGAGGATTTTATTGCTTGAGAAATTTAGAATAAGTACATAAGACGGACACAATATTTATCTCCCTTTTTTGCTGTAGCATTAAATGCTCAGTTCCGGAAATTTGTGCCCACTCAAAATTTGAGATTTTCACAAAATGACATGCACAAAATTTCTGCATTAAATTCTCTGCCTAGCTCCTCAAATTTTGTGCCCAGAATTCCACCTCGAAAACTGTGCAACTGCTGCCTCGATTTTTGCGCTGAAGGGTGACTGTTCTGCCTCGATTTTCATGCCAGACAGTCGCTGAAATCCTCGATATTCATGCTAATTGTCCTGAAATTCGTGCATCAAATTTCGGGCCTGAACTGAGCTTCTTCCTCCTCGAAATTCGTGTTCATAACCTTCTCGAAAATTGTGCCCAACTCCTCAAATTTCGTGTTGTTGTTTCTCGAAATTTGTGCTGCCTCTTTCTCCTAAAAAATCATGCCTCTGGTTCAGTCTTCCTCCTAGAAATTCAAGCCATCCTTCTCTTGCTGCAATTTCTCCTCCATGAAGATTTCTCCGCTCTTCTCTTCTCCACATGCTCTCTCAAGTGTGAAGTGAAGAATGAACCTCTCTTTTTTTCTTTTGTTCGTTGGAAAAGATTGGATCCCTAAACCTAGGATCCAATGGTTGAGATTTCATCCTCAAATCTTCAGATGTGTGGTTGAGATCAATTCTCCCAAAAGACCCCCCCATACATTGGCACCATCACTTCAAAGTCTCCTAATATCTTTTTCAAGTTGTGTACCTTTTTTGTTTTTTTTCATAAAATGATTTTTCACCTCACTTTAATATTAGAAAAATACACTTCTTACTTTTACACATAAAGTCACTTTATAAAGTACAAGTGACTTTAATATTAGAAAAAGTACATGGTACAATACTTCTAAGTACCTTTTCTACCCATGACATTAATATAACTCATAAATGACATTGAGACAAAAATAATTAATGTGCTCACTAGGTTAAAAGGGATAAAAACCTAGTAACACCTCTCCTTGGTACTATTTTCAACAACTATCTAAGGTCAAGCATCCACTAAGCATGTTATCTCAATAATGCAAATCCATTGTGGATTGTTTCCTATGTTTTAATCCACCTCAAAACTTCGAGGGGTTGAACATATACCATGTATCCCAAATCTCATAAGGCACCTCAAACATGGTATAAACACTTTTGGAGTCATCCAGAAAATAAACTATTTGCTTATGCTAACCATATGCTTGATTCCATGTTATTTTCTCTTCTAGCATGAATTTCAAACTATGTTACTGGAAGCACCATCCTGAGGTGTTAGAAATGCTTGTCTTTTGAAAATATACTTCATTAAATGAAATGATTCTGAAAGATGGGTTAATGTTTTAGTGGCTTTTCAGATTTTTGAATTATTGTTTCAACCATTTCAGTGGGCGTTTTGGCCAGTGGGCACTGAAAAAAGAGAAAAAAATGCAAACACTAATTTTTTACAAGTTAGTAATAGAGCTCTTGGGCGTCTCTTGATTATAATTTATTTTCTATCCTTATTCCCAAATTTGAAATTCATGGATGATATGCTGAAATTTTTGTTTTGTTTCTTTATGTATTTCAAATATCCTAGCCATATTGTATCTTAATTTTCAAAACAATTGTTGTATTTGCATCCATATCCATGCAGGTTAGGTTTAATATTTCCTAGTGTCTTCCATGCGACCTGGTCGCTTTACACAAAATATCTCCCAATGACTCCCACTTTTTATGCCTTAAATGACTTCTAGATACCCTAAGGCCAGGGCTCTGATAGCATGATAAATTAACACATAAAATTGTTTCAGGGAATTGTGGAGAAGAGATTTTGTATTGATATAGTAAATTATTATGTTTTTTTACGCAGAGAAATATAACTATTATTTGCTTCTGTATTAAGCCTTCCAAATGAGGGCATTGGTACCTTTCCAACCCTCCGTAGATTTCCCCGATTTCCCCAGTTTTACAGATGGAGGATGTTAGTAACTGCCAGCTGAATTACCAGCTGGTAGGCCCAAGGGTCTCAATGGAATTTGATCTTGAGACACCTGTGAACTTTTGCATAAGAGGATCCACAAATTGGCAATAACCCTTGTCGGCTAGATTTGTAATGTTTCATATATATTTGGAAATCTTGATTTGTTGCTTCCTTTTTTCAAAGTGTCAAAGATCTGATCATAAACTATTCTGTCATAGATGCACCTATTTTGCATTTCCATGCAAACTAGCCAAGCCATTGACACATCACTAAATCTTTTGAACTTTCTTTTGCAGGTGTCTCTTCTTGCTCTTGCATTATGGAGCTTCAACTATTCAAGCTTTTGTGCTTTTGTCTTGATCATCTACATCGGATATGTTCTTTGCACTTTCCCATCTATTTCCTCTTTTCATCGATTGAATGTTATTCTTCTCAGCTTCATTCTTCTTTGGGCTCTATGCACATATGCATTCAACGCAACTTTTAATGTGTGGAGGAAGGAGATTAAAAAGGTAGCTTGGAACTCTTTAATTGTTTTATAATCCTTTTGTTCTTTAGATGTTAATTTTTATGATAGTCTGTATAAAATTTAATGATGTAGCTCTTAACAAGTGATGCGTTTTTACTATAAGAAAAATAATGAAGTGGTGAAAATTTCCTCTCTTCTTGTACCAGGATACGAAAATTTGGGACGCAATTGGGCTTTTCCATTACCCTATTCCAGGGCTATTCATCTTTGCCCAGTTTTTTCTTGGTACTCTTGTGGCAGTGGTTATCTATGTGAGTAATTGCATTTGGAGCCTGAAAAATGACAACTTGAGATCATGCAAAGATGAACATAAGATGGAAGGTGTGCTAACATAAGATTCACATTTCCTTGTTTCCTCTTTTCTTCCATGAAAATGTAGTCTCTCACTCAACAATTTGTGATATAACCTACAAATTACAATATTAGGCTGAAACTATATGTTTTCATCCTATATTCTCATATTTGATGCATTCTCTATTCATCTCTTGGCTTGGATTGCCTGGTGTTTGAAGATTGGGCTTACCTGTGTATCAACTGATTTTAACCTAATTGTACAGTATCATTTTCTTTTTCTTTAAGAATTAATCTATGTATTGAAGATATGGATTGTAATTCATGAAGAGGTGTGGGATGTTGAGACATTCCTATACATTTCTTAAAAGACATTATGATTCTGTACCAATATTGAATGGGAACGAGATTGTTACATGTAGCAATATAGCGAAGACAAGATTATTAACTTTCTTTCACCATGAATTGTGTATAGGAAAACCATTTCCTTGTCTGTAACTGTTGTAAATGATTGCTAAGTGTCCTAGAAGTCTGCTGCAATGTCACTTATGGATTAATTGCTCACGGGAGGACGGAATAGCCTATCCAACCTAATGTTTTAAAACTCCGACTCGGACTGCGACTTAGCCGAGGGTCGACTCCGACTCCAATTCCGACTCGGTATCGACTCGGCCGGCTCGATTTCAATGACTTGGTCATTGTAAAAAATTCATTAAATATTTATTTTTTTATAAAAAAACATAATTTTAAATATTTTCATTCATGTTTCCAAACGCACAGCATTATAATATAGATGGAAGACAACATATGATCAAAGTAGGCTCATTAATATATCCATTATATCAAAATGGCACCCAGTGCATTGTCCAATGGCAAAACATATATGAATTATCCACCATAAATCGACTAGAGAAAGGCTATCCGTAGAAAAAGTATAACTAGAAATAGATAGTAGATACAATATTTTAATCAAAAGTTAAAAATTTGAAAGCCATGTTTTACAAGCTCCGTAGCTGGGGCAACTTTAGCATATGTAATCGGGGGACTTCGGAAAATTTCAAGGATAAAATTTTACCAGACTATACAAGTCTCAATTACCTCTGACAGAGCATTCATGTTCAAATTTTCTTTTTTTAGAAACCATCAAGTAGAAGAAATGTTCGAAGAAAAAAAAAGCTAGAATATCAAACATCAACAAAACAGGTATACCCCACTCAAATATGATTATTATCCAAAGCCAAATAACTCACGTCAATCTAAAGTGTTGCAATCCACAACTAAGCACATTCAGATGTGAACATAATTTAAGAAACCCGACTGATTCGTTGCTTCACTGATTTACACTTGTTTAGCAAATATGAAATTAAGCTCCTGCTTCTAGCAAGAGGCTTGCACATGTCTAGTTAGTGATCATCACTAGGCAAACACATTGATGCAGACTTAGAAAACCTAGAAGAATCTTGATTTTTGGGTTTACTGGCCGCAATGAATGACCTGACCGAGTAGTTGTGGATCTGGCCGAGTCGGCCGAGTTATGACTGACTCGGCCGAGTCATGCTATAACTCGGCCGGGTCAGCCATAACTCAGCCGACTGAGCCGTTTTTTTGCCGGGTTGAAATTTTTTTCCGGCTCGGACCAACTCAGTCGAGTCAGTTCCGAGCTAGCCGGATCTTAAGACAAAGATCCAACCCCATAGGCTCTAGTCTTTGATAATGGGGGAAACCCAATTATCCAATGTTTTGGAGCAATATTGGATAAATTTTTGGTAGTTGGGGCAAAAATCCCAAATTGGGGGTTACACATGAACCCCTCACATATGATTAGAGGAGAAAACCCCATAAGGAAATCTATGTTGGAAATACTAAGAGTGGGGGGAGGGGAGTTGAATTAATATTTCTTTTACAATTAGTATTATACCAGTTAAAATCCTTTAGTAACAGAGCACAAAAATGTTCAATAAAAGAAATAATTTTATTAATCAAAACAATGAAGACTCCATTCCTCTTTTACAACAATTTAGACTCCAACCTGTACAATAAATTCTTCAATCTTTTTTAAGGCTCCAACCTTGGGTGAGGCCTCCAATCCTCACTACAAATCCAAGCTCCAACTTGCTTTTCATGAGGAATCCAATCCTCAAGTCTAGGCTCCAACCTATTCTTCCACAAGGCGCCAACCTTGTGAGAGGACTCCAATCTTCTAGTGCTCCAAACCTCTTAATCTGCTTCAATTCTTCAAGATGACTTTAATAGCCTCAAGACTTTCAATATCTTCTTCAATAAGTTTCGAATGGCATCTCCCACAAAGTCTTTAATGAATGTGTCCAATAGGCTTCAACAATTCTTCAAGCATTGCTTCAACAATAGTTCAAATATCCAATAGCGGCTTTGAAGGGTCTTTAACATCCTCTCCAACTCTTCTCCAAAGATGAAGGTCAACTCCTGCAAAGCTTCATTGTTCATAAAAAGTATCTCCAAGACTCTTTGTTAGTTTTTGATGGATATGGTAGCATCTGTGATATCCACAATTTTCCTAAGCCACTTAGGAAATATTACACTTATTTAACAACTTTGGAATTAGCAACAATTTTGGGTATTTTGACTTAGGACAGGGAAAAAAATTGAATTCTTGGTGGGTTGTGGGGGCCACACACCAAAGGAATACACTCCCTTAGGAAAACACACTTGTGGAGAGAGAAGGAAGGCATACAAGTGGAGAATGGGGCCCACGAGGAAAGGAAGTGAGTAGCAAGCATAAATAGAAGAGGAGGGACCATCAATTGGGGAGCTTTTTATCAGTATGAAAATTATACTACTATTTGCTTGAGCCATTGAGCCAAGTCAACATTGTGCTGTTCAACACATGAGGTTTTCGAGGGGAAATCTCAACTCCTTCGATGGACTTCGAGTGCCACCCTAGAGGAGCCTTTGCTTTATCGTGGAGTTTTTCCATGGAGTATTCTTCTGGGAGATTCGAGCTATTCAGGAGTAGACTAGGCGCAAAGAAGTAACACATACTCTCTTGGGAGGTAAGCTACAGATGAAAGTTGGTTCCTAGAATTTAGGGGCACACTCTCTTGGGGTTTAGTAGCGTTTTTGTAGGGAATTGACTGGTAGATTGAGTGGCCATTCCTCAGTCTGAATTTATCTTCCTTGGGGGTGCGCAGAGGTGACTGGACCAAGGCCTATGCAGTCAACTGTAGAGGTTGCTCGTTGAGGGGGCTTTGCTAGGAGTTTAGGGCTGAGTTTTACCGGAGGTCATAAAGAGATTTGTTGGTGTGGTTTCTCAACATTTTGGAGGCCATTGGCATCAACATTTCCAGGTTGTACCAATTACCCAGCGAGAGGAGGAGTACGCCTTAATTGGGGGTAATTTCAGAGGTTGGAATTGGGCCCATCCCTTTCTGGGTTTTTCTGGGTTGGTTGAGGACAGGCCAAGATTAATTTAGCAGAATTTTCTAAGCACTCTTGAGGGTAGAATTCGTAGGTGCATTCAACATTCAACAACAAAAATTGTTAGAGGGCATAGTTTATTCTGGGGTCATTTCCACCACTTGAGTTTGCGAGATATTTTTTGGTTTTGTTGAGCTGGTGGAGTAGATCCTGTGGCTAATTTCTCAGAGTTTTTGGAGTAGTTTGAAGGGTTAAATCAATAGCTCCTTTCCAAGGGCAACAATAGTTTTCTAGGTGGACGCAGATTTGGTAGTAGAGCCATTTCCAACCCTTGGTGCCATCATATTCACTTGGGTTCTTGCTTTGCTTGCTATAGCAAGCTTAGGTTCTTTTGTTCCTACTCATTGTACTCCATCTGGTTAATATAATAAAAAGGCTCAGCCTTTTGGGTGTTATTTTTGGTATAATTTGGTATTTCTGCATGTGTATACAATTGTTATTGCATATTTAAGATTTCACTATTGTTATTGTGAAAATTCCTAGTCCAAGGAACCCCTAATGCAGCAAAAACTGAATTTACTTCTACTTGATTTTAATATACATTTTCAAGTTATTTTCTAAATACTGAAGCAAATTACTTCTGGAGCCTACACTACTTTAAGTTTGATTGCATGAAACATAAAGCTGAGCAAAGAAAAAGATACATAGGACACAGTTATTTTTGGACAAAATAGTCTCCAGAAAAACCCAATGTGGGAAAATCGCTGTAGCATCTCTGATGGTTTTCTATTATGAAGTAGTAATTCTGAATACAGATGCTAGATGCTCTCCTGACAATCCAGTGACAGAGAAAATACAATGGCCGAAAACTGAGTGAGTTTTAACTTTTACCTCACTTCACTTGGCAGATTCCGTCTGATTCGACAATAAAACTGGCTAACCCCGACTATCTCTGCGTTGGCCTTGCGTAGGCCCTACGTCAGCTTTACAGGCTTTGCGTCAGCTTTGCGCTCTCTTTTGCCTCTTGGAGCTTCTGCGTCAACCTGTCTCGACTGTTTCGGCAGCTCCTCGATAGTTTCGTGAGGGAAACCTCACTTCTACGTTGGCCCTTCTGGCTTTGCGTCAAGACTGTGTGGGCCCAGACTGACCCAACGTCAGTCCCTCTAGGTGTTGCGTTGTCTCCACTAGTGGCTCTCTACCTCTCTATCTAATATTCTCGAACTAACCCTGCCCCCCTGCTGCAGAATGATCACTCAGTTCGAATTTCTCATCTTCCTAGCGCCATAAATCGAACTCCAAATCAATTCGTTCTCTCTGTCTGTAATTCTAAATGAACCGCAAGCCCCCTTCTTATACTTTTCTCGTTGAGACTTCAACGGCTGAGATTAAATATCTAATCAATGGCTAAGATTAAAACTTGATTTGATCTTCCTTCTGGACCATTCTCACCCATATTTTGATTAATATCCATTAATACGTTAATTTTCCTAATTTTAGACTTAGGAATCCCGTTAAAAATATTAATTATTTTAATAAAATGAAATCCGGGTGGAATTTCACCAAACAGTTTCTGGGTTCTTTAGAACTCATGGGCCTTAGCCTCTCCACCAATTTTCATGGCTAGAGCACATCCTATGCTACCAAAAACTAACACTCCCTCTGAGTGAGGAAAGTGCTCTAGCAACAATGTCCAACTGCATACTGCTCTGTCTCTAAAGCATCTCTTTTCCGCACTGTTGCTGCCACCAACACTGTGTTGCTGTTGCTACTATACTATTGCCCATGACACTGCCACTGCCACTGCTGCAACTGTACTACAACTCCCTCTCAAATGTTGCATCTGCTATGCTACTAGCATTGCCACTGCTAACACTGTGTTCATACTGCAGCTCAGTGCTGAGAGAAGCAATTGAAAAACATCCAAAATTACCGAACTTAACTGTGTTCAGCATAATACCATGAATGTTGGAATCTGACTGCTACTAGTCTCTGACCCTCTAAATCTTCTGCGCTGTTGCTGACTTTTGCACTGTGCCATATGTACTGCTGCCAACCTTGCTCTGCGTTGATCAATCTTTGGGCTCAGGCTACTGCATCTGTCTCTCCAAACAATCCATTGCATCATTTGACACTAAGTCCATCTCGCTATTGCTGAATCTCGGGCTCCTGTAACAAGGAATTGATCCAAGAGGTGGACTCCTCAAGGATCCTGCCCACATGTAGTCCTCCCGACTACAGCTCAATATCGCCCCAGTTCCCTCTTGGGGATGCGTGAGCACTCCAGGCAAACTCATCTTCATCAATTTTTGCTGGAACATCCTTAGGATCATGTCTCTCATCCTTATCCTTTTGCTTCAAAGGACACTGGGATGCAAAGTGGCCCATCTCGCCACATCTGAAACATTTCACCTTCGAAATGTCCTTCTTCCGCTTCTTTCTTCTGTTGTCCCTTTGATGCTAGAGCTGCGTTCTCCTCCTCCACCTTGGTCTTCATGCCATTCCCACAGCTTCCATTGAGGTTGACCTTTACCAGGTCCCTCTGTAATTCCTCCTGTTGAAGAGCTGCCCACATCTCCTCCCATGAAGGTAGTCTTTCCCTGCCCAATATACTTTGGACGAAGACTTGCCATTCATCCGAGACTCCATTCAGGGCCGTCCTTACCATCGCGGTAGACTGAGGAGTATACACCACTGCAGCAAGCTGATCTCTGGTGTCCTGAAAACGTTGAAGATAAGAGTTAACCCCTTCTCCCTTCTACATCAATGTTCGCTGCAACTTTTGTTCTAGGTACATCTTCTGCTGTTTGGAAGAACCTTCATACAGTGAAGACAAAGCTTCCCACATCTCTCAGGTTGTATCCTTGCCCTACAAGTGTGAGACTACATGATCTCGAACTCGATCAAGTGTGAACCTCTTCGCCTTCTCTGCTCGTCCTTGTACTTCTTCTTTTGATCATTTTTAGCGGGAACAACCACAACACTCTTAACATAGGCTTCGAGATCGTACTCCTCCAGAACAACTAAGATTCTGGTTTTCCATATGACATAGTTGGAAGCTCCTTCCAACCTGTCTTGATCTCTAAGCCCATACGATGCCATCTCACCCAAACTGTTGAAATGACTCCTCTAGTCACTGCTCAACACTGCTGTTCGACAAGTGAGAAATTCAAACTTTTGGCGAGAAAATTTCTCTGAGGAGAAACTTCCCCTTCTATGTGTCTTCATTCTTTTTCGACGGATTTCTTTCCTGGCAGAAACTACGTCCTTCAAGCACTACACTGAGGCTCTGTGTCACTCCCTCTCCTTCTGCAAACTCATGAACTGGAAATCGTACCTTTCTGTCGACTCTCTTAGAGAGAGATTTCCTTGGAATCTCTACTTCCCGGCAAGGACTGTGCAATCCCTTCAAGGGAATTCGAATTGCTGCCAAGTGCAGCTTTTGGCCTCTCTGCTTAGCATTGGATCTGCTCTTCCTGTTTCAAAATCAATGCTTTGACACCATGTGAAAATGTTATGAAACCAGCTCAAGAAAAGATAGAAAAGATAGATCAACGCCTTAGAATTTAGCCTCTTCGAGGGGGCAACCTCCTTTACATTACATAAATGAACAATTCTTGGATGATTCAAATGACAAAACCTCCTTTCTATATATAGGAGTCTAAGGAGTCACAATATAATCCAGCCGACCTAACAATAATAATATAAAGCCACAAAAATAACAATAGAGGGATTCTATGGGGCACAATAATAACAATATGGGGGTAATAGGGGCACAACAATATTAATAAGGGGTATAACTACAATAGTAATGGGGTAATCACTAGTATTATAGGGACCCAACATGCCCCTCTCCTTCAAAAAAGTGTTGTCCTCAACGCTTGAGTAGTTCTGGATATTTCTGCATAAAATTCTCATCCTCCCATGTGGAATCTTCAGCGGATAAGTTCTTCCACTTGATAAGATACTCTGAAATTGAATGATTTCGTAGCTGTCGAGTTCTTGTTTCTGTGACTGCTTCCGGTTCCAATATAATTTTTCCTTCCTCGTCAAGTTCTGGCAATATTGTTTGAACTGGGAGCTTGTCGCCTATAACCTTCTTTAAACATGAAACATGGAAAACTGGGTGCAATCGAGAAGCTGCAGGAAGCTCCAATTTGTATGCCATAGTACCAATCTTTTGCAACACCTTGTACGGACCATAATACTTTGGTGATAATTTATTATCCTTCTTAGCTTGCTTGAGGGACATTTGCTTATATGGTTGTAGCCGTAGGAATACCCAATCACCTACATCAAAACTTCTTTCACTGCGATGTTGATCTGCCTGTTGTTTCATTCTATTCTGTGCCAACACGAGGTTATCCTTTAAGAGTTGGAGGACTTGTTGTTGATGTTCGATGTGATGTTCCACTGCCTGAACCTTAGAATTTTTTCTTAAATATGATGTGATGGATGGTGGTTGATACCCATAAAGTGCCATAAATGGGGTCATTTTTGTTGCTGTATGGAAGGAAGTGTTATACCACCATTCAGCCAGAGGCAACCATTTGACCCATTGTGTCTGTTTATTAGATACAAAGCAACGAAGATATCCTTCCAAACATTTGTTTACTATCTCAGTTTGCCCATCAGATTGAGGATGATAAGATGAGCTATGAGCTAACTGAGTACCAAGACAAGAAAATAATTTTGTCCAAAAATTTCCAGTGAAAATGGGATCTCTGTCACTTACAATAATCTTTGGGTTTCCATGTAGCTTTTGAATTGTTTCCATAAATGCAGTAGAAACTGTACTGGCTTTAAATGGATGTGATAATGCACAAAAGTGTGCATACTTGGTAAGTCTGTCAACTACCACCATGATGACACTCTTTCCCTCAGACTTGGGTAAACCTGTGATAAAATCCATTGAAACCTCCTCCCAACGTTGGCTTGGAATGGATAAAAGTTGTAATAGACCCGGTGTCTTAATTGTTTCAACTTTATTTTGTTGGCAAACCAAACATTCAGCCACAAACTTTTGAATATCTGATTTAAGGCCATCCCAAAAAAATTCCTTCTTAACCCTGTGGTAAGTTTTTAAAAATCCTGAGTGCCCTCCTAAGGGAGAAGTGTGCAATTCCATAAGAATCTTTTGTTTTAGCTGGGAATTCTTACAGAGGTATAAGCGATCTTTGTACCATAACGAATCATTTTGCCAGCTAAATGTACCAGACGTACTGGAATCTTGTTGTAACTTTCGAATAAGTGCCCACACTTCTTCGTCATTCTTCCATTCCTCCCTTGCTTCGTTTATCCAATCTGGTTGGATAATAGAAATGGCGCACAACAATGCTTCCACATCCTCATCCTTTCTTGAGAGTGCATCTGCCACCACATTTTGCTTCCCTTTTTTGTAGATGATTTCAAAGTCATAACCCAACATCTTTGTGACCCACTTTTGTTGCTCTTCAGAGGATAATCTTTGTTCTAAAAAGTATTTAAGGCTATCATGATCCGTTTTTACCTTGAAGTGTCTCCCATTAGGTAGGGTCGCCATTTCTTAAGTGCATGGAGTATTGCCAACATTTCCTTCTCATAAATAGCTTTTCTTAAAAACTTTCCCTTGATTGGACGACTTTCAAAAGCAATGGGTCTTTCATCTTGCATTAGAACAACACCAATTCCATTTCCTGAAGCATCACATTCCACAATAAAGGTTTTTGTGAAGTCCAGTGTAGCTAAGACCGGTGCTTGGCACATTGCCTCTTTAAGATGTTCAAAGGCCTTTGTTGCTTCCTGAGTCCATGAAAATGCATCTTTCTTCAATAATGTTGTTAGAGGTGCTGCTATTCTCCCATAATTCTTAACAAACTTGCGATAATACCCTGTCAACCCGAGAAATCCTCGCAGATGCTTTATGGATGTGGGGATTTTCCATTCCTTAATGGCTTTAATTTTGCTAGGGTCTACCTTAACTCCTTCATGAGATACAATATGACCCAAATATTCCACCTCCTGGACTCCAAAGAAACATTTGGATCTTTTTGCATATAATTGTTTCTCCTCCAATAGTTGTAGCACCTTGTCAACATGTTCAACATGATCCTTCCAAGACTTGCTGTAGATTAGTATATCATCAAAAAATACTAACACAAATTTTCTAAGGAATGGTTTGAAAATTGAATTCATCAAACCTTGAAATGTTGAAGGTGCATTGGTAAGGCCAAAAGGCATGACCAAAAATTCATAATGACCCTCATGAGTTCTAAATGCTGTTTTCGGAATGTCTTCAGTCTTCATTCTGATTTGATGATATCCTGAACGAAGATCCAACTTGGTGAAGTAAATTGATCCATGCAATTCATCCAGTAATTCATCAATGACAGGAATGGGGAACTTATCTTTAATAGTGAGCTTGTTGAGCTCCCTATAATCCGGACACATGCGCCATGATCCATCCTTCTTGTGCACCAATACTACTGGAGCAGAGAAAGAACTTTGACTCGGTTGAATTATACCAGCCTCTAGCATTTCTGCAACCATACGTTCAATTTCACTCTTTTGGACATAGGGATATCTGTACGGCCTGATGTTTGGAGGAACACTTCCTGGAATCAGATGAATAGCATGATCATGATCACGCATAGGTGGGAGACCTTTGGGAGTCTCAAATACCTTGGAATGATTGTCCAGGACTTTTTGGAGATCTGGAGAAATAGATGATTCCGATGTGGAAACATCTAGCGAACATAATTGTGCAATTACACCTCTTTGCTCCTTTTTTAGAAGCTTTGTCATACCATTAGAGCTGATTATCTTTCCTGGTTTCCCTGCAATACCCCTTAATTCAACTTCCTTTCCTTCCGTAGAAAATTTGATGAAAAGTTCTTGAAAATTAAAAGCTATTGTACCCAAGGATTGTAGCCATTGGACTCCTAGTACAACATCAGCACCTCCCATTGGAATGGAAAGCATTGGGCTAGTCAATACATATTCTCCCATGGATAGCTTGATATTATGGCACTTTCCAGAGCAATTTATTGTTCCTCCATTTGCAATCATCACTTGACACTCTGGTGCTGGATATAGGAAGCAATTCAATTCTTTTGCTACCTTACAATGAATAAAATTGTGGGTGCTTCCTGAATCAATCAACACTATTACCTTTTTCTTCTTGATTTGTCCTTCTATCTTGATGGTTTGAGGAGTGGTAATTCCCGCCAATGCATTACAAGATATGGTCGGATTTATTTGTTCTTCATCTAGGCTTTGTTCCTGGAGTATATCCTCTTCTTTTGACCTTTCTTGCTCCTTTTCTTCTTCCTCTTCACAATCTATGTAGAATAATTTCTTCTCAGCACACTTATGACCTTTAGTGTATTTGCTATCACAACTGTAACAAAGCCCTTTTGCTCTTTTTTCTTCCAATTGTTGTGGTGTCAACCTTATAGGTTTTGGAAGACTAGGGGCAACAACACTTCCGTCTTTATAGTTGTGAGTGGTATGCTTCCTGGTTGCCATAATTTTGCTTTCCATTTTTCTTGCTAACTTGAATGCCTTCTCTAATGAATCAGGTTCCCAAAGGCAAACATCATGTTGGATATTATCCTTTAAAGACCCTATGAACACATCAATCCTATGCTCCTCTGGAATATCTTTTACCCTTATGTTCAATTTTTGGAACTCCTCAATGTGCTCCATTATTGAACCCTTTTGTTTGAGACTTATCAATTGGCTAAAAAAAGTGTTGCTTTTTGTATCTTCATAATGTGCTATCAATTCTTCCGTAAAAATTGCCCAAGTGATAAATTGTTTACGAGAGCAAAGCCATTGATACCATACAAACTGATTTGGTTCCAAATATAAAGTTGCCATACGTACCTTTTGTGTGTTTTGCACATTATTGAGATCGAAGAATTGCTCCATCTGTAATATCCATGTGGCAGGATCCTTGCCATCAAACTTCCTCATATCGATTTTTGGAATATGGTGAGTCTTCGATCCAACATTAGAGTCTATGGAATCATGATTAACATTTCTTTTGTTCTCATCATGAGTTTCCTTTAGTACCCTTTCACCCTTAGGGACCATTTCTTGTAGCAACTTATTCATATTTATCTTCAATTCGTCCATGTCTGTCTTCAAATCTATCTTCAAATCATCCATCTTAGCTTCCACGTCAATCATCTTAGCTTCTACGCCTTTCTTTAAACAGTCCAACTTAGCTTCTACACCTTTCTTTAAACCATCCATCTTAGCTTCTACATCTTTCTTTAAACCATCCATCTTAGATTCTGTTCCTTTTTGTGCAAGGGACAGTTGTTGCACTTGGTCTTGTAATTTTGATATATCATGTTGCATTTCTTCCTCTTCTTCATGAGTCATGCTAGAGCTTTCAGGTTCCTTACTAGGTGTTTTCATTTTCTTTCCTCGGGGCATCAGTTACCGATAATAATGCTCTACTATGCCCTTTGAATTCGTTCAAAATAATTTTTCAAACCAAGCTTAAGCAAAAATTTAAGAAAATCTACACACATTTTTTCACTTTGTAGGAGCTCGATATTGTCTCTGATGTATCTCTGTAATTTCCAATTTGTGAGCTGTAGTAGCCCTCTGTGTCCTCTTTCCAATGCCACAAGTCTGACCCAAATTGGATTCTCCAAGGAAGAGTTATATGAAATCTCCCACAGTGACTTGCTTATAGACTAGTTCAGTAGAGCGAACTTGTACGACGTGCCACGAGTCACTGTTTCGACCTTTGGATCTGAAACATGCATACAAGAAACTACAGTCCATCCTCTTTCTGTACATTCTTACGAAATTTCAATCCGATTCCCAGAGAGAAAGTTATGACGATTTTTCCCAGGTCACCTGTTTTGAATGTAATTCAGGAGTTTGCAAAAAGACCAACTTCCTCAGATCATATCTCCGCAAATATTGCGTGAAAAGCTCTGAAATTCGGACCCAAGGTTCAACACGATTTCTTCTCAAATGGGTTTTTTTTGCGACTTCTGAAACTTCACAAAAAAAAAGTTATAGCGAAAATGCCACGATGACCTGTTTGGAGCAGCGAAACCCTAGAATCCAAAGCTCTGATACCAAATGTTATGAAACCAGCTCAAGAAAAGATAGAAAAGATAGATCAACGCCTTAGAATTTAGCCTCTTCGAGGGGGCAACCTCCTTTACATTACATAAATGAACAATTCTTGGATGATTCAAATGACAAAACCTCCTTTCTATATATAGGAGTCTAAGGAGTCACAATATAATCCAGTCGACCTAACAATAATAATATAAAGCCACAAAAATAAAAATAGAGGGATTCTATGGGGCACAATAATAACAATATGGGGGCAATAGGGGCACAACAATATTAATAAGGGGTATAACTACAATAGTAATGGGGTAATCACTAGTATTATAGGGACCCAACAGAAAATTCCTAGTCCAAGGAACCCCTACTGCAGTAAAAACTGAGTTTACTTTTCCTACTTGATTTTAATATATATTATCAAGTTATTTTCTGAGTACTGAAGAAAATTACTTCTGTAGCCTGCACTATTTTAAGTTTGATTACATGAAACAAAAAACTGAGCAAAGAACAAGATACCTAGGGCACAGTTATTTTTGGACAAAATAGTCCCCGTAAAAACCCAATGCAGGAAAACCGGTGCAACAACTCTGAGGGTTTTCTATTATTAAGTAGTAATTCTGAATACAAATGCTGGATGCCCTCCCAGCTATCCAGTGACAGAGAAAATATAATGGTGGAAAAATGAGTGAGTTTTACCTCACTTCACCAGGCAGATTCTGGCTGATCCAGTAGCAAAACTGGCTAAACTCGACTATCTCTGCATTGGCCTACATAGGCTCTGGGGCAGGCTGACAGGCTCTGTGTCAGCTCTTCCCTATCTCTTCTACCTCCTGTAGCTTCTGCGTCAACCTCTCTCGACTGTTTCATGAGGGCAGCCTCACTTGTGCGCTGGCCCTTCTGGTTCTGCTTCAAGACTGCATGGGCCCATACTGGCCCAACGTCAGTCCTTCTAGGTGCTGCGGTGCCTCTACTAGTGGCTGTCCACCTCTCTGTTCAGTATTCTCGAACTATCCCTTCCCCTCTATTACAGAATGATCACTCAGTTCGAATTTCTTAGCTTACTAGCCCCAGAAATCGAACTCTAGATCAATTCGTTCTCTCCATGTGTGTTTCTAAATGAACCCCAAGCCTCCTTCTTATACTTTTCTCGTTGAGACTTCAACGATCGAGATTAAGTCTCTAATCAATGGCTATGATTAAAACTTGACTTGATCCGCCTTCTAGATTATTCTCACACATATTTTGATTAATACCCATTAATACTTTAATTTTCCTAAGTTTAGACTTAAGAAGACCATTAAAAATATTAATTATTTTAATAAAATACAATTCGGGTGGCATTTCACCAAACGGTTTTTGGGTTCTTTAGAACTTATGTGCCTTAGCTTCTCCACCAATTTTCATGGCTAGAGCACATTTGATGCTACCCAAAACTAACGATTATCACTTAATATTTCCATTAGGAATATTATGACATCATACAAGTGTTATAGTCTCTAAGGTGTTAGAGATTCTAAGGAATATGAGATCTGCAAAACCTCGAAAAGGTTTTGAGAGAAAATAATTAGAAACCTATCTATTAAATTAATTGATCAATAACTAAAAAGTTCCTAAGTCTAACTTAGGAAAATTGATTAATTAGTGGGTATTAATTAAGGAAATCGATTTCGCTCTAGAGACTTCCAGAAAAAGTGATTTGACGGAGTCTAAGATGATCTGAACCATCAATCATGATTAGATCTTGGTCGTTGATGCTCCAACAACAGATTATAAGAGCAAGTCAAAGGGGCTTGGAGAACACACATGGAATATCAAGTGAGCAAGCTAGTTTGAATTACCCAGTTCGCAGTATGCATCAGGGTGCAGTTTGAGCCAAGGGAGAGATTGTAGCAAGGATTTGCAGCAGTGAGAATTTTCAGATAAATTCTCAGGATGTTTTTTAGAGTTCCAGAGTTAGGAAAGGGAGGTCGAATTTATCTGCAGAACAAGTTGTACAACGCAATGCAAGTTGCCCAGATTGCCAATGCGAGTTGCCATGATCGGCTTGTTTCAGTTGTAGGAGGTCAGATTAGGGTCCAGAAAGTAGAGCGAGTAGTTTCTAGAGGTAGAAAGAGGCAGGATGACTCACTTAGAGGCAGTTTCCACGATGGACGTGTTGATTTGTGGTTGTCATTGATGTCAACCCAAGCAGCACCAAGTGATGCCCTGCTTTTTTTGAAAAATGACATGGCAATTCAGGATGTTTCAAGTCAAGGTCATCCTCGCTGGGTTCTCCTCGTTGAGTTGTTTCCGGTGGTATGTGGCACGCTACGAGAGGCCTCATGGTTTGTGAGTTATGCCTAATTGAAGATGGAGGGCCCAATCTGTGGGTAAAATCCCCAAAGAGTGGTAGTGGCACTCTATCATTGGCCAACACAATATGATAATGAAAATAGGGGTTCGATCTAATGCTTATGCTTGGAATATTGTATGGAGGGTCCCATAAATTAATTTTTGTCTCAAATAAAAATTAAAATCTACCCCAAGGGCAGACGACCTATTCCTTGGGCTTCAAAGTATTATTAAAATCGAATGTTTCCTCTAAAGTGAAAAATGACCTACCTATTTTGAAGTCCCTCCCAAGTCTATAAAAAGGAACTTGATCTATCATTCAAGGCAAGAACTCAGATGAACATCAATTGACTAATTGAAGTTTGAAACTTACATTGGCCTCTGTGGAGAAATTGTCAAATTAGAAGAGAGGGTTTGGTGACGAGGGTTTTTGGTTTGGTTTTGGGATTTTTTTGGGCAAGTTTTCTTGCAGGTGGAAGACCGAGATTCAAGACTATCAAAAGTTCGTTTGGTTGCAAGTGTAGCACATTCGTTTCTACCCTCATTAGGGCTTCATTCTTTGAGGTTTTTGTTGTATTGAAGGAACAACTATTCGTGTGAAAATTCCTAAACCGGAATTCCTACTACAACAAACTGATGTTACTTCTACTTGTTAATCCATACAAGTTATTTATTGTGTGCTACGGTAAATATCGAATTAAATACTATTGCAGCCTTTACTTAATTAAATTATATGCGGAAGCAAGAGACTGAGCAAGAAAGAAAATACAACACAATAACACCGTTATTTTTGGACAAATGTTCCTGGAAAAACCCAATGCGAGAAAACCGGTGCAACATTTTTGAGGGTTTATTATTATTAAGTAGTAGCAAATTCTGAATACATCTTTGAATACCTCAAGGGTTATTCAATTAAAGAGAGAGAAATATTGGCAGAAAGATTTGTGAGATTACCTCACACAATCACTGGGAAAAATCTTGGCTGATCCAGTCACTGGACGAGGTGCCTCTAGCAGGCCTTGCTTTACCTCTGCGCAATCCTCATGCAATCCCTTCGTCAATCCCTCTAGGCATTGCGTCACCCAACCAACTGATCAATTCGCTGCCCGAAGTCACTACTCTCATCTTCCCGGTCTCACACCCCAGCTCCCAACTTCTGAAACTGACTCTGCTGCAAAATTTCGGACTTTCTCTCAGCCTCTGCGCTGCCTCTGCATAGCCTATTGTCAGCCTCTGTGTGAGAGCTGCTGGATCACTCTTTGCCTCTCTCTGCTGATGATTTTCTAGTTGATAAAATCTCTCTCTTCGGATGCTATCCCTTCCCCTCAACTGTAAGATATCTACTCGATCATAATTTCCTCCTGAGAACTTCTCACTTCAGAAATCAGCTCTCTTGATCTCTCGGTATGTTCTCCAAGTGCCCATCACGACTTCTCTTATAATCCTCTCATTGATCAATCAACGACCCAGATTAGATTCTAATCAATGGTTAGGATCATATTGACTTGATCTCTGCCTTCTTCTCGAAGTTTCACCCATATTTTATATTAATACCCTTCAATTATTTTAATTTCCTAAGTTTAGACTTAGGTTCCCATTAAAAATAATTAATTATTTTAATAAAACTGTCTCTGCATGGAATTTCCCAAAAGAATTTCTGGGTATTGGAGAATGCATGTGTCTAAGCCTCCCTGCAAATTTTGAGGCCTAGAGCACATCCGATGCTACCTCAAATCAACACTCCCTCTGAGTGAGGAATGTGCTCTAGCAATATATGTTGTTGCATACTGCTCTGACTTTGAAGCATCGTCCTCTGCGATGCTGATGTTTGACATGTTGTCCACCAACTATTGCTGCTACTGCAATTGTACTGTTGCTGCTGCAACTGTACTGTTACTGACACTGCCATCGTCAACACTTCATCCATACTACTAGTCCCTCTCAAGTGCTTCATTTGTGTTGCTGCTAGCACTGCCACTGCACTGCAAACTGTTGCTGCTACTCCATCAACAACGGAAAACATCCAAAATAACTGAACTAACTGTGTTCAGTATGATATCACGTGAATGTTGGAGCCTGACTGCTGCTAGCCTCTGCAATGACCCTTTGAATATACTGCGTTGTCGTTGACCTCTCCTCTATGCCATCTGCACTGCTTTCATCTTTGCTTTGTGTTGCTTAAACTCTGGCGCTCCTAGCTATTGCAACTGTCTTTCCAATACTAGTCCATGCCGCTACCACAAAACTAGGTTCCTGTGGCAAGGTATTGATCTATGAAGTGGACTCCTCAAGCATCCTGCTCATCTGTAGCTCTTTTGAACTACAGTTCTAAATCATCCCACCTCCCTCCTGGAGGTATCTCGGCTGGCATGGCGAACTCCTCTTCGATCTTCGTGGGCGCAACTTTCGAATCGTGCTTCCCATCCTTGTCCTTTTTCTTGAGAGAACATTGATTTCACCACATCTGAAACACTTGATCTTTGAGACGTCCTTCTTACGTCTCCACTTCTCCTGCTTCTCCTTCGATGCAAGGGATGCATTATCCTCCTCCTCCTTTGACTTTGAACCACTGTTGCTGCTTCCGTTAAGTTTAAAAATTAACATTGACTAAGTCTCTCCTCAGCTCCTCTTGTTTTAGAGTTGCCCACATCTCATCCCAATTGGGCAATGTTGCTCTGCCCAAGATACTCTGGACAAAGACTTGCCACTCATCTAAGAGAAAATTGAGGGCTAGTCTAACCAACTCTGAGTCTTGAGGTATGCCCCACAACAGACAATTCATCACAGGTCTCCTTAAGCTTCGTGAGGAATGGATCCACACACTCCCTCTTCTGCATCTGAGCAGATCTCAGCTTCTGCTCCAAGTACATCTTCCGCTGCTCGGAAGACCCTTGATATAGCGTTTCCAAGGCATCCCACATCTCCTTAATAGTCCCTCTGTTAGCGACATGACACACTACGTGATCCTTTATTCCATCAAGGATCATCCTCTTGGCCTTTGCCATTTCTGATCTATACTTCTTCAACGGATTTGCCTCTGTAGGCACAACAACCACGCTGTCGATGTATGTCTTGAGGGCATGCTCATCTAGAAGGAATGACATTCTAGCCTTCCAGATGGCATAGTTGGATGCTCTGTCCAACCTGTCTTGATCCCTCAGGCCACTGGTTGCCATTTCTGCCCAAAATAGAAAGTCGAATGACCTCCCCTCTCCTTTGTGTTGCTGCTGGGCTAGCCTACGCACTCCCTGCTAGAGCTAGTAAAACTGCTGCCCCTTGTTGCTGCTCAGCTTGAGAGAATTCGAATTCCTTGGCTAGGAATTCTCTGAGGAAGAAATTCCCTCAGCCGTGTTTGTCGTCTTTGTTCTGGCGATTTTCTGCCGAACAAATTGCCTACAAAAAAATCTGTCCCACCAACTCTCCTCACGCCGAGGCTTTTGCGCTGCTCCTTTTGCCCTGACAAAAACTCAATATGTAAGCCCTTCTCTCTGTTGACTCACTCAGAGAGAGACTGCCTCGAAATTTTAGCCCTCCGGCTAAGAACTGCGCAAACCATCTAGGATTTCGAATTGCTGCTTCCTACAGCTTTTCAATTTCCCTCTTCTGCTCAGCACAAGATCTACTAGCTCTGCTCTTCTTGCTTCACCTGCACCTCTGATACCATGTGAAAATTCCTAAAGTGAAATTCCTACTGTAGCAAACTGATGTTACTTCTCCTACTTGTTAATCCATACAAGTTATTTACTGTGTGCTACGGTAAATATCGAAGTAAGTACTACTGCAACCTCCACTTAATTAAATTATATGTAGAAACAAGAGACTGAGCAAGAAAGAATATACAACATAATAACATCGTTATTTTTAGACAAATGTCCCCGAAAAAACCTAATGCGGGAAAATCGGTGTAGCAGTTCTGAGGGTTTACTATTATTAAGTAGTAGAAAATTCTGAATACATCTCTGAATACCTCAAGGGTTATTCAGTTACAGAGAGAGAAATACTGGCATAAAGATTTGTGAGATTACTCACACAATCACTGAGAAAAATCTCGGCTGATCCAATCGCTGGATGAGGTGCCTTTGGCAGGGTCTGCACTGCCTCTACACAATCCTCATGCAATCCCTGCATCAAACCCTCTAGGCATTGCGTCACCCAGCCAGCTGATTGATTTGTTGCTCGGAGTGACAGATCGCAGGCTCCCAGTCTCACACCTCGGCTCCTGGCTTTTGAAACTGACTTTGTTGCAAACTTTCGATCTCTCTCTCACCCTCTGCGCTGCGTCTGCTTGGCCTTGCATGGCCCTGCGTCAGCCTCTATGTGAGAGCTACTAGATCACTCTTTGCCTCTCTCTGTTGATGATTCTTCGGCTGAGAAAATCTCTCTCTTCGGAATTCGGATGCTATCCTGCCCCTCAACTGCAAGAAATCTACTCGATTAGAATTTCATCCTAAGAACTTTTCACTTCAGAATTTCGATCTCTTGATCTCTCGGTGTGTTCTCCAAGTGCCTATGAAGCCTTCTCTTATAATCCTCTCGTTGATGAATCAACAACCCAACTAGATTCTAATCAATGGTTAGGATCATATTGACTTGATCTCCGCCTTCTTCTAGAAGTTTCACCCACAATTTATATTAATACCCTTTAATTATTTTAATTTCCTAAGTTTAGACTTAGGTTCCCATTAAAAATAATTAATTATTTTAATAAAACTGTCTCCGGGTGGAATTTCCCAAAACGATTTTTGGGTATTGGGGAATGCATATGTCTAAGCCTCCCTGCAAATTTTGAGGCCTAGAGCACATCCGATGCTACCTCAAATCAGCAATTCGGCCCTATTAGGGCATCAAATTTTGAACTAGGAAGTGTCTCTCTATGGCTTGAAGAGACTCCAAGGTCAACGAGGATTGTTACAGAATTACTACAAGCTCAGTCTCCTTTTGAAGAAGAATAATGGCTAGTATGATTCTCTAAGTTCATTCGTCCTATGGAAGAATGTTCTAATCAAACAAAAGGCCGAATCTTGACTCAATCCTTGTACACTAAAAAGCAGTGAGGAGTATTGACCATGATTGCAGGTATTTGTTGTGGTGTCACTGTAAGAATGAAATGCTAAACCTGGTCGCAGTCCTGAAAACGTCATTTTGCCTTCCTTAAGGACATAATTTTGAGTATTCTATTCCCTAATCATATGTGCAAAACTGTTAAAGGACTTGTCTGAAGTGAATGGAATATAAAACGTATGGTTCATTGGTATACTTTTGAGCAACTTTTTATTGCTAATACAAAGTTCTTACAAGTGCAGGAGATTTTCATGTATAGTGACAAGTTTTGGAAGGGTTTTCATCCATTTCAGTACTTCGGCTCTTCTAGATCAGTGAAGAGTATTAATCGGTGCAGCTAATTCTGAACATGAGGGCTTTTGTGCTGTTTCTGAAGGGATAAGTTCTCAGCATAGGAGACAAGTTACTCGTGTGTTTGTAGGAGCTATTCCTGTGGTCTTATTTGGCAACTCTGTGGTGAATCTAACCAAAGCACTTCAAGATTGACACTCCCCTATTCTGAAACATTGCAGTGGAACCAACAAAGAAGGGCAATACCTTTGTTTCGGTGTCTTGATTTTGTGGCATCTCAGTCCAACAAGGATCTGTGGCTCCTTGGTATATTCTTGGGAATTCGTTGTTGACCTAGTCGCAGTTTGAAGGGAAGATCTCAAATATGTCCTAATCACCAATCTTCTACAACATATCTGTTCCATGCGACTCTTCTCAATTGTCAATTAGTTATGTTTGAAGCTTTCGTCCAAGTCCAGAAGCATTCTCATTCTTGTTTGCATTGAAGCCTAATATAGTTACTACATGTGCATCTTAAAAGCCGACTTCTGTGGATAATCTGAATAGTTCAGTCTTGTATATAACTATGAACTGAATTATTTTTGCAATGTGTGATTGTTCTCTCTGATTTAAATTATGCTGCATATATTCATTTCTAGAAGTTAAAAATACCAGTGATTTTATTTTTCGATAATTCAATATTTATTTGGCTAAATAAATAAATTGCCGTGAGAAAATAAATCTGGCTGGTATTCAGAAATTTAACACTTTTGGTGTCAAGGATCTCTAGCGATCAAAATTGATGTAGGGGACTTACTATAATCTTGAAACAGAGAATGTAATTGTTTAAACATGCCATGAATTTTCATGTAATTGGAATTGATAATCTGTTTCCTTGATAAAGATTTTAGCTTTTGAATGAGTAAAAGTATAATTCAAACCATTCAACTATAGGAGACCAACTTATTCCTACTGTATTTTCTGCAGAAATGATAGGATATTGACCCATGGCACCAATACTATTATACTTTTTTCTTTTATGAACAATCTTGTCATGAATGTACTAAATTTCATTGTGAATTTAATCGCCCCCTGAAAAGATTTCCATCTTTTGTGGCAGGGCAACAGGAAAAAAAGGTTTTGATTTTTGCTGTAGTTGCATGGTGTTTCCGCAAGAGCTCACGTTCAATTTCTTTGTTGCTTATATTCCTTTTGGGAGTGAAACCTGGGCTACTCCATGCCTTTTATAGTAAGTTAAATTTTTTCTTGAACTCAAGTTGATTATTTTTTTTAAATGCAAAGTATCTTTACGGGTATGTATTCCTGCAAATAATTCCTGGCAAAGCAACGAGAGATTTTCAGGGGCAGTAATTAATGACATCTATATGAGAATAGTTGAATGAAGTTTTATGGAAGATCCCTTTTGTAGATTATTCAAAATGAGAACATGTATTCATCTGGGAGATCTAGTGACTGGTGAGGAAGGCTTATTATCTGTTTGATTGCTAATATTGTGAATGTTTTGCCTTTTGTCGTTTGTTCTTATTGTACCAATCCACTAAATTGTTTTTTTGATTCCAACTCTTTCTTGCGTCCTTTCCCTTCTTATGCCTTTCCTGCAATCATCCATCTTATATGTGATTATAACTGCTACTATTTACCATTGATTATCATGTCGACCTTATAACTTCTGTAGATAACTGAACTTATAGTCCCTATGATAAAATGATGGAAAGTATGAGGATTGCCTTTCCCTCCACCGATCTGTTGCTTTGATTAATCTCAGTTGTTATAGGTAGAGCTATCATTTATCACATCTTTGCTTTTTGAAAGATGCAATATGTAAGAATTCATTGTAGGCTTCAACTGAATAGAGAAAACACTCTTTGTAGTAGCTGTGGAAGAAAATATTGTCATTTGTTCAGTACAGTGACTGCAGGAGTATATGTATGTTAAATATTCACGAGAAAGTAATATCAATGCTGAATGAGCGAACAAGTTTGAAACTATTGCCATCTATATGGCAAGATATGGTTGAGATTGATGTAGGGAATCATGAGTCAATACATACTCATGGTAATTCTTTAATTACTCAGATTTATTGTACCCAATAATTAACGACATGATTGAACTGTCTAATAAGTCTAGATTTCAGACACAACAGTTTATGTAAGATATAGTTGGTGTATTTAGCACATGGTTGATGATTGTTACCCCTTCTTCTAGCAAGGGTACATATAGCAGATCATTGTGAAAATTCTACCACTGCAGCAACTGATTTACTTTTCCTACTTATTTCATCATAAGTTATTCATGAAATTACTTCAACAAACATTAAAATAAATGCTGCTGTAGATATCACATCGTAATATAGAAACAAAAATATGCACACATTGACACAGTTATTTTGGACTAATGTCCCCGGAAAAACCCAATGTGGGAAAACCGGTGCAGCAAGGGAGGATTTTATTATTCAGCAGTTTTCTTGTACAATAGGGTGCCAAACTGGCTTACCCACAGATACACAAACTTTCAGCACTTTCCTAAACCTAGCGTAGGCCCCGCTGACCTCTGCCACAGCCTGAAACCGTCTGTGTCAGCCTACTGAGGCTCTGCGCAACCTCTTTGGGCTTCTATGTCACTCCTGTAGCTTCTGCGTGGATGACGCAAGCCCTTCTGGCTCTACGCAGTCTCTGCTGCCTCTGCGTGGCTTCCTCTGGCTCTGGATCTGCCTTCCCGTCTCTTTGTTCCGTACTTGCTGCCTCTTGACTGCTCTCCAGACCACTGGTTCAATTTCTCTGCAAACCCAGCTCTAGAAATTGAACTGACTAGTCTCCCTCAGTGTGTTCTCCAAGTGCCCCTCAAGCATTCTCTTATACTTTTTTTTGTTGACATATCAACGGCCGAGATTAAGTCCCTAATCAACAGCTAAGATTAGATTTGGCTTGATCCATGTCTTTTGGACCATTCTAACACAAATTCATATTAATATTTTATTTTCCCTAAGTTTAGACTTAGGGACTCCATTAAAAATATTAATTATTTTAATATCTCCTGATCTGTCTAGAATTTGCCCAAACCTTTTCTGGGTATTGGAGATCTCACGTGCCCCTACCTCTCCACCAAATTTCGTAGCTAGAGCACATCTGATGCTACCCCAAATCAACAATCATTTCACTTGCATCTGGTGAGATAACTTGAAGTAATATGAACAGTCAACAAATCTGATAAGTAGAGCAGTTGTTACTGTATTTCATTGGCAGAATGAGGATAGTTATTAAAATGTGTCCATGGGCCGTTTAAATAGCTTTTTCACTTGCAAAACCATCAGTTGTAACATCCTTGTCAATCGATGGAGGTGTCAAGGTCACTCGTAAATAGATATGTGTTGAAATGACTGTGTGAAATATTAGTCCTGGGCTATTTTGCACTACTTCATTTTGGCAATCAAACAGTTCTTTGCTGGGGTAAGAGCCCTGTTGAGTACTACGTGTCAACTACCCATAGCAGTACACCCCCTTTTCGCAAAAGGGATAGCGCTTGATCGATGTGTCCGTGCCATTCGACTTCCATCATCAACCTGATCATGTTATGTTGTAAACCCAATTTGCAAGTGTAAATTGTAAATAATCTTAGCAGATATGAGTCATGTATGTAAATTGCCTAGGTGAACCTAATTTTCTAGTGATAATCTACGTTCCGGAAGGTTTTAACTTTTTTGTCTCACCGATCCATGATCGGCAGAGTTTTCCTTCAGTTTAACCCCAAAGCGGAAATGAATTTTGTCATTAGAATCTTAGGGGAACCCTAGTGTGTTGATCTGCTAGATTATATTTGGTCGCAGAACTGGGTGGTCTATGAGGATCTATGTCAAATGGGTTTCCCCCCTTGAGATGTAAAATTGTAAAAGTCATGATGTAAAGTGTCTTGAAGGTTAGAAAATATTTTAATCCCCTCATAAATCCTAAGTCCTAGGTCCTAGGTAATTTTTCCAAAGGCTAAGTTCGAGGATCCAAAAATAAAAATTAAAAAAAAATTAAAGAAAAAAAATAGATAAAAATAATAAAATAATAATAAAAAAAAATAAAAAAAAAATAATAATAAAAAAATAAAAAAATAAAATAAAATAAATTTAAAAAATAAACAAATAAAAATTTAAAATAAAATAAAATGATAAAATAATAATAATGTCAAAGTTTTGAGTAAATAAATGCAGAATTTTAATTTTTTAATATATTAAAATGCATTTAAAAATTTTGACGGATGAGATTAAAAGGGATTTTGATCCTCATCGACGGTCGAGATCATTTTGACATGGATCACTCGAACTAGCCGTTGGGAATTTTTCCTTTAAATAGGGTGTTAAGGGTCATTTGAGATCATTTCGATCTGTGAGTCTTGTGCTGAGAAAAGCTCTCTTGTAAACTTTTTCTTGTGCAATAAAGAAAGACTTTGGGGTTGAAATCTTGCTGGTGTTACTCTCCTGAAGTGCTGTAAGTTGCCTTATTTTCTACATAAATTTATTTTCAGCTATTAGTAATAGCTTGCTGAAGAGTGATGTTGAACACAGGTATCTTGTTTACTCACTAGGGTTTTATGGTAGTAGAATTTCTGGAAATAATGGCAGGTATCTCCACTGGATTTGGAATTTAGTACTGTTTTTTCCCTCTTTATTGATAGCTGAAGTGAGCTGTGTAGGAAATCTAGATTGTAAGGATCAATGGGCGTTTGGGGAAGTTCTTGGCTGAACCAGCCAACTCCTGAAAAGCATTCTCTTGTAGAGCCCAACTAGTTTCGATTCTGGGTTTATCATTTAAGTTTATTTTTGAATGCATGAGAGATTTCTGAAGTATCTCATAGTAAATCTGAAATTCTGAAAATATTATTGTGGATTACTGACAAATCTGGCTGTTGTAGAGTCATAAAACTGTAAATATTGTAGCTGGTTTGTAGGGTTTTAGTTTTAATCCTTGCATATATTATCTCTGGGTGTTTGTTTTTCCATTGCAGGTTGCAGGTCTGAGACAAAAATTTTGTTTGAAGCCAGATCTAGACCTTAGAGGGTAAGATCTGGCCTCAGGATCAGTTCTTGCAGGGTTTATCTGAAGAGATTTTAGTTTTTTTTTAGGCTATTTGTTGCTACCCAAGGTTTCAATTTTGCAGAAAATTATCATTTTTTTTTTTTAAAAGTGTACGCTGCCCTAGGCCTGCAAGAGATTCCCCATCAATTCCTCACGCATTTCTCATGCTGCCTATTCCATTGCAGCCATCCAAACCCCCATCCTTCTTGCATTTTTTATCACTCAAGCCTCTCCAACGCTCTCAGCCTGCCAAGTTTTTCTTTTACTGCTCTTTCATTATCGACCTGTATTTACCATTCCTTCGGTCGTCTGCCAACTCTACACGTCCTCCTCTATCCCTCAACGTAGCTATCCATAGCCACTCAGAACCCTCGTTGCCTCCTTTCTGTCAAATCCATCCACGCTGCTCACCATTCCCTGCTATCCGCTACTCAAATCCGCAGTCATAAAGCATTGTTCCATCCCATCTTCTCTCTCTGTCCGCAAACAACTCCTTCATACCTGCGTATTCATCCCTCCCTGTGTTCTATCTCTCTAACCCGCAGCCCCATTCTACGTTGCCATCTCCTCATCTGTTGTCAATCGAAGTTGTTCTTGCATCCTCCATCCATCGCTCAACATCTTCAATCCTTGCCGCTGTTGCACCTGCAAACAAATAGTGGAACCCGTGGCCCCTGCGTCAATTTTTTTGTCGCGTGCAGTCATTTCCAAGTCTGCTGCAAACTTCTCCGAGCCGTCATTGCTGCTACACTTTCAATCCACAGCTCCAAGGCCACCAATTCCACCTGCGTGAGATCTCTCGCGTCGCTGTTGAATCCTCTCTCTGTCTGCCATACAAGCTCCACGCAGCCTTGGCAACCCTCGAAACCTGCAAGCAAATCGGCCGTCTTAGTTTGTTTGTTTTATTTGAATTCTTTTTTAAAAGTCATGCTTTAGTTTTAGCACTTTTAGATTTAATTTAGTTTTATTTATTTCAATTTTATTTCATTTTTAGCTAGAAAATGTTTTAAAAAATAAAAAAAAAGGGTTCCTATAGATTAGAGTTAAGTTTCAGATTTATTAAATTTTGATTTAGGTTTTAGATTTAGACTTCTCTAAATTTAGATTTAATTTTGTTTGAAGTTCGATTTAAATAATTAAAAAAAACATAAAATATAAAAATCATAAAAAATTTTGAAGATAAAAAAAATTGAGTTTCACTTTTTTAGTTTAGCTGTTAGTTTTGTTTTACTTTATAAAAAAAAAAAAAAAAGTAATCTTTAGACTTTTTAATTTGTTCTATAGTTTAGATTTTTATTTAGATTTAAGTTACATTTATTTAGACTTTAGTTTTTGCTTTAGCTTAGTTTTGTTTTATTTGAAAATATAAAAAATACAAAAAAAAAATTTGGAAATATTTTGCTAGATTCAGTCTTGGCTCAAGGATTTGTCATGTTTGCGATATATCTTTTCTGCTGAGGCTAAAATTTTGATGTGGGATTAATATTTATCATTTTTTATGTGGTTAAACATGCTTAAATGTTCATTTGAAGATTAGCTATATGAAAGTGATAACTGGTTAGCATTTAAAATTATGTGGTTATTTAAAACATTTAATCTTTCGAGTTTTAATTGTTGGAATATTGTTAAGCCATTGAGCATTTATCAATTATCTTGCATTTTCTTTGTTTGGGTTATTTGATGGTAAATGATTGTTAATGAGTTCATATTTCTGCAGTATTTGATAAACAATTATTCAGTCATTAACTCCATAAGGCACTGGCACATTAACTTATAAAATCAATCAAGTGCTTGTTTCCCCTTGTTGTGTCTCCCAACCCAACTGGTCCACAGTTGGTCATCCTTTGTCCCATAGGGTCTACCCCCCTTAGCCGCGGGAGACTGCTTAAACGGACAGATCGGGGATCAAAGTGACAGCCCCCGGTCTGAGCGTTGTCATGACAATCTGTGCGACAACAAGCCCGTCAATACTCCAGAAGGTATGTGACCTACCATCTTCAGTGATCCACAGTTAACTTTGGTTTTAGTTGGGACACTATTAGGTATGTTATGGCTGTGTACAAAATCAAAATGTAGTTCAACAGGAACTCAACATGGATATGTTGCTTGTCCTGTTGAAATCTTCTAAACAAGACATTAGTGTTGCTTCTGATTCATTTGTTCCAAGGGTTGTTATTCAGTTAGGTGCCCAGTCAAATCTTTATCTTATCAGAGTGGAAGTATGGATGTGCTAGCAGAAGAATCAGAGGAGGATATGAAGAAAATACAGGAAAAGACCATGGTTTCAGCTCTTAAAATATATCATGAAAGCCCTCTGGGGATTCACCAGTAGTTGACATCCCTGGTAGTTTGCACTGGCAGCTTAGTGGGAGGTCAAGATTCATCTTATGACTTCAGATCATGCAAACATAAAAAGGTGAAATAGAACTGTGAATAAAACAGTTTTTTAGGAGCTTCGCCTTTAAAGGAATCAATAATTTTGGGTAGAAGTGTGAAGGGAAAACCAAGGTCAAATAGAACTGTGAATAAAACAGTTTCTTCAGGAGCTTTTTCTTTAAAGGAATCAATAATTTTGGTTAGAAGTGTGAAGGGAAATTCAATTGGGGCCAACAAGGGAATTTCTACAGATCAAGCAAATTGTTCCAAGTTCTCAAATCCTGACATTGCTCAAAAAGTTTCTGCTCCAGTTTCATCAAAGCATGGTATTTCAGCAGTCTTGCTGGATCTTAAAACCAACTCACCAGCTGGAATTCAGTTACATGAATTCAAGTATGCTAGAGATTACCAGGACAATCCATTGCTTGCACCAGCCTTAATGCAACATAACCGATTCCCTATAAATCTTGTATACCGTTCAAAAGAATCTTTGCTTCTGCTCTTGAATAAACTATGAATTGTAATCATAAAGGGACGATTTCTGAAATTTTTGGAATGGAATTTGGGCTGATGGAATACTTTCCCCATCATTTTGTGATCTGTGGTTAATTCACTGCTATAATAATCATATCAGATCTGAAAATTGTTAGGGAAAACTCACCTAAAGCCCTAAATATGAAATTCTCAAGTTCTGGTGCATTTTGCTATTTTTGGGCATATTGGATATCTAGTTTGGGAAGTTTTCATCTTGCTGATATGCCTTTATTTACTGCTGTAATATTAAAATCAGATCTGAAATATTATTGAATACTCCATCGTAAAGTGTGCCTAAGAAGCTAATTTACATTGCTGGTTAATTTGGAAATTTTATACTTCAATGTGTTGAGTAATTTTCATTATTTGGAGTGGTTTATGCACTGCTGTTATACATTGGTAAATCTGAATTTTCTGAAGTAATAGTGTTGATATAAACTGTCACAAGTCTGTGATCAACATTTTGATTGACTATTGTTAGCATTTGGCATCTTGGGCTACTTGGTATTTTGGCATATTGTTGAAATTTGCACATCATATAGGTTAGTCAATCATTCAAGCAGCGGGTGTCCATCCGGTCATTTGGTTTCAATTCATACGAAACAAGAATTTGTGACTCCACTAAGGCACTGGTCTCATCTAATTTAATCATAATCTTGCTTAATTTCAACTAAGTGGCTAGACCACTCATCCATGTCTCCCAAGAAAGTTGATTCTCAACTTGCTTTCCTTCACATCATTCCATAGGGACTACCCCCCATAGCCTGCTGTTGGGAGATAGCTAGAACGGAGTGGGCAGGGATTAGAGTGACAACCCCCGTCCTTAGCATTGTCGCGGTGCCTGTACAATCCGGGCGACAACAGGGGTATCTGCACAGATTGATTATTTATAGTTCTTTTCTGCTTTATGTTACCACTTTAGTTTACCACAGCATGACATATATTTTCAGCCATATTTTCTTGAATTACATCAATGTATGTGTCTGAACTACTACCCAGATACTCTGATTTTCTTTCTAATTCTTAGATTACATTTCTCACTGTAGCTTTTGAGGAAAATATATTTACTATCTGGAAGATTTTGTAAGTGATCATGTAAGAATTAGATGCTATTTTGAATTTACAGGCACAGATATATGAACTGATAAATGTCTGTTTTCTGTAGTGGTGTTTTTCTTGATATATTTGATGAGGTCAACAGTGGGCAGACGAACACGGAAGCTTCTAGTTCTCCTTTGTGAATTACATTTTTCATTTCTGTACCTACTCCAGCTAGATCTGTTTTCGGAGGCTCTGGACAGAAAAGGGGATTCAATAAGGTCAATTCTCCTTCACTTCGGTATGTGATGTTTCCATTTTTGTTGAATGAAATTGCTTATTGGTTTTGCATTATGGTAACAATGATGATTGTTAAGGTCCTTTTGTAGCTGGAAGTAGTTTGTCAGGCACAGCTAAATTCAAAACTGCCACGGTTTGGCCTGAACTCTAAATAATTTATGAACATGCAGAGTTAGGAACTACCTTTGGGGCATTGTTTCTGGAGATTAGAAGGAAAGTCCATTACATTTTGGTCATAATAGTTTCCCTTTATACTGTTAGTGTATAATATTGGCCTAGGTGTTATTATAATTCATGATAAAATTTAATATATTATATTTTATTATGTACTTGAGGTTTGACTGAAAAGTCATAAACCCTTCTTGTATTGCAATATATAATTGGGTTTCCGATTGTATTGACTCTTGAGATCACCACTTATGGAATGCTACATTACCAATGGAATGGCACATATCAATGAGCTACATTATCATCCTTGTAAAAGGAAATCTGGTTTAAAACTTAAGATGGTATCAGAGCCACATTTCCAGAGTGAATGTACCCATCCTGGTGTTCACCAGAATACACCTAGTATTACATTACGGGATCTTAGAGAAGAAGCTGGTGTGGAAGGTAGACAGCCAAGTAGATATTAGAATTAGAATAATGAACTGTTTCTCCTTTTCCATTTCTTAGCTTGTCACATACTTTTAATACTTCAGCTCATTTTAATGTTTTCAGTTTCTAATATCTGTTTTATAAATTGCTCATATGATCTATTTTGTAAACATTATATGATGATTGCATAATATAATTCTTCAGTTATGATGTCATGTGGCCTATTTCTTTTTTATGTTTTTGTTTGCTAGGTTATGTGAGTCCTGAGATGACTGGCATGCCTAACCTGTGGCTTGAGTAGCTGCGACCCAGGGGCATTTAAGCTATCAAAAATCACCCGAGGATTGCACCCAGCTTGGGCCACACCAACCTTTAGCGTGACAAGATTTTTGTCTAAGAATTTTTGAACTGGTGACCTTCAGATCACAGAGTGCCTTAATAGAATACCCTGTCATCGTTTTCTCTATGCCTCATGGGCGTCATCTGGTTATGATGGTTGATGTTATATTTTAGATGTTAATCATAGATGTCAGTTGTCATATTTTTTTCCAATGATAATCTTGGGGGGAAACCAAAGGGATGCTTCCTCACTTTCATGGATGGCATCCCTATTAAACTGACAAGCATAGACTAGTGTGCCTGACCTATGGGATTCGAACCAAAAATCTGCTGGCACAGAAATAGTCAAATTTCTACCAATGTTGTTGGCAACTGGTTGAGCTAACCCCTTGAGCTAGATCTAAATAGTTATGTGGAAACATGATGTTATAATTTATCATTGCTATATGGTTGGTTGAACTGTTGATGTTATCTTTGTACTAAATGGTTGATTCTCCAAAGATTAATCTACTATTGATTACATTTCCATGTCTTGAAAATGTAGTGTTCGTCTATAAGTAACAGAAAATCTGTGTATTCAGATTTTCTGCAACTAATTTGACATTCGACATGTTTCCATTTTATATATATAAAGTTTCCAAAATGCTTTGCTTCTAGGTTATTTTGGAATTTGCCACATCATCCATCCTTTAACAACTTTATTCCCACTCCCAACATCTTTGGTAGTTATGTACAGGAGAAGTTAATAACTAATACTTATGGATGCCGTTATGATATATTCAATTATGGATACTGCTGAGGGTGAAGTTTTGATGCCTCGCCAACAATGCCTTGAATCTCACAGGGCTGAACAATATAGTGGGGACTGAGTCTGGTTGCTTAAAGCCCTTATCTAATTCCTACTAGTATAACTATATATGACAGATTTATGAATATTTATAAACAACACAACGAACTTCTAAATACAGTAATAAAAAACAGAACTTTACAATCAATGGAAATAAATAAAACCCATCACATGTACAGTATAATAACAGAAAAATACAGGTAGTTTTCAAATCTATACCAACAGCCTAGAAAGACTGTGTATGCATCAAGTATTATGACATATGACTGCCAAAGATCAGGCAACATGTGTCAAAAATCTGCTTAGTATTTAAAAGCAGTATCCTTAAAAAGCTAAAGAGATGTATGCCAAATATAAAAGAGTCAACACACTGATTTTATTGAATAAAAAATGAGTGTACAAGTAGCTGTCTTTTCAAATTTCTGTGAAAATTTGGACCAGAAAATGATTTTAGAAGTCAAAATGTACAGTATCCATACAAAGGCAGCCAGGTGCCATGAAAGAAGCAAAAATAATGAAAGTTTCTGGTTTGGACCCTTTTGATAAGACCATCTCAGTCAGAGCTCTGCAAAAGGTACACGTAATTAGCAGTTAGCACTGACAATAGTTAGACCTTCTAAAAAGGACAAAAGGGTGCAGAAAGACTAAAACAAGATTATAAGTACAAACAACAAAATGATATAATCACCCCTTCCTTGTCACTCAAGAAATTTCTGGTGTCAACAAGACAGTCATGTTCATCACTCAGAAAAAATAATTGTATGATCAGAAAAATGACAACTTAAGCATACAGTATACCTCTCTTACTTATGAAAATGCTTTTTCCTCAATAGCCTCTTGCCCCTTTTGTAATTTTCTTCAATCAGTTACAAGGTAACTGTTTGCTTTTTCTTTAAATTTATTTAGTTAATAAATTTTTTAATTTAGGAGAAGAGGATTTTGATGGAAAATTTAATAATAATTTATTTATTTATTTCATGTAGGTGGGGTCCCACTAGGTTTGCTTCCCTTCAAACTTATCGTTTGGAATATCACCTTGAGATTCCCATAAAAATGAAATATAAATAATAGGACGATAAGACTTTCAACGTCATCATTATCATTCACTGTTATCAATAAAATATATATAAACTAATACAAATAATGTAAATAATAATAATAATTAATAATTAATTAATTGATAATTAGTAGTGAAGAGGCATGTCTCTAAGAACATAACCGTTTGTGAAGAGGTACCTGCCTAGAGTTTAGAAGTAGGCCCTCACTCTCATTTGTAATCATCTCACTTGTATTCAAATATTCTTATATAATATATATTTGTCCCATGATAAACATTCTTATATACTAGATCTTCTGAGTATTTTGCTGCGTATGCAAACCGTGTTCTTTACAGTGACATCAGAGCATTTATCTGAGTATACAATCTTTGTTCGTGACATTGGTATTAGAGCTGCTCGATCTTTTGGCCGCTAAACTACTACACAAAGAGTCAGTCTAATATGGCCTTTGGCCGTTATGTCTTCGTCAACTTAGTGGTCATTGTGATTGAAGCATTTCACTACTCAATTTTGAAGATTCTCCCTTTCGCCATCACGCCCTTGGCCATTTTTAAAAAATAAAAAAAATTAAGAAAAAAATATTTAAAAAGAAATTAAGAAAAGAGATAAAAATAAATAAATAAATAAATAAAAGGTCTATATATATATATATATATATATATATATATAAAGATATAAGTTAGAAAAAAAGAGAGATTAAAAAAAAGAGTTACAAAAAAAATTATATAAAAAATAAAAATAATTATACTAAAAAAAATTAAAAAGTCAACAACCGTAAAAGTAAAATACTTACCTAGTCGTAACAATGATCGGGCAAAAACCCGATGTCACTTCCTTCGATCAGCCGCCGCCAGCCCAAGGTGCTGCCATTGCTCCACTGAGTTGCCACAACCACCTTGCTACCGCCTCCAACATCAATTATCTTCCTGTGACGCACCCCTCTACCTCTGTTCTTGCGAGCTACCAAAAATTGCATTACTCACAAGTTCGGAACCAAGCGTTGTAGCAACACAACTTAGCAACATACTGTCTCCGGCCACTGCCAAGACTTGCATACTAATTGTGCCGAGCATCGTTGTTACGCCAAAGTTTGTACTGTCGTATAGCCGAAACATAACATCATTATAACCATTTTTTCTGCTTGAATTAACATTTGTACTTCGCACGTCAATATCACTGGGTAAGCACAGTCTCAATCAAAGTTGTAAGTTGTTGATTAACCTATGCTATATAGAATCGCGTCCGAACATGTTTGTTCATTACAAATTCGTCCGCCATAGTCGTAACGGTTGACCCTTACAAATTCGATTGTAAAAAATATATATTCAAGTTATAAATCAAGGTTTACGGTTATAAGGGTGCAAGTTATATAAAGGAGGTTATAATTTGAGAAAGGGAATTAAAAAGGGTTACTTTAAAGGTAAATAAGTAAGGAAATAAGTTAAAAGGTTTCTAATAAAGGTGGTTTTTGTAATGTCCCTTCCTAATTGTTTTCCCAAGGTGAGGAGAAACCATTTTTGGCAATTTTGTTATTTTTGGCTTAATGCAATTTTGATGGAAGAACTTAGGAGAAAGGGGTCGATGTGCCTTTTAGTGGATTGTGGGGGGCCACTCACCCACCCAAAATATGCACCCCTTGGAGGCAGCTTGATTTTTCTTAGTGGGGGATCAAAATATTTGATGGGACCCACGTGGGGCCCAAGGGAACAAGAATAAATAGAAGGAAGTGAGTAGAATTTGGGGCCTTTTGATGATTTGAGAATTTCATTGTTTCTTTGGCTGTTTAGCTAAGCTACAAGTGTTGTTCAACCAAGGATAATTTTAGGGGCGAATGTTCGCCCTTTGGCGAAAATAAGGGGTTTTAAATTTTTAGTGGGCGAATATTTTGTATCATAGTACATTTTTACAAATCACCTCAAATAGCCCACCTTATTTTAAGGGAGAGGGTAAAAAAGGTAAATTTAGCCCTTGAAATTAGGACTTACAAACTTCCATTCGCCCATTTTCAAGAATAGGTTTTATTTAAGTGAATCCTATGGGCCAAATACCATATTTATAAAAGAGGTATGGTAAATTAATAAAAATATAAATAAATGAGAGGTATGGTAAATAAATAAAACATTTTTTATATTTACTCCATAAGTCACCTTATATACATGTAAGGGTGTACACAAATAAAAATATAAGTAAAGTGGAGGTATGGTAAATAAATAAAACGTCTGTTTATACTTACTCAAAAGGTATGGTAAATAAATAAAAATATAAATAAACTAGACGTGTCGTAAATAAATAAAACCTCTTTTTATATTTAGTCCATAACCCTCGTTCTATTTATGGAGGCTCAAGAAAGAAGTTTTATTTAAGTGAATCCTATGGGCCAAATACCATATTTGTAAAAGAGGTATGGTAAATTAATAAAAATATAAATAAACGAGAGGTATGGTAAACAAATAAAACATTTTTTTATATTTACTCCATAAGTCACCTTATATTTACGAACACTCAAAAAATGGGTTATATTTAGGTGAAACCTATGGCCAAAATACTATGGGACAAATACCATGGACTAGATTGTTATTAATACCATGCAAAAAACCATTATTAACCCTAATATTAGAATTAATAAAAATAAAAATGGCACATGGTATTGACCCATGGTATTCACCAAAATGGCACATGGTATTGACCCATGGTATTCACCTGGAATGTAGCCTATTTAAATGGGGGAATTAAACCATCATGTAGCCTATGCTAAGATTCACTAGGACTTTACAAAGTTTTATTATTTAGTGAAAGACTCGCCAAGATCTTACAAGATTTTATAATTGAGTAAAATATTCGCCATGCCTAGTGAGAGATTCGCCAAAAAATTATATATACATATTATATTATTGATAAAATCGCCTTCCATTTTTCCTATATACCATGGAGATTCGCCCATTTATTATATTTATAAATTTAGGGGGGGTTCTTAAAATTTTCCCTGTGTTCAACATACGAGCTTCCCAAGGAGTGAAGCTCATCCCTCTCTTCGGTGGACTTCGAGTGCCACCCTAGGAGGGCTTTCTTTTCCATTGGAGACATGTTAAAATTGGCAACTAGGGCCAAACTCCATGTGGTTCATTTTATTCATCGCTAATAATATTTTTATTAGATTCCTCTCGTTGAGAAGTGTAGGATTGATTTAAAGATCATCCAATTCCGACAAGTATTTATGGAGATATGAATTTATTTGATTATGGAATAACTATCAAGCCGACCAGCAACACATGTAGGCTCAGAAGTCCAAAAGACACATATATTCATCATCAACATTTGTATATAAATACAAGATGTCTTTTCCTCATTTGGACACACACTGATCATCACATCTCTCTCTCTGGTGCGCTGTGAAATCTTGCACTGGTGTGCGGTGGAATCTTGCACTGGTGCGCGGAGAAATCTTGGACTAGTGCGTGGCGAAATCTTGCACTGGTGCGCAACGAAATTTTGCACTGGTGCGTGGCGGAATCTTGGACTGGTGTGCGGCGGAATCTTGGACTGGTGCACGGTGAACGACTCACCGGTGGAGACTTGACAAGTTCGATATAGGGTTTGCTACCCTAGTTTAGGGCTGATCTGGGGTTTGTTGCTGTTGATATAAATAAGATCTTTGTACTATTTCTCTCTGCTGAATTATTGAAGATAAAAGAAGATTTGATCAAAGGGTTTCCCCATATTGGGGTTTGTCCCTGGCTAGTCGCCACATCTTGTGTCTCTTGTCTTGGCTTGTTTTCTGTCGATCATTTAATGTTCTATCTACACTTTACTTAATGTACATGTGATTGCTAATCTGTGGATAATAATAAGAAAAAGAAGTAAACTGCTCTAAGCATAGAACATACCATAACTTAACATGGAATCAGAGTTGAGGTGAAGACAAAGCCCAAGCAAGAGCAAGAGCAATCACCGAAGAGAAGATTGGCAGGCTATCCAAAAAGAATTCATGGGGTCCTCAACACACTTCCCTACTGAAGACAAGCTCCGTGAGAAGTCTGACTACCACGGATGGAAGATGTCTCTCGATCTAACATTGAAGAACAGGAAGTGTTGGACCATGTGAAAGGCGGAATTGCTGAGCCTCCATCAAATGCATCTGCTGCTGCTAGGAACAAATGGACCAAGGTGGAAGTAAAAGCATAGAAATAATTCCGGGGCTAAATAAAAAAGAAAGGCTGGACCTAAGGGTGGAAGAAAAGGACGATGTTACATTTGTGATAAAGCAGGTCATTATGCAAGGGAGTGCCCTGATAGAAGGGACTCACACCGGGACGATGATCAAAATCCCTCTCATGGAAATCAAAGGAATGGAAAATCTAATAGCAGAGGTAAAAGGAGTGCTAGAAATCAAGGAAGAGGACAATCATTCAAGAAGGCTAGAAATTCCAGGTATGAATCTAACACTGTTGACAATAAGCAGGATGAATATTATCTACCAACTGCTCTATCTACCTCTGCTCCTTCGGACTCGCTAGGAATTTGGCTTATTGATAGTGGTACCTCAAGGCACTTCACTGGTTACAAAGAAGTTCTCCATAATCTAATAGAGAAAGAAACTAACCTGGAGATTGTCCTTGGAGATAATATGAAATATGCCGTGAAAGGTATAGGCAATGTCTCTGTTAAATTGAATCAAGGTAATACAATCCACTTACAGGATGTATTATATGTACTTGACCTCAAAAAGAACCTGATGTACATCTCGACAATGGAAGACAAAGGCTACAAGGTGACCTTCAGTGATGGCAAGGTACGTGTATGGAAAAACAATGTTAAAGATGTCTTCACTCTTGGGTTTCAAGTTGATTCATTATATCAGGTCGGTGGAAGTCCGCTAGGTGTCATGTCTTGTGACACATCTCTTTAGTCTGAACTTTGGCATCGGAGGTTTTCCCACCTTCATTATAAAGCTCTACTTGATGTAAGACAAATGGTGACAGGGATGCCCGAATTCTGAGTAGAGAAAGAAAGTGTATGTCCGAGATGTGTGGAAGGAAAGCTCAAAAGGGGACCATTCCCCTCAAGCCAAAGCAAGACCTCCGATATATTACAGTTGGTTCACTCAGACATATTTGGTATGATGCCTGTGAACTCCTTGGGAGGATATTCATATTACCTTACTTTTACAGATGACTATTCTCGAAAGACTTGGATATACTTCTTGAAAAAGAAGGATGAAGCGTTCTCTGGTTTCGACACTTCAAAGCCTTGATTGAGAATCAAACCGAAAAGAAGATAAAGATCTTAAGGACTGATAATGGCACTGAATATGAATCTAACGAATTTCATGACTTTTGTAAAGAGGCTGGCATTAAGAGGGAGACTACTACACCATATACCCCTGAACAGAATGGTGTGGTGGAAAGGAAGAACCATACGATTGTGGAAGCTGTCCATGCCATGCTCCATGATCAAAGACTTCCGAAGTTTCTATGGGCCGAAGCTGCAAGCACCGTTGTATATGTACAAAACCGATGCCCTCATCAAGCATTGGGTTCCAAGACTCCTGAAGAAATGTTCACCGGTAAGAAACCTGACATATCTCATTTTAGAATTTTTGGAAGCCCTGTATATTTTCATGTGCTGAAAGAGAAAAGGAATAAATTGGGTACATCTGGAAAGAAAGGAATCTTCGTGGGCTATGGTGAAAATACTAAGGGCTATAGAATCTATGTAGCTGGTCAAATGGAAGTCGTGATTAGTCATGATGTCACCTTTGACGAAGATATGGCTCTCAGCAAGGTGAACAATCTTCCTACTTTAAGGAGCTCTCAAGACGCTGACACCAGGGAACCAAAAGAAAAAGATGATGTAACAATGCCCGATGTGGATGAACCCATGGATCCTATTGATCCACCTGAGCCTTCCTCTTCTAGGAGGAGGCCCTCTTGGGCCCTTGGCTTAGGGGGTTACTCGATGATGCTGAAGGACACACTGCACCCCGAGTAACGTTTTGTGAAAGTAAGAAACCTAATAGGTATCAGGGATACCTGACCATCATGAGCACAATCATACAAAATGAGCCTTCATCATTCTCAGACGCCGTCAAGCATCAAGTATGGAAGGATGCTATGACCGAAGAATATGAGTCTATTATGAAGACTGATGTCTGGGAAGTAGTTCCCAAACCCCAGGACAAGACAGTTGTCACTTCTAAATGGCTTTACAAGATAAAGCATGCAGCAGATGGAAGTACGGAAAAGTATAAGGCTCGTTTTGTCGCTCGTGACTTCTCCTAGAAGGAAGGTATAGTCTATGATGAGATATTTGCACCTGTTGCCAGATATATCACCATCCACTCGATCATAAGCCGTTGTGGCTTCACAAGGATGGAACCTACATCAGATGGATGTCAAGACTGCGTTCTTGCATGGTTCGATCAAGAAGATGTCTATGTGGAGCAACCCGAAGGATTTGAGATTTATGATCGAAAATATCATGTATGCAGGTTGAAGAAGGCTCTCTATGGGCTGAAGCAAGCACCCCGAGCATGGTATGAGAGGATCGATAGCTACTTGATGAAGCTGGGATTCACTAGGAGTGAAGCCGATCCCAACCTTTACCTTAAGGTTGAAGATGACAAACCTCTCATACTGGTGCTGTATGTGGATGACCTCTTTCTTATAGGTGTAGACCCTCTCATTCACAAATGGAAGAGGGAGTTGGCTTCTGAATTTGAAATGAAGGACCTAGGACTGATGCACTATTTCCTAGGACTTGAAGTCTGGCAGAAGCCAAGGGAAATTTTCCTATCTCAAGGAAAATATGTGGTGAAGATATTGGAAAGATTTGATATGGTGGACTGCAAGCCTGTTACTACCCCGATGGAACTTGACTTTAAGAAGTTAAGCAGTAGCGCTGCTGGACCTGTTTTACGAAATGCCATCGAGTATCGTCAACTCGTCAGAGCATTAATGTTCTTAGTGAACTCGCGTCTAGATATATGCTTCGCCGTCAACACGTTGAGTCAACATATGGTTGAACCTCACCACATACATTGGATTGGTGCCAAGAATCTATTGAGATATCTTCATGGCACAATTACTTATGGGTTAAGATACACTGCCGGAGATGTGAGACTACTTGGATACACTGATGCTGATCGGGCAAGCAGTGTGGTGGATCGTAAGAGCACTTCCGGGTGCTGCTTCTCCTTGGGATTTGCTTCAATATCCTGGATGAGTAGGAAGCAGAAGTCGGTGGCTTTGAGCACTGCCGAGGCAAAGTATATTGCTGCTAGCATGGCCACTTGTGAGGCAGCCTGGTTACGAAAGCTCTTTAGTGAGCTGTTTGGATTTACATTGGATACCACCGTGATCCTGTGTGATAACCAGAGTGGGATTTGTTTATCAGAGAATCCTGTATTTCATGATTGCTCCAAGCATATTGATATCAGGTACCACTATATTCAAGATATAGTGCAGCAGGGGAGCTATAAGGCTCCAACATATTGGTACAGATGAACAGGTCACCGACATTCTGACAAAGCCCCTAGGAAAGGTCAAATTTTTGACTTGCCGAGAATGACTTGCTGTCATTCAGAAACCCTCTGATGAGGGTCCTTTATGATGTATTGAGCTCTTGGAGCTCCAAGGGGCGCGGGGTACTTCTTGGAGCGACATATGACTGCAGGCTGACTCACCATCCCCTGTTGGTGTACGTGTACAAGGTAAAAGAATCAAAACTTTCCTTGTGACACCCCGTAGTGACTATGTAGCAGGATAATTAGTTCTCTTGTGAGGTCTGAATGATGTGTTCTCCATGACGATTATGTAGCAGGATGATTAGTTCTCCTGTGAGGTCTGGATGATGTGTTCTCCATGACGATTATGTAGCAGGATGATTAGTTCTCCTGTGAGGTCTGGATGATGTGTTCTCCATGATGATTATGTAGCAGGATGATTAGTTCTCCTGTGAGGTCTGGATGATGTGTTCTCCATGACGATTGTGTAGCAGGATGATTAGTTCTCCTGTGAGGCCTGGATGATGTGTTCTCCATGGTGATTGTGGAACAAGATGATTCGCTCTCTTGTGGGACAAGATGATTCGCTCTCTTGTGGACAGGATGATTCGCTCTCCTGTGGACAAGATGATTCGCTCTCCTGTGGACAAGATGATTCGCTCTCTTGTGGGACAAGATGATTTGCTCTCTTATGGGATAGGATGATTCACTCTCCTGTGGACAGGATTGATTAGTTCTCCTGTCGAGGCATCCTACCCATGCAGTCTGGGACTCATGGGAAGTACCTCTCATCTGATCAATGAGCAGGGAAATGAGGATAGGGACCATAGTAGAACCGATGGACGCATCGCTGTATCTACCATACTCCCTATGCTAGGATGACCTTCATTGATCTGGGACCAATGATACTGGTCTGGGACTAGTGGTAGGAGTTGTACCCACTATGACACTAACTTCGGGTCGGTTGAGGACTGGTCTGGGACCAGTGGTACACACTTTGAGACTGACTTTGAGTCAGTGAAGGATGATACTTGTCTGGGGCCAGTGATAGGAGTTGTACCCACTATGACACTGACTTCGGATCAGTTGAGGACTGGTCTGGGACAAGTGGTACACACTCTGAGATTGAGTTTGTGTTAGTGGAGGATGGTATGATACATCCTCGATCATTTCTTCTTCTTCATAATTCGGACAAAGCAGAGCAGAGCAAAACAGAGTAGAGTAGAGTAGATCAAAACAGGGCAGAAGAGAACAGAGCAGAGCAGGCAGAATAGAGCAGAGCAGAGCAGGGGTCAAGCTGTACAGGGCAGTGCATTTGATGGATGAATAGTAGCGACAGACAGATGAATTGCTGATGGAGTTCTCTCTAGTTGAGAGGGAGTGTTAAAATTGGCAACTAGGGCCAAACTCCATGTGGGTCATCTTATTCATGGCTGATAATATTTTTATTAGATTCCTCTCGTCGAGATGTGTAGGATTGATCTAAAGATCATCCGATTCCGATAAGTATTTATGGAGATATGAATTTATTTTGATTATGGAATAATTATCAAGCCGACCAGCAACTCATGTAGGCTTAGAAGCCCAACAAACGTATCTATTCATCATCAACATTTGTATATAAATACAAGAGGCCTTTTCCTCATTTGGACACACACTAATCATCACATCTCTCTCTCTCTGGTGCATGGCGAGATCTTGCACTGGTGTGCGGCGGAATCTTGCACTGGTGCACAGTGAAATCTTGGACTAGTGCACAGCGAAATCTTGCACTGGTGCGCGGCGAAATCTTGCATTGGTGTGCGGCGGAATCTTGCACTAGTGCGCGGCGAAATCTTGCACTGGTGTATGGCGAAATCTTGGACTAGTGCGCTGCGAAATCTTGGATTGGTGCGCGACGAATCTTGGACTGGTGCACGGTGAAGTCTTGGACTGGTGCATGGTGAACAACTCACCGGTGGAGACTTGATAAGTTCAATCTAGGGTTTGCTACCCTAGTTTAGGACTGATCTGGGGTTTGCTGCTGTTGATATAAATAAGATCTTTGTACTATTTCTCTCTGCTGAATTATTGAAGATAAACGGAGATTTGATCAAAGGGTTTCCCCATATTGGGGTTTGTCCTTGGATAACCGCCACATCTTGTTTCTCTTGTCTTGGCTTTTTTTTGTCGATCGTTTAATGTTCTAACTGCACTTTACTTAATGTACATGTGATTGCTAATCTGTGGATAATAATAAGAAAAAGAAGTAAACTGCTCTAAGCATAGAACATACCATAACTTAACAAGACATAGAGAAGATCACCTAGCAGTGGAGTACGCTGCCTTGGCCAGCAAGGACGCAGTTTGGGAGTAACTGGGGACGTAGTGGGAGAGACTGCGTGTTTGGTGGAGCAAGGGAGTCAAGTTATTCAGGTGGGAAGGTTGTTGGAGGTATTCACATCGAGTTGCCATGTAGGAGATGAGAGATTACAGCAGGAAGGCAGTCAAATACCCAGGTCGAGCTGTTGGTCAAAGGGCCTGCGTCATCCTCACTCAAGACTGCGTAGTCTTAGTGGGGGTCACTTGGAAGGAGCTTAACAGGAGGATTGGGGAGATGGGTTATGGGGAAATTGTTGGGAGTCTGATTTGGGGAGGTTTCCTGACTTTGTGGCAACAAGTTATAGCAGTTCCAGTTGCAGGGAGTGAGTTACAATATTGGAGGTGGGCCAATCCCCATTGGGTCGAATTTGGAGGGTCAAAACCAGAGAAAACCCTTTCTGGGTTTTTCTGGGTTTTTGACAAGGTTCATAACCCGAAATTTACATAATTTTTTGGGCAATTTTGAGGGGCCAAGTCAGCCAGCAGTGTAGAAAAACTAGGCCAATCCTCAAGGGGTTGAATTTGGCAGGTCAAACCCAGTGAAAACCTTTTCTGGGTTTTTGGAGAGGAGCACACCCCCAAAGTTTCATGAATTTTTGGGTTGTTTGAGGGGGTAAGTCAGAGCTTGAAGTCAGCAAGCAGTGTAGTTTTAAGGGGACAACACAATTTTCTGGGAGCAACAAATTCACGATAGATGGGCACTTTGTATTGATTACTTGAGGTTTACAACTTTCCTTGTGCAAGCCTAGGTGCACCTCATCCAACTTTTATTGTATTCCAATTTATTTATTAATGAAAAATGAGCCGATTTGGGTGTTGATGAGAAATTTCTGTTGATATGTTCCTTACTGAAATAAAATTTTATTGTGAATGTTATTACTTGCCTTTGTTATCACTACAAATCTTCCATTAGGAATATTACAATGGTATCAGAGCATGATCTTGGCCAACTGTGGGGAGGCTAGCAAGATCATGGAGGAGTTGTTGAGGTAGAACTAACAATTCGTGAGGTAGAACCATCAGATTCTAGAGGGGATGCAATGACTGATACATAACCAACACAAAAGCCAAGTACATACATGTGCATCCCAACAGTACAATACCCACACGTATGGACAGTTTGACCATCCTACCATGCCTCATTCCTTGGATGAACAGGAGAAGGAGAAGTATAGTTCAAGGGTTGGACCATCATGTAGAGGTGGGCAGTTAGAGGATGAGACCCGAAGGCAATTTTGCTGGTGGAGACCTAGTTTTAGACATTAGGAGACATATGAGGAGGCCGAACATGAGGTTGAGGGCACGCAGGGTTGTGAGGAGCACGTAGATGCACACATCGTGACACAGGAGCCACCCTTGTGGGAGTTTCCTTTGGTAGACCCGATTGACACATTGGTGGAGACAGTTGGGCACACACCCATAGGACCATCCATTGACGAGGTGCCAATAGGCACAGAGGTACCTAGAGTTGTGACAGAGTTCCTAGATGATAGCTACATCCAACAACATGGAGAGCACCATGAGAAGCATGAGCTAGATGAGGATGTTATGCTTGAGGAGGTACCTGTGGTGGGGCAGCTCGAGACTCTGGTTGAGCCCATGATGGAGGAGGATGGGAAGTCATCTTTTGGGTCTGCCATCAACGGGGAGCAGATAGATGCACAGGAAACTAGCAGAGTTGTAGTACTTACATTCAGTAGCTTTCTTCAGGCTTATGTAGATGGGGCCTGTAGTACTGTTAGGTTACCTCTGTACATAGGAGGGAGAGTGCCTAAGTTACCTAGACAGATTGTATATGTTTTCTGAGCCAATGCGAGGAGGCGACATGATTTGCGTAGGGAGAAACACTCGCATGATGGATTTGCTACGTACCTAGGGACTCTTGGATTTGATCCCTCTCATGGGGTTGGGTGGCAAGAGGTATTGAGTTGGTACGGATAGGGCTAACTAGGTTTTTGGATACATCCATGGTCGAGGGCATAGTTCAACATGGGCTGTGGTTTGCCAGAGGGGCTTGAGGGTTAGATCATCGTTGGGATCTAGGTGGGACTCCCCATCACTCCATGGATTGGGTAGTCATGGTGTTAGCAAGATGGTGGATCTGGTGATTGGATTCACCCCCATTTTCATATTCCCATCAGAGTTGTGGATAGCACTAGTGACAGGTTCGACTGACAGGGATGTAGGGAGATTTCATGAGTTGTCATGGCATGTTGGGTGTACATGGGATTGTAGGATGATTAGCCTACTCTGGCAGGAGTTAGTAGGAGGTGGTGTCTTCGGCTGGCCCCCAGACAGGGTATTGTATGGAGACGGTGCTCTTTCACTGGGATATTGTACACCAAAGCTACTAAGGATAGGCTCAATAGTGTTATTCACGTTAGCATGTGAGGAGTTAGGCCGCTTAGGTCTATCTGGGCAGATGAGGAGATATAGCTCACATTGTGGAGTGCTTACCAATACAATGGTAGTAGAGATGGTGACCTTGACAGGATGCAAGATGATGCCTATGGACTCAGTCTTAGACCTTGATATCCAGGGGTGTATGTGGGTATGCAGCGGTGCACAACAGTATGCAGAGGAGCATGAAGGTGCGTAGTGGTGTGCAGGGTTGCATCATGGTGTAGGAGGAGCGGTTCACATCTTAGTGCATTCCCTCATAGAGTGACGGACACATCAATACAGGAGGGTTACCAGTAGATCCAGGATGATGCAACAACATGTAGTAGGGTCCGACAACACATAGAGATGTGTGATTAGGTGCAGTTGTATGCCAGGAGACATGAGGATACATGGTCATATGCAGTAGTGTGCGGGGTTGCACTGTGGATAGGGGAAGTGCTATTAGCAGGGATGTTCCTTGACGAGGATGTCAGGAATGTCATTGGGGTGGAGATACCCAGGTTGGGAGAGCGGATCAGTCATGAGACGACTCGAGAGCGTCCACACAGGTTCTTGATCATACGCATCAGAACCCATGCATCTTCCACTCGTTGGCACCATAGGCAGTTGAGGGGAGGCTTGTTGTGTTCGATCCAAACCCATAGTGTGGATAGCAGGACTTGGGGGATTTTCTTGAGACGACGCTATGAGATTCAGTGCCTCAGGGGCACGATAGATATTCTACAGTGGAGGAGCAGGGTCAATGTGCGAGTTGACAGCCACATGTTGGGAGATGAGGTGATCTTTTGCAGGGGTGGCATATCACTCATCACTAAGCCTACACCTGGGGATCTGGTCATGGGGGATACATGTGCCACTCTTTCCACAGGGCATGTTAGGATCCTGCATGAGCAGAGGACACCATGTATGATTGAGGCAACTTTCCAGTGGGTGTTCGGGCTCCAGACATTATATTGGCACATTATCGAGAGGGTGGATGGCAGACTTAGTGGTGATGGTTGGCAGGAGCAGGATGGATCCACATACACTGAGTCAATTGCGAGTATCAGAAACCCATCTATTGGTTGCATTCAGGGGATAACTATTTGGCACATGTGGTTTCCAACGGTCATCAGTACTATGCAGTGGCAGGTACAAGGAAGTTTAGCATGCATCAGATTAGTTCATGATATATGGAGCATATATATTGGTTTCATGCGGGGACTAGAAACAAAGCACGAATGGATTCCAACAGCTATTAGAGCTATGTCATAGTAGGTCTGGCTATGGGATCCGAGGATTCAGTTCGTTGATAGATCACTTTGTCTCATGATGAGCAGAGTCATGGGAGAGTGAACAAATCTTGCAACACCTAGTTTTGTAGTTGCTTGGGGACAAGCAACATCCGGGAGGGGAGGAATGTAATGTCCCTTCTTAATTGTTTTCCCAAGGTGAGGAGAAACCATTTTTGTTATTTTGTTATTTTTGGCTTAATGCAATTTTGATGGAAGAACTTAGGAGAATGGGGGTCGATGTGCCTTTTAGTGGATTTTGGGGGCCACTCACCCACCCAAAATACGTACCCCTTGGAGGCAGCTCAATTTTCTTAAGTGGGGGATCGAAATATTTGATGGGACCCACGTGGGGCCCAAGGGAGCAAGAAAAAATAGAAGGAAGTGAGCAGACTTTGGGTACTTTTGATGATTTGAGAATTTTATTATTGCTTTGGTTGTTTAGCTAAGATACGAGCGTTGTTCAACACAGGAGCTTCCCAAGGAGTGAAGCTCATCCCTCTCTTCAGTGGACTTCAAGTGCCACCCTAGGAGGGCTTTCTTTTCCATTGGAGACATAGAGAAGATCACCTAGCAATGGAGTATGTTGCCTTGGCCAGCAAGGATGCAGTTTGGGAGCAGCTGTGGACATAGTGGGAGAGATTACGTGTTTGGTGGAGTAGGGGAGCCAGGGAATTTAGTTGGGAAGGTTGTTGGAGGTATTCACATCGACTTGCCATGTAGGAGATGAGAGATAACAGTAGGAAGGCCAGTCAAATACCCAGGTCGAGCTGCTGGTCAAAGGACCTGTGTCATCCTCAATCAAGACTGTGCAATCACTAGTGGGGGTCACTTGGAAGGAGGCTTAGTAGGAGGATTGGGGAGCTAGGTTGTGGGGAAATTGTTGGGAGTCTGATTTGGGGAGGTTTCTTGACTTTGTGGCAGCAAGTGATTGTAGTTCCAGTTATAGGCAGTGAGTTACAGTGTTGGAGGAGGGCCAATCCCCAAAGGGTCGAATTTGGAGGGTCAAAACCAGAGCACACCCTTTCTAGGTTTTTGACAAGGATCACAACCCTAAATTTATAGAATTTTCTGGGCAATTTTGAGGGGCCAAGTTAGCCAACAGTGTAGAAAAATTGGGCCATTTCCCAAGGGGTTGAATTTGGTAGGTCAAAACTAGGGAAAACCCTTTCTGGGTTTTTGGAGAGGAGCAGATCCCCAAAGTTTCAGAAATTTCTGGGTTGTTTTGAGGGGGTAAATCAGAGCTTGAAGTCAGCAAGTAGTGTAGTTTTAAGGGGACAACGCAATTTTTTGGGAGCAACAAATTCACAGCAGCTGGGCACTTTGTATTGATCACCTGAGGCTTATAGCTTTCCTTGTGCAAGTCCAAGTGCACCTCATCCAACTTTTATTGTGCTCCAGTTTATTTATTATTGAAAAATGAGCTGATTTGGGTGTTGATGAGAAATTTCTGTTCATATGTTCCTTATTGAAATAAAATTTTATTGTGAATGTTATTACTTGCCTTTGTTATCACTGCAAATCTGCCATTAGGAATATTACGTTTTTAAACATTACTTTTATTAAAGTAAAATTAATAAAGTAAAAAAAAAATGTTAATTTTTTTTATTAAATTACTGTAAGTTAAAAAACAGGGTACAATTTAAAAAGAAGAAGAAGAAGAAGAAGAAGAAGAGGAAGAAGACCAAATTCAATTTAAAACATTCCATTCAAAGTTTTAAGGGGACTTAATTATATTTGAAGAAGTGGATCACTCAAAGAGTATATAAACTCCTCAAGCAAAGTATCGTTTCTATCAACAAACAAAATAAAGTCTAATTCCAAAATGATGAAGGAAGAGAAAACGAAGGTCAATGATGGAAGATTTCCTAAAACATTTATGATGTGTATTAATGCACTATCTAAAATTAAAGGATCACTTGCAGGAAAGGATGTTATAATCTCTATTGATCCTACTCAGGATAATAATTATGTTAGCACTGAATGTGCTAACCAATTAGTGATTCTTGAATCGAACATAATTGAAATGATGGATTTGATGAATTATAAACAATATAACATAAACAATCTACAACTATGCATTGGAGACTATGTTTTTGCCTCACAATTCATCGTTGAAACCTTATTTTGCAACAATAGTGATATAATTCTAGGATCTCCTTGGATGGAATCACTAGGGTCCTTTATCCTAAATACGGAAAAGAAGTTTTTGACATTTTCCCACAAAAAGAATAAAATAACTCTATAGGACATTACTTTGAAGCTAGATTTAGTGACGCCAGAAAACATACATGATATCTCAAAAGTAATTTTTCAAGAAAGTAAAAAAGCAATACAAATGATGCAAAAGGAAGTTGACAAAATCACCACTGACAAAAACGAAGAAATTACTCATCTCAAGGACCATAGCGAGAAATTACTCACGCAAATTAAAAAAGTAAAAAATGATAAGCAATCATTGAAAAATAAATTAGAAGAACTCATCATGAAAGATGTATCGAAGTCGTTAGATGTAATTGTCCAAATTGAAGAAAAATGAACAAATACCAATATCACAACTCAAGAATAAGATAAACCAATTGAAGTGAGGACGTACTTAGAAGAGGAGGAGTTAGGACGAGCTTTGTTAAAGAGCTCCACCAGTGGCAGTAGCAGTAGTGGATTGAAGGAGGTGAAGGAGGAGGAGAATGTGGCCCCCACATCTAAGGGTCCTAGTCATGGACAGGGGGAGCAAAGGAAGAAGAAGAAGGACCTGTCAAAGGTCAAATGCTTAAGGTGTGGTGAGCTTGGTCACTACTGTTGATTTTTGGTAGCATCGGATGTGCTCTAGCCATGAAAATTGGTGGAGAGGCTAAGGCATATGAGGTCTCCAAGATCCAAAAATCGTTTGGAGAAATTCCACCCGGATGAAGAGATATTAAAATAATTAATATTTTTAATGGGAATATTAATGTGTATTAATATAATATGGGTGAGAAAGTTCTAAATAACGAGGGTTAAGCAAGATCTAATCTTAGCTATTGATTAGGGACTTAATCTCTGCCGTTGAATCGTCAACAAGAAAAGTATAAGAGGAGGTTTGAGGGTCAGTTGGAAACACACCAAGAGAGTTCAGTCATTTCAATTTTCTAAGCCGAGGTTTGCTGAGGAAATCGAACAAGTGATCAGTTGTCATGAGGGGCAGTTCGACACGAGGTCAAAGAATACATATCAGAGAGGCAACAAAGAGACGGGAGAGGCAGCACAAAGCTTAGGAGGGCTGGCGCAGAGGCTAAGGAGGCCAGCGCAGAGGACAAAAAGGCTGTAGATGCAGACGCAGAGGTTAACGCAGAAAGCCGCAGAGGCTAACGCAGACAACACAGAGGGTGTAGAGGTTGACGTTGAGCTGAAGAGGCTGCGCTGAGGAGGTTCTGTGGGGCAAAATGAAAGCATATTAGTTGGGAGGGGGTGATGCAGTTCCAGAGAGGGCGACACAGTTCTAGGGGAGTGTTTGGAACAGCTTTCGCTATCTAGCACAAGGAACAATTAGAGTCACTGTGGGGTTGTTCATCTGGCTGCTGATTTGCCAGAATATTTGTCTCCGGAGAGAGGTTCTACTGCCAAGGAAATTCTCTAAAGGGTGAACCATTTCTGGCGCCCTAGTTGTATTTAGAATCTGCTTAATAATAAAACCCTCTATATGCTGCACTGGTTTTCCGCATTGGGTTTTTCCGAGGATGATTGTCCAAAAATAATGGTGTCCCATGTGTTGTCTCAGTTTATTTAAGTTGTTGATCTGTATATTTGTGAAGGTTGCATTTGTGTTTACTTCGATATTTATACATTTAAATAACTTGTTAATGCAAAGAACAAGTAGGAGATAGTAAACTAAAAAGTTCAGTATGGGTCTCTGATGTGTTAGATTCAAAAATTTTCACAACTACAGTACCTAATGTCCTCTCAGGAAGAAGGACAAGGAGGAGAAGCAAGACCAGCAGGAAGCCTTAGCAGAGATCGACAGGTTGTCCTCCAGGTTGGAGTAAGACTTCGCAGTGTTCGTAGATATATCTCTAGGAGTGAGGTGGGGATATTTGGTACTGCTGTCCCAGAGAACAATAGAGATTGGGCAGCGTCCTTGAGGAGTCCATCTCATGGATCAGTACCTAGCTATGGGGGCCCACAGTGTTCAGTAGCAGGATGGATCAGCGACAATTGATGCAATCAGTATAAGATTGACAGTTGCAGACTAGTAGAAGTCAAAGGCTGGGGAGTGCAATGCAGTGTTGACAACCAAGCAGGTGGCTCAGTGCAGAGTTGACAAAAACACAAATTATTCAGTGACAGTGTAGAAACTAGTAGCAGTCAGAGACTCGGGAGATAGATGCATCATATTGAACACTGTTGATTCAGTATTTTGGATGCTTTTCAGTGGCAGATGTTGCAGTTGTAGCAACAAAAGACGAGAGGGAGTTGCAGTGCAAATGCAGTGTTGGCAACAGTATGACATTGTCAGCGACAACACATATGTAGCATATATCACAATTGCACAGTGGTTGGTGGGCAGTAGCAGCTAGACATCAGCAGTGTGACAGGAGATGATACAGAGATAGAGTGGTGTAGTAGGGTGTGTAGCACTAAAACACATTCCTCGCTAAGAGGGAATGCTAGTTTTTGTAGCGTTAGATGTGTTCTAGCCATGAAATTTGATAGAGATGCTAGAATACATGAGATCTCCAAAACCCAGAAATTGTTTTTGGAAATTCCGCCTAGAAGTGTCTCGATTAGATTATTAACTAATTTTAAAATACTTCCTAAGTATAAACTTACGGAATATGGTTAATTAATCAATATTATTTGAGATAAGGTGAGAATAGTCAAGAAACTCACAAGGATAGATTTAGAGATTATCCTAGCCATTGATTATGTTTTAATCTTGGACAATGGTGCTCAAACAATGGATTATAAGAGGAGATCGATGTGGTGATGGAGAGGACAGTTGAGTAGTTCGATTTCTTGGCAGATCGATTTCTTGAGTAGTAGCAGTTAGTTGCCAGAGAGAGAGCCATAGATCGAAGCAGTGAGTGAAGGGCAAGGACAATGATCCAGAGGAAGTTTTCCAGATCAGGAGAGGCAACAGCAAGAGGGCTGAGTTATCCTAGTGAGGCAACATAGAGCTTTGCACAGTAGCTTCAGAGATAGCAATTCGATTTGCTGGAGAGAAAATCATTCTTAGATCCAAAGGTGAGGTAGAGGTTCCAAACGGCCAGTGAGACGAATTTTGTAGTAGCACAAGACAAAACGGCTTCATCAGAGACCAGTCAGAGGCTAGACGTCATAGTGACTACGTAGTCTAGCACAGAGGGTGACAAAGAAGCTTCAGGAGGCTGAGTTTTCTGTAGGCAAGTTGTGTCGGGATTGCTTGTGGAGGAAGGGTAAATTCCCTTCAATAATTTTTCCTAGATTTTCTTGCTGTGGATTGCCAGTTTTAGGCATCCAAATTGTACTCAGATTTTCATTGTTGCATAATAACAAAAACCCTCATTGTTGCACTGGTTTTCCCAAGTTGGGCTTTTCCGGGGCATTTGTCCAAAAACAATTATCTCATATTTTATGTGTGTGTGCTAGCATTTCTTAGTTTTCAACGCATTATTTTTCCACAGTATTTTATTTGTGAAGGTTACAGTGTGTTTATTTCCATATTTGTCGTAGCAGATAAATTAATTAATAATTAGGAGAAATAATACCAGTTGTTGCAATAGGATTCCGACTTTCGGAATTCTCACAAGTTGCAGTCCAAACAACCGAAATTTCAAGTAAATATCTCGTAGTTAATCAAGCATCCTTTGTACTTGAAAGAAATAAGATACCTCCAATAAACCAAGAAATCACCACAAATAGATTAAGGCAAATCAAACGACAAGAACTCCTTAGCAACATTTGAATCATAAGAGCAAACAACTCAATCAGTCTACATATTAGTATCACTCAAAACAAAAACAACGAACTTATGTCCCAAAGACCATTGATGTGAGTGCAATTCAGTCTTGTGATAAAAATTCACGCGAAATATCCAGTAACCGTAACATTCCACAAGAAATAATTAAGGATGGTCAGATCTCTTTTCAGTTCGACAATTTTATTTATCGCTCCAAAGATCTTATCATCTTGTGTCAACGAAGATGACAAATCGAAGAATTCCAAAAGGTGCAAATAGGTTTCAAAAATAAAGAACAGATGATTCAATCTTATCAACAATAAGCGTTAAGGGCAAAGCCTTTTGAAGAGGAAGGCAATGTTATGAATAATATATATATAAAATAATACAAATAATTTGAATAATAATAATAATAATGATTAATGATTAATTAACTAATAATTAGTAGTGAAGAGGCATGTCTCTATGGACATGACCATTTGTGAAGAGGTACCTACCTAGGGTATATAAGTAGGCCCTCACCCTGATTTGTAATCATCTCACTTGTATTCAAATATTTTATATAATATATATCTGTCCTATGATGGACATTCTTATATACCAGATCTTCTAAGTATTTTGCTGCGTATACGAACCTTGTTCATTATAAGGGTTTTAGAACATTTCTCTGAGTATATGAACTTTGTTCATAACATTTAACACATCATTTTAATGCATCAACAAACAATATATATCAGATCTTCTGAGTATTTTGCTGCATATAAGAACCTTGTTTGTTATAGGGGTATCAAAATATTTCTCTGAGTATATGAACTTTGTTCATAACATTTACCACATCATTTTAATGCATCATCAAACAATATATATCATCATCGTAAAACATCATAATGAGAATTTATGATCAATTTCAAAAAGGCATGTATTTCAAAAACCTTGTGTCTCCTTTATGCCAAAAGATAGCAATATAACGAAAAAGATGATACTAATGTTATAAAACATGTCCAAAATTCGAAGAGCAGAGAACTATAGAGTCAAGTAAATATTGTAGTCAAAACAACTCTGGATACATATCCAAAATGGTACCCACCCTTTTTTCTTGACTTCCCCTTTCTGCACATATCTAAGTGTGCATGTCTAGGACAAAAGTCTCTCTTCATCCCTCATTTTCAGTCTTGGGTGTACAGGTATGTGAATGAGCTGAAATAGCTTGAGTGGAAGAGACAACAGGTGAGGCAATTGTGCGTTGTTTCCCTTTTCTGTATTGACAGGGGCAATCGGAGGTGTTGACCATTGAAGTATGCTTGAAGACTTGAAAACTCCATGCCCGAGGATATGTCAGAAAATTCATGTACTTGTAGAGTTCAAATATCATTAGAGCTTTTAAGCTCTTTCTTCTTCTATATTGTACTCAGATTTTGCAAGCCTTGCAGGGATGTTGTAAAATGATGTTAGCATGATGAAATAGAGTCATATAACAAACCTAGGTAGCTTAGGACTTTGTCATCAACTGAGTTCACTCTGGGGAGTTTTTTTTACTTGGTTAATTATTGGTACTTTTTAGCACTTAATAATTAATTGGGTTTTTTCTCCCAAATATAACCCCAAAGTCGGAGTGCGGCTTGATGGCGAGGCCTTGAGTGAGTCATAATGTCTAGAGTTATTGTATATTACCATGTTAAATCTGTATTGACAGGGGCAATCGGAGGTGTTGACCATTGAAGTATACTTGAAGACTTGAAAACTCCATGCTCGAGGATATGTCAGAAAATTCATGTACTTGTAGAGTTCAAATATCATTAGAGCTTTTAAGCTCTTTGTTCTTCTATATTGTACTCAGATTTTGCAAGCCTTGCAGGGATGTTGTAAAATGATGTTAGCATGATGAAATAGAGTCATATAACAAACCTAGATAGCTTAGGACTTTGTCATCAACTGAGTTCACTTTGGGGAGTTTTTTTTACTTGGTTAATTATTGGTACTTTTTAGCACTTAATAATTAATTGGGTTTTTTCTCCCAAATATAACCCCAAAGTCGGTGCGGCTTGATGGCGAGGCCTTGAGTGAGTCATAATGTCTAGAGTTATTGTATATTACCATGTTAAATCTGTAATGAACAAGGTTCATATACGTAGCGGAATAATTCAGAAAAATTGAAATATGTAAGTATCCATAGTTGGACAAGTAGTATTGTATATAAGAATTGTTGAATGTACAAAAGATGTGTCAAATGATTACAATGAGAGCCCGCTTATATACCTAGGTAGGTGCCCTTTCATGAATGATCATGTCTCTAAGACATGCCTCTTTAGTACTAACTAACTAACTATTAGTTAATTAATTATTATTTTTATTATTATATTTATATTTACATTTATTATTGTTATATGAATTATATTCATAACATTGCCCCTCTCTTCAAAAAGCTTTGTTCTCAAAGCTTACTGATGAAAGGACTGGATCTCTTTTACTGTTTCAAATATCTTCTCGTCTCAAAACTTTCATCTTCGTTGATACAAAACGCTATAATCCTCTAAGTGAGATCCAACCCTTTCATCAGTTAGCTTTGAGGACAACGTTTTGAAGAGGGGCAATGTTATGTATATATTTCATATAAAAATAATAAATGTAAACATAAATATAATAATAATAAATAATAATTAATTAACTAATAGTTAGTTAGTTAGTAATGAAGAGGCATGTCTTAGAGACATGACCATTCTTGAAAGGGAACCTGCATAAGCGAGCCCTCATTGTAATCATTTAACACATCTTTTGTACATTCAACAATTTTTATATACAATTATTACTTGTCCGACTATGGATACTTACATATTTCAGTTCTTCTGAATTATTCCACTGTGTATATGAACCTTGTTCGTTACATTGGTATCAGAGCTATTCGATCCTCTGCCTGCTCACGTGCTGCATAGAGCCATGTTCTCTAATCTAGGTCTTTGACTATCAAATTCATCAACTTTGTTGCCGTTGAAGTGTTTCCATCTCCCTCGTGCTTTCTTCTAGAAATTTGCATTCGTCCCTTTGAGTTGATGCCTCTGCATCATGCTCCTGACCCATAGCCGATTCTTCTCCTATTGCTGGATCTCTGCTTTGATACCATGTGAAAATTTCTAACCCGAAATTCTACTGCAGCAATTGATTTATTTCACCTACTTCTTCTTCACAATAAGTTATTTACGAAATCCCTTCAGCAAACATTAAAATAAATTCTGCTGCAGTTATCACATAATTACACAGAGAAAAATACATGCACAAGAACCAATCACATCAACATATTTGTTTTTGGACTATTGTCCCTAGAAAAACCTAATGTGGGAAAACTGGTCAAACAGATGAGGGTTTTATTAATCTTCAACAACGATCGCTTTACAAGGAATCATTTTACAGAGAAACTGAGAGAAAACACCTAAGACTTTCCCCTGGAAACTTTCTGACACCCTGGAGACCCTTCTCCCACTTCAACATTACCTCTGCGTCACTCTGCATGGTTCTTCGTCCCTCTATGTCAGCCTGTGTGAGAGCTGCGTCTCCCCTGGACTGCATCTCCCTCTGTGATGTCTCTCAATACCCCTACGTCACCTCCTCCTTCATCACTGACTGCTGTTGATGCCCTCCTCTTCCTCCACCCTGCAACTCTCCCTCTGAAATCGATATCCTTCTCTTTGAGAATCGATTTTCCTTGGGATACTGAGTATTTGTCGATGTGTCTCTAAATGATCCTCAAGTCTTCTCTTATACTTTTCCTGTTGATGAATCAACGACAGAGATTAAGTCTCTAATCAACGGCTAAAATTAAAACATACTTAATCCTCGTCTCTTAGAAGATTTCCAACACTCCTCCAACAATACGATTTCTACCAACGTATTATCTAGCTCTCTCAGCAATGCATTTGCAACACAAAACTTGACTTCAGATATTATGCAAGTCACAAACAAATCAGACCTGGCAACTAATCATGTTTTCTCCTGTTCGCATTGCTCAGTTTCCACCAACATATCATCTAGATCTCTTAGCAATCCTCACAACGCCAAGATAACAACTTCAAACATCATACCACAATCTCCTTTTTGCGACCACCGCAACACATCATCGAGCAGCACTACACAAAACTTGACTTCAGAGAGCACATAGGTCAGCCCAACAAATATCCAAACGGACCTAGCCTCCTGTTTGCACTCCTCCAAAAATATGATTTCCACCAATGTATTATCTAGCTGCAATGCATTTGCAACACAAAACTCGACTTTAGATATTACGCAGGTCACAAACAAATCAGACCTGGCAACTAATCACGTTTTCTCCTGTTCGCACTCCTCCAACAATACGATTTGCTCGTTTTCCACGAATGTATCGTCTAGCTCTCTCAACAATCCTCTCAACGCTGAGATAACAACTACAAACAACATATCACAATCTCCTGTCTCCATCAGTTCATAGAATCGGGTCTCAGTCAGCTCCAGACACGTAAATCCCTATGAGCATCACATTTTGTTACCAGAAAATATGCAGGTCACCCCAGCCAATACCCATATGGACCTAGCAACTAATCCCTCTTATCATCAAAATTTGATCTCTCATAATGCGCATGTCATCAACTTAGCAAACATTCAACTTGATCATACAATCGAGGCCATTTTGAAAAAAGATTTAAATTTTGCAATAACTCCCAATAAAATCCCTGTAGAAGAGGTCATTAGTAATATTGAAGTAGCTATTAAAGACCTTGATATCGTTAAAAGTGAAGAAATTAGACAAGACATTGCTAAAATTCTCAGAATTTCTAAACCCCCATCCTCCAACATAACCAAAGAAGAAAAAAGAGCTTTAAACAACCTTAGAAGAAACAAAAACATAGTCATCCTGAAAGCTGATAAGGGTAATGCAACAGTAATCATGAATAGGGTTGATTATGAAAATAAAATGGAAGAACACCTAAATAATAGTGGTTGTTATAAAATCATTAATAAAGACCCTAGCTGCAAAATTCTCCATGAAGTAATCAAAAGAATCAAAGAATCATCTCTTGATGACATTACTAAAAAGAAAATCACCCCTAATAGTTCAATCATGCCAAGGATTTATGGCGCTCCTGATGTTCATAAACCTAATTTCCCCCTTAGATCTATAGTAAACACCATAGGCTCAACCACCTATGTCCTTGCAAAATACCTAGCCAAAAAACTTAGACCCTTGTCTGGAAATACTTCCTCTTACATTAAAGATTCCTCGTCCTTTGTCCAATGGATCAAAAACCTTGAAATGAAAGATGAAGACCTCATGGTAAGTTTTGACATTGTATCACTTTATACAACGATTCCTATTGATGAAGCTATTAATATCATGGGTGATATTGCTGATAAACAAACTGCGGACCTCCTAAAGCTTTGCGTAAAATCCTCATACTTAGGTTTTAAAGGCAAAATATATGAATAAACCTATGGAGTAGCCATGGGCTCTCCTCTATCCCCCATAATTGCCAACATCTACATGGAACACTTTGAACAGAAAGCCCTTAAATCCTTTCCCTACACCTCGGAAGAATGGAAAAGGTTTGTAGACAACATATTCGCTAAATGGAGCCGTGGGAAAGAAAAAATAGACCAATTCCTCAACCACATAAATAGTCTCTCTGAGCATATAAAATTCATTATCGAAATTGAAACAGACAATAAACTCCCCTTTCTAGACATCCTTTTATCCAAAAAAGATGGAAACCTTGGCTTCCAAGTCTTTAGAAAGAAAACACACACAGAGAGATATTTGCACGCAAACTCCCATCACCACCCCAAGCAGAAAATTGGAATCATTAAAACCCTAACCACTAGGATTGTTAGAATATTTGACCCTGACCATCTAAATCAAGAGCTTAACCATCTTTACAATGTATTTGAACAAAATGGCTACAATAAGAACACCATTAGCAAAGCCATGTACCAAACCCTAAACAAGAACAACAATAATAACAAAGATAAATCTTCAATCACTCCTAAAATCTCCCTTCCTTGTATAAAAGGCACCATTGACAAAATTGCAAAAATTCTCAATAAACATAATATTAATGTGGCTTTCACTCCCCCTAACACCATCAAGCAATTATTCAACTCAGTTAAAGACTCTATAAACCCTAACCATCAAAAAGGTGTTTATATTATACCTTGTTCATGCGGTAAGGAATATATAGGTGAAACTGGTAGATCGTTTAACATTAGAATCAAAGAGCACACCGCTGACTTATGTAAATAAAGAACCTCAAAATCTGCCCTAGCAAAGCATGTTCACTCTTCCTCACACTAGATATGCATGGAAGAAGCCAAACTTATTAAAAAAGAGGACCATTATCTGAAAAGAAAAATCAAAGAAGCCATAGAAATAGAAAAATAAAAAACAACTTAAATCAGGATGAGGGATCAAAACTAAGCAATGCTTGGAAAACTTTACTCGAAATCATAAAAAAACAATAATCAACTCCTAATAATGAGTCCCCTTTTATATTTATTTAAATTTCATATCTCATGTAAGCCCATTCCATTAAACATTCAAAAGACCTCTTCTTCCTAAAGAGTTTGTCAATTAGTCTTATAAAAATAAGCATAAGACCTCTAAAAATTTCCTCATAGATTAAAATTGAAAACTTGTAATTATAGTACCATAAAATAAAAATAGTTACTAGGAAATAAGCAAATTAATAAAATTCATAACAACCTTTAAAACTAATGAAACCCTAATTTCACATTAAATTCATTACAATTGAAAGTAAGAATAAACCAATTACCATTAAAGGAACCCCTAATTTAATTAAATGAACTAATCAGAAAAATACCAAAAAAATTGTAATTCAAATTTTTTAAAATAAATAAAGCCTCATAGAATAAAATTAAACTAATCACAACATTACCATTAAGGGAATCCCTAATTTAGTCAATTCAACTAAAAAAATAATAACAAAAATTTAAAATAAATAAAGCCTTATAGAATAAATTCAAATGTTTGCATTCTTAGAATCATAAATTAGTGAGATAGTAACATTATTAAAAATCATAACAAACCCTAGATCTAATTAACCATAATCTCTCATTAATTAATTCATCACATTGAGAATAGCACTAATAAAGGAATCTCCAATTTATTAAACAAATATTGACTGAATCCAAATATTGTAATTTTTACGTAATTGTCAAATAACCCTAGCTGACTACATCATTTATCATTTTTTATTAATCACTTCCATAAGCTACACATATACATAAGTTCAGCTCCATGATAATTCATTAATCTCTTCTTAAATGTTTAGCGTATCCCCTGAGGATGGAATCACTTGGAAGTAAAAAACGTTGGGTTAAAAACTCTTTAAACAAGTTATTCCTTTATTATTGAAAAACGAAGATAATTATCTTATCGCCTTCGAAAGGAGGAAGCTTAACAAACGGGAAAGGTTGAAGTCAACTTACCAAAAAGAAATGTTTGCCATCATACATGTGTTAACTAAATGGCGACAGTACCTGCTCGGAAGTAAGTTCTCAATTCAAACCGATCACAATAGTCTTCAATTCCTACTTCAATAAAAAACATTATCAATAGAACAACAAAAGTGGATGGAGAAATTGGCAATATTCGACCTAGAAATACTACACAAAAAGGGAAAGGAAAATGTCGTAGCTAATGCACTCCCACGAAAAGATGAGGACAACACAACATGTGCTGCCTTGGTAGTTGTCCCTGATTGGTTAGATGAAATATGAGCTGAGTATGCCAAGGATTTGCACTGTGGTGCTATGATTGAAAATATTAGTCAATATGCCAACTTTGAATGGAAAAGTGACATATTATGGTACTAAAGTAGAATTTATCTAACTCCATCATCCAAATTTAGAATGTAAATTCTAAAAGAATCTCATAGTTCTCCAGCAGTTGGGCATGTTGGATTCTTCAAAACCTACTACAACATTCGACAATGATTCTACTGGAAGGGTATGAATAAGGAAATCCAAAAATATGTCGCGGAATGTGATGTTTGTCAAAGAAATAAGGGTGAAAATATGTAAATTCTAAAAGAATCTCATAGTTCTCCAATAGTTGGGCATGTTGGATTCTTCAAAACCTACTACAACATTCGACAATCATTCTACTAGAAGGGTATGAGTAAGGAAATCCAAAAATATGTTGCGGAATGTGATGTTTGTCAAAGAAATAAGGATGAAAATATCCCAACTCTTGGTTTACTACACCCATTACATATTCCAAATAAAAAATGGGAGGAAATCTCGATGGATTTCATTGAAGGACTACCTATGTCTAATGGTAAGGAAAAAATAATTGTCGTAGTAGACAGACTCACCAAATATGCCCACTTCATGGCAATCAAAAAAACTAACACAACAAAGCAAATTGTGGAAGTGTTTTGTAAAAACATTTACAAACTACTTGGTTTTCCCAAGTTTATTGTCAGTGATAAAGACGCAAAATTTAAAGGAAATTTTTGGAAAGGTTTATGCCACCAAGTATGTCAAGCCAGGAGTAACTCCAGTTTGGCAAAAAACTCAGAAAAACTGATTCGATTTATTACATTAGGTAGCTATTGTTATATACAAGAATGTGATTGCTCAGTTCATCTTCTGATGACTGTTCACATTCCGGGTTCATCCAACCGCAGAGGATTAGGTGTCAACATTCCCCCCCTTAATCTGAAGGAATGTTGGTGAGTCCAAGCATCATTTTGAATCTTTCAAGCTTTTCTCTTCCAAGCGCTTTGGTGAAGATGTCTGCAATTTGCTCATTTGTGGAACAATGACGGAGATGGATTGTTTTGGCCTCAACATGATGTCGGATCAGATGATATTTAGTATTGATGTGCTTTTTACAATCATGGAACTTTGGATTCTTGGCCAACTTTATTGCAGAGGTGTTGTCAATCATGAGTGGAGTTGATTGTACTTGTTTTACCTGCAAATCTTCAAGAATTTTCCTGAGCCACACAATTTCTTTCGTTGCTTCAGCTGCTGCCACGTATTCTGCTTCTGTTGTGGAATCTGCTGGAACTGATTGTTTGGGTGATCTCCAAGAGACAGCTCCTGATCCAAGACTCATAGCATATCCTGAAGTAGATACCCCAGTTTCTTTGTCTCCATCGAAGTCTGAATCAGAGTATCCAATCAAGCTGAAGTCGTCCACCTGTGTATACTTGATTCCAAGGTCTTGAGTTCCCTTCAAGTACCTTAGGACTCTTTTTGCAGCAGACCAATGTCCCTCACAAGGCTTTTGCAGAAACCTGGAGAGGATTCCAACAACAAATGAAATGTCTGGTCTGGTAGTAGTGAGGTAGATGAGACTTCCTACAGGCTGTCTATACTTTGTTGCATCCTCAAATTCCTTTCCTTCAATAGATGTGAGCTTTAAGTTTTGTTCCATTGGAGTAGAAAGAGGATTGGACTCTGTCATGCCAAATCTGTTTAACAAATCTCCAATGTATTTCTTTTGAGAAAGAAATATGGATTTTGGATGTTGGGTTATTTCAATGCCAAGCAATGTTTTACAACTCGGACTCGGACTCGGACTCGGCCGAGGATCGACTCGGACTCGGACTCGGACTCGGTAATGACTCGGCCGGCTCGATTTCAATGACTCGGTCGTTGTAAAAAATACATTAAATATTTTTTTTTTTTATAAAAAAACATAATTTTAAATATTTTAAACATAATTATAAAGATTTTCATTCAAGTTTGCTGATATTTGGTAAGATGTTGTGAAGCTGAATCACAACTTTGGCTATCTTACACATAATTTATATGGTAATAGTAGTCATAATTATCGTTTGGGTTGATCATATGACACACAAACAGTAGGTAATGCACATGTGGCAAGGATAGTAGGCTAGGAAACAAATCAGCTCATTTTAGTTGGTTCAGAGATTCATGATGGGAAATCCTCGTGTATGAATTGTCATATATCTGTGGCATTTGACAATGTGTTAAATTCTTGAATTAAAATCCCATCTTGGAGATGAGACATGCATCCCAAGATTGGAAGCATGTTTGATTAATTGAATTTCTTATTTTAATGTTGTGCATACTTTATTATATTCGTGTCTTCTCATCAATGCATGGTAGTTTCAGCCTTCAGGCAAGGTTCACAGCAGATAGTATTAAAGGTAGCTCATTACACCTAAGAACATTTCAAAGTTGGCAATTATATTCGTGTATCTAAAAAGAAAAACTGACAGCAAATTCAAACAAATCTAGATAAACAAGTACAAACATTTGACCTGAATCATTAACAAGACCTAAGATAATAAATTCCGAAAATTCAATCTCCTGTTGTACAGACTGATCAAGTTCGTTATATCAATAGTTGATGTGAAGTTCATTCTTATAATCTGAGGTAAAATGGGCTGAATGATCCACGATAAATTGCGTGTACCTTCCAACAATTATGCATTGTATCTGTGAACTACATATCTGGTTAAGTCCACAAGGAAATAGGCCATTCCAATCTAAATATGCTCAGAACGAGCATAGAAATGAATCCCTTCCATTATATCAAAACGTCCTAAACTTTTATCATAGCCATTCTTCAAGCAAAGAAACTAGGATCACAACTGATATCAGCAAAAAATTGATTTTTTTTTATAAAAACCGCTGCCCAGCCGTCCTTTCCATGACTCGGCCGAGTCAATACGGACCCGGCCGGGTTGACCAAGTCAGCTATGACTCGGCCGAGTCATTGGATGACTCGGCCGAGTCATAGCTGACTCGGTCAGCCGAGCCGGGTCATGGGCCGGGTCACTTAAAACTTGATTGAAACGGTTAGAAACGGCCGTTTCCGTTTCAGTTCGGCCGTTTCGTAAAACATTGATGCCAAGATAGTAATGAACATAGCCCAAATCAGTCATTTCAAAACTTTTCCCCAATTCCTTCTTTATGGATGCAATGTAGCTTTCATTGTTCCCTGTCATTAAAAGATCATCTACATATACCACAAGATATACAACTGTTTTGCCAACTTTCTTGACAAATAAAGTTGCATCATCAAGATCAAAATGATTGAAGTTGAGTTTCAGAAGATGCTCAGTTAGTTTTTCATACCAGGCTCACGGTGCTTGTTTGAGGCCATACAAGGACTTCACAAGTTTGCATACTTTTTGTTCATGTCCTTTCACAGCAAATCCTTCAGGTTGGGACATAAAAACATTCTCTTTTAGATCTCCATTCAAGAATGCAGTTTTTACATCCATTTGATGGACTTTCCAACCGTTCTGAGCTGCTAGTGCAAAGAGTGTCCAGATGGTGGCCCATTTTACTGTGGGGGAAAAAGTTTCCTCATAATCGACCTCTTCCTTCTGTGCAAAACCTTTTGCGACAAGCCTAGCTTTGTGCTTGTCAAGTGAGCCATCAGCTTTGTATTTGTTCTTGTAGACCCACTTGCAGCCGATTGGTTTGGTTCCAAATGGAGGATCAACCAGCTTCCAAGTGCGATTCTTTATGAGGGCATCATACTCCTTTTTCATCGCTTCTTTCCATTCATCATGAGAAGCAGCTTCTTTGAAGGAAGTTGGTTCAAAATCTGTAGACAAGTTCAATTCACAATCATAAGTAACATCCATATCAACAGGTGAATTAGAGTCATCTACATCACCTCCATCTTGTCGGTTTGAATTTCTGGTTCCTGTTTTTCCAATTTTATCAGGATGAACACTTTCAAGTGTCTTTGTCAGCCACTTTGGGGGACCTTTCTGAGATGGTCCAGGCTGCTCTGTTGATTGAGTTGGGATTGAATCAAGATTGAGTCTCCCAATTCTATCAATTACATCACTTAAAGCGTCATCCGTTGTTGGAGTTTCATGCAGAGGAGATTGTTCTTCAGAAGAAGATTCCACATGTTGTTCTAGTATAGGAATCCCCCCTTCAAGATGTGGAATCTGATTATCAAATTCTTGAAATGATTTCGTTTTTGTGAATCTATCCAAGCGATCAAGTTGCCGCTCAACAACATTGTCAAATTTGGATGATTCAAGAAAATGACATCTCTAGATACAACAAACTTTTTATTTACTTCATCATAGAGGCAGTATGCTTTAGAGGTGTTTGAATACCCCAGGAAGATACACTTACGACTTCTAGCACCAAGTTTGTTTCTATGTACCTTTGGTATCAAAGCATAACAGGTGGAATCAAAGATCCTGAGATGTTTTACCGAAGGAACATGTCCATACCACAATTCATAAGGAGTCTTGTTTCTTATAGCATTAGATGGACATCTATTCTTTATATATGCAGCACATAGAACAGCATCAGCCCAAAACATTATCTTTACATTTTTGAAGAAAAGCATGGATCGTACCATATTCAAGATTGTTCTATTCATTCTTTCAGCTACACCATTCTGTTGGGGATTATAAGGTACAGTTGTTTGATGTTTGATCCCGTGTTGGCGAAGATAGTTTTCAAATTCATTTGATGTATATTCTTTTCCATTATCAGTGCGAATAGACCCAATATGAGATTGTGTATCATTTTCAATCCATTTATGAAAATTCTTGAATGTTTGAAAAGCATCAGATTTGTTCTTCAATAAATAAACCCAAACGTTCTGGTGTAATGATCCGGATTTAAACAGGAACGCAATATATTACAGAGCTAACCATAAGTACAGAGATGCGATAACCATATACACAAAGATGCAGCGGAAATAATACTTCATTTCATTACTGTAAAATACTGAAATATGCTTACAAACAGAAATGGAAACAAGCCAGCTAGGGCGATGGTAGCTTATCTCTGAGAAGAGATGTGCGACTACATGCCTCTGAATTGTTCCGAAGTGTATTACAATGAGGCTCGAAGGCCTATTTATTGTTGAGAAACAATGAAAAAACCCTTCACATCCCGAAACCTAACCCTAGAAGATGAAACGCCAAATTGTGGGCCCCGTTTGGGTAAATTGGTACATCAATTTCTTGGGGTCGTAACTTTGGCATACGATCTCCGTTTGACGCGTACGATAGCTCGTTAGAAAGATCTATCCGAGTACTACCACTTTGGGAGGCAACATCGGTCTATGGACCCATGTTGCCCCAGATTCCCAAAAAAAACGTCGTTTAGGGCCTCAAAACGGCTCCGGAAGTTCAGGACCCGAAAAACTGCTAAAAATAGTAAACTGTGCTACAATTTAGGAAACTGAAAAGACTGAAAGAGACAGTTGTGGGGGTCCAAATGGGTTGGTGGGTGGCCACCAACATCCACCTGGATCATTCCTCCCCCCTTAGGAAGCAATGGTCCCCATTGCGTTGAGTTCCTCCCTGAGATGAGGAAGCTTCTGCGGAGTTGGTTCTCTGGTGAGCTGTTCTGCAATCTCTGATGTGTCGAGAAATGGTGGAAAGCATGGTCGATGATGGTCCACATTGAATACTCGGGTGCAAGCGAAGGAATGGAGGAATGCTATGCTTCAAAGCATTGTTCCCCATAGCCTTGGTACTGTTGTGAGGACCATGTCGGAGTGGTCGGAGCTTCTGATGGGCTCTTGTAAGGCGTTCTTTCTGCAGATGTAACCAAACCTTGTTGCCCACCTGAAACTTATGTGGTACCCCTGTGGGTGAGGAGAAGTTGTTCCTATGTTCTGTCATGACCATATCCCTTTGTTGCTGCTGCTGCGTGGAGGAACCCTTTGCAGGGGTCATGGATGTAGCAACGATCTTCCCCTTACTTTGGGAGTGAACCAGACAGATGAATTTCCTGGTCTGTGATATGAGCTTGCTGCCTTTCTTGGTAGTGATCAAAGATGTGGCGGTAGGTGGGGCTACCTCCGGTATCCTGTATAATGAATTATTCAAAGAAATAATGACAGCACGAGGCCTTGACTCATACACAGCATGTCGCCTCCACAAGTATGGCTGGCCTAACAATACATCACAAACATCCAGAGGTGTAACATCACACAATACCTCGTCTGTGAATGGTTTGATGCTGTAGGGAAGGCGGCACTGCTGGCGAACTTTGAGATCTCGTCCTTCGTGAAGCCACCCAATACTGTATGGCTGCGGGTGTGGTGTAGTCGGTAGGCCCAACCGCTTCACGACCTCTGCTGAAACCAAGTTCTTTTGGCTGCCACTGTCGACAATGAATTGCAGCGGCGAACCCTTCACCCACATCTGTGATTGGAAAAGACGCTCCCCTTCCTCTGGATTTTTGGGCTCATCTTTCTGGATCTTGGCGGTGGCAACAGTGTTACTGGGTTCCGCATTAATGATCTGTCTCCCTTTTCCATTATCCTTGTCGGCTTCTGGCTCAGGGTCAGAACATGTATCTGATTCGAAAGCCTTCAACTCGGCCACCAGCGACTGCTTGGTCCGAAACTCACTTGTGTTATGAGTGGGACTCTTGTGGAACTCACACCACTTTCCTGTGTCCTTCTTCGGCTTCGTGGTGTTGTTCTTTTCTTGCGGCTTCGACGAGTTGTCTTGGGTCACCCCGCCTTGGCTTTGTCCTTTGGGCTTTGGATTTGCAGATCGCTTCTTCTGTTTGAACTTTTGCTCGATTTTGACAGCGTACCCGTATGCTGTGCCGAGTGAGGGGATGTTCAAGAACCCCATCTCTTCCTGGATGTATCTGTGTAGGCAGCCACGGTATTTGAGTACCAAATGCAGCTCAGAATCTTTGATACCCAACTGTGTGCGAAGGGTATGAAAAATGTTTGTGAACTCCGGCACATCTTGGTTTCGTCCCTGCCGCAATGTGGTCCATTTGATGTATTTGTCCTCATAGGTTCCGACAGGGTAATACTGCTCCTTGATGGCATCCCGAAAGTCATTCCAAGTGGGTGCAGCTGAAAATAGTGAGCCTGTACTTTCATCCTTCTGCTCGCAGTAGGTTTCCCACCAGTCCTTGACGTGGGGGGCTGCTTTGAGAAGAGCAAAAACAATCTTTTCCCGACTTGAAAATTCATGAACAGAAAAATACCCATCTAGCAGATTTAACCATTTATCTACGGCATCTGCATCTATTTGACCCTCGAAGATGGGGATTTCAAAATTAACTTGTACCTTAAACGGCGTGGCGTTTCCAGAGTCGCTGTTGGAAGTCGATGCGTCGCCTTTGGGTAGCCGCTGAAGGATCTGCGCAAAGCTATCCATCATCGCGTTCCTTTGCCGCTTGAGCGCTTCTTCGAGCAAGATTTTGATAGGATCTCCTGCCCCCTCGTCTTTCTTCTCATCCGCCATGGAAGGCCGTCGGGATTTGCGAGGCTGGTCTTGCAAAGGTTCAACCAGTTCAAGCCCTAACTCCTTATATCCCGACCTCGTTGGGGACATGCGAAGAAAAACAGAGAAAAAGCAGACCGCTCTGATACCACTGATCCAGATTTAAACAGGAACGCAATATATTACAGAGCTAACCATAAATACAGAGATGCGATAACCATATACACAAAGATGCAGCGGAAATAATACTTCATTTCATTACTGTAAAATACTGAAATATGCTTACAAACAGAAATGGAAACAAGCCAGCTAGGGCGATGGTAGCTTATCTCTGAGAAGAGATGTGCGACTACATGCCTCTGAACTGTTCCGAACTGTATTACAATGAGGCTCGAAGGCCTATTTATTGTTGAGAAACAATGAAAAAACCCTTCACATCCCGAAACCTAACCCTAGAAGATGAAACGCCAAATTGTGGGCCCCGTTTGGGTAAATTGGTACATCAATTTCCCGGGGTCGTAACTTTGGCATACGATCTCCGTTTGACGCGTACGATAGCTCGTTAGAAAGATCTATCCGAGTACTACCACTTTGGGAGGCAACATCGGTCCATGGATCCATGTTGCCCCAGATTCCCAAAAAAACGTCGTTTAGGGCCTCAAAACGGCTCCGGAAGTTCAGGACCCGAAAAACTGCTAAAAATAGTAAACTGTGCTACAATTTAGGAAACTGAAAAGACTAAAAGAGACAGTTGTGGGGGTCCAAATGGGTTGGTGGGTGGCCACCAACATCCACCTGGATCATGTAATTATCAATAAATGTCATGATATGTTTATTTCCATTTGCAGAAAGAACAGGCATTGGACCACATAAATCTGAATGAATGAGTTCAAGCTTCCTATGTGCTCTTGAATGTGAATCATGAAAAGACTGTTTGCTATGCTTTCCTAGAATGCAAGCATCACATTGCTTATGTTTCCTAGGAATTGTAGGCAAACCAGAAACACCATTTTTCTTCAATAAGCGGAGAATGTCATAGTTTAAATGTCCAAATCTAGCATGCCATAATAAACTTGATGGAAGTGTACCTTCTTCATGATGAGAAATATATGAGAAATGTTGTGCATGAGCAGAGGTTCCTTGCAGTTTGAGAAGTCTTTCTTCTTCTATTCCCCTCATGACAAGTGAGTGGTTAGATGCTTTTCTTACCTCAAGCTTGCCATCAAACATATGAATGGAGTGACCTTGCTGGCGGATGTGAACCAAGGACAACAAGTTTCTCTTGAGCTGTGGGAGATATAGAACATGATCCAGAAGAAAGTCTGGAAGACCAGGCAGTTTAAGCCTGATTGTGCCAAGCCCTGATGGCTTGATTTTTGACTGATCTGCAAAGTATACTGCTCCATCAACATTGTTAGTGAAATCTTGAAAAAAATCTTTCCTATGAGTCATATGGCAGGTTGCTCCTGAATCAAGCAACCAATCATTTTTCGAAGAAGCAAGTGAAGCATTAAACAAATCTTCATTTACTCCAATGTTACATTGTGCCTCAATATAGTGAGCGGATTCAGGTGCTTTACCTTTGTCTGTATCATTAGTTTTACCTTTCTGCTGGTTTCTTTTCTGCTCAATTTTGTCCCATGGTAGCTTGCATGTAGAAGCATCATGTGATCCATTTCGTTTGCAGTGAATGCAACGCAAATCTGTCTTTTCTCCTTGAGAATGTCTGCCCCCCCTGCCTCTGAAGTATCTTCCTCTTCGTCCACCTCTTCCTCTTGTAGAATCTTGAGCAGGATGCTTTTCTTTATTAGAATATTCCTATTTAGTATTTAATACTCATTCTTTTATCTGTTGCTATTTTTTCGTTTAAGCAGTTTCTTAGATGAAACTGAGTGTTTCCATATTCTACATAGAAACTTGATGTTTCTATTATTGTAAATATCTCTATATTATCATTGAGCTGCTTGCTCATTTGGATTAATTCATTCAACATTCTTTTATGGTATCAGAGCGAGGTTAAGAGATTTCTTGAACAGTTATTCTCTCTGCATCCTAATCTCTTGAGTCCTTTCTAAGGTCGAGCCCTCTGTAAGCCAGGTAGCCTTCACTGAGTCTTAGCCTCGACTTTGCTCACTGTGATAAAAGCTTACAGTCGTCCATCTCGATACAGAAATGGATTCTTCTCCTGCATTATCATTTTTCTGAGGAATTAACTTTTTGGCGATGACCGTTTCGTGGGAGCGGGATTCGTTTTCTGGCTGGCCAATTTGCATCATTCTCGTCATACACGCCAACTCCGACGGCTTTCCGGCTCGGAATCGTGAAATCGCCTTGAAATTAAAGCCCGGCATTTCGAATCCGGCTATTTCTTCGGCAAAGGTGACCCAAGTGTTTCTTCTCATTCAAATCTCATTTGATTTGAAGATCAGAGTCGCGTAATTGTGAATTTTGTTTAATTATTTTGGATTGGTGATCGAGCGATCGCTATTCCCGGGTTGCATGGTTCGTCTGGTCTGAAAATATGGCCTGCGTGTTATGGGCAGCAGTCTATTTGTCGTTTGAACAGTCTATTTCTTTTTTGAAGCCTTGTCGTCTCATCGTGGTCCTCGTCTTTTCTATTGGTCTCATCGTGATACGTCTGACTTCATTTTGCCATTGAAGACCGATAAATAATTACTGTGAAGCAGTAGCGTTTTTATCAGAGATCCAGCAAGAAGAGACTGGGAAAAATCGTAGCAGAGACGTGAAGCTTTGACGGCGTTCGACGGCTCACGTGGGTTCATTTTTTTCAATCTACGAATTTGTTTTTTTTCCAGCATAAACATCAACGGCCTTGCCTGCCGGCAGCTTTTCCAATTAGGGATATTTCAGATAATCGCTCCAATCTGTTGAATTCAACCGTGCCCAAGGTATCATATACAAGTCAGCGGATTTTTCCATCGTGATTATTTATTGTAAAATTTAAAAGAAGGGTACAGCTACAGCAGTGGAACCTGCTCTATTGCTATTTTTTTTAGACTGGGGAGATATATTTTTGCTGGGTAAATATATTTAAAAAAAAAAAAAAAAAAACTTGTCTAGCAGAACAAAGTCTGTTTTGATTTGCACCAGGATAAGCAGGCAGCTATATTTTTCTGTGTCAAACTTCTGTATTTTCTTTGGGAAAATGGCCACGCTCACCAATCTGATGTTAGAAGGAAATCAGCGCTTTAATGGCAACAACTATAACATTTGGAAACAAAGAATGTTGACCATTTTTGAATACAGGCGTCTTGATCAGCTCATTTTGGGCAAAGAGCTTCGTCCCGGTACAACTGGTACCGATCAAGATAAATTTGATGATCGAAATCGAGAGGTTGTTATGCTTCTCAAGCTCTCTGTCACTGATGATCAGTTACCACAGATTCCTTCTGGCAAGACAGTTGCCGAAATCTGGCAACAGTTGAAAGAATTGCACGAGACATCTGACAAAAGCAGAGCTTTTTTTCTCAAAAATCAGTGGTTCTCCATCATGATGGACGAACATATGTATTTACAGGAACATCTCAACAAAATTAAAGACATTCGAGATCAGCTCGAAGCCATTGGTCGGACCATGGAGGAAGAAGATATGGTAGTCATTACTTTGAAAAGTCTACCGAAATCTTATGAACACTTCATAGAAACACTCAACATTACCACCACAAATGTTGATCTAAAGTTTCCAGAATTATGTACCAAACTTCTGCAGCAGGATCGGTGGAAACAACAGTTTGGTAGTAGTGCTTCATCAGTGTCCTCGAAAAATGCATTTGCTGCAAAATATCAGTCCTCTCAGTCCTTTCAGCAGAAAGGCTCTTCTCAGCTTTTTGATCCTGCTAGGAAGAAAAGTGTGCAGTGTAATTACTGTCACAGGTTCGGTCACATGAAGAAAGATTGCCGACAGAGGATTGCTTCTGAATAGAAGAAACAGGGAGGGCCACATCAGACAGCAAATGTTGCAGAACATTCCGAGCAGACAGAGTCTGCCTTTTACGCCTTTATGGCTAAAAGGTCTTCAGATCATGTTCCTTCCTCTGCATGGTACATTGATTCTGGTGCATCACGCCATTTCTCTCACAGGCGTGACTGGTTTATTGACTTCTCACCTTTCAGTGATTCCGTGGTATTTGGCGGAGGTGAAAAGTACACAGTAGCTGGTAGAGGTACAATTCAAATTCAGTCTGGTGGGCGCACACTCATATTTCTGAATGTATACTATGTTCATGGTATGGAAATTAATCTGCTATCTGTCAGCCAGATTATGAGGAATTCTCCTCAGCTTGATGTTGTGTTCAGTGCACACAAGTGCTCCATTATTGACAGGGAGATTAGTCTAACAGTTGCTGTTGGCCTAGAGGACCATGGTCTATACAGGCTTCTTGACACCGGTGACTCTCCAGAAGTGGCTCTAGCAGCACGTGTCTCTCCCATCAGCACTCTATGGCATCAGCGATATGGGCATCTAAATATGCAGTATCTCTCTCAGCTCTCTCGGGAGGGACTTGTGTCAGGATTACCTGATATTCAGACTCAGCAGTTGGGGGTATGCAGCGCCTGTCAAGCGGGAAAGCAACATCGGTCCTCATTCAAAGATGGAGAATCTTGGCGAGCATCTAAGGTACTTCAGTTACTTCATGCTGATATTTGTGGTCCTATGAATACAGCTTCTATCACTGCTTGCAAATATTTTTTACTTATTGTAGATGATTTCAGTAGAAAGATGTGGGTGTATTTTCTAAAAAATAAATCTGATGCTCTTAGTACCTTTCAGAAGTTTAAAACCTTAGTTGAAAAAGAATCTGGTTGTAACATCATGACTCTTAGGACCGACAATGGGGGGGAATTTTGTTCCTCAGCTTTTGCCAACTTCTGTGATATTCATGGCATCAAACGTCAATTAACCACACCTTACACTCCTCAGCAGAACAGTGTTGTCGAGCGTCGCAACCGCACGGTTGTTGAAATGGCTCGTTCCATGTTACAACACAAGAGTGTTCCAAGCAAATTCTGGGCTGAAGCAGTATTTACTGCTGTTTATCTTCTTAACCGATCACCTACTCAGGCTGTTAAAGGGAAGACTCTGTTAGGCCCCTATACTACTAGTGTAACCCCTTATTGTTATTAGTGTAACCCACTTATTATATTGATGTACCCATGTAGTGCCCATATTGTTACTATTATGCCACATAGAAGCCCACCATTGTTACTGTTGTGCCCTACAATATTATTGTTATGTAGGCTTTGATTGTATTGGGACCACTTAGACTCCTATATATAGAAAGGAGGTATTTTCATTTGTATCATCCAAGAATTGTTCATTTATGTAATGTAAAGGAGGTTGCCCCCTCGAAGAGGCTGAATTCTAAGGCGTGGATCTCTCTTTTCTATCTTTTTGTGAGCTGGTTTCATAACATTTGGTATCAGAGCTTTGGATTCTAGGGTTTCGCTGCTCCAAACAGGTCATCGTGGAATTTTCGCTATAACTTTTTTTCTGTGACGTTTCAGAAGTCGCAAAAAAGACCCATTTGAGAAGAATTGGCGCTGAACCTTGGGTCCGAATTTCAAATCTTTTCGCGCGATATTGTCGGAGATATTATCGGAGGAAGTTGGTCTTTTTGCAGACTCCTGAATTACACTCAAAACAGGTGACCTGGGGAAAATCGTCATAACTTTCTTTCTGAGCATCGGATTGAAATTTCGTAAGAAGGTACAGAAAGAGGACGGACTGTAGTTTCTGTTTATATATTTTTCGGAGTCAAAGGTTGAAACAGTGACACGTGGCACTTCATACAAGTTCGCTCTACTGAACTAGTCTATAATCAGGTCACTGCGGGAGATTGTGCATAATTTTTTTTTGGAGAATCCAATTTGGATCATACTTGTGGCATTGGAAAGAGGACATAGAGGGCTACTATAGGTCACAAGTTCAGAACTTAAAGATCCGAAAGTACAGAGTTACAGTCGTTTCAAGGTAGAGCTCCTAAAATCAAGAAAAAGCAAGATGAAGAAGTTTGATGGCAAGGATCCAGTAAATTGGATACTTCAGATGGAGCAATATTTTGATATACATGGTGTACAACTGTTACAAAAGGTATGTATTGCATCTTCATATTTAGAACCAGATCAATTTTTATGGTACAAAGGGCTTTGTTCTCGTAAAAAACTTGTTACGTGGTCAATTTTCACAGAGGAAATGATAGCACATTATGAGGATATAAAGAGCAACACCTTCTTTAGAGCAACACCACAACAATTGGAAAGAGTAAAAGGGCTTTGTGACATAATGGAAAGAAAAATTATGGAAACCAGGAAGCATACCCCTCACAACTATAAAGATGGAAGTGTTGTTTCTCCCAGCCTTCCACAACCTACAAGGGTTACACCACAACAATTGGAAGAAAAAAGAGAAAAAGGGCTTTGTTACAATTGTGATAGCAAATGCACTAAAGGTCATAGGTGTGCTGAGAAGAAATTATTTTACATAGAATATGAAGAGGAGGAAGAAAAGGATCAAGAAACATCAAAAGAAGAGGATATACGTCAGGAAACCACCCCAGAGAAAGAAGAAATGAATCAGACCATATGTTGTAAAGCATTGGCAAGAATTACCACTCCTCAAACTCTCAAGATAGAAGGACATATCAAGAAGAAAAAGGTGCAAGAAGTGAAAGATCACATCGAGAAAGAAGAAATGAATCCAACCATATCTTGTAATTCAATGGATGAAATTACCACTCCTCAAACTATCAAGATAGAAGGACACATCAAGAAGAAAAATGTTCAAGAAGTGAAAGATTACATCGAGCATCAAGAAATGAATCTGACCATATCTTGTAAAGGACTGGAAGAAATTACCGCTCCTCAAAAGATAGAAGGACATATCAAGAAGAAAAAGGTTCAAGTAGAGAAAGATCATATCGAGCATCAAAAGCAAGTTCTCCAACTTTTAAAGGATAACGCCACTTCGGTGCAAAATCAAATGAAACAACAGGTAGATCAACATTGTAGTGAAAAATGTTTTGATGTGAGTGATTGGGTATTTTTACTGCTACATCTCAAGCAAGCTATTTATGAGAAGGAAATGTTGGCAATACTACATGCACTTAAAAAATGGCGACCTTACCGAATGGGAAGATGCTTCAAGGATGAGGATGTGGAAGCATTGTTTTGTGCTATTTATATTATCCAACCAAATTGGATAAACGAAGCAACGGATGAATGGAAGAAGAACGAAGAAGTATGGCCACTTATTCAAAAGTTGCAAAAGATCCCAATTCAAGCAATATTGCCAGAAATTGAAGAGGAAGGAAAAATCATATTGGAACCTGGAGCAGTTACAGAAACAAGAACCCGACAGCTAAGAAATAGATCAATTTCAGAGTATCTCATCAAGTGGAAGAACTTACCCGCTGAATATTCCACATGGGAGGACAAGAATTTTATATAGAAGCATCAAGAACTACTCAAGCGTTGAGGACAATGCTTTTTGAAGGAGAGGGGCATGTTAGGCCCTATACTACTAGTGTAACCCCTTATTGTTATTAGTATAACCCACTTATTATATTGATGTACCCATGTAGTGCCCATATTGTTACTATTATGCCACATAGAAGCCCACCATTGTTACTGTTGTGCCCTACAATATTATTGTTATGTAGGCTTTGATTGTATTGGGACCACTTAGACTCCTATATATAGAAAGGAGGTATTTTCATTTGTATCATCCAAGAATTGTTCATTTATGTAATGTAAAGGAGGTTGCCCCCTCGAAGAGGCTGAATTCTAAGGCGTGGATCTCTCTTTTCTATCTTTTTGTGAGCTGGTTTCATAACAGACTCCTGAAGAGGTTTGGTCTGGCCGTAAGCCTAAGATCAGTCACCTCAAAGTATTTGGCTCAGTTGCATATGTTTGGATTCCACTTGCTAAGCGCTCTAAGTTGGATTCCAAAAGCCAGAAACTCATGATGACAGGTTACAGTGATCATCACAAGGCCTATAGGCTGATAGATATAGCCATCGGTCGTCTTAGCTTCAGTCGGGATGTAGTATTTGATGAAGACAGAGGATTCTTTCAGTCTTCTTCTTCTGAGCAGTGTTCTGAGGATTAGCGTCACAGTGTTCTTCTTCCGGTCGGTTCACCTGATGGGAGGGATGATATAGCATCAGTATTTGATAATACTCTATCTGAGCTTCCTCCAGAAAACAACCCTCCTCTTGATGCCCCTATTGCTCTTGAGTCTTCTCCACCTCCTCCTGATATTGGTTCCTCTACTCTTCGGCCTAAATGGTGGGCTAAAACCATTGGTGATCTCTGAGATGATGAGCTTCTTGAAGGTAGAACTTCTAGACATAAGAACAAACAACGGTTTACAATCAATTTTGCTCTTATGGCTAACCTTCACAGTATTTTTGAGCCTCAAACCTATTCAGAGGCTAAGGGTACATCTGAGTGGGAACAGGCTATGGAAGCCGAATTCCAGAGTCTTCAGAAGAATCACACTTGGACTCTCTCTGATCTTCTTGCAGGGAAAAAGCCCATAGGCTGCAAATGGGTGTATAAAGTGAAATACAAAGCTGATGGAACCATAGACAAGTATAAAGCTCGTCTTGTGGCTCGAGGGTTCTCACAGAAGGAAGGCATCGACTATGAAGAGACTTTTGCTCCTACAGCCAAGATGAGTACCATAAGGCTTGTCCTTGCCCTAGCAGCTCAGTTCAATTGGAAAGTTCATCAGATGGATGTAAAGAGTGCTTTCCTAAATGGTGATCTCCAAGAAGAAGTCTACATGACGCAGCCTTCAGGATTCAAGGTTGCTGGTCAAGAACAGAAAGTGTGTCGATTAGCTAAAGCCATTTATGGATTGAAGCAAGCTCCTCGGGCTTGATACATGAAAATTGATCAGTACCTGACAGATCAGGGTTTTCAGCGGAGCCCATCTGATGCAAACCTGTATATCAAGCATACTGCTGATGATATCTTGCTTGTGGTTGTCTATGTGGATGACCTTATCATTACTGGCAGCTCTACACATTTGATCCATGGGATCAAACAAGATTTATGCAGAACTTTTGAGATAATAGACTTGGGACTTCTTCATTACTGTCTGGGGGTTGAAGTTTGGCAGACTGAAAATCATATTTTTCTCTCAGAGTCCAAGTATGCAAAAAATCTTGTGGACAGGTTCAGAATGCAGGATTGCAAACCAGCCACAACTCCTATGGAACCAGGGCTTAAACTTTCATCACAATCATCCTCTCCCCTTGTGGATGAAACTTTATTCAGGCAACTAGTGGGCAGTCTCATCTATCTTACTGCCACCAGACCTGACATCAGTTTTGCAGTAAGCTATATCTCCCGCTTTATGTCAGCTCCTAAAGCTGATCATTGGATAGCAGCAAAGCGTGTGCTACGATATGTGCGTGGTACTTCTGATTATGGCCTCTTATATACTAGCAGTTCCAATCCTATTCTCAGTGGCTACACTGACTCTGACTGGGCCAGTTCGGTTGATGACCGTAAATCTACAGCTGGGTATGTGTTTAGTCTAGGATCTGGTGCTGTTACTTGGACTAGTAAGAAGCAACAGGCAGTGGCTCTCTCCTCAACGGAAGCAGAGTATCGGGGAGCAGTTAAGGCATCCTGTGAGGCAGTTTGGCTTCGACGTATGCTTGCAGATATGCATGTTTCCCAGACCGGGCCTACTTCTTTGTTTTGTGATAATCAGGGAGTTCTCAAACTTGCCAAAAATCCAGTCTTTCATGAAAGAACAAAGCATGTGGAAACTCATTTCCACTACATTCGCCAGCTTGTTGAAGATGGCTCAGTTCAGTTGCAATATGTTCCCACAACAGAGCAGCCCACCGACATCTTCACCAAGCCTCTTGGTCCTGATAAATTTGTAAAATTTAGAGGGTCTATTGGTGTTGTAAATAGATTGAGTATTAAGGGAGGGTATTAGAATATTCCTATTTAGTATTTAATACTCATTCTTTTATCTGTTGCTATTTTTTCGTTTAAGCAATTTCTTAGATGAAACTGAGTGTTTCCATATTCTACATAGAAACTTGATGTTTCTATTATTGTAAATATCTCTGTATTATCATTGAGTTGCTTGCTCATTTGGATTAATTCATTCAACATTCTTTTATTCTTTATGAGCAAGGCAAACAGTCTCTTCAGAAGATTCAGGGATTGTCTTCTTTCCAAAGGCTCTCTCTTTCAGCAAACTTTTTTACAAGAGAGTTAAAGGTTATATCTTTAAGATTTCCATTTGCTTGTAAAGACTCAAGATAATTGGAGTAGGTAGGATAGAGTGCCTTGAGAAAAGCAATAAAAGGGATATCCAGCTCAACCTTAGTGGATTTAATATCATGCATTATAGACTTTACTTCAGATGCAAGAGCAAGAGGATCATTATTTTTCAGTTCAAGAGGGAAGAGTTTAACCATGAGCTGAACAACTTCAAGTGCAGAATGTGAGTCATAGAGTTCTTTCAGCTTTTGTAAAGCTTCAAAGGCAGTTGAATATGATGAAATATGGCGACTTACTTCTTCATTTACAGATGCTGTGATTAATGCATAGGCTTTGTTGTTCTTGTTTTCCCAAATGACGAGCTCTTTGTCTGATGTAGGCTGCACTGGGTCATTGTCTCCTTCTCCGACACACACTCCTTTCCACAACTCATTGAAGATGAGGGTGTGTTTTATCATCCGGTACCATTCAGGATAGTTCTCCTTGCCAGTGAGAACTATTCCTACCATAGAGATGATTGAATGCATTCTGTAAAAAAAAAACTTTTGCTGATAGAAAAAAATATTTTTGCCAATATACAGTAGAAATGTACTCAAAAGGGCATTCTCAAAGGGTATTATCATCCACTAAAATTTCTAACATAAGGTTTTCATGTACCCATTGAATCACTATCATCACAACTTCAATACACAGACAGAAAATGACTTTCAAAAATGTACACAGCTACCAATAAAAATCATTCCATGCATGCACAGCAGTATACAGCATGGGATGCCCAATCCTTTCACACGAGTTTAAAATTCAACAAAAGATCTGTGGTGCGCAAATATCTCAGTGGTCTTCCCAATCGCCGACTCCAAATTATTTTACAGAAATTGTAAATACTTTATGGTTGTTTTAGAGGCGTTGGAGTGTTGTTTGAGACTCTGAAATTCTGCTCACTTTGAGGTTTTGTTCCCCACAAAATTTGAAGCGTTAATGCTACGAACATTACTCACTGGAAGCCAAAAGCATGAACCATAAAATACGTTCATGAGTTTCGCAACAAGAGAAAATCAGAGCTGTTAAGCCAGCTCGAGGAGCTCAAGGCTGAGCTTGCCTTGCTCAGAGTTGCAAAGGTCACTGGAGGAGCGCCCAACAAACTCTCTAAAATCAAGGTCGTGAGGCTATCAATAGCTCAGGTTCTGACATACTTCGGTAAATCCCTGATGCCCGAGCTGCAGCAGATTGGAGAAGATTCGGCGGCGCTTGAGGAAATGACTGCAATTGAGAGCAGGCTAAATATCGAACGCTGCCACAAATTATCCTACAGAGGAAGGATCGATGAGGGGCAGGGAGGAGATGAAGCAACCTTGGCAAGCGTGGGCAGAATCATTGTGGATTTACAGGACAACGTGGTATCTCGTTTTAGTTACATAGTTCCGCCTAAATATATCACAAACAGGATCCTCTTTGAATACGTGTGCTTTATCAGAGCCATCAAGCATGCCGCGGAAGAAGCTGTTACTCTAGATCTTATCGTCTATGGGGATTCCAGCTTCATAACAACTATCACGGCAGGGCTGACTTGTATACGGCGCCATAAGGGTATACAGCGTTTCAATGGATTGAAAAGAGCAGCACAGCGTTTCAATAATGTCAAAACAGCGTTCAATAATGAGGTGTAGTAAAAAAATGGGCGGTCGATAGTGAGTTTGCAGTGCCTGGCATCAGTTTTTTTTTTTTTTGAATATGGACAGATGCGTTATGGACAGAGGCAGCGCTGGAAAGGAATATGGCAGAGGGGATATGGCAGGACAGAGGGGATATGGCAGACAGAGGAGTTACAGGAGCATAAGAGCTAAAACAAGGAGCTGGCTCTGATACCATGTCAGGCCAGGAGTAACTCCAGTTTGGCAGAAAACTCAGAAAAACTGATTCGATTTATTACATTAGGTAGCTATTGTTATATACAAGAATGTGACTGCTCAGTTCATCTTCTGATGACTGTTCACATTCCAGGTTCACCCAACTGTAGAGGATTAGGTGTCAACAAAGTAGGAATATCTCAGAACATGAGTTCGGCTTATCACCCCTAGGCAGATGGTCAAACTGAAGTTGTAAATAAATTTTTGGAAACACATCTCCGTTGTTTCATCACCAATAGACAAAACAAATGGTCTCAGTGGCTACACCTTGCAAAATGGTGGTACAATACCACCTATCATACTTCAACTAAAATGACTCCCTTCCAAGCCCTGTATGGCTATGAACCACATAGGTGGAAGGATTTGCGCTGCACAATTCTGAGGTTCAAGCAGTAAGGAACCACTTAGAAGAAAGCCAAAGAATTATTAACATGTTAAAAGAAAATCTAACAATTGCACGTAATAGAATGAAGTAACAAGTCGACCAACACCTCATCGAAAGAGAGTTCGAAGTAGGAGATCCAGTCTTTGATGTTGAAGTTTCTAAGTCTAACAGTTAGAAACCCTCGATGTACATTCTGATTTATTCCTTCCTACTTGTTCTGATTAATTAACAAGTTATTTACCATGTAAATACTGAAAATAAACACAAGTACATGCTCAACACATTATAGGTTATCAACTGAAGGAAATAGAAACAAGCACACAAATGACACCGTTATTTTTGGACTAATGTCCCTGGAAAAACCCAATAGGGAAAACCAGTGCAGCTATCTGAGGGTTTGATTTATTAAGCAGTTTCATAATACAATCTAGGGGCCGAATCTGCCTCACCCAACAGAGAAAAATCTTGGCAGTAGTTCCTCTCCTTCGGAGACAGATGCTCCGGCTGAAACCCCGGATAAACACTTCGACAACTCCTCAACTCTAATCCGCCCCACGAAAAACTCTAGCGTCGGCCTCTAGGGACTGTGTCAGCCTCTTCTACCCTCTACGTCAGCTTTCTTGACAGTTCCCGACAATTCTGGTTGTTCCTGGCAGTTCTGGCTTCCGCCATCAACGTTAGCGTTCCGAATAGTTCCCGACAGTTCCGACTATGTTGGAAATAATACTGGGGGGGGTGAATCAGTATTAGCAAATCAATAAAACTTTTTCATTTCCATATTCTAATTCATATACTCTACTTCAGTTAAGGTAACCCGTGTACATGCAACTCTGTTTAATGCAACTAGCGTATATCTAGTAAACTTATGATTCAGTTAATCCATTATATGTTTGATCAGTGCATCAGAACTTCATTAACCATATAAACAATAAATAGGTGTAGTAAAACAGAACAAATCATCACACATAAGAAACAAACATGAACACCATGATAGAAGGTGGAAACCCAATGCGGGACAAAAACCACCTGCTGTCGTCTTCTTTTAATATAAGAAAAATCTGTTTACAATCTTGTATTGGCGCAGACTCATACCAGTACGTAGGTACCCACCTGTAGAAGGCTACAACCTTCTCTCGTTCTCTAGGTACTACTAGAATGGAGCTACAACCCCTTGGCTCTTGTACTAGCCGATATGTTTACTAGTACGTAGGCGTCGGCCTACAAAAGGCTATGACCTTCTCTCTTCCTCCAGGGACCACGTTTCATAAATTTTCATACTGGATAGTCTTGAAGCACAACACCATAATCTGAAAGCCACGTTTCATCCAATTTTCATACTAGACTCATAAACAACATTGAAGCACAAAATTAATCACCACTGCAATACACCCATCAACTACACCCGCATCATCAATCTCTGAATCAACCAACACTGGAACATTGAAACCCTTTCAACAAAACACAGTCACTAGAACACAGAGTAGACCACAAAATTCTGCAACAACAACCAGATCCAACTGCAACTTCAAATATCATACTTCATACTGTATATGCTACTCTCATGAGCCGAACCATCGTGTATACGCGCTTTTACCAAAGGGAACCCGCGTACAGATCTACAAATATTTACTCATAAATTTGCAGCTATTCCAGACATCAGTTATACCCAGATCATAACATTTGTACAGTAAAACTTGCGTCAATAGTTCAGATCTAGTCTATCCATGATCAAACCACATAATGATAATACATTCCAAGCCTTATGATCCCGATCCATCATCCATCATCAACCGCATAGGTGCATCCTTAGTTCAGATCAAGCAAAGCATCACAAACCCATAACCAGCATACTAGATTTCACCCTTCATCAGATATTCATCGCTTGCACACTTGCACTTTGGCCTAATGATCTTGTTCTCCTTATATAGGTTTAGGCCTCTCTCAATACCATGGTCCAAAACCACAGAGGACCGATATCTTGGACCCAATACTTGGGGACCCAAATACCATGGATCAATACCAAAATACCATGGACCAAATACCACGGACCAAAACTTAGTTTTCCGACATGTACGCGTCTCTCCTTCTGTGAAAATGTGTGTGTACGTTATACGTGCCTTTGTATATAGTGATCCTGCGTGTATACGTGACTTGGTATATAGTGAACCTGCGCATACGTTTTCATATACGCGACTTAGTATACAGTCAACCTGCGTGTATACGCGGCTTGGTATATAGTGAACCTGTGTATACCTTTCTTCATTCTTGATGTTTACCTGCTATACTGTGATCTTTCATCTGAGAGAGTTGCCATCAAGGACAACACTTGTGTCATACCTGTATCATAATGCCAACAATCTCCCCCTTTGGACTTGATGGCAACAACCACAGCAAGTCACTCTCCCCCTTCGACATCAAGGGCAAAGGGCGGACCAAGATATTCTCTCCCTTGATATACATTCTGCTCTCCATACTCCCCCTGAGTACATGCTGAAATCTCTTATTGAACTCCCCCTTTGTACATGCCAAGATGTACCAATCCGTCCATGCTCCCCCTGAGCACATGCAGAGTCTACAAAAATATTTTTCAAAAGAATAACATGACTCTACAACTCAACTTAGTGAGTATGACCTTCCTATCACCCATGACTCATCAATCTCCCAACCAAGTGGGGATACACCATTTTTGACTCATCCACCCAACCAAGTGGGGATATACCAAGTGTTTATACATGACTGAAATAGACATTATTACATCATCCTTCCCATGCAAAGTGGGGTTAAAAATTACCTTTACATCAAATGATATACATGACTTTTACAACAAGGACCAGCAATCTAAACAAGACCATGATAGTCATCAGCAACTGTCATACACCATATATGATTTGCACCATAGGCATTTGTCAGCAGCATCCAAACCTGTAACCTGCAATATCATTCTCTTGACCAACCAACAATAAGTAGCAAGATGTATCATTTAGCCACATAAGCATCATCACCAAAGACTTCTAACCATAATGCCAACAATGCATTATTCAAAGCATATGCTCCCCTGAACCTGTTCCATTTGTTCACTGTCAGATTTGATCATGCATATAAGAAATATCAAGGCATCATCATTAATCAGATATACATCAAGTTAAGAACTTCTAAATAATCATCTTATGAGTACCAACACATTTCCACACATCATCAGCAGATTGTAACCATCATCAAACAGAGCAAATAATTGACTGGACCATATCGAACCCCTTTTCTTGAGTCTGTCCCACTGCTTTTCCTCAAACTAACATATGCGTCACTGTGCAGCTTCGAATTCGCGTATATACGCGACTTGTCTTCATGAAACTTGCGTATGAGATTTAGAAAACTGAAGTTTCACACTTTCAACTCCTTCTGAGTCTGTCATGTCTGTATACTCTGCTATGCCACATCTTTCTGACTGTACTTCCTTCTTCTTCTATATCTTCGACTGAGATGATGTTTTCTCTTTTTGGCATGGTGCCCAAAATCTTCTCCTACATTCCTTTGCTATATGTCCAAGCATGTTACATGCATAACATCTCATATGTTTCATATTCTTTCTATAGCAGTCAATGGCTTTGTGACCAAACATATTGCAAGCAAAACAATATCCCTTAATATACCTGGAATGTGATGATCTTTTTGTGTGACAGTCTTGAACCATTCTACTTCTACATCTCGCTGCAACATGTCCAAAGTTATGACATATAAAGCATTCAACATTATTCATCGGAGGAAATAACCGTCTATCACTTCCATAGTTAGGAGTAAAGGATTTTCTTTGAAGACTTTCTTTCCTTGGTTGTTGATGGGGTTGACCTCTCATCTCCTTGTTGAGCATTTCAGATTTTGCATTAGAGTTCCTTGCCTCACCTTGTGAGCTAGATTCACTTTCAACAAATTCATAAAAACCAAGACTAGTTTTGATAGCAGGCGACCTTTGACTACTAAGAATATCATCCAAAATCTTAGTACTGTCTTGAAATCGTAATAGTTTATCCTTTTCTTCTAATTTACTTTTCAAGATATTTACCTCAACTTGATGTTGTTCTTCCGTTTCCAGATATTGTTTCTTCAAGATTTCTTCAGACTTTCTTCCTTTTTCCACTTTTTGCCTTAGTTTGAGAATCTCATTTTGTTGTTCTTCATTCTGCTCCTGCAGCATTTAACGTACTCTGAAGGCACACTCCAGCTGAGCTTTTAATCTGGTAACTTCTTCTTTGAGGGCACTCTCCTTTTTGTTAAATAGAACTTGTTGACCTATGATTTTATCTGATGCTTCATTTGTTTGTTCATCTTCAACCTGAGGTGATTCAGAATCTGAATACTTGCTTCCACCTAACAACAGGCTGTCACTGTTCCTTTGAGCTGTCTTCTTCTTCTGACGCGCTTTCTTTCCCATTGTTCTACGGGTTTCTTTCAAGCGATCAAGCTTCTACCAAAGAACTTGCTCTGATACCAATTGTTGGAAATAATACTGAGAGGAGGGGTGAATCAGTATTAGCCTATGTTGTCAGGAAACGTGGGTTCAGGGACGGGTACAGGTGCGGGGACGGGGACGAGTACGTCATTTTTCGAAACAGGGTGCGTGGCTTCGTCGAGGGTATATATATATATATATATATATATATATATATTTCATATTATATTTTATAAATTATAATTTATATGAATTTGTATATTTTTCAACTTTAAACAAGAAAACTAAAATATTTATGATTTAAACTTTAAATATTTAAACATGCACATCATTGAACATTCAACATTCATAATGAAATTTCAAAATTTCTAGTTAGATATCAAGTGCAATTTGGAGTTTACATATTAATAAGAATCATGATAGATGCCCATTATCATACTGCATTCAAAATTTGTCTTAAGGCATCTCCAAATAAGAACTGGGAAATTTTAAAATACTAAAATAAAAATATCTAATAGTGAACAATGGCTTCCTCAAGCGATGTTATCAACATCACTCAGATCTTCAGTTAGCATGCTCTCCAGGTAGGGATCACTCTCATCTTGAGGCTCTTGCTCATCCATAACAATTGGAGGTAGCTCAATAGGGCCATCTAGTTGTATCTCCTCATCCACACACATAACATCGTTTGTGTATTGGTCCCATCTCTTGAAAGGACCCTCGTGTCCAGGGTCTTTTCGAGATATGAGACGAAGTGTGCTATGAACGTACACTAAGTTCTCTGCCTTCTTTGAGCCCAACATATTTCTCTTTACTAAATGGATAAAGGCATAAGTACTCCAATTCCTCTCACAAGATGAAGAACTAGCTACCTAGAATATTAGGGGAAGCCCATTAAATTAATTAAAAAATAAAATATAAAAACTAAAATGAACCCCAAAGAACCCAAAAGAACCTGATTTTGGGGTTCCAAGTACCTATCTCCAGGGTTCTCCGTACCCGTCAAGACAAAAGAACCCAATTCTTTTTAATGAAGAACCCGGTTCTTCATAGAAGAACCCGGTTCTTATGGGTTCTTCTCAAAAGCACCCGAACTCAAATCTGGTACTTGGGGACGAGAACCCGGGACGGGTTCGAGAACCCCACCCCGGAGTTCGGGAACCCATGCAACATAGGTATTAGCAAATCAATAAAACTTTTTCATTTCCATATTCTAATTCATATACGCTACTCCAGTTAAGGTAACTCGCGTGTACATGCAACTATGTTTAATGAAACTAGTGTATATCCGGTAAACTTATGATTCAATTAATCCATTATATGTTGATCTTTACTCACTGCATCAGAACTTCATTAACCATATAAACAGTAAACAAGTGCAGTAAAACAGAATAGATCATCACACATAAGAAACACACATAAACACCATGATAGAAGGTGGAAACCCAATGCGGGACAAAAACCACCTACTGCCGTCTTCCTTTAATATAAGAAAAACTTGTTTACAGTCTTGTATTGGTGCAGACTCATACCAGTACGCAAGCACCCTCCTGTAGAAGGCTACGACCTTCTCTCGTTCTCCAGCTACTACTGGAAGGGAGCTACAACTCCCTTGCTCTTGTACTAGCCGATATGTTTACTAGTACGTAGGCGTCGTCCTATAGAAGGCTATGACCTTCTCTCTTCCTCCAGGGACCACGTTTCATAAATTTTCATACTGGATACTCCTGAAGCACAACACCATAATCTGAAGGCCACGTTTCTTCCAATTTTCATACTAGACTCATCAACAATATTGAAGCACAAAATTAATCACCACTTCAATACACCCATCAACTACACCTTCATCATCAATCTCTGAATCACCCAACACTGAAACACTGAAACCCTGTCAACAAAACACAGTCACTAGAACACAGAGCAGACCACAGAATTCTGCAACAATAACTAGATCAAATTGCAACTTCAAATATCATACTTCATACTATATACGCTACTCTGATGAGCTGAACCAGCGTGTATATGCGCTTTTACCAAAGGGAACTCGCGTATAGATCTGCAAATATTTACTCATAACTTTGCAGCTATTCCAGACATCAATTATACCCATATCATAACATTTATACAATAAAACATGCATCAATAATTCAAATCTAGTCTATCCATGATCAAGCCACATAATGATAATACATTCCAAGCCTTATGATCCCAATCCATCATCCATCATCAACTGCATACGTGCATCCTTGTTTCAGATCAAGCAAAGCATCACAAACCGATAACCAGCATACTAGATTTCACCCTTCATCAAATATTGATCACTTGCACACTTGCAATTTGGCCTAATGATCTTGTTCTCCTAGTATAGGTTTAGGCCTCTCTCAAAACCATGGTCCAAAACCACGTAGGACCGATACCTTGGACCCAATCCCTGGGGTCCCAAATACCATGGATCAATACCAAAATACCATGGACCAAATACCATGAACCAAAACTTAGCTTTCCAACATGTATGCACCTTTCCTTCTGTGAAAATGTGTGTGTACGTTATACGCGCCTTTGTATATAGTGATCTTGCGTGTATACGCGACTTGGTATATAGTGAACCTGCGTATACGTTTTTGTATACGTGACTTAATATACAGTGAACCTGTGTGTATACGGGGTTTGGTATATAGTGAACCTGCGTATACCTTTCTTTCTTCATTCTTGTTGTTTACCTGCTATATTGTGATCTTTCATCTGAGAGAGGTACCATCAAGGACAACACTTGTGTCATACCTGTATCATAATGCCAACATCCCGACATTTCCAACACCTGCCCTCTGCATCAGCTTTCCTGGCAGTTTCGGCTATTCCTGGTAGTTCTGGCTTATGCCCTCTTCGTAAACTTTCCCGGCTGCTGTGCTGATCCTTCCGACACTATCTCTGCCTCTTTCCTTCTGTATTCACTGCCCCTCAGCTACAACTCCAGATCACTCTCTCAACTTTCTCAGCAAACCCAGCCCCAGAAAGTCAAAATCTTGATCTCTTGGTGTGTTCTCCAACTGACCCTCAAGCCTCCTCTTATACTTTTCTCATTGACAGATCAACGGCCGAGATTAAGTCCCTAATCAACGGGTAAGATTAGATTAGGCTTGATCCATGACTTTTAGACCATTCTAACACAGTTTTGTATTTATTCACATTAATATTTTAATTTCCCTAAGCTTAGACTTAGGGACTCCATTAAAAATATTAATTATTTTAATATCTCCCAAACTATTTAGAATCTGCCCAAACCCTTTCTGGGTATTGGAGATCTCATGTGCCTTAGCCTCTCCACCAAATTTCGTGGCTAGAGCACATTTGATGCTACCCCAAATCAACACTCCCTCTTAATGAGGACTGTGCTCTAGCAATACTCCTCACTGAGTATTACAATGATGATCCGGCATCAGTCCCTGATGCTAGGCCTGCTGCCGATCATCTGTACTGTTGCATCCCATACTGCCACCCATGGCTCTACCACTGCCATTGTTGCATCTGTACAACAACTCCCTTCGTGCTATTGCCCATGGCCCTACCACTGCCACTGTTGCGTCTGCACTGCATCAACTCTCATCATGCTGCGTCTGCACTACATCCCCTCTCATCATGTTGCATCGTGCTGCCCATAGCACCGCCACTACTAACTGCTACACTGCAACTCAGTTACTGAGAAGTAAGTAACTGATCTCCCAACTCTGACATCTCTGTCAGGCTAGAGACGCTCCCGATGTTGAACCTCCCTCTGTCGCTGACAAGTGCTCCTCTCTGACCTCTTCGCTGTTGCAACAACTCCAAGCATCTTGCACCATTGCACACCTCTCTGTGCCATCCTGCACTGGTGCAACACTTTTGTGCCTCTCGCACTGTTGCAGCCTGCTAGCCTCGCGCTATCCTGGGAATCCTGCACTGTAACTCTCTCTGTCGCTCCATCCTCATCCGTTTCTACCAACATCCACCAATCTTGCTGCTCCTCTTCGGGGTTTTCGTAGCCAGGTATAATCCAAGAGGTTGGGTATATCGAGGATCCTATCCCTCATCTTTTGTAATCCTCCTGACTACAACTCGATGTCTCCCCACTTTCGCTCAAGTGGTGTATGTGCACTCATGGCACAAACATTGTTTGTCTCCACTTCTTTCTCTGCCCTTGCTGGCATTGCCTTTGGTCTCAGAAGCCTCTCCATTTCTCTTCTTCCTTGGACCCTGGGTCGCATAATGACCCAACTCCCCATAGTGGAAGCATTTAACCTTGGAGAGGTCGTTCTTCTTCTGCTTTTCTTGTTTACCCTCAGATGCTAGGGAAGCATCCACCTCCTCCTTCTTGATTATGATCTCCTTGCTGCTGCTTCCCGTCTTGGTCACCCTCCTGATCTCTTCTTGGTGAAGAGCTGCCCACATTTCCTCCCAATCTGGAAGGGTTGCCCTGCCCAATATGCTCTGGACAAATACCTCCCAGTCTTCTAAGACTGCATTTAGGGTTGTTCTCACCATCAACTCTGGATCTGGTTTGGTCCCTATGGAAGTCAAATGATCTCAAATCTCCTTCAATCGACTGAGGAAGGTGTCGATCTGTTCTCTGTTCTGCATCTGGTATGACTGCAGCTGATTTTCTACGAGCATCTTCCTTTGCATGAAAGTATGCTGATACAACTTGGTCAGGACCTCACACATCTCCCGTGCCGTATTCTTCTCAGCAATATGTGGTACTATATGACCCTTGAACCTATCAAGAATGATACTCTTGGCCCTCCTCATTGCTTCCTCATACCTGTCATTCTCAACTGGGTCAACTGGGACCGCTATTGTCTTCAAGGCGAAGTGCTTAACACGATTCCTGTCAAGTACGGATAAGATTCTAGCTTTCCAGACTACGAAGTTTGAGGCTCCGTCCAGTTTGTCCTGGTCTCTTACTCCATGTAGTGTCATTCCGTAGCTCTTCTACTTCCCTCCTGGAAGTTCTCGATGTGACTCCCTCTGAGCCTCGATTTCCTTCCTAGAAGTCCTTCTGCCGATGTCGAGATGCCCCCCACTCTGATCGTTTGTGCAACCGCACCACTGATCCGTATTTCTTGGCTAGAAACCCTCGGTAGCAACTCCCTTCTCCTTGGCCTTGCCCTGTTAGATATTGTTCTGACAACAGTACCCCACGAGCTCCACTCTGCAACTTATCCACAACCTCCTAAACCCCACCAACTTGAAGGTGAGGCTTCTAGGCTCTATGCAGTCCCAACACTGACAAACTAGCTCCCTAAGCCAACTGCGTCAGCCCTCTTGGCCTCTACGTGAGCCTATCTTTACCTCCCTTAGCCTCTGCACAACCTCTTCTTGGCCTGAACTTGATGACGCAGGTGGTGGCAACCTCTTCTTGGCCCGAACTTGATGATGCAAGTGCTGCGTCACCCCTTCCTTGCTGTTTTGCTCAGTGTTGCACGAAGCGCCCCCCCCGGATCGAAGCTCTGAAGTGCGCCCCGTACGGAAGCGCCTAGGAAGCTTCCTCGGAAGCGGCACTTCGGCATTTTAAGACGCTTCCTGGAATTTCCGAAGCGCCGGCCGGAAGCGCCGCTTCCATGGCTCCGAAGCGCGCTTCGTACGGCGCTTCGGGCCTCCGAAGCGCGGCGATTCGGAGCAGGAAGCGGCCGCTTCACGCACGCTTCCGTACGCTTCGGCGAAAAGGGGCGCGCCCAAGGGAAAAAAAACACTCTTATTTTAATTTTTTTTTTTTAAGTTATGTTCACTCAACATTAAGGGGGTGGGTTAGGGTGAGGTTAGAGTGAGGTTAAGGTGAGGAATGAAAAGAATAAAGCCCCCATTCATTCCTCATTTTCCACTTTGAGTTTATGAGGTTGGAGAAGAGAAGAGAGGAGAGGAGAAGAGAAGAGAGGAAAGGAGAGGAGAAGAGAGGAGAGCTTGGAGGAGTGAAGAAGGAGGAGCTGGGAGAAGGAGGAGGAGCTTGGAGCAATAGCTTGGAGGACTTCATCTACAAGAGCTAAAGAGGTAAGTTCAAACCCCAAAATCCCTTGTTTTTTTGACAATTTTTTTGTATTTTTCTCCTCCCTCTCCTACTCTTTCCCATTGTTTCTACTTGCTCCTTTATTTACAGGTTGTCCACCACGTATATCCATATTCCAAGATGGTGTTCTTTTGGCTTCTATGTATCATTCCACTCTTGGTTTTAATGATGGCAAAGGTGAGGAATAGAAGGGAAGAAACAGAAGAGGACATTGGTGATGGTCCTAATAGGAGTGACCCAATGTATGATGAGGAGGAAGGGTTTGAAGAGGAAGGGGATGAACCTGAAGGGGACACTGAAACACAAGATGGGAAAGCTACATCAACACCCTTGTGGAACTATGTGACCAAACTTGATGGGGGAAAGGGTGGTGGATCTTACAAATTTGTGTGCCCTCATGGTTGTCATGGAGGAAAACCATATTGTGGTTCATATACCCGTCTGAGGAGGCATCTTTGTGGGGTGCTGGACAGTGATGAAAAAAAGGGTTCTATGGGCATACAAATTTGCCCAAACATTTCAACTGAAGAAAGAAGAAAATACATCCAAATAGAGATGGCTGCACAACAAAAAAACAAGAAACAAAAAGCTCATTCTGAATCAAGTGCAACCTCTAAATTTGGTAGTTGCTCATCTCCTCATGGTACTTCTGCAAGCTCTGGAGGTAGAAGAACAATAGGGGATTTCCTTAATGTTGCTGGGAGGGATGATGTGGATGGAAAGATAGTCCGTTTTCTTTGTGCTTGCGGTGTACCATTCAATGTGCTTCGCTCTCCCTATTGGCATGAAATGGTAAAGGCCATCAATGAAGCTCCAAAAGGATACAAGGCCCCCAACTATGAGAAAGCTAGAACAGTGTTATTAGAAAGAGAAAAAGCTAAGGTTCAAAGAGCTTTGACACGTTTTACAAATGAGTGGGTAGATTCTGGGGTATCCATTGTATCAGATGGGTGGACAAATATTAGAAACCAACATTTGATAAATGTTCTTGGTGTTTCTTCTAGTGGTGCAGTATTTATTGCATGTCATGACTCCTCCTCCATCACTGCATCTGCGCAAAACAGTGCAGATCTCCTATTGAAATCAATCAAAGATGTTGGTCCGAATAATGTGGTTCAAGTGATCACAGATAATGCAGCAAATTGTAAGGCAGCAGGAAAAATTATTGAGCGTACTCATCCACACATCTTTTGGTCTGGGTGCCTGGTTCACACATTGAACCTTTTGATGCATGATATTGTGAAACACAAAGAATGTGGGTGGATTGCTGAGGTTTACAGGAGAGGGAAGCAACTCATTAAATTCATCACAGGGCATACAAGGGTAAACTACTTCTATGGCACTTACTCCAAGTTGCAATTGCTTAAAATTGCAAAGACAAGATTTGCTAGTTATTACCTCACCTTTAGGCGGCTAGTGAAGGTGAGACAAGCTTTAACTAATCTGGTGTGCGCTGAAACGTGGGATGAAATTAACACTGACATAGATGGTGCTAATGCAGTCAAGGACATTGTTCTTGACAGTTACTTTTGGGGACAGGTTAAATATGTTTTGCAATTCACCAAACCAATTTATTACATGATCAAGTTTGCAGATTCAGATCGACCAGTAATTGGGGAGGTGTATGAGCAAATGGATAGCATGTTGGGGCAGATTAAAGACATTGTTGAGCCTAGAGATATCACCTTGTACAATTATATTCGTGTAGAGGTGGAAAACCGATGGGAAATGCTAAATGTTCCATTGCATGCATTAGCATATGTTTTGACACCTAAATACTATCATCCATCATGGCTTTCAACACCAGCACCTGGGGGGGGAAGTAGGAGAAAACCACACCAAGATCAAGAGGTTCACAAAAAATATATGGCTGCATTGAGTAAATTAATCCCTGATGAGGAGGAGGCTGCATTGGTACGGAGACAGGTGAGCAACTATACGCTCAACACTGGTCCATTTGGGAGCATGCATGCAATTAAAGATCGAGAGACTTTTTCTGCTCTTGAGTGGTGGAACATGCATGGAGGGGATACTCCACTTCTACAGAGTCTGGCATTGCGAGTGCTATCACAGGTGGTAAACACTTCTTCTGCAGAGAGGTGTTGGAGCTCTTATTCTTTCATCCACAGTGTTAAAAGGAACAGGTTGAATTTAGACCGGGCAGAGAGCTTGGTTTATGTTCATTACAACTTGCGATTGTTGTCCCATTACTGTGAAGATGCAAAGTCTAATAAAGACTTGTTGATTTGGGACAAGAATCCAGAGGAGCCCAATTTGGAGGATGGAGTGTTGCGACTAGAGCAATTAGAGGATGCTCTTATCCAGGTATGTCCATTGTGGTATGAATTTTCCAATTTTCCCTTATAAAGCATTTCTCTAATTCATGTTTTTAATTTTTTTGTTAACTAGTGTTTTTTTTTTTTGCATGAATTTTTTGAGCGATTCTAGGATGATGATGACCATGTTGATATGCCACCACCCCCACCCCCATCTGGTCCCTTGGTTCCTAGGTTCCATGGTTCAACACCAACAACAGGGGGTTCTTCTTCATCAGTTTCAGTGCCACGACTTCCACAGGCACCATCTTCTTCATTGCCACCACGTTCTATTCGTGGTGGAAGGAAGAGAGATTAGTAGATATATTCACAATCTACTACTTTTTGTCATAGATTACTCATTAGACTTGTAGACTTGTGAATTTGAATTTTGAACCTTTTTGGCTTGGCGGTGACCAAGTGACATATTTTGTAAACATTATTATTTGAATTTTGGACATGACAAATGTTGACAGTTTCTCACTTGCTAGATAAATCATAATATGCTCTATGTTTTATGTTTTATAATATGCTTAAATGTTTTATGTTTTATAATATGCTTAAAAATTTGATGTATGTTTGTAATAGCTAGAATATAGATGATTGTTGTACATACTAGTAACTACAATGGAATCATGGATGCCATATCTATCTTGATTTATGCAAAAATATGCATGTTTTCATGTCTTCTACAATTAATTTGGTATTTGGGATGTTTGTTTTGAGTATAAATGCAAAAAAATATAAAAAATATATATATATATAGCAGACGCTTCCGCGGACGCTTCGCTTCCTAGATTTTTGGAAAATGACACTTCGGCGTCCCCGCTTCCAAAAAACACTTCCGCTTCGCTCCCGCTTCATGCAACATTGGTTTTGCTGCTAGGAACAGCTTTTGTCACTTGGGACAGAGGTTTTCTGCTGTTGTTGCTCTACTCGGCTAATGCCCTCATATCTCCTGTAATCTGCAACTTGGCTCTGATACCATGTTGAAGTTTCTAAGTCTAACAGTTAGAAACCCTCCATATACTTTTTGATTTATTCCTTCCTACTTGTTCTGATTAATTAACAAGTTATTTACCATGTAAATACTAAAAATAAACACAAGTACATGCTCAACACATTACAGATCATCAACTGAAGGAAACAGAAACAAGCACACAAATGACACCGTTATTTTTGGACTAATGCCCCAGTAAAACCCAATGCGGGAAAACCGATGTACCTATCTGTGGGTTTGATTTATTAAGCAGTTTCAGAATACAATCTGGGTGCCAAATCCGGCTCACCTAACAGAGAAAAATATTTGTAGTAGTACCTCTCCTTCAGAGACAAATGATTCGACTGAAACCTCGAATAAACACTCCGACAGCTCCTCAGCTCTAATTTGCCCCACGATAAACCCCAACATCAGCCTCGAGGGACTGTGTTAGCCTCTTCTGCCCTCTGCATTAGCTTTCCTAGCAGTTCCGGCAGTTCCGGTTGTTCCCAGCAGTTCTCGACAGTTCTAGCTATTCCCGGCCGTTCTAGCTATTCCCGACAATTCCGGCTTCTGCCCTCTGCATCAACCTTCTCGACAGTTCCGGCTATTCCTGGCAGTTCCGACTTCTGCCCTCTGCATTAGCTTTTCGGGCAGTTTCAACTGTTCCTGACAGCTCCGGCTTCTGCCCTCTGCGTCAACTTTCCCGACTGCTACACTGATCCTCTCGGCACTCTGTGTTAAAATTGGCAACTAGGGCCAAACTCCATGTGGGTCACCTTATTTATGGCTGTTGATATTTTTCCTAGATTCCTTTCGTCGAGAGGTGTAGGATTGATCTAAAGATCATCCGATTCCGACGAGTATTTATGGAGATATGAATTTATTTCTAATTATTTGACAAATTGTCAAGGTCGGCCAGTAGCTAAGTGTGTGGCCCACATGCCCAGCGTTTCATATAAATATAAGAGAGTTTGAGTCATTTGCAACTCATCTCATCACTCATCTTCTCTCTCTCCTATGCATTAGATGAGCCTCCCTCTCTCACATGTGTGGCTGAAGAAGGAAGTAGATTTCTAGTTAGGGCAGCGTTGACTTGGGTTGACATAGCTGTTGGTGGGCAGATTGGATAGCGTCTAAGTCACAGGACACGTCCTCCAAGGTCCCGTGTCCCATATTTTACGTGTCGGACACGAAAACAACCCTAAAACGTGTCGAAAACGTTTTTCATCGTGTCCTGTAAAATGTAAAACGTATTCGCCGGTTTTCGTCGTGTCCTGCATTTGGAAAATGCATATTTCGTTGATATAAAACATTGCCTGCATAAGCTGCAATTTTTTTTGAAAGAAACAAATAATTTTTTAGTGGGGTAGCTTAATGATCAAGTCTAGGCCCTAGTATTGATATGCTATTCATGGTAATGTTAAATTCTTAAAGTAAAAGTGACATTCTCCTTAATCTTCATTTTCATCCTTTTACTTAAATTTTTAACATTACCATGAAATGACTCAGGATGTTTGAGAGTGGTTCCGGCCTCATTGGATTTCATATGGAGAAAGTAGAATTTTAGATTTCATTCAAAATGCAGCAGACTTATCAGTTTTTCAAGATTTCAAGATTGGGAGATTGTAATGTTTCCAGGTGACACCACCTGCCTAGGCTACCCCTGCCACTAGTAGAGGAAGTGGTCTACCTCCTATAGCTCTTACTTCTAGTTCTTCAGCTTCTAGAGCATAGCAAACTCCACTACCAACTCCACTAGCACCAGCATCTACATCTAGAGGGAAAGGGAACGCTGTGGCATTTTCTCGCAAGAGGGGCAGAGGAAATCAATAGGATTAGACTTCAGTTATTTTCTTATGTGCTTGTAAGTTGTAAATGAACTATGAACATTGAATATTCAAGAATCAAGACCAAGCATTACACATTCTAATTTCTAAATAGTAAATTTTGATTCTATTTATTTTTTTAAAGTGAACTATGAACTTTGAGAAGTAATTATATTTTAATTTGATTAGATAGGATGCAACCTGCAATTTAATATGGATAAAAAACTATATTTTGGTATATATATATATATATATATATATAAAACGTGTCCCCCGTGTCTTGTTCCCAGGTCGCTGCATTCGTATTGAATACTCGTATTTACGTGTCCTCCGTGTCTTGTGTCCTCGTGTCATGTGACTTAGGATAGCGTTGACCAACGTGGAGACTTTCTTGACTGCGGATTGGGTTGGGCAGCCTCTCCTAAGCTATCCGCAGTTCTGTTCAACAACTTTGACTAGGTTTCACCACCCCTTTGACCAACATTGACCATCAAGGAGTTGCTGCAGGTTTGACCAGACTTTGATCAAGTGTTGGCTACTGCTTGACTGAGATTTGTGGACTATTTTGGGCTGTCTTGAAGACCGAGTTCTTCAAGTTGACTAGAAGTCGATCCGGAGTTGTTTTGACCTAGTTTGACTGCGCTGATTTAGGGCTCTCTGCTGCTGTTATAAAATTTCAAAATTCTGCATTGTACTATTTCTCTCTGCTAAACTATTGAAGATAAAAGAAGATTTGATCAAAGGGTTTCCCCGCATTGGGGTTTGTCCCTGGCTAGCTGCCACATCTTGTGTCTCTTGTTTTGGCTTGTTTTCTGTTGATCTTTTAATGTTCTATATGCACTTTCCCTTATGTTTATGTGATTGCTAATCTGTGGCTAATAAGAAGAAAAGAAGTAAACTGCTCTAAGCATAGAACATACCATAATTTAACATGGTATCAGAGCTGAGGTGAAGACAAAGCCAAAGTAAAAGCAAGAGCAAGAGCAATCACCGAAGGCTGTTAAAGCTATCTTAAAGAAGTCATGGGGTCCTCAGCACACTTCCCTGCTGAAGACAAACTCTGTGAGAAGTCTGACTATCATGGATGGAAGATGTCTCTCGATCTAACATTAGAAGAGTAGGAAGTGTTGGACCATGTGAGAGGTAGGATTGTTGAGCCTCCGTCAAATGCATTCGCTGCTACTAGGAACAAATGGACCAAGGGAGAAGTCAAAGCGAGGAAGATCATCCAGGACTCTATCGACAAGCGCGTGGTGGCCTATGTTTCCGAGCTGACCACCTCCAAGGAAATCTACAATAGACTGGTGAGTTTATTTAAAGTTAATGATGCAAATCAAGTGTTGTTCCTTAGAAATAAGCTGAAGGAAATTAAAAAGGGCAAAGATGAGAGTATGCAAGCATATTTCTTAAGGATCACCGAGATCAAGAACGATCTCCTATCTGTTGGGGAAGTAATTCCTGAGAGGGAAATGAAACTCACAAATCTTGGAGGACTGCTACCTGAATGGTATATATTCAGGACTACTCTTCTCAACAATAATGTAATTCCTAGTGTTAGAGTCGGTCTATTAGCCCTCCATCAGCGATCAAAGCTCTTTGCATTTGCATAAGTAGGTGTCTCATCAGTATCATCTTATTGCATTCCATTAGGCATGCCATAACCCTGATGGAGGAGCTTGTGTCATTTATTCCCCTCTTGGCATTGCTGGATCAAGTTAGTTTCAGTCAATAAATTCCTTATAGGGTCATTGGTCTTGTCTTGAAATCAAGGTCCTAGGTCTAGGGTTTAGTCCAATTCTGTCTTTTGAGGTCAATAAATGCCCAGCAGGCCAGAGGGATGTTCATCAAAGCATCATTTCAAAGGATTTCATATTGTATAGCTAATTTCTACCTCGAGTTCAAAAACCTTGTTTTTGAAGGCAAGGTCATTTTCTCATTTTTGTAAAAATTTGTAAAAAATTCAAATTCTTCAGAAGTCGGCATGCGGCCTTGGTCTCCTTTGCCAAGACTCCTCAGAAACTATTCCTGCAAAAATTTTCAAGAAAAAGCATCATTTCAACCAATTTCATGACAAAAGGAAACCACAAGTCAGCAACAATTAGTTTTAAAAAGTGTCATTGCATAAACATTATAAAGTGGGTTTGGGGGGAAATAAATTTAAATCAAGCTTATAAAAGCCCCTCTCTCCTCATTTTGTAATTCTTTTGCCTCCAAGACTCCAAGAGCAAGTGTGAAAGGCGATTTAGTGTGAAACAGGGCGAATTTGGTGACTGCACCTGCGCGCTACGCATCAGGGCCTGCGCGCTACGCGTCAGGGCAGTCTCTGCAATGCAAAAATTGGTCGGGCGCTACGCATTGGGTGCGCGCTACGCTCCAGAGCCCGCGCGCTACGCATTGGGTTTCCACCTTCAGAAATTTGCCAGTGAGCCACAAATCGACTTCTTCCTCAATTTCTTCAGGTAGGCCTCAAATCATTGAAGTTCTTGCTTTGTAAAGATAACATGAGCGTGAAAATGTGTCAAATGCCATCAAGTTGAAATGGAAAATTCATATGTATTATGTTTTAAAAAAAATTCGAATGCATGTGAGCTAGGGTTTTACATTTGCTGCCCAAGGTCATCCTTTTTCACTCCCTCATTTCCCCACATTCCCATTATCCCCTCCCTTGTCATTTTCACCTAATCTCCCTAACAAAAAAAAAATTATCAAAATCCCTAAAACCCTACCCCTATCCCTAAAATTCAATAAAATCTCCCTAAATCCTACCTCCTATCAAACCCCTACAAATTATGATTATGTGATGATGTATGTGTCGTAATTCCTTCCCTAAATTCCCTTTTTTATATATTTTCCCTAAATCCCCTCAAAAGTCCCCCTCCCTAACATCTCCCTTGTGTTTTTTGTCCCCTTGGAGCAGCATTCAAACAGTCAAAACAGCAGGTCATTTGTGCAGAAGCAGCAGTACATTTCAGCCATTTTGCTCTTGAAACCATGTCAGAAACCAAAACAGATTATGAGCAAAGTGATGACCGTGAGTCAACACCGGAGGTTGAGGTGCCAAGGAGGCCTCACAGGGGTGGTAAGGGTGGTCAGCGTGTGAGAGAGGAGCCCACCTCTTTGGCCTATTTGCAAGCTTGTCCACTTGCAGTCACATGTTTCCGTCATCAATCATGCTATGGATATTGCGAGAGAATTTCCCAAATTCAACACCACAGGGAATTGGTCCGCTTGTTTGTTTTGCATTTGCACAACGGGCATGTGAATCTTGCAGGGGTGGATTTTACATTGTCACCTGAGGTTGTTGCTCAAGCAACAGGGATACCCAATGTTGGAGAAGAGTGGAACAAGCGCCAGCTGTTGGACAGATTCCAGTATGAGCCCTACATTAAACCTGTATATATGAGGCACCTAACTGGTGTGTTTCCTTTCAGATTGTTGAGGGATGAGTATGCGCCCTTGATGAGGCTCATCATTCGCTATTTCACCTGTGAGGGCAGATTTTCACGTTTGTATTCGTATCATATCCGCTTGTTGATGCATTTCACACGGGTACGGATGATGAACATTCCTTTCTTCATGTGCTGGAATATTGAGAGGATGGTGCCCTTGGTGCAGAGAAAGAGCCCAGCACAGCAACACAGGAGCATCTACCATTATGCTTTGATCAAGATTGTGGTCATGCATCAGTTGGCCCAGCAAGGTATTCCATGGGAGGATTTCATCTCTCGAGATTTCTTCACAGCGCCACCACCACCCCCTGAGGTTGTTCATGAGGAGGGAGGACCTTCACAGCAGTATGACATCCCTGAGCCCAGACATGTCAGTTCCCCTTCATTGATCACATATCAGAGAGGCCACAGGGCCTTATTTGCATCAGCTCGGCGAGTATTTTCTCCACATCAAGTGGAAGGGATCTCGCCTTCTTCATCAGCACCACGAGTGTTATCTCCACACCAGGTGGAAGGGGCCTCGTTTCCAACAGCAGCACAGGTATCAGAGAGGGGCAAGCAGCCCATGATTGAGGAGGGATTGTCAGGTGATCCAGATATTGACATCATTGATCTTGACACCCATTCTCCTAGCTCAGAGCTTAAGAAGATCATTCAGCAACGGGAGGCTGAAAATGACTTGTTGCAGCAAAAATTGGAGATGGCAAATTGGACAATCACATATTTAGAGCAGCGCAACAAGCAATTAGAGGATGAGCACACTCTCGATGAGTTGCGGAGGATCCATGAAGACCGCAACTTGGCTCGCAAGAGACCTGGTGATTTGGTACCCATTGAGCGAGAGGCTATGCTTCTCCGGGTCAATGCTCATTTGGAGAGGTTGTTGGCCAAGGCTAACAAAGATAAGGACATGCTCTAGAACATGAAGAATCATTATTGGGCTCGGATGCACGTATGTAAAGCAAAAATGAAGGTGCTCAAAGGACGGTTGGCCAAGGCACTAAAACGAAGAAAAAGGCCAGATCCCCTCCACATCTTGGCTGAGGCTTCCTTAAAGGAGCATGGTGCTAAATGACTTACCTCCAGCACAAATTTCAAAAAAATTTGAGCATTCTTGGTCATTTGTGATTTTTTTTGGGCAAAAAACAGGTTTTCCTCCCCAACGCGTAGCGCGCCGCGCGCTACCCTGAAGATGGGCAACTCCATTTCATGAAAACTCAGCATTTTTGGATTTGTCATGCAAAAATGCACTTGCTCAGCAATTGCCAAGAGATTTCATCAAGTTTTGAGCCTCCAGAAGGTCAAAAAACAAGCAAAAAACGACTTTCTGCCACCTTTTTGACACACAAGAAGCAGTCTTGGGAGATTGCAATTTTGGAGGGGCAAATGGTCACCAAATTCAGAAATTCCACTTGGGTTGGAAAGTAGACATCCAGACCTTTCCAACAAGCCCACTTTTGCCTCATTTGGACTCCGGGAATTGCCTCAAAAGCAGGCCCAAAGGCGCGCTACGCGTTGAGATTCAGGGCGCTACGCATCAGGCTATTTTCACAGAAATGCACCTACAGCGCAACAAAACGCAGTTTTGACTAAGTTTGACTTTTTGGAGTGGATTTTGATCCTTCTTGATGTAAATGATGTAATTTTATGATACTTTGACACTTATTTATCTCTTCTAGAAGATTCATTCATGAAATAGGCAAAAATTTAATGAATGAATTTGTTTTGCTAGCTTATAGAGGCAAGTTGTTTTGACTGCCTAGATTTTAGTGCTCAGTTTGGAATTGGTTGAAACAGCTCCTAGGATAGTGAGCTCGACCCCTAGAAGCAAGGAAAGATGTTAGATTGCCTATATTATGTACTTTCTTGGTCATTTTCATGGTTGGACTCTTGAGGGAGAAAGCTTCTATTGTATTACTCATTGTATCTCTGCAGTTTTGGCAAAGGAAGAAAGACCAGGGTTTTGCAGTCCTTTTTGGGATTCCTGTGGTTACATGTATTGATGGTGTGTTTCTCTTTGTACTTGTAAGTTTGTTATGTGAATCATCTTCTTACTTTTCCTTCTGCAAATTAGGCAAATGAAGTGTTAAAGTAGAATTCATGATTGCCATGCTCTGCTTTTAAGTTTGCTTAATATCAATGTTTTCATCTGTTTAAGGGGAATTCAAGGTGATTGCTTGCTCTCCTTAGCTCCTCACCAGTCATTCTCATCCATCCAACTCTTTCAAAGGCATCAATACAGTATCCTATCGTGCCCCAAAGAGCCCCCTGCGAAAACTGTGTCCAATCCCCTCACCCAAAATTGCCTTTCCCCGATTTTCCACCAAAATCCTAAAAATCTCAAATCAAACCTTTTATCAGTTTACTAGACTAAAATCAATGTTCTTTATTGGTTATCTCCGCCCTTTGAAGATCTTTGCCGAGATATATCGGAGAGAGCCCTCTCCTGCCCCGTAGGGCTAGCTACGAGGCTAAGTGGTTTGATGTTGCCTTGGAGTTTGCCTTTCTCAGCCTGAGGTGAAATTTCAAGCGCTAACATATTGGCGACCATACAAGGGAGAACAAATTGTTTGCTGATTGATGTGTTTATTTCATAAGGCTTAGATGGAGTCTGAAGATACGCCAGGTAGCCTTCGAAAACGCTCTTGCTTTGCATCAGCGCAAGTAGATAAACGCTGCTTCAGTCAACCTCCGTGAGCTTGTGAATGTAACACTTCATTTGCATTTCACCCCAGTATATTTGCAAACTTTGAACTTTTGGATGATTAGTTAAGAGTTTTCACAAGCTGATTGGCTATTTGTTCCTTGATATCCAAACTGGCTTCAGATTCTGGTCATATATTCAAATCTCATTCATGTCCAGCTATTTTTGAGTATCTTGAAGACATTGATTTTGACGAGAGTTTTGAGTTGTCCTTGTTCAAAACCAAATCTGAAAGTGCACTTGATTCTCTAGTTCCCAACCCTGATTTTGCTGCTGCCCTTGAAATTGAGAGACACAATAAATTGGTTGACAATTTCATCCTAAGATCTCTTCAGTCAGATATTCACGCTACCAATCTTGCTGAGTTCGTTGAAACTATATCTGTTCATATTGGATCCACTATCACGGCGCATGAGCAGACCAATCCTCCTTTTATTTTTGTTTCTCCTATAATCACTTATCCAGAATCTACAGTTGGTTCGCCCTCTACATCCCATACCACTTCTCCTCCTCATACTCCTCATACTACAGCTACACCTACTCCACCTGCTACTCCTAGACCCAATCTACCTAAAGCAATGGCTGCCCGGTTTGCTCCACTTGCTCTTCCTCAAAATCTGCATGATATGCCAGCTGATTATCAGAATAAAATTTCCATGTTTGATGGCACTCCTCAGGGTGTTTCTGCTCAGCAGCATATAGACAAGATGACAACTTTCTTTGATCTATATGAGATAGATGAAGAGGATGTAACTATGCGTTTGTTTGTACAAGCATTTGATGGAGAAGTAAGAAAATGGTTCAGAGGTTTGACAGCTAGAAGCATACCCACACTGGAAGAACTTCAGAAGCAGTTTCTAGATCGATGGGAAATCAGAAAGGATCCACTTCAGATCAATGCTGAGTAAAACAATCTCAAACGTAATCATGGTGAGTCGGTCCAAGATTACATTATCAGATTTAACACAGTTTACAATGTTATTCCAGATGATTTAAGGCCATCTAGAAAATCAGCACTTCTCAAATTCTCGGATGGTTTTGATCCGGAGATGGCTTATTCATTGCGAGATAGAGATCCGCCTACCTTGGAGGATATGCAGAAAATCGCTGTTAGTGTTGAAGCAAATTTGAATGATAAGAGAGCAAGGATGAAAGCCGAAAAGCGAGTGACAATCAAAGAAGAAGCTTCTACATCAGATCAGCTCCTTCGCAAGGTAGTTACGTTGCTTGAAAATACTCATCTCAGCAAGCCGGAACCGCAGATCCGTAATCCTAATTTCTGAGGTCCACAGCAGCTACAATACAGAATCAAGCAGCGTGAAACAAGGGCACAAGAAACAGCAGTTCAGCAGCAAGTAAAACCTCCGCTTCAGCAGAATTTTGTTAGCCAAGAATCCGAGGATGAAGGTGATACTATAGGAGAGGAAAATCACTTTTTCACTCCTGATGATCTGCCTACCTATATTACAGAAGAAGAAGAATTTGTGAGAAATTTCGTCATACATCAGGATGAGAACTATATCTTATCAAATGAGGCAGTACTTGAGGAAGAATCGGAGGAATACCAAAGAGGATATCTCAATGTTTTGTCCGCTCAGCAGAGACAATTAAGAAACCGAGCTGTTCCCATAAATCCCATTCAGAAAAGGAAAGATACTTCAGCAAAAAATGATTCAGCTTCCCCACAGACAAAAGGAAAAGACATAATTGATCCCTCAGTAGGTCAATCATCATCAGCAAACAAGATAGATCAGCCATCAAGTACATCGAGAGATAAAGATGAAAAAAGAGAAGTTCCGGCCAAAGAAGGTGAGAAGGTTTCAGCTTTCAGTTTGGAGAATGAAATTTCAAAGTTGAAAGTGTCTATTCCTTTGACGGAAATCATGAAGAACAACACTTTCCGAGGCCAAATCTCCAAGATGCTGAATTTTGATCCAATGCTAGACACGGTGAATGGAGAAGATGATCAGCCGGAATTGATTTTTGGGCCCGCTTTAAATGGTGAGTCTCCCAAAAGTGATGTTCCTCCATTCTATATCAGTTTGCGATTGCATGAGTATGTTTTACATAATGCTATGTTTGACTCGGGAGCTTCGCATAATTTGATGCCGAAAGCAATCATGGAAAGGCTGGGATTGGATATCACAAGAAAATATCATGATCTGTATTCATTTGATTCTAGCCGGGTAAAATGTATCGGTTTGATCAAGGACTTGGTGGTAACCCTAGATCAAATTCTAGCTAAGAATGTTTTGATGGATGTGGTGGTGGCGGATATTCCTCCGCGATTTGGAATGTTGCTTTCGAGATCTTGGGGAGCTAAGCTCAAAGGTACACTTCAGCTCTATTTTTCTTATGCTACAATCCCGGTTTTCGGTCAGATGAGGAAATTATATCGGGAACAAAAAATGAAATTCATGATCACTAGTAAGGAAAAGCCAGTTAATCATCCTGTAAATTATGTACATCCAGATTTAGTGTTCTTTATTGGTTATCTCCGCCCTTTGAATATCTTTGCCGAGATATACCGGAGAGAGCCCTCTCCTGCCCCGTAGGGCTAGCTACGAGGCTAAGTGGTTTGATGTTGCCTTGGAGTTTGCCTTTCTCAGCCTGAGGTGAAATTTCAAGCGCTAACACCTAGATTTGAGGAATTGATGGCCAGATGCATTCAAGAAGAAACAAGGATGGAAGAGCAAGAAATGGTCGTACTTAAAGGTGATCCCTCTGCCTTCTCTTGTCATGCTAAAAGAAGAAACATTTCGAGGCTAAATTCAAAAGAAAGGTAGGACCGAAGGGTGGAAGAAAAGGACGATGTTACAATTGCAATAAAATGGGCCACTATGCGAGGGAGTGCCCTGATAAAAGGGACTCACACCATGACGATGATCAAAATCACTCTCACGACAATCAAAGGAATGGCAGGTCGAATGGCAGAGGTAAAAGAAATGCCAGAAATCAAGGAAGAGGACAACCCTTCAAGAAGGCAAGAAACTCTGGGTATGAATCTAACGTTGTTAACAATAAGCAAGATGAATATTATCTATTAGCGACCCTCTCTACTACTACTCCCCCGGACTCGCTGGGAAATTGGCTTATTGATAGTGGTGCCTTAAGGCACTTCACTGGTTACAAAGAAGCTCTCTCTAATCTGGTAGAGAAGGAGACCAACCTGGAAATTGTTCTTGGGGACAATTCAAAATATCCCATGAAAGTCGTACGGAATGTCACTCTTCAATTGAATCAGGGAAATACATTCCATTTACAAGATGTATTATATGTACTTGATCTCAAAAAGAACCTGGTGTCCATTTCGGAAATGGAAAACAAAGGCTACAAGGTGGCCTTTAGTGATGGCAAGGTACGTGTATGGAAAAAGAACTTTAAAGATGCTTTCACTCTTGGGTTTCGAGTTGATTCATTATATCAGGTCGGAGAAAGTCCATTGGGTGTCATGTCTTGTGACACATCTCTTCAGTCCGAACTATGGCATCGGAGGTTTGCTCAACTTCATTATAAAGCTCTACTTGATGTGAGAAAAATGGTGACCAGAATGCTCGAGTTCAGATTAGAGCAAGAAGGTGTATGTCCAGGATGTGTCGAAGGAAAGCTCAAAAGGGGACCATTCCCCTCAAGCCGAAGCAAGACCTCCGATATATTGCAGTTGGTTCACTCAGACATATCCGGTATGATGCCTGTGAACTCCTTGGGAGGATATTTATATTACCTCACTTTTACAGATGATTATTCTCGCAAGACTTGGATATACTTCTTGAAAAGGAAGGATGAAGTGTTCTCCTAGTTTCGGCACTTCAAAGCGTTGATCGAGAATCAGACTGAAAAGAAGATCAAGATCTTAAGGACTGATAATGGGACTGAATATGAATCCAATGAGTTTCATGACTTTTGCAAAGAGGCTGGCATTAAGAGGGAGACTACTACACCATATACTCCTGAGCAGAATGGTGTGGCGGAAAGGAAGAACCGTATGACTGTGGAAGCTGTCTGTGCTATGCTCCATGATCAAAGACTTTCGAAGTTTCTATGGGCCGACGCTGCAAATACCACCATATATGTACAAAACTGATGCCCTCATCAAGCATTAGGTTCCAAGGCTCCCGAAAAGATGTTCACTGATAAGAAACATGACATATCTCATTTTAGAATTTTTTGATGTCCCGTATATTTTCATGTGCTGAAGGAGAAAAGGAATAAATTGGGTGCATTTGGAAAGAAAGGAATCTTCGTGGGCTATAGCGAAAATACTAAGGGCTATAGAATCTATGTGGCTGGTCAAAGGGAAGTCGAAATTAGGCATGATGTCACCTTTAACGAAGATATGGCTCTTAGCAAAATTGACAATCTTCCTACTCTAAGGGGATCTAAAGAAGCTAACACTAGGGAACCAAAGGAAAAGGAAGATGAGACGATGCCCGATCTGGAAGAACCTATGGATCCTATTGATCCTCCTCCGCAAGAGCCTTCCTCTTCTAGGAAGATGCCTTCATGGCTTAGGGGGACACTTGATGATGCCGAAGGATACATTGCACCCAGAGGAACCTTCCGAGAAAGTAAGAAGCCGAATAGGTATCAGGGATACCTAACCATCATGAGCACGATCATCCAAAATGAGCCTTCGTCATTCACAGAAGTTGTGAAGAATCAAGTATGGAAGGATGCTATGACCGAGGGATATGAGTCCATCATGAAAAACGATGTTTGGGATGTGGTCCCCAGACCTGAGGACAAAGAAGTTGTCACTTCGAAATGGCTTTACAAGATAAAGCATGCAGTTGATGGAAGTGCGGAAAAGTATAAGGCTTGTTTTGTCTCTCGTGGCTTCTCTTAAAAGGAAGGTATAGACTATGACGAGATATTTGCACTTATTGCCCAATATACCACCATTTGCTCAATCATAGCCCTTGCTGCTTTGCAAGGATGGAACCTACATTAAATGGATGTCAAGACTGCGTTCTTACATGGTTTGATCAAAGAGTAAGTCTGTGGAGCAACTTGAAGGATTTGAGATTCGTGATCGAGAATCTCATGTGTGCATGTTGAAGAAGGCCCTCTATGGGCTGAAGCAAGCACCTCGAGCATGGTATGAAAGGATTGATAGCTACTTGATGAAGTTGGGATTCACTAGAAGTGAAGCCAACCTTAACCTCTACTTTAAGGCTAAAGATGAAAATCCTCTCACACTGGTGTTGTATGTTGACAACCTCTTTCTAATAGGGGCAAACCCTCTCATTCACAAATGTAAGAGGGAGTTGGCTTCTGAGTTTGAGATGAAGGACCTAGGACTGATGCACTATTTCCTAGGACTAGAAGTTTGGCAGAAGCTAGGGGAGATTTTCCTATCTCAAGGAAAATATGTAGTGAAGATATTGGAGAGATTCGGTATGGTGGACTGCAAGCCCGTAACTACCCTGATGGAGCTTGACTTCAAGAAGTTAAGCGGTAGTGATACTAGACCTGTTTTACAAAATGCTACCGAGTATCGTCAACTTGTCAGAGCATTGATGTTCTTGGTGAACTCCCGTCCAGATATATGCTTTAGTCAACATGTTGTGTCAACATATGGTTGAGCCTCACTACACACATTGGATTGGTGCCAAGAATATGTTGAGATATCTTTGTGGAACGATCACTCATGGGTTGAGATACATTGTTGGAGATATGAGACTACTTGGAGATACCGATGTTGATTGGGCAAGCAGTGTGGTGGACCAAAAGAGCACTTACGGGTGCTATTTCTTTTTGGGATCTGCCTCGATATCCTGGATGAGCAGGAAGCAGAAGTCAGTGGCTTTGAGCAACGCCGAGGCAAAGTACATTGTTGCTAGTATGGCCTCCTGTGAGACAGTCTGGTTGTGAAAGCTCTTCAGTGAGCTATTTGGATTTACATTGGATACCACCGTGATCCTGTGTGACAGCCAGATCCGGATTCGTTTATCAGAGAATCCCGTATTTCATGATCGCTCCAAGCATATCGATATCAGGTACCACTATATTCGAGATATGGTGCAGCGGTGAGCAATAAGGCTCCAACATATCAGTACAGATGAACAAGTCGTCGACATTTTGACAAAGCCCCTGGGAAAGGTCAGATTCTTGACTTTTCGAGAATGACTTGGTGCCGTTTAGAGATCCTCTTATGAGGGTCGAGTATGACGTATTGAGCTCTGGAAGCTCCTGGGGGCGCGGGGTACTTCTTAGAGCGACATGCGACCATAGGGTGACTCACCATACCCTGGTGGTGCACTATGTACAAGGTGAAAGGTTCAACCTTCCCCTGTGACACCCCGTGGCGACTATGGAACAGGATGATTAGTTCTCCTGTGGGCTAGGATGATTAGTTCTCCGTGGCGGCTGTGGAACAGGATGATTAGTTCTCCTATGGGCCAGGATGATTAGTTCTCCATGGCGACTGTGGAACAGGATGATTAGTGCTCCTGTGGGCCAGGATGATTAGTTTTCTGTGGTGTCTATTGGACATGATGATTCGTTCTCCTGTGGATAGGATGATTAGTTCTCCTGTCGAGGCATCCTACCCATGCAGTCTAGGACTCATGGGAAGTACATCTCATCTAATCAATGAGCAGGGAAATGGGGTTTGGGACTGTTGTCGCACAGATTGTCACAACAACGCTCAGACCGGGGGCTGTCACTCTGATTCTCGATCTCTCCGTTTAAGCCTGTCTCCCGCAGCTAAGGGGGGTAGACCCTATAGGGAAATGGATGACCAACTGTGAACCAGTTGGGTTGGGAGACACGAAGGAACAAGCACTAAATTGATTTGTTAAATAGACCAGTGCCTTATGAAGTTAATGTTTAAATGATTACTTACAAAATGTTGCAGAAATGTAAACCATGTAGAGCAATCATTTAAATTTAAATAACCTGAGCGAAGATTAACTTTTATCAACTGCAAGAAAATGATTATCGAATTAATGATACTCTAGCAATTTAATATTTCGAAGGATAAAGTTCGATACACAACCATGAAATTTTAAACGCTAACCAGATATCTCATTCATGTAGCTAATCTTCAAGCATGCTAAAAGAATAAACATTAATTCCACATCAAAAATTTAGCCTCAACGGGAGAGATAAAAAGTGATAAATCCTTGAGCTAAGACTGAACATGGCAAAAATTTCTAAAAAAAAATATTTTATGTTTTTCAGATAAAACAAAAATTAAAACTAAATGAAACTTTTAAATAAAAAATCTAAATGATATTAAATCAAAATCTAAACTATAAGAAAACAAATTATTTATGATTTTTTGAAGTTTTATAATTTTTTATAAATTTTAATTCTTAAACTCAAAATGAAACAATGTTAAGATCTAATCTAATCTAAAACTACATAAAAATCAAATCTAAATTTAAAATCTAAAACTTTTAAATCTAACAAAATATAAGACCTAAGCCCTAACTAAAGACCTAAGAAAATCCTTCTTTTTTTTTTCTTTTTTTTTTTTTAAAATAAATTTAAAACTAAATCAAAAATGATCTAATGCATGAAACTAAACAAAGCCTAAATAAAATCTAAAATCAAAATCGAACACAGCTAAAATAGAAATGAAAACCGATTTTTTTTTTTAAACCTAAAACAAAAAACAAACAAACAAAAAAAGAAGACCTACGCAAATCCCTAACCAAGAAATACGATGACATATCTAAACTAAACTAAAACTTAGATCTATTAAAAAAAAATCAACCTATGCAAAACGAAATTTACAGTACGCAAGCAAATGAAAGTCAATAACCTCAGCTTACCATACAAATTTTTGCCCGACGTGATCCCTGGCCCGTGTAGAAAGCAGGAACCGTTAGCAAGTTTGTGCGTAATGTGTGTAGGAGCTACGATTTGCAGGTGAATGTTGATCGAGGGAGTTGTATGGACAAGTGAAAACGCAGGTGGCTGACGCAGAAATAGATTGCGGCAATGAGAACTGCTTGAGGTAATACGCAGGTAATCAAGGGGGCTGAGGAGCGTGAGGTAATGGCAGTGGTGTGTTTTCAACAGCGGACAGGGAGCTTTGCAGATGAGAAGTTCAAACCATGCGTATTGTTGAGGTTGGACGGATGCAGGAAGAAGCGTGGGAGTTGCTGCTGTGTGGAAGGGTTTGGCTTATAGCTGGAAATAGCAACGTGGAACAAGGGACAACCTGCCAAATCCTGCCAAATCGAAATTTACCATTCGTATACCCAAAAAAAAAAAAACGTGAGTTTGCTGTGGCGTAATGCTTTCAGGTGTGTTGAATGTTGAATATAAACTGCTGCTGAAGAAGATGTGTTTGATAATGAGAAAGTTAGCCTGAAACAACAAATATGATGGCAACGGGACGTTTTCCCACAGCTTTGACAAGAGATTGATGGGAAGGAAATGATGATGAAGAGGGAACAGCCCTGAAACTGTTTCTCAAAACCCTGTACTTGCAATCTGCAAAAGAAAAACGAAAACCCAGAAAATATATGCAAGGATTGAAAATAAAACCCTAAACACCAGCTACAAAATTTACAGTATTTACAGATCTAAGGCTCTTTAGTAGCCAGATTTGTCAATAATCACAGTAGTATTATCGGAATTTAATTTTATTGTGAAACACTTCAGAAAACCCTACATGCATTCATAAAAAAATTTCAAATGATAAGCCTGGGATCAAGAATTGGCTGGGCTCTTTCAAAAAGCACAATCTGGGAGCTAGCTGGTTCAGTCGAGAACTTCCCCTAACGCCCGGTAACCTGAAAACAAAGATTTCCTACACAGCGTAAATTCAACCATTAGCATAGAGGGAAAAAACGATAGTGAAATCCAGATCAAATGGAGATACCTGCCATTATATTTCAGAATCTAAACTATCATTCAAACCGCAGAGATCAGACAAGATGCCTGTGCCTGAATCAAACTTCATCAAGCTAAAATCAATAGCTGAAAATAAAATTATGCAGAAAAATACATCATCTTACAGCACTTTCAGAAGAGTAACACCAACAAGATTTTTAACCCCAAAGTCTTTCTTTGTTGCACAAAAAATGACTACAAGAGAGCTTTCTTTATCACCAGACTCTCTGATCTCATCTCCTCTCAAATGACCCCTAGCACCCTATTTAAAGGAAAAATTCCCAACGGCTAGTTCGAGTGATCACGTCAAAATGATCTCAACCGTCGATGAGGATCAAAAAGTCTCTTAATCTCATCCGTCGAATTTTTTAATGCATTAAAAATTGAAATTCTGCATTTATTTACTCAAAATATTATTATTTTATTATTTTTAGGTTTTACTTTATTTTTTAGTTTTATTTTTTATTTTTTTTTTTAAATTTTATTTTTCAGTTATTTTTTTAATTTTTAATTATTTTTAAATGGATCCTCGAACTTAGCCTTTGGAAAAATCACCTAGGACCTAGGACTTAGGACTTATGAGGGGATTAAAACGTTTTCTAACCCTCAAGACACTTTACATCATGACTTTTACAACTTTACATCTCAAGGGGGAGAACCCATTTGACATAGATCCTCATAAACCACCCAGTTCTGCGACACAACTATAATCTAGCAGATTAACACACTAGGATTCTCCTAAGATTCTAATGACAAAATCCATTCCGGCTTTGGGGTTAGGCTGAAGGAAAACTCTGCCAATCATAGATCGGTGAGACAAAAAACCTTCCGGAACGTAGATTATCACTAGGAAATTAGGTCCACCTAGGCAATTTACATACATGACTCATATCTGCTAAGATTATTTACAATTCACACATGCAGACTGGGTTTACAACATAATATGATCAAGTCAACGATGACTGTCGAATGGCACGGACATGTCGATCAAGCGCTATCCCTTTTTGCGAAGAAAAGGGGGTGTACTGCTTGGAAATTGACATGTAGTGGTCAACATCTGGCTCCACTTGCGGACACGTTGCTGCACTGTAGGAATGTGAGAATCCAGAATCTGCACCCATGCAACACACAACAAAACATAAGTAGCGTCCATCCAAAAATCATCATATAACATTAAGCACAGGAAAGATATAAGCTCTTCATTTATTAACTAATCTAGAAAAGCAAATCTAATCCTAAAACAGAAATGAAAATGCTGAAATGACAAGGATTAGGGTTAGAAATACAATACAAAGGATGCCTCATGGCATTAGATATGTTCAATATAGTGTATACTGAGCATTTGCCTGCTTTCAGGCAAATCTGTTGGCTGCTTGTCGGATGTGCCATGTCCAATTCTACATATGGTAGGACTTTTTCCTATCCGAAAATCAAGCTGCTCGCAGCCGTCTGATGCATCAAATCTTTTTCTCATTTTCTTCCTCTTGCGCTTCTTCTTCCTGGTAGGCTGTATTATTGATGACGTGGAACTTTCTGTTTCAAAGCTCTTAGATGAAGTATGTAAGATATGTGTGACATGTCTTTCTTCATCTTGCATCTGATCTTTATCGTTTTTAAGCTTATCTGGATCACCTTCAATTAACCACCTTTCAATCGAACCAATGACCTCCTCATAATAAGATGGAGCTTGTTGCAGCAAATGAGAAGGCTCCTGATCTATTGATGTTCCCTGGTTTCTCTCATCCTTAATCCGCTGTTGAAATTTATGTACCTGTATTGTAATGGCGTTTATCTGGGTAGAATGTTTAACTTTCATAGCATTGATTTCCCTGGCATGATCTTCTTCCATGGTCAATAACTTTTTCTGAAGACATATCTGATTAGCTTCCATATCTTTTATTACTTTATCGTCTTTTTCCTTTATGGTCATTAAGCAATGCTGCATAGAGTTTATCTCTTCCTTATGATTTGCTTGCATGGTCGTCATTTTTTCCTCTAAGCCTGATAACTTGCTTTGCATAAAACTAATTTCTGTGTCATGATTAGTCTTCATAGCCTTAATTTCCTTAGTATGCTGATTTTGCATGATCTCTATCTCCCTATTACGCTTTTCCAGGTGGGTGCATAAAATTCTCACGTCATTGGCGTAATTAGTTTGATTAACCTCCATATTTTTTACCAGTAGCATTAGTTCTTGTATAATTTGCTTATGATCTTCCTTTTCATTGTCAACATTGTTTTTACAATTTGTTTCTACTTTTCCACTATGATCTGCAATGGTACAAGTGGATGGCAAATTCTGATATGAAGCATTGTCTTGAAATCTTTCATCGACAGCTGAACCTTTTATAAGATTACTTTCATTCGGTTGCACAATTTTAGGGGCACAAGGCGAGCTATCTGGATCACCATATCTATCTTTAAAAGCATCGACAATGTCTTGTAAAGAAGTGAAGGAATCTTCAGGACAACTATTAAACCAATTCAAAGCATCATCTTCTAAAGAAAGGACAAATAGACGCATTTTGACATCTTCATGATTATACTGAGGAGATCTACAATACATGATCATTATACGAGTAAACCAGCCTAGATGTTTTTTAAGAACGACTGGATCACCACCTGAGAACACAGGTAATTTAGAAATGGCCACCTCCGGAATATCATGGCGAACACCAGTAAAATGACATGGTTTAAACGAATAATCCATGATGAATAATAAGGGATCAAATGGATGATAGAAAGAGATCTCTGCTCAAGAAAATTAATAAATGAAAGAAGTGGAGTCGCCACTTGAACAATGAGTCAAATTCTAGGATCCAAAAAGTAACCAACAAGCTGATATGAGAGAGGCTTCTTGTCTGGGAAAATGAAAAGAAATGGAGTCGCCACCCAAACAAGAAACGAACTAAAGAGAAGTTGTTGATATGACGAAAGATAAAGTGATGAAAGAGATCCAAATGATGCCAAAAAATGTTGACTCTGCCAGCTCAAATGAGATATGCGAAAGATGAAAGAATGATAAGAAGTCGTTGAAACACCGAGAATAAAGTATCCCCGGCATCGGCGCCAAAAAATGTTGTCGCACAGATTGTCACGACAACGCTCAGACCCGGGGCTGTCACTCTGATCCCCGATCTCTCCGTTTAACCCTGTCTCCCGCGGCTAAGGGGGGTAGACCCTATAGGGAAATGGATGACCAACTGTGAACCAATTGGGTTGGGAGACACGAAGGAACAAGCACTAAATTGATTTGTTAAATAGACCAGTGCCTTATGAAGTTAATGTTTAAATGATTACTTACTAAATGTTGCAGAAATGTAAACCATGTAGAGCAATCATTTAAATTCAAATAACCCGAGCGAAGATTAACTTTTATCAACTGCAAGAAAATGCTTATCGGCTTAATGATACTCCAACAATTTAATATTTCGAAGGATAAAGTTCGATACACAACCATGAAATTTTAAACGCTAACCAGATATCTCATTCATGCAGCTAATCTTCAAGCATGCTAAAAAAATAAACATTAATTCCACATCAAAAATTTAGCCTCAGCAAAAAAGTGATAAATCCTTGAGCTAAGACTGAATATGGCAAAAATTTCTAAAAAAATATTTTATGTTTTTCAGATAAAACAAAAATTAAAACTAAATGAAACTTTTAAATAAAAAATCAAAATGATATTAAATCAAAATCTAAACTATAAGAAAACAAATTCTTTATGATTTTTTGAAGTTTTATAATTTTTTATAAATTTTAATTCTTAAACTCAAAATGAAACAATGTTAAGATCTAATCTAATCTAAAACTATATAAAAATCAAATCTAAATTTAAAATCTAAAACTTTTAAATCTAACAAAATATAAGACCTAAGCCCTAACTAAAGACCTAAGAAAATCCTTTTTTTTTTTTTTTGTAAAATAAATTTAAAACTAAATCAAAAATAATCTAATGCATGAAACTAAACAAAGCCTAAATAAAATCTAAAATCAAAATCAAACATAGCTAAAATAGAAATGAAAACCGATTTTTTTTTATTTTTTATTTTTATAAACCTAAAACAAAACAAACAAAAAAAAAGAAGACCTACGCAAATCCCTAACCAAGAAATACGATGACATATCTAAACTAAACTAAAACTTAGATCTATTAAAAAAAAATCAAGCTATGCAAAACGAAATTTACAGTACGAAAGCAAATGAAAGTCAATAACCTCAGCTTACCATACAAATTTTTGCTCGACGTGATCCCTGGCCCGTGTAGAAAGCAGGAACTGTTAGCAGGTTTGTGCGTAATGTGTGCAGGAGCTACGATTTGCAGGTGAACGTTGATGGAGGGAGTTGCATGGACAAGTGAAAACGCAGGTGGCTGAGGCAGAAATAGACTGCGGCAATGAGGACTGCTTGAGGTAATATGCAGGTAATCAGGGGGGCTGAGGAGCGTGAGGTAATGGCAGCGGTGTGTTTTCAACAGCGGACAGGGAGCTTTGCAGAGTAGAAGTTCAAACCACACGTATTGTTGAGGTTGGACGAACGCAGGAAGAAGCCTGGGAGTTGCTGCTGCGTGGAAGGGTTTGGCTTATAGCTGGAAATAGCAGCGTGGAACAAGGGACAACCTGCCAAATCCTGCCAAATTGAAATTTACCATTCGTATACCCAAAAAAAAAAAACTGCGAGTTTGCTGTGGCGTAATGCTTTCAGGTGTGTTGAATGTTGAATATAAACTGTTGCTGAAGAAGATGCGTTTGATAATGAGAAAGTTGGCCTGAAACAGCAGATATGATGGCAACAGGATGTTTTCCCACAGCTTTGACAAGAGATTGATGGCAGGGAAACGATGATGAAGAGGGAACAGCCCTGAAACTGTTTCTCAAAACCCTGTACCTGCAATCTGCAAAAGAAAAACGAAAACCCAGAAAATATATGCAAGGATTGAAAATAAAACCCTAAAAACCAGCTACAAAATTTACAGTATTTACAGATCTAAGGCTCTTTAGTAGCCAGATTTGTCAATAATCACAGTAGTATTATTAGAATTTAATTTTATTGTGAGACACTTCAGAAAACCCTGCATGCATTCATAAAAAAAATTCAAATGATAAGCCCAGGATCAAGAACTGGCTGGGCTCTTTCAGAAAACACAATCCGGGAGCTGGCTGGTTCAGCCGAGAACTTCCCCTAACGCTCAGTAACCTGAAAACTAAGATTTCCTGCACAGCTTACAATCAACCATTAACATAGAGGGAAAAATTATAGTGAAATCCAGATCAAATGGAGATACCTGCCATTATATTTCAGAATCTAAACTATCATTCAAACCCCAGAGATCAGACAAGATACATGTGCCTGAATCAATCTTCATCAAGCTAAAATCAATAGTTGAAAATAAAATTATGCAAAAAAATAAATCATCTTACAGCACTTTCAAAAGAGTAACACCAGCAAGATTTTTAACTACAAAGTCTTTCTTTATTGCACAAAAAATGACTACAAGAGAACTTTCTTTAGCACCAGACTCTCCGATCTCATCTCCTCTCAAATGACCCCTAGCACCCTATTTAAAGGAAAAATTCCCAACGGCTAGTTCGAGTGATCGACGTCAAAATGATCTCGACCGTCGATGAGGATCAAGACATCTCTTAATCTCATCCGTCGAATTTTTTAATGCATTAAAAATTGAAAGTTTGCATTTATTTACTCAAAAATATTATTATTTTATTATTTTTAGGTTTTTACTTTATTTTATTATTTTTTTTTATTTAAATTTTTATTTATTTTTTTAATTTATTTTATAAACTTTATTATTTTTTATTTTTTTTAAAAAAAAATTTTCCAGTTTTTTTTTTATTTTTTAATTTTTAATTTATTTTTAAATGGATCCTCGAACTTAGCCTTTGGAAAAATCACCTAGGACCTAGGACTTAGGACTTACAAATTTATTTCTAATTACTTGACAAATTGTCAAGTTTGGCCAGCAACTGTGTGGCACACATGCCTAGCGTTTCATATAAATAGAAGAGAAGTTGAGTCATTTGCAACTCATCTCATCACTCATCTTCTCTCTCTCCTACGCATTAGATGAGCCTCTCTCTCTCACACGTGTGGCTGAAGAAGGAAGACGCAGATTTCTGGTTAGGGCAGCGTTGACTTGGGTTGACCTAGCTGCAGGTGGGCAGATTGGATAACATTGACCAGCGTGGAGGCTTTCTTGACTGCGGATTGGGTTGGGCAGCCTCTCCTAGGCTAGCCACAGTTCTGTTCAACAACTTTGACCAGGTTTGACCACCCCTTTGACCAGCGTTGACTGTCAAGGAGCTGCTGCAGGTTTGACCAGACTTTGACCAAGTGTTGACTGCTGTTTGACTGAGGTTTGTGGACTGTTTTGGGCTGCTAAAGACAGCTGTTGAAGACCGAGTTCTTCAAGTTGACTAGAAGTCAATCCGGGGTTGTTTTGACCAAGTTTGACTGTGCTGATTTAGGGCTCTCTGCTGCTGTTATAAAATTACAGAATTCTGCATTGTACTATCTCTTTGTTGAACTATTGAAGATAAAAGAAGATTTGATCAAAGGGTTTCCCCGCATTGGGGTTTGTCCCTGGCTAGCCGCCACATCTTGTGTCTCTTGTCTTGGCTTGTTTTCTGTCGATCTTTTAATGTTCTATTTGCACTTTACCTTATGTTTATGTGATTGCTAATCTGTGGCTAATAAGAAGAAAAGAAGTAAGCTTCTCTAAGCATAGAACATACCATAATTTAGCACTCTACCTCTCTGCTTTTGTATTCACTGCCCCTCAGCTACAACTCCAGATCACTCTCTCAACTTTCTCAACAAACCCAACCCTAGAAAGTCAAAATCTTGATCTCTTGGTGTGTTCTCCAAGTGACCCTCAAGCCTCCTCTTATACTTTTCTCGTTGACAGATCAACGACCGAGATTAAGTCCCTAATCAACGGCTAAGATTAGATTTGGCTTGATCCATGGCTTTTGGACCATTCTAACACAATTTTATATTAATTCACATTAATATTTTAATTTCCCTAAGTTTAAACTTAGGGACTCCATTAAAAATATTAAGTATTTTAATATCTCCCAAACTGTTTAGAATCTGCCCAAACCCTTTCTGGGTATTGGAGATCTCATATGCCTTAGCCTCTCCACCAAATTTCGTAGCTAGAGCACATCCGATGCTACCCAAAATCAACATTTGTTAGACTTCAACCCTATAAGCAGTTATCATTAAAACAACAAGGGAAAAATAAGTTATCTCCTAAATATTATGGACCATACCAAATAATCAAAAAAATAAGTAGTGTGGCTTATGGACTGAAGCTACCAGACAATTGTCGAATCCACAACACATTCCATGTATCAAGTCTCAAAAAAGTACTGGGGAAAAATCAAACAACTCAAACAAAGATACCCAAGACTGACGAAGAAGGAAGGATCATCTTAGAACCTGAAGGCATACTCACTACCAGAGAGAAGGTACTACAATCCAAGACTATTAAAGAGTACGTCATCAAATGGAAGAAACTACCAGAAGAAGACTCATCATGGGAGACAAAACACTTTCTCCAGCAACACCCAACATTGCTTATGCTTTGAGGACAAAGTATTTTTAAGGGAGAGGCAATGTTATGAATAAAATATTCATAACTATACATATATATTAAAATAAGAAATAGATAATTAATAAATAATTTAAATTAAATTAAGTTCCCCAATTAGTTTTGAAAGTGCACTTATGTGAAAAGAGGTGTCTTTAGCCTTATGGTTAGTCAACTCCTATAAAGGGGAACCTCCCAAGGCTTGTAAATCATCATCGAATATTGAATAATAAAATATATACTGTTATACACCTAAATGTGTCTTCAATTGGTAAATTCTAATGAGCAAGGTTTCTTCATTTCACCACTCCTCTGAGATACCATTGAGTGCGTCTTCAATTGGTAAATTACAATGAGCAAGGTTTCTTCGTTTCACCACTCCTCTGAGATACCATTGAGTGCGTCTTCAATTGGTAAATTACAATGAGCAAGGTTTCTTCGTTTCACCACTCTGAGACACCTTTGAGTGCCAATCACACTAGCTCGTGGATTGAGGCACTGCCCCAACGACTGCAAGTTGGTCCTAGATCTCTTGAATCTTGGTGAGGAAGGGGTCTATGCCTCCCCCCTTCTTCATCATGGTGCACCTCATCTTCTCCTCTAAGTACATCTTTCGCTTCTCGAAAGTGCCCTGGTACAATGTGGTGAGGGTCGCCCACATCTCTCTGCTAGTCCCTTTGCCAACTATGTGTGAAACAATGTGATCCCGAACACCATCAAGGATCAACCTCTTCACCCGCGCCATCTCCTTTCTGTACTCCTTCAACTGATCTGCATCCGTGGGGATAGCTACCACTGCATCTATGAATGGTTTCAGGTCATATTCATCTAGAAGGAAGGACATCCTTGCCTTCCAGATGACATAGTTGGAAGCACCATCGAACCTATCATGATCTCGAAGTCCAACAGTGGCCATCTCAAACAATGTCGAAAATCTCCTCTCCCCTTCTGCTTAGTTGTTGCTCAGTTATTCGCACTCCCTTCTGGAGTGAGAAACTCTTCACATAACAACTTTTGACCTGCAAGGGAAATCGAACTTCTTGAGACTAGAAGTTCCGTGAGGAAATTTTTCCCTTAGTTTGTGCTCTTCTTCCACCCGACGCTAGTTCTTCTCTAACAAACTACTGCAAAACTACTACGTCCAACTAGAGATCTGCTTTGCTACAAATATTGGCCGCTCCCTCTGCCTCTGGAATCCCTCGATCTAGAGGTCGAATTTTTTGTTCCTCTCTCAGAAAAATCTATTGTCCTCAAGAAATTCGACCTCTTGGCCAAGGTGACTGCGCTGCCTCTAGGGTTTCGGTTTTCGGTCCGCTACCCCTCAATGAATAGCGAAACTCCCTCTTCCTTCGCTACTAAGCTCTCTCGCTGATCAGTTGCGCTTCGATACCATGTGAAAATTCGAAAACCCGAATCATATTGCAACAACTGGAAATAATTCTTATAATTGTTAAATTATTTTTTAAAATCTATTTATTGTTTGCTACAACAAATACTGAATCAATCACATTGCAACCTACACAAATAAACTGCGGAGGAAATAAACGTTGGAAGAAATACTAGTGCACACATAAAATAACACAGTTATTTTTGGACAAATGTCCCAGGAAAAACCCAACTTGGGAAAACTGGTGCAGCAGTGACAATTTTATTTATTATGCAGAAGTGGAATCTGAGTGCATCTATGGAAGCCCAACTAGAAATCCAAACAACAAGAAAATATGAGAAAAATACTAAAGAGAATTACCCTTCTCCCACAAAAAGTCTTTGGCTCGACTTTCCCTATCAAAAACTAGACCTCCTGAAGCATTGCGCCAACCTCTTCACTACTCTACGTAACTGGCTAGACGGCTTGCTTTAGACTGGGCTGTGATGAAGTCGTTCTGCCTCTGGATGTCAAGAAAATCATCTCTTCGGCTCTTTGGGACTCCTTCCCAGCCTCTGGCACTAAGAATGATTTTTCTCCTCTCCAAATCGAACTGCCTGACTGAAGCAACTGCGCTGCCCCTCAGCGTTGCCTCTCTGGGACAATTCAGCTCACTTGCTGCTACTTCTCCAGATCTGGAAAATCTTTCCTTCAAACCACTGTCTCTACCCCTCACTCACTGCTTTGATCTCAATGGCTCTCTCTCCGGCAACTAACTGTTGCTACTATGGAAATCAATCTGCTCATGAAATCGAACTGGTGAAGTAATTTCTCCAAGCCCCGTCGACTTCTTCTTATAATCCTCTGTTGATATTTCAACAACCAAGATTAGATCTTAATCGATGGCTAGGATTAACTTGAAGTCGATCCGTGTGAGTTTCAAGAACATCCACACCTTAAATTAATTAATTCTGATTAATTAGTCACATTCCCTAAGTTTAGACTTAGGAAAGATTTAGAAAACTGACTAATAATCTAATTAAGTTATTTCTAGGTGGAATTTCCATAAACGGTTTCTGGGTTTTGGAGATCTCATGTGTTCTAGCCTCTCCACAAAATTTCAAGGCTAGAACACATCCGATGCTACAAAAACTAACAGCTTCTCTGTTTAGCATTTTGGCATCTAGAACAATCTGAGGTATATGCAATTCTACAAATTATTTGTAGATGTGCTTATTCAGTGATTTGGTAGATTTAAAATCTGTAAATTTATTGGGGTTTCAATCAGTGTTGTCCCATAAAGCAGCTCATATAAAAATATCTGAAATGTTTTGGGTGAAAAGTTCCAAATCTGGATTGGCCTTCGGTGTTTCTCTGATTTCCTTTCGTGGAGAATGAGCTGTGAGATCTTGTATCGTATCTTGGACTGCATGCTTGGGTCAGTAAAATCGTTTGCATAACATAAAATGATCAATTGCATGAAGACTAGAGTCATTCCGTCTGAGTGTGTGTGGCTTTCGTATTCAATTTATTATTTTTTTTCAGAATGGAAGCATCTGGACTGCAGATCCCGGCAAGAATCAAACTCACAACACAACACAGGGCTTAAGGCCTTTCTGGCAATTTGCTTGTCTTGTCTTGCTCATGGCAATTATTAACACCTCATTGTCGCTGGCCTACCTTCATTGGTGATCAATTGGATGAGCCAACCAATGAGTGGGTGAGAGGCATCTGAGAAGCTGCTATCTGAGGATCAGGTTTATGCTACTGGCTGGAAATCTGCATCTTAGGAGAAAAATTCTCCTTGGGTTACCCATGTAAATGGATGGGTAACAGGTTCAGAACAAAGAACTACTACATTTGTATTCTGTCCAGGCCCTTTCCAAAATGTTGTTATGCCAGTGAAGACTGCTGGATTTCTACAGACTCTTAAAGACTTAGGCTCTTGGCATCCTTCTGGATTTGAGAAGCTGTTGCTAACATATAAAAGAAGTGTATTTGTGATTGAACCTAGCAAAATCAATTTTATGTCATGAATGCTTATTTTGAAGATTTCATCTCCCAAAGCTATAACACTTAATCTGAAGAAAACTAGAACTAAAACTAATGTATATCTCTGTGACAAAAACAAAATGGTTACTAATTCTCTCGTTTGCTGGTTGGTTACAGGTGTATCAAATCATGCAAGTCTTTGGGATTTTCTAAGCATTGCAGTATTATTATGCTTTTCTGCAGTTCAAGATCATGGCATAGAAGCACTCCATTCATTTTCTGCAATTCTGAAGTGTAGCCCGCAATCACCATTTGGTTTTGGCTTCATGAAAGATGGGTTCAACAAATCTGTACTGTGGACAATATGTTCATCCCAGAATTTGACCGATAGTGATCCACACAACACTCAGCAAGGTAAGATGAGTTTGACATGAATTACTTGCTTTATAACACATGCAGTGGCTTTGTTCTTTTGGGATGGAGTATCTGTAATGAGATAGTAAACTGCCTTTAGTACTTTTCTTTAGACTGATGCTGCATTTGATGTTCTTTATACTGAAAAATCAATGGAACAGATTGAAACTCCTATAGTATAGTCTCTTCATTGATAGGAAAAAGATTTTATGCAAAATTAGTTATAATGTTCAATTGCCTTAGAATAGTCTCACCTTTTCTCTTGTTTGTTGTTCCCGCAGTGAACTGGATAAAAAAATATCTTTTAACCATAGGCCAAATGTTTAAAGCAACATATCGCTCCTGTGGGACCTACATTGCATGTTTGACCATACTTGTCACAGTATACTTGGTCAATCCTAATTACATAGCATTCGGCTACCTCATCTTTCTTTTGGTTTGGATCATAGGCCGACAACTGCTAGAAAAGACAAGGAAGCGTTTGTGGCTACCTTTACTGATTTATGCCATGCTGGTTTTTATCTTCACCTATGTTTTGAGCAGCTTCCCAAGTTTGCAGATGTGGCTCTCTAGAAGGATATTGCTTTATCCATATACAGGGTTGAAGCCTGGAGCTTCTTTATTTGAGAATATTTGGGAATCTCTTGCAATTTTGGTTGTAATGCAGTTGTATAGATATGAAAGGACACAAGCTAAAGCCGAGTCACTTTATGAGAAAATTGATGAATCGGTCCAATCTCATAATGGATTCCTTGGATTTGTCAAAAGATTTCTTATCTGGCATGGTGGGAAGATTTTATCAGTGGCTGTGTTTTATGCCAGTATTTCTCCAGTCAGTCTGTTTGGTTTTGGCTACCTTATTAGTCTAGTCTTTGTAACCAATTTGCCCAAAACTTCTCACTTTCCAGCTAAGCTTTATTCAAGCTATACAGGAATTCTGGTTGCATGTGAATATCTATTCCAGATGTTGGGCAGCCAGTTTCAGATGTTCCCAGGTCAAAAATATGGAGATTTTTCAGCATGGTTAGGTTTCCAAGTCTTTGAAAAAGGTTTCTTTGGGATTGAATTGGGTTTGAGAAGCAAAATTTTGGTCTTAATTGTATGCACTCTTCAATATAATGCTTTTCAATGGCTTGATAGGATGCCTGACTCCTTGATTAACACTGAGAAGTGGGCAGAACCTTGCCATTTATTTATTTCTCCTCAAAATAAAGGACAAAGGGAATTTTCCCAAGAAAAAGCACCTCTAATAGAGAGGCCAAAACCCTTCTATCAGGAGCAGAGTGATTTGGATGGTTTTTCCGTGAATATATACTCCGGTACTAATAAAGTTGGTCAAACTTTACCCACACAGTCTTGTTCTTCATTCAGCACTGGAATGGTCTCAAGCTCAATGGCAGTAAATTATCAGACAGGATTGCCAGATCATATCTCACAGAGTTTCTTTGGTAGAACTAAAGAAAGCTGCAAGTCTAATAAAAAAATATTGCTTGCCTTGAAAAAGGAGAGATACGAGACTCAACTACATACGCTAAAATTATATGCCAAATTTTGGGCAGGAAACATTTTCAACCTTTTTGGGCTGGAGATAAGCATGCTTACTTTGTTGCTTGCAAGCTTTACTGTGTTGAATTCTATATCACTTTTATATGTATTAGTCCTTGGCCTCTGCATTCTGCTAAGCCGGAGAACGCTTTACTTTCTTTGGCCCGTGTTTTTTATGTTGTTTTCTTGCATTCTTCTCCTTGAATATTTGGCTCTTGGAAATACTGTTACAACTTGGAATCATAATAACACTCATAAATTGCGCTGCCATGATTGCTGGAATAGCTCAAAGCTTCAGTTTAGTTACTGCACAAAATGCTGGCTAGGTATTTTCTTTTTCCCATCCTTTCTAAATTTTAATTTATTTGGTAGAGAAACACAGGCCATGATATGGAATTCGTATACATATTAGCATTTAACACAGTTTGTGGCTTTTTCAGATTAAAAAACTGTGCACAATTGTTTTCTTTGATTTGTCCTTTGTAAGGGATGATAACATATGGAATATTGCATTGCAGGAGTTGCTGTTGATGACCGCCAAATGCTTGTAACCTACTTTATGGTATTTTTGGTTGCTTCTTTCAAACTACGTGGAAATTTATCTGCTGGTTATTTTGAATCTGATTCATATCAACAGCTGGATTCACAACGACTTGATAGATTGGTATGGAATGATATCTCATTTGAAAGAAAGGGGCAGTGGACCTGGATTGACAATTTGCAATTATTCTTTTATCACCATCTATTAGATACTGTGCTTATGCTTGTACTTATCACTGGCACACTCGAATATGATATTTTACACCTTGGCTATTTGGGTTTTGCCATGGTATCCTTTCGCATGAGACTTACAATCATGAAAAAGCAAAGCAGAATCTTCAATTTGTTACGCTGGTATAATTTTACACTCATTGTCTTATCTCTTGCATTCCAAGCCCCATTTTTTGGAGATGTTGAAAAGGGAAAATGTTCAATGCCAGATGTTCTTTATGGTGTTGCTGGGTTCTATAAGTATGACTATGGATTTAGAATCACTTCGCGCTCAGCATCAATAGATATTATTATATTTTGTCTTGTGGGTCTTCAGTCTTATATTTTCCGGTCAAAGGCATTTGACCAGGTATTAAACTATCTTGAGGCCGAACAAATAGATGCAATATTACATGCTCAAGAGAAGAGGGCTGCTTGGAAGACTGCACAATTGCAGCATATTCGTGAAATTGAGGACCGCAAACAAAAACGACATTTGCAAGTGGAGAAGATGAAGGGAGAGATGTCTCATTTTCAAAATCAGCTTGGTATGTTCCATTCCCCAGGAAATTACAGCCATACTGGTTTGACACATGATGTTAGAAATCAAGAAAGAAAAATCTCTCAGCTTGATTCCACTGCCACAATGCAAAAACATTCAGAACAATGGGAAGACGTACATACAGAGCCAAAAATGATCAAGCAGCTGCAGGATGAAGGTTCTTCCTATTCTAATGATAATAATGAAGGGAATGCCAGTATTTCCAGAATACGGCGAATTTTACACCTTCCAAAATTGCCACATGGAAATGGCATTTCTCCTGCATGTACTGTAACTAGTGAAGTGTCCAAAGGCAATCTTTCTAACCCATTGAAATATTCTTCTGGTTCTGAGATCACTGAAATGGAAGATTCAACTGTCAACATGACTCCAAAACCAGAAAGTTTGAAAGGTGTGAGCTTAAAAGGAGGTGAAGAGCAAGAGAAGAATCGCCTGACCTCTGCCGTCCAACTGATTGGACGAGGTGTTTCCCAAGTCCATTCACTAGGAAATCAAGCTGTGGCCAACATTGTGAGTTTCTTAAATATAGAACAGAATGATTTGGAATCAAATGAGCCTTCTTCTAGCAAAGAAAGAGAAAATGACTTACCAGATAATGCTAACAGTAGTGAGAATTCTGGTTCAGAGCACCTTGAAGAAACATATTCAGTGCATTCAAGTGGAGAAAGTTCAGTGCCTAATGAAGAAAGGCAATGGTTTAGTAAGCTTTCTTGTTATTGCTGGTCAAAGATTCGGTCCAACACTGATGCAATCTGCTACTCTTGTTTTGTCCTCGTATTCTTGTGGAATTTTAGTCTGTTAACTATGCTTTATCTGGCTTTTTTATTCTTATATGCACTCCTTGTAAATCCTGGTCCAAGTTATTACTTCTGGATTGCAATGCTGATTTATACTGAGCTAATCATTTTGATTCAGTACATCTATCAAATCAATGTGCATCATTGTGGCCTAAAGATTGACTCTCATTTGCGATGGGAAATAGGATTTCCAAGTGTTGTAACTTCATCATTTGTGATTGCCATCCTCCCAGTGTTTATAGTTTATCTATTTACTCTTTTACAGAGTTCAATTAAAGCTCGAGATGGTGAGTGGATGTCATTCACTGAGAATGTATTTCTTGGTAAGAGGATGCCTTATCAGGAAATAATTTATGAAAGAATGCACTGGAAGGAGAAGTTAGCTACATTTTTACTGTCAGTTCTGAATGCGCTGAAAATGATTGGAAGAGACCTTCAAAGGTATTGGAAGTCACTGACACATGGTTCAGAAGCACCTCCACATTTTGTGCAAGTTTCAATGTATGTAACTACCTGGCCAGAAGATGGAATCCAACCTGAGAGAATTGAATCAGGATTAAACAAGCTGCTGGATGCTTCTCATAGGAAGGGGTGCAAGCAGAAGTCCCCTTTTGCTGGTCATTCTGTAAGCCGTCTTCGTGTTGAAAGCATTGAAAGCAGCCCTGAAGATCCTAATATAGCCCTTGCCGTTTTTGAAGTGATATATGCTTCTCCTTTAACCATCTGTCCTGCAGGTGCACATTACACAGCACTTACTCCTGCTGCAGATGTGGCATATGAGCTTCAAAGGGCAAAAGAGTTTTCTCTTCTAGAGGAAATAGGATTCCCGTATCCTATTGTATCTGTGATTGCAGGAGGGAAGAGGGAAATTGATTTGTATGCATATATCTTTTGTGCAGATTTGGTTGCATTTTTCCTGGTTGCAATCTTCTATCAATCTATGATTAAGAACAATAGTCAATTTCTTGATGTATATCAACTAGAGGATCAATTTCCAAAGGAGTTTGTGTTTGTTTTGATGGTAAGTCGGATTTTCATGATCGTTATTCATCAAAATTAACTCTAGATTTTGTATTCCTGTCCAGTTTATGTAGAGTCAATGGCTAAAAATTTTCATATAGTCTTTTCTTAACACACAAACTCATCATTTTTATTATTTTACTTGTTGCAGATTCTCTTCTTTCTGATTGTGGTCGACCGCATTATCTACCTTTGTTCATTTGCCTTGGGGAAAGTAATTTATTACTTTTTCAGCCTTGTGCTATTCACATATTCTGTCACTGAATATGCATGGAACATGGAATCTAAAAGCCAATATAATGGAGAATTTGCACTTCGTGCATTCTATTTCACAAAAGCAGTGTCTTTGTCTCTACAAGCATTGCAAATTAAGTTTGGTCTTCCCCATAAGAGCACTGTATATGGACAATTCCTTACAAGCAGTGTTACAAATGTAAACTATCTGGGCTTTCGCATTTATCGAGCTCTACCTTTTCTGTATGAAATTCGCAGTGTTTTGGATTGGTCATGCACAGCTACTTCCCTAACAATGTATGATTGGTTGAAGGTCAGTATGTTTTCACTTCCTTTATTTTCAAACCTCTTCATATTCGCACAATCTGTGAATGCTGATAAATTCAAATCAATCTGTTTATAAAGGGTGAAAACGAAAATAAAAGTTCTGTTTTGTGCAAAAGGAATATTGAATATTCTTATATTGGTTGTCTCGATTATCTCCTGAAGCTGAGTTGTAAGAGTAGGCAATAATTATGAATGTTACAGTAGCAGGATTTCGAAATTGGATATATAAGCCCATCTCATTTCTTTTTCTTTGAGACAATGTCTTATTTTAAACATAAAATTTATATAAAAAGCAGAGATATATACAAGGAACATCTTTTCTTTTTGTCCATCTCAGTTTTTGTTTGGGAAGACTATAGGCTTTTCAAATTCAAGCTTCTGTGATCGATATCTTGAATATTTGACACATTTTTAGTAGAAATCACATTGGAAAAGTTTGGTGGACGCGTTTCGAATGAACCTGTGTGGTTCATTCTCAGGACAAGATGAAGAGTCAGATCATGGCCACAGGTTAAATAGGAAGACAAATCATTCTAATGGCTATGACGAAATGGATATAAGAAATGACTATATTTGATTGGGTGAGGAAAAGGGGAAGAATTAATTTAATCTTAATTTAAATAATGAATGAAATGTATATAAATAAATACTAATATTATTTCTAATTAAACTAATTAATTTTTTTTAACCTTTTGTCGACGCGTTTCGAACCAACCAGTGTGGTTCATCGTCAGGACAAGTTGAAGAACCAATCTGGCTTAGCTCGATTAAATATAGTGTGCAGAGACTCCAACGGCTAAAATTCTAACGGCTAATTTGACCTAAAGAAACTGGTCAAATCACTAAAAAAGTTAATTAATATTTTTCTAAAAATTGGTAAAAAAGGAATTCATTTGTTAATTTAAAATAAATAGATATATTATTAATATTATTTCTATTAATAGAATCTATAGTATAAATGGTTAAATGATTTATTATAATTTATTATTTAAAAAATTGAATAATAATAAATTCATTTAAAAATAGATATATTATTAATATTATTTCAAATCTCTAGTATAATATTAATATTATAATGGTCATTACTATTTATTATTTAATATTAATAATAAATATATATACTATTAAAATGTTAGTTAAATAGATATATTATTAATCTTGTTTCAAATATTAAGAGAATCTATAGTATGATACTTCATATTTTAATTATAATGGTCATTATATAATATATATTAAATGATTTATTATTATTCAATTATTATATGGTAATAAATCACTACTATTTTTATAATTTAGTTACATTAGGTAATTATGTAATAACTTAATGGTCCATTGGTAAGTTCTTTAAAATATATCATATTCATTATTTAAATATAATGGTCATTAAATTAAGTTATATAAAGTAATATAAGTTATGGTAAACTAAAAATAATGGTCCTAATAAACTATATCTTCATATAACCTATATTAATTAATATTCCCAAATTATTTAAATACAATAAATAGTATTAAATTACTATTATAATATAGTTACAATCGGTAACTGTGTATATAATTATTTAAATTTAAGGGTCCAATGGTAAACCAGATCATCATTTTTACTAATTATTTAAGTTTATTAATAATCTGTATTTACTTAATAAATTATAATTCTAATATTATAAATAGTATTCAAGTTAAATCATTATTATGTAAATACCATAATTCAAGTATATGTTTCTTAATAATAGCATATCCATATTATATCATATATTTCTAATACTTTGTTGTTTATCATTTGAACCTCTTATAATTAATTTAGTAATTTATATCCATTAAATTATCAGTACAAGGAAATGAAGAAGAATTAAAACCTATGAAAAGAAACTAATCTAATTTAAAATCACCCCTGGGATAAGGTTAATACTATAATTAGCCCGAAATTACCTAATAACAATTAACTAAATCCTGCACTCCAAAACCCGCCAAAAACAGAACTTGAAGACAAGGAAGATAGAAACCCTGAGACCTAACAAAAGGGGAATGAGGAGGCTAGGAAGACAAGGCTGGGACCCAGCAACGGCTAATCTTCCAACCATCATCCCTATTAAGATTGTTCGGCCTTTTCTCAATCTCCAGGGCCTCTCTAAACTTTCGATGGTGAAACTGCGCAACTTTGGCAATGACTTGAGCATCTTCTATACAGACATGATGCATAGTCTTCCCCGCATGCTCAGCCAGGGCTGAGGACTTGGTCCTACCATGTCTTAAGTCAGCCGAATGCTCGCTAATCCGTTGATTGATCGAGCGACCAGTCTCACCAATATAAGGGGCCCCACAGGAACAGGGAATGGCATAGACGCCCTTCATCTCCTTAGGGTCAATAGGATCTTTCACAGACCTGAGGGAGCTACGGATAGTGCGGAGAGGTCTAAAGGTTGCGGGCACATCATACTTCCTCAGAACCCTCGCAATCCTATCTGTGGTCCCTTGGATGTAAGGAAGGTTCACACCGAGGAAATGGTCTTTAGGGACTCTTCGGATTGAAGGCTCCTTCTTGGCCCTGAGGAAGGCTTTTCGACCCAGGTGCCTATTGTAACCATTCTTCTCAAAGACATCAAGGAGATGAGCCTTCTCCGCTTCCAGGCTCTCCTCATCCGAAATTCTTATAGCACGTGTGGCCAGCGTGCTAAGAACCCCTAACTTCTGAGCGGGGAAATGATGCGAAGACGCATGCAAGTATTGTTCAGTATGCGTCTTCTTTCTAAACACCTGATGAGAGAAGGAACCATCCACCTTCTTAGAGATGAGAACATCCAAGAACGGAAGACAACCATTATCTTCTTTTTCCATCGTGAATTTTATGGCGGCGGACTGGTTATTGAGGTGACTGAAGAAACGATCCAGCTCGTGAGGACCATGAGACCAGACAACGCCAGTGTCATCAACGAATCTTTTCCAAAGCTTCGGTAAGAGACGAGAGGAGGCCAAAGCCTTAGACTCAAACTCCTCCATGAAGAGATTAGCGACGACAGGGGACAAGGGGGAGCCCATGGCAACTCCGCAAGTCTGCTCATAGAATTCTCCCTCGAAACTGAAAAAGGTGGAGGTAAGGCAAAGCTCAACTAACTTAGCCATATCAGGGTCAGTTAGCTTATTAATTACCTTCATGGCCTCATTGATAGGAATACAAGTATAAAGAGAGACCACGTCGAAACTTACCAGAATGTCCTCGGGCTCAAGCTTAATTCTCTTAAGATCCTCAATAAAAGAAGCTGAGTCTTTGACAAAGGACTCAGTCTGCCCAACCAAGGGTCTCAACTTTGCCGCGAGGAACTTTGCCAAGAGGTAAGTCGGACCGCCAATGGTATTGACAATGGGCCTCAGGGGGACCCCATCCTTATGGATTTTAGGAAGACCATAAATCCTAGGAGTGATGGGGTTACCCTCAATAAGTTTCTGGGCTAGAGGAATCGTGGAATTGCACGACTTGATCGCAAGAGCGACCGCCCTGGAAACCTTTTTGAGGGGATTTTTCGAAAGCTTCTTATAACTTCCACTATTACAGAGATGGTCAAGCATCTTACTTCTGTAATCCTTTCTATCCAGGATAACGGCAGCCCCACCTTTATCCGCTTTTAAAACCACAACGTCCCGATTTTCGTTCAAGCTCTTCAGAGCCTCAAACTCAGCCTTGCTAATATTGCTACGGGGAGGCTTAGCCCTCCTCAGGGCAACGGCGCAGTCCTGCCTAATTGTGTCTTTAATCTTATCAGGAAGGTTCTTAATGCCATATTCTACATCACAGATGATGTCTTCAACAGGGATTTTTCTGGGAGCTAAGGCAAAATTAAGACCCTTCCTTAAGAGACTAAAAACCGCGGGCGGAAAAGAAAAACTTGACAGATTCACCACCTTATTGTCCTGAGGGAAGGAACTCGAACCACCCTCCTTAGCCCTCCTCAGGGCAACGGCGCAGTCCTGCCTAATTGTGTCTTTAATCTTATCAGGAAGGTTCTTAATGCCATATTCTACATCACAGATGATGTCTTCAACAGGGATTTTTCTGGGAGCTAAGGCAAAATTAAGACCCTTCCTTAAGAGACTAAAAACCGCGGGCGGAAAAGAAAAACTTGACAGATTCACCACCTTATTGTCCTGAGGGAAGGAACTCAAACCACCCTCCTTAATAACACCTTTACAATGAAGGCCATCAAAACCATCTAACACTTTATTAAAATGACCTCTATTATTATTACCTCTAACATTCCAGGGCGGTCGCTCTTGCGATCAAGTCATGCAATTCCACGATTCCTCTAGCCCAGAAACTTATTGAGGGTAACCCCATCACTCCTAGGATTTATGGTCTTCCTAAAATCCATAAGGATGGGGTCCCCCTGAGGCCCATTGTCAATACCATTGGCGGTCCGACTTACCTCTTGGCAAAGTTCCTCGCGGCAAAGTTGAGACCCTTGGTTGGGCAGACTGAGTCCTTTGTCAAAGACTCAGCTTCTTTTATTGAGGATCTTAAGAGAATTAAGCTTGAGCCCGAGGACATTCTGGTAAGTTTCGACGTGGTCTCTCTTTATACTTGTATTCCTATCAATGAGGCCATGAAGGTAATTAATAAGCTAACTGACCCTGATACGGCTAAGTTAGTTGAGCTTTGCCTTACCTCCACCTTTTTCAGTTTCGAGGGAGAATTCTATGAGCAGACTTGCGGAGTTGCCATGGGCTCCCCCTTGTCCCCTGTCGTCGCTAATCTCTTCATGGAGGAGTTTGAGTCTAAGGCTTTGGCCTCCTCTCGTCTCTTACCGAAGCTTTGGAAAAGATTCGTTGATGACACTGGCGTTGTCTGGTCTCATGGTCCTCACGAGCTGGATCGTTTCTTCAGTCACCTCAATAACCAGTCCGCCGCCATAAAATTCACGATGGAAAAAGAAGATAATGGTTGTCTTCCGTTCTTGGATGTTCTCATCTCTAAGAAGGTGGATGGTTCCTTCTCTCATCAGGTGTTTAGAAAGAAGACGCATACTGAACAATACTTGCATGCGTCTTCGCATCATTTCCCCGCTCAGAAGTTAGGGGTTCTTAGCACGCTGGCCACACGTGCTATAAGAATTTCGGATGAGGAGAGCCTGGAAGCGGAGAAGGCTTATCTCCTTGATGTCTTTGAGAAGAATGGTTACAATAGGCACCTGGGTCGAAAAGCCTTCCTCAGGGCCAAGAAGGAGCCTTCAATCTGAAGAGTCCCTAAAGACCATTTCCTCGGTGTGAACCTTCCTTACATCCAAGGGACCACAGATAGGATTGCGAGGGTTCTGAGGAAGTATGATGTGCCCGCAACCTTTAGACCTCTCCGCACTATCCGTAGCTCCCTCAGGTCTGTGAAAGATCCTATTGACCCTAAGGAGATGAAGGGCGTCTATGCCATTCCCTGTTCCTGTGGGGCCCCTTATATTGGTGAGACTGGTCGCTCGATCAATCAACGGACTAGCGAGCATTCGGCTGACTTAAGACATGGTAGGACCAAGTCCTCAGCCCTGGCTGAGCATGCGGGGAAGACTATGCATCATGTCTGTATAGAAGATGCTCAAGTCATTGCCAAAGTTGCGCAGTTTCACCATCGAAAGTTTAGAGAGGCCCTGGAGATTGAGAAAAGGCCGAACAATCTTAATAGGGATGATGGCTGGAAGATTAGCCGTTGCTGGGTCCCAGCCTTGTCTTCCTAGCCTCCTCATTCCCCTTTTGTTAGGTCTCAGGGTTTCTGTCTTCCCTGTCTTCAAGTTCTGTTTTTGGCGGGTTTTGGAGTGCAGGATTTAGTTGATTGTTATTAGGTAATTTCGGGCTAATTATAGTATTAACCTTATCCCAGGGGTGATTTTAAATTAGATTAGTTTCTTTGCATAGGTTTTAATTCTTCTTCATTTCCTTGTACTGATAATTTAATGGATATAAATTACTAAATTAATTATAAGAGGTTCAAATGATAAACAACAAAGTATTAGAAATATATGATATAATATGGATATGCTATTATTAAGAAACATATACTTGAATTATGGTATTTACATAATAATGATTTAACTTGAATACTATTTATAATATTAGAATTATAATTTATTAAGTAAATACAGATTATTAATAAACTTAAATAATTAGTAAAAATGATGATCTGGTTTACCATTGGACCCTTAAATTTAAATAATTATATACACAGTTACCGATTGTAACTATATTATAATAGTAATTTAATACTATTTATTGTATTTAAATAATTTGGGAATATTAATTAATATAGGTTATATGAAGATATAGTTTATTAGGACCATTATTTTTAGTTTACCATAACTTATATTACTTTATATAACTTAATTTAATGACCATTATATTTAAATAATGAATATGATATATTTTAAAGAACTTACCAATGGACCATTAAGTTATTACATAATTACCTAATGTAACTAAATTATAAAAATAGTAGTGATTTATTACCATATAATAATTGAATAATAATAAATCATTTAATATATATTATATAATGACCATTATAATTAAAATATGAAGTATCATACTATAGATTCTCTTAATATTTGAAACAAGATTAATAATATATCTATTTAACTAACATTTTAATAGTATATATATTTATTATTAATATTAAATAATAAATAGTAATGACCATTATAATATTAATATTATACTAGAGATTTGAAATAATATTAATAATATATCTATTTTTAAATGAATTTATTATTATTCAATTTTTTAAATAATAAATTATAATAAATCATTTAACCATTTATACTATAGATTCTATTAATAGAAATAATATTAATAATATATCTATTTATTTTAAATTAACAAATGAATTCCTTTTTTACCAATTTTTAGAAAAATATTAATTAACTTTTTTAGTGATTTGACCAGTTTCTTTAGGTCAAATTAGCCGTTAGAATTTTAGCCGTTGGAGTCTCTGCACACTATATTTAATCGAGCTAAGCCAGATTGGTTCTTCAACTTGTCCTGACGATGAACCACACTGGTTGGTTCGAAACGCGTCGACAAAAGGTTGATTATGTGATTTTGCCGAAGATTTCTAGACAATGTTATGGATCACAGAAGTCTAAATTCCTTAATAATTTTTTTTAGTTATTAAATTATTTAAATATATATATATATATATATATATATAAATATATAAATTAAAATCCTAAAAATAGCTTTTGACTTGACTGAGAATAAGTAAATACATAAATATATAGAAAGAAATAAATAAATAAATTATTTTAACGTCCACGAGGCTAAAGATAGCCTATGGGATAGATTGCTTCTTCATCTGCTTGATGTATTCGGCCAATTTTCTGTGAAGCTTCAAAATAAATGCTCCCAGTTTCTCGACAAACCCCTCGCTAAATAGATTATCCCAAGAATTAGCTGCCAACATAGCTGCATAACTTTCCTTGTTGTCTTTGAAGGCCTTACATTCTAAAATGAAATGTTTTTCTGTTTCCACTTTTCCAGGAGAACAAAAAATGCATACTCTTTCCTTCCACACTTCCTTTGGCCTTTTTGTTGGAATTTCTAAGTCTAACTGTTAGAAATCCTTCATGTACTTTCTGATTTATTTTTGCGTACTTGTTCTGATTAATTAACAAGTTATTTACCATGTAAATACTGAAAATAAATACAAGTACATGCTCAACACATTACAAATCATCAACTGAAGGAAACAAAACAAGCGCACAAGTGACACCGTTGTTTTTGGACCAATGTCCCTAGAAAAACCCAATGCGGGAAAACCAGTGCCGCTATCTGAGGGTTTTAATTATTAAGCAAGTTCAGAATACAATCTGGGTGCCAAAACTGGCTCACCCAGCAGAGAATAATCTCGACAATTGTACCTCTCAGTCGGAGACAGATGTTCCCACTGAAACCCCAGATAAACACTCTGACAGTTCCCTGCACTAATTTGCCCCATGAAAACCCCATCGTTAGCCTCTAGGGACTGCGTCAACCCTTTCTGGCCTAGTGTTTTTCCAACATCACCCTAGCTCGCCCTGCGTCAGCCTCTAGAGGCACTACGTTAGCTCTTAGAGCCTCTGTGTCACCCACGCTGGCTCTTTGAGGCACTGCGCAACTCCTGGCTGCCTCTGTGTGAGCCCTAGTTGGATCTGCGTGAACCTTTGACTGGCTCTGCATCCCTCTCTCCTGGCTTCTTCGCTAATCCTCTTGGTACTATCTCTACCTCTCTACTTCTGTATTCACTGCCCCTCAGCTACAACTCTGATCACTCTTTCGACTTCCTCAGCAAACCCTGCCCCAGAAAATTGAAATCTTGATCAACTCGATGTGCTCTCCAAGTGACCCTCAAGCCTCCTCTTATACTTTTCTCATTGACAATTCAACGGTTGAGATTAAGTCCTTAATCAACGACTAAGATTAACTCTGGCTTGATCCACGACATTTGGACCCTTCTAACACAGTTTTATATTAATTCACATAAATATTTTATTTTCCCTAAGTCTAAACTTAGGGACTCCATTAAAAATATTAATTATTTTAATATCTCCCAAACTGTTTAGAATCTGCCAAACCATTTCTGGGTATTGGAGATCTCATGTGCAAGTATGCCAAAGTTGTGTTTTCCAGAAGTAACAATAGGGCGAAGAGTGTGCTAGGATTCATACACTCAGACATCTGCGAACCGATGTCCACAAAAGGTCTTAGTGGTGCCGAATACTTCATCACCTTCATCGATGACCATTCCAAGAAGACTTGGATCTACTTTCTGAAAACCAAGGATGAGGTTTTCGGTCGATTCAAAGAGTTCAAGACTCTAGTGGAGAATCTGACAAGAAAGAAGATAAAAGTGTTGTGCTCGGACAATGGCGGAGAGTATGTTGACAAGGACTTCACTGATTTTTGCGCTAAGAAAGGCATTAAAAGAGAGTGGACAACTCCCTACAATCCGAATCCGAATGGAGTAGCAGAAAGGAAAAACAGGACTATTGTGGAAGCAACTAGGGCAATGTTGTATGATCAGGATATGCCTAAATTCCTGTGGGCAGAAGCAAGCAACATGACAGTTTACGTCCAGAACAAGACTCCTCACAGGGCATTGGGAAAAATCACTCTGGAGAAGGTCTTCACTAGGAAGACACCTTAAGTCAGTGATTTCAAGATATTTGGGAGTTTAGCATATTGTCGTATACCCAAAGAGAAGAGAAATAAATTATATCAAACTGCTGAGAAAGGATATCTTGTGGGATATAGCGAAAATGCTAAGGCATATAGAGTAGGAAGGTAGTAGTTCTGCGGGATGTAAAGTTCATGGAGGATAGAGCTTTCAGAAAATCCCGAGAAATGTGTTCCGAGGAGCAGTCGAAAGACGAGCCATTGGTCAGACCACTTCAACCAGTGGAAACTGGTACCAAAAATCCTCCTGAAGACAAGGCTTCAGAACAGGAGGAATCTCAGGAAGAAGAGGAGTTGATAAATGTACCTACCACCAATGGAAGAATGAGCCGATAAATATGACAAATTCTACGGGATGCAAAAGACTTCATTGGTGCACCCAAGAATAGTAAAAGGGAGCGAAGATAGTCAGACAGATACCAGGCCTTAGTAGCTCAGGTTGGGGAACCTTCTAGTTTTCAGGAGGCCGTTCAACATCAAGTATGGGTAGATGCTATGGTGGAGGAATACAGCTCTATAATTGTCAATGATGTCTGGGAAGTGGTACCTAGGCCTCAGGACAGATCAGTGGTAGGTTTGAGATGGATCTACAAGGTCAAATATGCTGCAAACGGCAGTGTGGAGAAATACAAAGCCAGATTCGTGGGTAAGGGGCATGCTCAGAAGGAAGGGATAGACTACGAAGAAACCTTTGCCCCAGTAGCCAAGTATACTTATATTATAGGACCATGATATCTCTTGTAGTGCAGATGGGGTGGGAGATTCATTAGATGGATGTCAAGACAGCATTCTTAAACAGGGTAATAGAAGAGGAAGTATACATCGAACAACCAAAAGGTTTTGAGACACATGAAAAGAAATCTCATGTAGGCAGGTTAAAGAAAGCTTTGTATGGGCTGAAACAAGCACCTAGGGCATGGTACGATCGAATTGATGGCTACTTGCAGAAGATGGGGTTCGTCATGAGTGATGCAGACCCTAATCTCTATTATCTAGTTGTAGAGAATGAGTCTCTAATCCTAGTGTTATATGTGGATGATCTCTTCCTGATAGGATCATCCAGGCTCATCAAAGACTGCAAGAAGAACCTAGCCACAGAATTCGACATGAAGGATTTGGGACAGATGCATTATTTTTTGGGGTTGGAAGTTTGGCAATAGGAAAGTGAGATCTTCCTGGAACAAGGGAGATATGCTACAGAAAACTTGAAGAGATTCAGGATGCAAGACTGTCGACCAACTGGAAGAAGATTGATGCATCAGAAGATAGAGATGTTGATCCCACCTTGTAGAGACAGCTCATAGGGTCCCTAATGTATCTGGTCAATACCGGGCCAGACATTTGTTCTGTCAACACCCTCAGTTAGTTCATGGTAGAACCTAAGAGGGCGCATTGGGTAGCAACCAAACATGTTCTCAGGTATATACAAGGAACAGTGGAGCATGGGCTATTATACACCAGAGGCAATGACATCAGGCTGAGTGGGTTCACTGACGCCGATTGGGCTAGAATTTCAGTAGATCGGAAAAGCACAACTGGGTATGTTTCAACATTGGATTAGGAATGACCTCCTGGTGTAGTAGGAAACAGAAATCCGTGGCTCTAAGCTCAGTTGAAGTAGAATATATGGCAGCTAGCACAACTTCGTACGAAGCCATATGGCTTAGGAAATTGCTTGTGAATCTATTCAGGAGAAGGATGGAAGCGACTAGGATCATGTGTGATAATCAGAGTTGCATCAAGTTCTCTGAGAATCCAGTATTTCATGATCGGTTGAAGCATATTGATATCAGGTGTCACTTTGTCAGAGCTTGTGCCAGACGAGGAGAAATACAATTGAGGTTCACTCCTACAGGAGAATAGGTTGCAGACATCCTCACCAAGGCTCTAAGAAGAAAAAAGTTTGTTCATTTCAGGGAGAAGATGGGGATGGTAAAGAATCAATTTCAATAATGGATAAGTATCAAAAGTTGCAGTGCAGCAGTTAGTAGTGGTAGTGCTATGGGCAGCATGATGCAACGGGTTTAGAGGGAGTTGTAGTACAGGATCATAGTGGTAGTGTCATGGCCAGCAGTACAGGGAGCAACAGTGCAGGGGATGTGAGGCAACAAGCCAAGCATCAACACAGGTATTGATGCGGAAGATTAGTGTGATGTTTCTATAGTTAAACATTGCTAGAGCACATTCCTCACTAAGAGGGAGTGTTGATTTTTGGTAACATCAGATGTGCTCTAGCCTTGAAATTTGGAGGAGAGGCTAAGGCACATGAGATCTCCAAGACCCAGAAATCGTTTTGAGAAATTCCATCCAGATAAGGAGTTATTAAAATAATTAATATTTTTAATGGGTTCCTAAGTCTAAACTTAAGAAAATAAAAATATTAATGGGTATTAATAAAGATAATGATGAGAAGCTTCTAAGGGACGAGGATCAAGTCTTTTTTAATCTTAGCCATTGATTATTGATTCATCAACAGGAAAAGTATAAGAGAAGACTTGAGGATCATTTGGAGACACACCAACAGATACTTAGTATCTCAAGGAAATTCGATTCTCAAGGAAGAGGATATCGATTTCAAAGGGAGTTGTAGGGTGGAGGAAGAGGAGGGCTTTAGCAGCCAGCAGTGATAGAGGAGGAGGTGACGCAGGGTCAATGGAAGACAACGCAGAAAGAGAGACGTAGCCTAGAGGAGAGACGCAGGGTCTACGCAAGCTGACGCGGAGGGACGCAGAGCCATTGAGAGCCACCCTAGGTCCATCAGAGTGACGCAGGGGTGACACAGAAGTGGGAGCAAGGTCTCCAAAGTGTCAGATGGTCTCAGAGGGAAAATATCAGGTGTTTTCTTTTAGCTTCTCTGTAAAATCATTCCTTGTAAAAGAAATTGTTGTTGAAGAATAATAAAGCCCTCATCTGCTGCACTAGTTTTCCTGCATTGGGTTTTTCGGGGATAATTATCCAAAAATAACTCTGTCGATGTGATTGATTCTTGTGCATGTATTTTTTTTCTCTGGGTAATTGTGTGATAACTGCAGTAGAATTTATTTTAATATTTGCTGAAGAAATTTCATAAATAACTTATTGACTATAATAAGTAGGTGAAATAAATCAGTTGCTGCAGTAATAGAATTTCAGTTTAGAAATTTTCGTAGAGAAGGATGTCGAGGCTGATGATGATTGTGCCATGAGTGCTCATGCACCTCTAGAGAAGAGGAGGGGAGACATAGAGTTGTAGTCGAGAGGACGAAGTGCAGGGGCAGGATCCTTGAGGTGCCCAAACTTTTGGATCACATATGGCTACGAGAGCCCTTAATGACAGTAGCTTGATGACAAGTGTCAGGCGAAGCAAGGTGTGATGGAACAACAAGCCAGTGCTAGAGTGCAGAAGTTTGTAGCATAGTGGAAGTTGCAGCAGTGCAAGACGCACAAAGGTGTTTGCAGCGGTGCAGTGGCAACAGAGGGAGCACAGAATAGCAGCTGCTGAAGTTTCTAAGTTTACTTAGTTAGAAACCCTCCATGCACTTTATGTGATTTATTCCTAGCTAGTTATTTTTCTTTAACAAGTTATTTACAAAGTAAATACTGAAAATAAACACTAGTGCATGCTCAACACATTACAGATCAACAACTATAAGAAACAAGAACAAACACACCATATGACACCATTATGTTTGAACTAATGTCCCCAAAAAAACCACAATGTAGGAAAACCGGTGCAGCTATCTAAGGGTTTTCTTAATAAGCAATATCATAGTACAATCTGGGTGCCGAAATTGGCCTACCCAACAAAGAATTTCCTTGGCAGTAATACCTCTCAGTTTCTGACAAATCTACTGGTTGAAACCTCGGATAATCCTTCCGGCAGCTATTCGGAACCAATTTGCCCCAAAAACCCCAGCGTCTGCCCAATCTAGATTGCATCAGCCTCTCCTAACCCAGCACTGGCCCTGTTTCAGCCTATCTTGGCATGTGCCAGCCCCAGGAGGCCTTGCGTCAGCTCTCTGAGCCTCTGCGTCGGCTACGCTGGCCCCTCTGGTGCTTTGTACAACACTTAGTTGCCTCTGCGTGGCCCTGCGTGAGCACTGGTTGCTCCTGTGTCTCTCTCTTTGGCTGCTCTGCAGCTCTCCCGGCACTATCTTTGCCTCTCTGTCTCTCTGTACTCAATGCCCCTCAGCTGCTCTCCTGATCGCTAGTTCTATCTCTCTTAGCAAACCCCACTCTAGAGAATAGAATAACTGATCACTCTGGTGTCTTCTCCAAGTGACCCTCAAGCCTCCTCTTATACTTTTCTTGTTGACATCTCAACGGCTGAGGTTAAGTCCCTAATCAATGGCTATGATTAGATATGGCTTGATCCATGTCTTTTGGACCATTCTAACACAGATTCATATTAATACACATTAATATTTTATTTTCCTAGTTTAGACTTAGGGACTCCATTAAAAATATTAATTATTTTAATATCTCCTGTTCTGTTTAGAATATGCCCAAACCCTTTCTGGGTATTGGAGATCTCATGTGCCCCAACCTCTCCACCAAATTTCGTGGCTATAGCACATCTGATGCTACCCCAAATCAACACTCCCTCTTAGCAAGGATTGTGCTCTAGCAATACTCTTTACTGAGTATTACTCTGATCATCCGGCATCGGTACCTGTGTTGATGCTAGGCCTTCCTGCCCAACATCCTCTGCACCGCTACATCTTGTACTGTTGCCCATGGTTCTGCCACTGCCACTGTTGCATCTTGTATTGTTGCCCATGTTTCTGCCACTACCACTGTTGCATCCTGTACTATTGCCCATGGTACTGCCACTACCACTGTTGCATCTGTACGACAGCTCCCTTTGCATCCATGCTACTGCTCGTCCTTTCTCCCAACACTACATCCGCACTGCACCTCCTCTCATCATGTTGCATTGTGCTGCCCACTGCTGCACTGCAACTCAGTTACTGAGAAGTAAGTGATTGATCCTCCATCTAACCTCTCTGTTGGGCTAAAGACACCCACTGATGTTGAAGCTCCCTCTGCCACTGACAAGTGCTCCCTCTTTGACCTCTATGTTGTTGCAGCAACTCCCTACATCTCGCACCATTGCACACCTCTTTGTGCCATCCTGCACTGGTGCAACACTCCTGTGCCTCTCGCACTGCTGCAGCCTACTAGCCTCGTGCTATCTCAAGACTCCTACACTGTAGCTCTCTCTGTCGCTCCATCCACATTCGTCTCTACCTGACTCAGCGACAGTGTTTTTAAAACCGGAACCGGTGACCGGACCGGTCCACCTAATGAACCGGTTTACCGACCGGAACCGGTCTAACCGGGACTGGTTTGGTCTAAACGAACCGGTTTTAAAAAATACATTAAATAATTAATTTTTAATGAAACAAAACTATTTTTAAGATGTAAAACCATGATTCCAAGCCAATAGAGACAAAATATGCAAAGTTTGCTCATTTATATACCATGCAAAGGTGATTATATCAAAATGGCACCGAGTGCAATACATATCATCGACAAAATAGCAAAATACATAAGAAATGAGGCTCTAAATGGCCTATAAAGTCCAAAAACAATGCTGCAAGCTATGAGGCCATTGGCCTACTACAAGTCTACAGTGTACACATGATCAATCATCATGTCCATCACCACTACTAGACACAGGATCATCATCAGGAGCTACATAGAAATCATCTGGTTCAGAGTCTGAGGATGCCTCAGCCTGATCTGCAACCTCAGTATCAATGCCACCAATGACATCAAGCAGAGTACACAAGAATTTGCTCAACAATAAGCTCAGTTATGTATGATGTACATCCAACATTTAGCAGGTAAACCTGGAAGGTAGTACAAGACTCCCCAAGTCTAAAGATATGCAGACTAAGTCTGCAGGGGTCTTCAGTTTCCTTTACAATCAATCAATTCACACATTCATTGCTGCTCTATGACTGCTGCCTACTGCTATTCTCACTGCATCTTCCTTTTGCACTTCCTGCTCCCTCTATGCAACTTTTCACTGCTCCCACTGATCCAACTGTCCACTAACACTGTTTTCACTTGCTTACTCGTAATACCAGGGTACTGCCATCAAGAGGATTACTGTGTCATTGCCACTTTCACTGTCCATAGATCATAGCCATACCTCTCTGTCATGCTGCAGTCATCACTGTTGCACTGTTTGTGAAGTCACTGTCATGAGTCAAGCCATACAATCCTGTCATGACTCACTTGTGCTCATCACATTTTGTAATATTATAATATTTCTTTGTGACTTTGTCTTGTTGTGACATTGTAAGTTGTAACTTCTAGTACAATTTGTCGTCTAGTATAGTGTTTATCATTTAGATTCTCCAGCTGTATGCATGACTCCTATTTATATATTAAATTGGTATGTTGGGGAGTTACATAAGGTGTCAAATTTATGATAGGGTTCCTTTTCTATCTAAGGACCCTCGCTTCACTTTTAATGGATAAGCTATGTTCTCCAAGTTAATAAAATTGAAGTGCTTTTGCTTCCCATCTTGCTCCCACCTTTAGCTTATACCTATTTTGGCATCAGAGCCTAAAGATTAGGTCTCTTTCACTCCAGTTGGTCTATGTTTAGATAAGTGCTACAGTTTACTATATCCACATTTCTCATCCTGTCACTTGTTTTGTAGAACTTGGGTATTTGTTGGTGCCACATATCTGTGTATTTATCTACCATATTTGTAAATTTTCATCATGGGCATGAGCACACTGAATGTAGTACCGACTCTGATCACAGGTCACAAGTTGTGCCTAAAACCGGCCGGTTTAGGACAAAACCGGCCGGTTTGTTACAAACCGGCCGGTTTTTACCGGTTAGGTCAAAAAATCGGGCAAGTGATGGGTTAAACCGGGTTTTTAGGCCGGTTCCAACCGGCCAGCTAGCTAACCGGCCGGTTTGACCGGTTACCGGTTTTTCAAAACGGTTTTTAAAACTATGCTCAGCGATTCCTGCTACTCCTCTTCGGGGCTCCCATAGCAAGGTCTAATCCAAGAGGCTGGGTACCTCGAGGATCCTGCTCCTCATCGCCTGTTGTCCACCTGACTACAGCTCGATGTCTCCCCATTTCCGCTCAAGTGGTGCGTGTGCACTCATGGCACAATCATCGTTTGTCAAAACTTCCTTCTCTACCTGTGTTGGTGCGACCTTAGTCTAGGAAGACTCTCCCTTACTCTTCTTCCTTGGACACTGGGTCGCATAATGAACCAGCTCCCCACAGTGGAAGCACTTGATCGTGGATAGATCTTTCTTCTTCCGCTTTTCCTGCTTTCCCTCAGATGCTAGGGCCACATCTTCTTCCTCCTGCTTGACTTTGATCCCCTTGCTGCTGCTACCTGTCTTTGATTGTCGTCTGATCTCTTCTTGGCGAAGAGTTGCCCACATCTCGTCCCACAATGGAAGTGTCCTTCTGCCCAGTATACTCTGGACAAACACTTCCCAGTATTCTGAGATAGCATTCAGGGTTGTCCTCACCATTAGCTCTTTATTCGGTGTCACACCTATAGGAGTCAACTGATCTCTATTCTCATTCAGTCCTCCGAGGAAGGTGTCAATTGATTGTCCCTTCTTCATCTGATACGACCTCATCTGGTTCTCAAGCTGCGTTCTTCTCTACACAAAAGTATGTTGTTACAGCTTCTTGAGAGCCTCCCACATCTCAAATGTCGTTTCCTTCTTGGCTATATGTGGTACTACATGATCCTTGCCTCCGTCAAGGATAATGCTCTTGGACCTCGCCATCACCTCCTCGTACCTATCATTATCACTGGGGTCGACTGGGACAGCTATTACCTTCAAGGTGAAGTTCTTGCCATGGTTCCTGTCAAGCATTGATAAGATTCTGGCCTTCCAGACTGCGAAGTTCGATGCTCTATCCAGTCTATCCTAATCTCTTACACCATGTAGTGCCATGATTCTCCTCTACTTCCCTCTTGGAAGTTCTCTGTTCAACTCCTCTGAGTCTCTACTTCCCATCTAGAAGTTCTCTTCTGAACTCCCTCTGAGTCTTGATTTCCCTTCTAGAAATCTTTCTACCACTTGTCGAGATGCCCCCTACTCTGATCTTCTTGTGCAACTGCATTGCTAATTTGGGTTCCTCAGCTAGAAACCCTCAGTAACAACTCCTCTAGCCCTGCTCTGTCTGATACTGTTCTGACTACAATGTCTCACCAGCTCCACTCTGCAATATTCCTGCAGCCTTCTAGAACCCAGCAACTGCCTGTCTGTGAACTACTCCAGCCCCTCTCTGCCTCACGCCGGCTCTATGTCACCCCGGATGGGTCTGCGTCAGCCCTGGGATGCCCTGCGTCAGCCCTCTGGCCCTTTGTGTGAGCAACGCTGGCCTCTCTGAAGCTCTGCGCAACTCCCGACTTCCTCTGCGTGGCCCTAGCTGGCTCTGTATCACACTCCTTGGCTTCTGCGTTGCTAGAAACAACTTCTTTCACCTCGGGACAACTGTTTTCTATTGTTATTTCTTCGCTCGGCTGATGTCTTTTAGTCCTCCTGTGATCTACAATCACGTTCTGATACCATGTTGAAGTTTCTAAGTTTACTTAGTTAGAAACCCTCCATGCACTTTATCTGATTTCTTCCTACCTACTTGTTATTTTTCTTTAACAAGTTATTTACAAAATAAATATTGAAAATAAACACTAGTGCATGCTCAACATATTACAGATCAGCAACTAAAAGAAACAAGAACAAACACACCATATGACACCATTATTTTCGGACTAATGTCCCCGAAAAAAACCCAATGCGAGAAAACCGGTGCAGCTATTTAAGGGTTTTCTTAATAAGCAACATCATAGTACAATCGAGGTGCCAAAATAGACCTACCCAATATAGAATTTCCTTGGCAGTGATACCTCTGAGTTTCTGACAAATCTACTAGCTGAAACCCCTGATAATCATTTTGGCAGCTACTCAACATCAATCTGCTACAGAAACCCCAGCGTCTGCCCAATCTCGACTGCGTCAGTCTCTCCTAGCCTAGCGCTGGCCCCACGCCAGCTCTCTGAGCCTCCGTGCCAGCTACGCTGGCCCCTCTAGTGCTCTGCGCAGCACTTAGCTGCCTCTGCGTGGCCCTGCATGATCACTGGTTGCTCCTGCGTCTCTCTCTCTGGTTGCTCTGCTGCTCTCCCAGCACCATCTCTGCCTCTCTGTCTCTCTGTACTCAATGCCCCTCAACTACTCTCCTGATCACTGATTCTATCTCTCTTAGCAAACCCCGCTCTAGAGAATAGAATGACTGATCACTCTGGTGTCTTCTACAAGTGTCCCTCAAGCCTCCTCTTATACTTTTCCTGTTGACATCTCAACGGCTGAGATTAAGTCCCTAATCAACGGCTAAGATTAGATCTGGCTTGATCCATGTCTTTTGGACCATTCTAACACAGATTCATATTAATACACATTAATATTTTATTTTTCCATTAAAAATAATAATTATTTTAATATTTCTTGATCTGTTTAGAATCTGCCCAAACCCTTTCTAGATATTAGAGATCTCATATGCCCCAACCTCTCCACCAAATTTCGTGGCTAGAGCACATCCGATGCTACCCCAAATCAACAGCAGCAGAGGTAGCTTCAGCATGACGAGGCTTCTAGACTGACCAGGATGTCAATGTTTGGGTGAAATCAGTTACTTACTTCTTGGTAACTGAGTTGGAGTGCAGCAGTTAGCAGTGGCAGTGCTATGGGCAGCATGATGCAGCATGTTGAGAGGGAGCTGCAGTACAGATGTGGCAGTGTCATGGGCAACAGTACAGGAAGCAGCAATGCAGGGAATGTGAGGCAGCAGGCTAAGCATCAACACAGGTACCGATACAAAAAATCAGTGTGATGTTTCTATGGTGAAGCATTACTAAAGCACATTCCTCGCTAAAAGGGGGTGTTCATTTTTTGTAGCATCGGATGTGCTCTAACCATGAAATGCGGTGGAGAGGCTAAGGCACATGAGATCTCCAAGACCCAGAAATCATTTGGGGAAATTCCACCTGAATGAAAAGATATTAAAATAATTAATATTTTTAATGGGGTTCCTAAGTCGAAACTTAGGAAAATTAAAATATTAATGTGTATTTGTTAATTTATGGTATGTTTTATGCTTAGAGCAGTTTACTTCTTTTTCTTATTATTATCCACAGATTAGCAATCACATGTACATTAAGTAAAGTGCAGATAGAACATTAAACAATCAACAGAAAACAAGCCAAGACAAGAGACACAAGATGTGGCGGCTAGCCAGAGACAAACCCCAATGTGGGGAAACCCTTTGATCAAATCTTCCTTTATCTTCAATAATTTAGCAAAGAGAAATAGTACATAAATCTGATTTACATCAGCAATAGCAAACCCCAGATTAGCCCTAAACTAGGGCAACAGACCCAGATCGAACTTGTCAAGTCTCCACCAGTGAGTCGTTCACCGTGCACCAGTCCGAGACTTCACCGTGCACTAGTCCAAGATTCGCTGTGCACCAGTGCAAGATTTCGCCACGCACTAGAGAGAGAGAGAGATGTGATGATCAGTGTGTGTCCAAATGAGGAAAAGACGTGTGATGATGAATAGATGTGTCTGTTGGGCTTCTGAGCCTACATGAGTTGCTGGTCGGCTTGATAATTATTCCACAATCAAAATAAATTCATATCTCCATAATACTTATCGGAATCGGATGATCTTTAGATCAATCCTACACCTCTCGGCAAGAGGAATCTAGGAAAAATATTATCAGCCATGAATAAGATGACCCACATGGAGTTTGGCCCTAGTTGCCTATTTTCACACTCCCTCTCAACTAGGGAGAACTCCATCGCAATTTGTCTGTCGATCACTACTTTTCATCCATCAAATGCACTACCCTGTACAGCTTGACCCTTGCTCTGTTCTGCTCTATTCTACCTACACTGCTCTGTTCTGTTTTGCCCTTTTTTGATCTGCTTTGTTCTGCTCTACTCTGCTTTATCTGAATTATGAAGAAGAAGAAATCATCGAGGATGTATCATACTGACTCAAAGTTAGTCTCAGAGTATGTACCACTAGTCCCAAACCAGTATCATCCTCCACTGACTCAAAGTCAGTCTCAGAGTGTATACCACAGGCCCCAGACTAGTCTCAACCGACCCGAAGTCAGCGTCATAGTAGGTACCACTCCTACCACTGGTCCCAGAACAATCCTTCACTAACTTGAAGTTAGTCTCAGAGTATGTACCACTAGTCTCAGACCAGTCTCAACCGACCCAAAGTCAACGTCATAGTGGGTACAACTCCTACCACTGGTCCCAGACCAATATCATCCTCCACTGACTCAAAGTCAGTCTCAGAGTGTGTACCACTAGTCCCAGACCAGTCTCAACCGACCCGAAGTCAGCGTCATAGTAGGTACCACTCCTACTACTGGTCCCAGACTAGTATCATTGATCCCATGTCAATGAAGGTCATCCTAGCATAAGGAGTACGGTAGTTACAACGATGCGTCCATCGGTACTACTATGGTCACTATCCTCATTTCCATGCTCATTGATCAGATGAGAGGTACTCCCTATGAGTCCCAGACTGCATGGTTAGGATGCCTCGACAGGAGAACTAATCAATCCTGTCCTCACAGGAGAATTAATCATCCTGCTACACAATCGCCATTGAGAACACATCATCCAGGCCTCACAGGAGAACTAATCATCCTACTACGTAATTGTCATGGAGAACACATCATCCAGACCTCACAGGAGAACTAATCATCCTGCTACATAATCATCATGGAGAACACATCATCCAGACCTCAGAGGAGAACTAATCATCCTGCTACATATCGCCACGGGGTGTCACAGGGAAAGTTTTGATTCTTTTACCCTGTACATGTACAACACCAGGGGATGATGAATCACGCTGAGGTCATATGTTGCTCCAATAAGTACCCCGTGCCCCCCAGAGCTCCTAGAGCTTAATACATCATATAGGACCCTCATTAGAGGGTTTCTAAACGACATGAAGTCATTCTCGGAAAGTCAAAAATTTGACCTTTCCTAGGGGCTTTGTTAGAATGTCGGCGACCTGTTCATCTGTACCGATATGTTGGAGCCTTATAGCTCCCCATTGCACCATATCTCGAATATAGTGGTACCTGATATCGATATGCTTGGAGCAATCATGAAATATGGGATTCTCTAACAAACGAATCCCACTCTGGTTGTCACATAGGATCACGATGGTCTCCAGTGTAAATCCAAACAGCTCACTGAAGATCTTCCGCAACCAGACTGCCTCATAGGAGGCCATGCTAGCAGCAATATACTCTGCCTCGACAGTGCTCAAAGCCACCGACTTCTGCTTCCTGCTCATCCGGGATATCTAAGCAGATCCCAAGGAGAAACAACACCCAGAAGTGCTCTTATGATCCCTCACACTGCCTGCCCAATTAGTGTTTGTGTATCCAAGTAGTCTCACATCTCCGACAGTGTATCTTAGCCCATATGTAATTGTGCCATGAAGATATCTTAACAGATTCTTGGCACCAATCCAATGTATGTGATGAGGTTCAACCATATGTTGACTTAATGTGTTTACTGCAAAGCATTTATCTAGACGGGAGTTCACTAAGAACATTAATGCTCCGACGAGTTGCCAATACTCGGTAGCATATCGTAAAACAAGTCCAGCAACACTACTGCTTAACTTCTTGAAGTCAAGCTCCATAATCTTTCCAACATCTTCACCACATATTTTCCTTGAGATAGGAAAATTTCCCTTGGCTTCTGCCAGACTTCAAGTCCTAGGAAATAGTGCATCAGTCCTAGGTCCTTCATTTCAAATTCAGAAGCCAACTCCCTCTTACATTTGTGAACGAGAGGGTCTGCACCTGTTAGGAAGAGGTCATCCACATACAACACCAGTATGAAAGGTTTGTCATCTTCAACCTTAGAGGTTAGGGTCGGCTTCACTCCTAGTGAATCCCAGCTTTATCAAGTAGTTGTCGATCCTCTCATACCATGCTCGGGGTGCTTGCTTCAACCCATAGAGAGCCTTCTTCAACCTGCATACATGAGATTTTCGATCATAAATCTCAAATCCTTCGAGTTGCTCTATATAGACCTCTTCCTTGATCGAACCATGCAAGAACGCGGTCTTGACATCCATCTGATGTAGGTTCCATCCTTGTGAAGTTGCAAGGGCTATGATCAAGAGGATGGTGGTATATCTGGCAACAGGTGCAAATATCTCGTCATAATCTTTTTCTTTCGGTTCCCTAGTGTCAGCTTCTTGAGAGCTCCTCACTGTAGGAAGATTGTTCATCTTGCTGAGAGCCATATCTTCGTCAAAGGTGACATCATGACTAATCACGACTTCCCTTTGACCGGCTACATAAATTCTATAGCCCTTGGTGTTTTCACCATAGCCCATGAAGATTCCTTTCTTTCCAGATGCACCCAAATTATTCCTTTTCTATTTCGGCACATGAAAATATACATGGCTTCCAAAAATTCTAAAATGAGATAGATCAGGTTTCTTACCGGTGAACATTTCTTCAGGAGTCTTGGAACCCAATGCTTGATGAGGGCATCGGTTTTGTACATATACGGCGGTGTTTGCAGCTTTGGCCCATAGAAACTTCACAAGTCTTTGATCATGGAGCATGGCATAGACGGCTTCCACAATCGTACGGTTCTTCCTTTCTACCACACCATTCTGTTCAGGAGTATATGGTGTAGTAGTCTCCCTCTTGATGCCAGCGTCTTTACAAAAGTCATGAAACTTGTTGGATTCATATTCAGTCCCATTATCAGTCCTTAAGATCTTGATCTTCTTTTCGGTTTGATTCTCGATCAAGGCTTTGAAGTGTCTAAACCAAGAAAACACTTCATCCTTCATTTTCAAGAAGTATATCCAAGTCTTTCAAGAATAGTCATCTATAAAAGTAAGGTAATATAAATATCGTCCCAAGGAGTTCACAGGCATCATACTAGATATGTCTGAGTGAACCAGTTGTAATATATCGAAGGTCTTGCTTTGGCTTGATGGGAAGGGTCCCCTTTTTAGCTTTCCTTCGGCACATCCTGTACATACACCTTCTTTCTCTACTCGAAATTCGGGCATCCCTGTTACCATTTGTCTTACATCGGGTAGAGCTTTATAATGAAGGTGGGCAAACCTCCGATGCCAAAGTTCAGACTGAAGAGATGTGTCACAAGACATGACACCTAGCGGACTTCCACCGACCTGATATAATGAATCAACTCGAAACCCAAGAGTGAAGGCATATTTAACATTATTTTTCCATATATGTACCTTGCCATCGTTGAATGCCACCTTGTAGCCTTTGTCTTCCATAGCTGAAATGGACACCAGGTTCTTTTTGAGGTCAGGTACATATAATACATCCTGTAAGTGGATCGTATTGCCTTGATTCAATTTAAGAGAGACATTGCCTACACCTTTCATGGGATATTTCATATTATCTCCAAGGATAATTTCCAGGTTAGTTTCTTTCTCTATCAGATTATGGAGAACTTCTTTGTAACCAGTGAAGTGCCTTGAGGCACCACTATCAATAAGCCAATTTCCCAACGAGTCCAGAGGAGCAGAGGTAGATAGAGCAGTTGGTAGATAATATTCATCTTGTTTATTGTCAACAGTGTTAGATGCATACCTGGAATTTCTAGCCTTCTTGAATGGTTGTCCTCTTCCTTGATTTCCAGCACTCCTTTTACCTCTGCTATTAGATTTTCCATTCCTTTGATTGCCATGAGAGGGATTTTGATCATTGTCCCAGTGTGCGTCCCTTCTATTAGGGCACTCCCCTGATAGTGACCTGCTTTATCGCAAATGTAACATCGTCCTTTTTTACCACCCTTAGGTCCATTTGTTCCTAGCAGCAGCAGATGCATTTGATGGAGGCTTAGCAATTCCTCTTTTCACATGGTCCAACACTTCCTATTCTTCTAATGTTAGATCGAGAGACATCTTCCATCCGTGGTAGTCATACTTCTCACGGAGCTTGTCTTCAGCAAGGAAGTGTGTTGAGGACCCCATGAATTCTTTTTGGATAGCCTGCCAATCTTCTCTTCAATGATTGCTCTTGCTCTTGCTCGGGCTTTGTCTTCACCTCAACTCCGATACCATGTTAAGTTATGGTATGTTCTATGCTTATAGCAGTGTACTTCTTTTTTTTATTATTATCCACAGATTAGCAATCACATGTACATTAAGTAAAGTGCAGATAGAACATTAAATGATCGACAAAAAACAAGCCAAGACAAGAGACACATGATGTGGTGGCTAGCCAAGGACAAACCCCAATGTAGGGAAACCCTTTGATCAAATCTTCCTTTTATCTTCAATAATTCAGCAGAGAGAAATAGTACATAACTCTAAGTTACATCAGCAACAACAAACCCTAGATCAACCCTAAACTAGGGCAGCAGACCCTAGATCGAACTTGTCAAGTCTCCACTGGTGAGTTGTTCTCTATGCACCAGTTTGAGACTTCGCCATGCACCAGTCCAAGATTCACCGCATACCAATGCAAGATTTCGCTGCGCACCAATGCAAGATTTCGTTGCGCACCATTGCAAGATTTCGTCTTGCACCAATGCAAGATTTCGTCGTGCACCAGAGAGAGAGAGAGAGAGGTGATGATCAATGTGTGTCCAAATGAGGAAAAGACCTCCTGTATTTATATACAAATGTTGATGATGAATAGATGTGTCTGTTGGGCTTTTGAGCCTACATGAGTTGCTGGTTGGCTTGATAATTATTCCATAATCAAACTAAATTCGTATCTCCATAAATACTTATCGGAATCAGATGATCTTTAGATCAATCCTACACCTCTCGACGAGAGGAATCTAGGAAAAATATTATCAGCCATGAATAAGATGACCCACATGGAGTTTGGCCCTAGTTGCCAATTTTAACAGTATAATATAAAATGGGTGAGAAAGTTCTAAGAGACTAAGATCAAGGCAGATCTAATCTTAGTCGTTGATTAGGGAGTTAATGTCGGTCGTTGAATCGTCAACAAGAAAAGCATAAGAGGAGGCTTGAGGGTCAGTTGGAGATACACCAAGAGAGATCAAGAATTCGATTTTTTGGGGCTGGGTTTGTTGAGGAAATCGAGTTAGAGATCAGTTGTAGTGAGGGGCAGTTTAGCAAGAGATTTCGATCCAAGGCTGAAAAATACATATCAGAGAAGCAATGCAGAGCCTAGGAGAGCAAATGCAGAGGCTAAGGAGGCCAGCGCAGAGGCCGCAGAGGCTGACGCTGAAAGTCGCAGAGGCTGACACAGACAGCGTAGAGGGCTGTAGAGGCTAACGCTGAGGAGGTTCTGTGGGGCAGACTGAGAGTATATTAGCCGAGAGAGGGTGACGTAGTTCCAGAGGAGTGCTAGGAGCAGCTTTCGCTGTCCAGCACAAGGAACAGACAGAGTCACTGTGGGATTGTCCATTCGGTTGCTGATTTGCTAGAATATTTGTCTCCGGAGAGAGGTACTATTGCCGAGGATATTCTCTGAAGGGTGAGCCATTTCTGGCACCCTAGTTATATTCAGAAATCTGCTTAATAATAAAACCCTCATATATGTTGCACCAGTTTTCCTACATTGGGTGTTTCCGGGGAGGATTGTCCAAAAATAACGGTTTCCCTTGTGTTGTCTCAATTTATTTCAGTTGTTGATTTGTATATTTGTGAAGGTTGCAATTATGTTTACTTCAATGTTTATATTACTAAATAACTTGTTAATATAAAGCACAAGTAGGAGATGGTAAACTAGATATTGTAGTAGGGGTTTTTGATGTGTTAGATTCAGAAATTTTCACAATGGATTGGTGGGAGATCATGAGTTCGTATCCTATTGATGGAGTGTAATTCTTTGTCAAAAGTGTAACACTGCAAGGGCCCTTAGAGATAGGGGACACTACATGCCCTAGTTGGCAGCAGAGCATAGGTTGGTCGTCCATCAATGTTCCATCACCGCATCAACATAGTGGGGTTGCCCTTGGTCTATGCCAAGGGTTGGACTGGAGAGAGGTGATGAGTTGTTATTATACTAGTGGAGTAGCATCTATGGTCAAAGATAGAGCCATGGGACTTCGGCGATGATTGGCCATGGTGGCATTGGGATCCAAGGGGATCTATTTGTAGCAGGTTGTTAGAGATGGGCTTGGGTCTAGGTATTGAGGAATCCAGTGATGTTTCAATTAACTGGAGGCATGACATGAACCAATGGTTCATATGCGATCCTAGTATCAATTTGTAGATGCCTCTATAGTGGATAGGTGCGGATTGCTTGAGGCCAAGAAATCTTGGGGCAGGAGGACTTTTCATGTCCCCAATTTTATTTTACTCTATAGTATAGCCAGGGTGGATTTCTAGGGCACGAGATGGTCAGGTCATGGGAGCAGGTTTATGTCATCAGGGGTTCCAGGGGAGTTTTGAGGAGATTTTATGGGATCTGATGGCATTCGCTTGGCATATTCCATCATCCAGAGAGTTTTCCTTTCAATCTGTTGCATTTCAACAACTTTTATAAAACAAGGTTATTTTTGGGTATAACTTAATTAATTACACTCAAGGTGGCATACTGAGAGGAATATTTGATGGAATACCTTAGTGTAATAGCTCGTTGGAACCATAACGAGAAGATCTACAAGATGGGATGCTGAGAAGTGATTTCTAGTGGTCGGAGAGGGTATGGTGGGCAATTTACCGTTTTTTGAGCCTAAAAATTACTTTAATTAGTCATTTAATTAAAAGGGGGAAAATAATTAATTGGAGGAAAAAGGCTAAGATGACTTAAGTGAAATAAAATAAAATTAAAAGGTCCCTTAAGATACAGTCAAGAGAGGAGTTTCTAGAATAATAATAAAATAATAAAATAAAATGCTTGGAGATCTATCCATCAGATCTATAAAAGAGGAGGAAGAGATCATTTGGAGACATCATGGAGTTGAGCTTTCTTTCTTGTGGAGAGGTTTGGAGAATCGGGAGTTCCCAGCTTCATCAATAGCCCTAGGACGGAAACCCTCTGGTGATTCAGTGAGAATGGGTGAGCACCCAACTCTTCCCTTGATGAATTCATCCAGAATTCACAGGTTGTCCTTAGCAGTTCAGTTTTTTTGGTGGCTTGATTCAGTGTTGTAGCAGATATCTTTTGAGGCCATTACCTCAGCCATTTCCAGTTTGTGTACCAGCATATTCTATATTAATAAAATAAGTCCGAGTTCCACTGCATGTGCCTTTTGTCAATTTTCTGTTGCAGTTCATATTTTCCTATTTGTTGATTAATGTTATGGCTTTCAATTTGTGAAATGTGTGTGTGAAATTAATGGCATAAATGCTGAAGCAAATTTTCTGCAAAAAATTTATTTGGGACATTACACAATTTCGGAGAGAGGTTTCGCTGGCTGAATTATTTTCTACAGAGGAGGCCGAGATTATCTCTAGAGAGGTAGTGTGAGTTGCCTGAGAGGCAGTGCAAGTTGCTGGAGAGGTCGTACGAATTGCCAGAGAAGGCCTTGCAATTTGCAGAAAGAGGGTCGTGAGTTTTTCCGTAGTTCGTTTGATCAGCTAAGGTGAAGATCAATTTTTCCTGAGCTTTGCTAGTGTTAGGCAAGCAGTGAATGTAATTTTTCATTAGCAGATTTGTTGAAGATTTAATAATAAAACCTTCATTTTGAAAACTGGTTTTCCCCATATTGGGATTTTTCCAGGGACATTTGCCCAAAAAGATTTGTGTTATTTGTGTGATTGGTTTCTTGTATATTCCATTGCATTTTAATTTGGTGATTTTCTTGTTTTTATTCATTCCTTTCAGCTGAAAATTTAATTTTGTTGTGTATAAGTAATCAGAATATTTCACTAGATTAATAGCACCTTTTGGGTAGTGCAAAATTTCACAGGTGGAGCTCTAACTTTCGGAGAGAGGAAAGATGAGAAGAAAAGACATGATTCACTTTTCTCTTTACTTTCATCATCATGTTTTCTTCTTTCATCACTCACACTCTCTACATCATTTGACTCACTTTTTCTACTGGCATTTTCAATAGTTACATCCCCTTCATCATAGTTGTCAAATAGAACATCCCTATTAAATATAATCTTGTGCTTAGAATGATTCCCGAGCCTATATGACTTCAAAGGCTCACACCCAATTTTTGTGTTCTTTGATCAAGTACATGTACACATGCAGTACCTCGAAAAGCACAATGATTGATGCTATAAACACTCATATATTGTCAAGTGTTTATTTTTATAGCTAGTGTAGATCATGTGGAAACATGCTTGTTAGCCTCAAGGAAAACTATGCTGCCTTTTAACTGTGGAGATTCATTTCTTATTTTCCATATAATAAATTCTTCATGACTTAAAAACATCTGCTGTTAATTTTATCACTAGTTATTCTTTCCTCAATTTCGTGTTTCTTCTAAAATATTATATTTGGGAAAAATGGATATAATTATCTGCAGAAGATAAATTAGATTTCATATTCCATCACATTGATGCTACTCATCATATTTGGTTTTCTATATAAATAGTTACACAAATTTGTAAAATATTCTCAAAAGTAATCCCCATATAAGATTCTGGAGTGTTTTTATCCTATGCATAGGTCATCTTCACTGCAGAGACAACCTTTTCCTATTTCTAAAAGATGCAAAGATTTTCCTTAAATACTTTGATATCAGTCATGAAAATGTCTATATGTTATACATTTGTCATCTCATTGATTCATGACAGATCATGCAAAAGTTTGATGTATTACTCTGTAAACATGACACAATGAATTTGTGTGTGATATTCAGTTGGAAGATATTTATGCAAGTCTGTATCTGGTCAAGTGTGATATAACTCTTTCCAGAGCAGAGCATCAGCTAGGTGAAAAGCAAAGTAAGGCAAGGAAATTCTGCAGTGGCATATGTCTGTTCCTAGTTCTGATATGTGTCATTTGGGCTCCTATGTTGGTATATATATACTTCCCTATTTTTTCTTCCTAGTTCTGATATGTGTCATTTGGGCTCCTATGTTGGTATGTATATACTTCCCTATTTTTTCTTGTTAACACTTTGAAGTTTCTAACAGGACTAAACTTTTGTGTAGCTTTCTTATTTGTAATTTTAAGTATTGAAGCTTTAAGAGCTCCTACTTTCCTATGAGGACTATTTATAGCCTATAGGCCATATATAGGCTAGAAGTTTGGTTACATTGCCTCTAAAAGCTTGTGAAGAATCCTGAAAGTGTTTTGAATGATTTATGGTGGGTCTTCATTTTTTATGTTGAGAGTAGAATCCACCTGAAGCTGCAAGTTTAGGATGGGAAACAGACATTTAATCAAGAATAATATTATATGCAAATGTCAAAAACGTAAATCATTGACAGTATGTAGGAATCAGCATGAAAACTCTTATTCAACTCGGTATGTGCTCACACACACATGCACATGTGCTTAATCAATGCAGATGTTGGTGATACACAATATACAATAAGGAAGCCTCTGCTTATGATAGTTGACAAAATCAGGAAAGGCGGCCTCTTTATATACGGGAATGCTAGAAAGGATGTCAAGACTAAATCCAAATTGTTACATCAGGACCTTTGCAAATATTCTTGTAAATTGTCTAAAGTTAAATTGTGCATTTGTGTATTGGCCATGTGTGGTTAGAAGTGATTAATGTCTAGTCAGGAATAAGAAAGAAGTTAATCACATATAATGTGATAGGTACTGTGTTGAAATTATCAAGGATACTATGGATTGAATTAGGCAAAATATTATGTTTTCATCACCATTAACTTTTGAAAATTTGGATGCCCAAATTTCTATGCAGCAACTGATTAACTTTTTCCTACTTCTTAATTTCTGAATCAAGTTACTTACTGTTTCCTACAGTAAATATCAAAACTAATACACTGCAGTCTACACCATTTAAATTATAAGCGGAAACAAGAAACTGAACAAGAGATACAACACATTACACAGTTATTTTTGGACAAATATCCCAGAGAAAACCCAGTGCGGCAAAACCGGTGCAGCAGTTGAGGGTTTTATTATTAAGCAGTAGTAATTTCTAAATACAATCTCTGGATACCTTCTTGGCAATCTAGTTACAGAGTATATCATTGACAGAGAGATTTTGTGAGATTACCCCACACTATCACTGGAAGCCCTCGCTGATCGAGCCTTTGAATGAACAGCCCCTAGCTGCCTCTGTGCAGTGTCTACGTCAGCCTAGCGTCACATTGTCTAGGACTTGTGTCACTCTTCCCGGCTAATTGATTTGCCTCTGAGATTTTGACTTTTGCTCTCCCAGTCTCACACCCCAGCTTCCAGCGACAGAAATCGAATCCTCCAGCAAATTTCGGACTCCCTCAATTCTTTTGCACTGCCTCTGCGTCGGCCTACGCTGCCTCTGTGTGGCTCTGCATCAACCTCTCTGGCTTTGCGCTTCCTCTATTGGATCTCTCTCTCTTCTCTGCTGAGTATTCTCTGACCAGGAAAGATTTCGTTTCGAATACTATCCCTGCCCCTCTCTGCAAAAGATCACTATCGAAAATCTCTCCGACAGTTGCTCTACTTCAGAAAATTGAACTTCTAATCTCCCCTCCGTGTGTTCTCCAAGTGCCCATCAAGCCTTCTCTTATAATCCTCTCGTTGATCAATCAATGACCCAGATTAGATTCTAATCAATGGCTAGAATCATATTGACTTGATCTCCGCCTTTTTCTAGAAGTTTCAGCCACAATTTAGATTAATACCCATTAATTATTTTAATTTCCTGAGTTTAGACTTAGAGTCCCATTAAAAATAATTAATTATTTTAATAAAACTGTCTCCGAGTGGAATTTCCCAAAACGATTTCTGGGTATTGGAGAATGCATGTGTCTAAGCCTCCCTGCAAATTTTGAGACTTAGAGCACATTCGATGCTACCAGAAATCAACACTCCCTCTTAGCGAGGAATGTGCTCTAGCAATGCACCCTGCTGAAGCATCACTTTGTTCCATAACATCTCCTTCTGCACTGTTGATCTCTGACATTCTGTCCACCAACTACTACGCAAATGCTGCATTTGTACTGTTGCTGACCCTACCACTGTCAACACTGCATATGTACTGCAACTCCCTCTTAATTCTGCATCTGTGCTACTTCTGGCACTACCACTGCCAATTACTGCATCTGCGTTGCAACCTTCTCCAACTACTGTTGCTACTGCATTAGCAATGGAAAAGCATCCCAAATTACTGAACTGGTGTTCAGTATGATGTATCTCGTTGATGGAGTTCTGGTTGCTGCTAGTCTCTGCGTTGACCCTCTAAAGCCTCTGTGTTGTTGCTGACCTCTACTTTGTGCCATTTGCACCACTACCAACTCTACTCAGCGCTAGTCAATCTCTGGCGCTACTAGCCACTAAAACTGTCACCTTGGCTATGGAAACTCTTCAGTGAGTACACATGATGAATACCACTGTGATTCTCTGTGACAAACAGAGGTGGGATTCGATTATTGAGGAATCCTGTATTCAATGATTGCTCCAGCAGATAGACATCAAATACTGCCTTATCTGGGATATGGTAAGTCGATGAGCAAGGAGGCTCCATCGCACTGAGATGATGTACAGGTCAAAGCCCCAGGGAAAGATAAAATTTGTGATTTTCCCGAACAACTTGGAGTCGTCGAGAGACCTTTGTAAAAGGGTCCTGCATGTTGCATACATTAAGCTCTGGGAACTCTGGAGGGCTTGCGGTTCTTACTAGAGCAACATACGACCACAGGGTGACTCACCCTCTCCTGGTGGTGCGCATTGGAACAAGATGATTCGCTCTCTTGTGGGAAAAGATGATTCGCTCTCTTGTGGAACAGGATGATTTGCTCTCCTGTGTAGCAGGATTGATGTGTTCTCCTGTGAGGCCTGGATTGTTGTGTTCTCCATGGCGATTGTAGCAGGATTGATGTGTTCTCCTGTGAGGCCTGGATTGATGTGTTCTCCATGGCGATTGTAGCAGGATTGATGTGTTCTCCATGGCAACCTGGATTGATGTGTTCTCCTGTGAGGACAAGATTGATTAGTTCTCCTGTCGAGGCATCCTACCCATGTAGTCTGGGACTCATGGGAAGAACTTCTCATCTAATCAATGAGCAGGGAAATGAAGTTAGGGACCATATTAGTACCGATGGACGCATCGTTGTATCTACCGTACTCCCTACGCTAGGATGACCTCCATTGATCTGGGATCATTGATACTGATCTGGGACCAGTGATAGGAGTTGTACCATACTATGACGCTGACTTTGGGTCGGTTGAGACTGGTCTGGGACCAATGTTACATACTCTGAGACTGACTTCGTGTCAGTGCAGTACTGGTCTGGGACTAGTGAGAATGGTACATACTATGACGCTGACTTCGGGTCGGTTGAGATTGGTTTGGGACCAGTGGTACACTCTCTGACACTACGATACTGGTCTGGGACCAATGGTAGGAGTTGTACCATACTATGACGCTGACTTTGGGTCGGTTGAGACTAGTTTGGGACCAGTGATACATACTCTGAGACTGACTTCGGGTCAGTGGAGAATGGTATGAGACATTCTCGATCAATTCTTCTTCTTCATAGTTCAGCGGAGCTGAGCAGAGCAGAGTTTAGCAGAGCTGAGCAGATCAGAGCAAAACCAGCAGCGCTGAACAGAGCTAGCAGATCCAGCAGAGCTGAGCTGTGCAGAGCAAAGCCAGCAGAGCTGAACAGAGCTAGCAGATCCAACAGAGCTGAGCAGAGCAAAGCAAAGCAGAGCCAGCAGAGCTGAACAGAGCTAGCAGATCCAGCAGAGCAGAGCCAGCAGAGCTGAACAGAGCTAGCAAAACCAGCAAAGCTGAGCAGAGCAAAGCAGAACTAGCAAAGCTAGGCAGAGCAGTGCAGCTGATGGCAGAGATAGTACAGTCGGACCTATGGATCAGCAGATGGAGTTCTCCCTAATTGAGAGGGAGTGTTAAATTGGCAACTAGGGCCAAACTCCCTGTGGTTAGCTTATTTATGGCAGCTGATATTTTTATTAGATCCCTCTCGTCGAGAGGTGTAGGATTGATCTAAAGATCATCTGATTTCGATAAGTATTTATTGGAGATATGAATTTATTTTGATGCTGTAATTATTATCAAGCCGACCTGTGATTTATGTAGGCTCAAAAAGCCCAAACGTCATGTCTATTCATCCTATACGTTTTTGGTATAAATAGAAGAGGATTCAATGTTATTTTGAGACACATTCTTCATGTGAACTCCTCCTCTCCACGTCTTGGGTTTTTGGAGAAGGAGAAGACACTAAAAGAATACGTTGGATGCCCTAGCTGCAGATATTCTAAACACAGTCAAGAGCAGCTGTAATAGAGAGAGTCGCAGTCATAATCTCGCAGACATTGAAGACATTCACGTAGTTCCTATACAGGGAATATCTACGCACAGTATGGTAATTATACGCTATTCATATGTTGAAATGAAAACAATATCTACGCATAGCATGGTAACTACACGTCGTCCATGTGTTATCTGCGCATAATGGTAACTACACGCTGTCCATATGCTATATGTGCACAGTATGGTAACTACACGTTGTTCATATGCTGAGATGAAAACAATATCTACGCACAGTATGGTATACACAATTAATGAAGCCGCAACACATATGAGAAGTATATATATGTTGTAAATGATATATATACATATTCGATGCAGCTGTTGAGACTCTAATACGCTTACAAGAAGGGACATCTATCCACATGGCAGATGGTAACCATAGCACGCAGGCCCTAGACCTGGCAGCGTAGTTTAAGAGATACGTGGACAGATATATATATATATATATATATAGATATATATATATATATATATATAGATATATATATATATATATATAGATATATATATATATATATATATATAGATATATATATATATATATATAGATATATATATATAGGCAGGCATTCTGGTAGTGCAGTGGAGATATATATAGGCATCAACAGAAGACATATCACGCAGGCATCCTGGCAGCGTAGTGGAGAAATATATATATGCAGGATCTGGCAGCGTGGTTTAAGGACATGAAGACTCATACACAGTCAATGGTGAACGCAGTCATGATATTACATTGAACATACTTACTCGCACAACCATGAAACAGTGATGCCCTAATGTGCTCAACACCTATACACTGGAAACCCTATACTAGGTACGCATAGGTCCATACAAAGTATGCACAGTTATATGTTGCAGTTATGGTTATATACATACGTTGGATAGTCATGTATATACGCTGGGCAGTCATGGTTATATATACGCTGGTCAAGTAGTCAAGGGTGCCACTATCATCAAGCCGCAGTGATGAAAAGGTAAACTCAGTCATGGTATTGGAGGAATACCAGAACTATAGCCTAGTTGCTTTGCTAGGCTGCAAGCCATAGCAAGCAGCTAAGGCTGATATGTATATGACCTCCATAATGAAGCAACAAAAGGGTATTATGAGCAGCATGATGAGCTACATGATGGGCAGTAGTATGAGCAGCATGATGCATGATGTATGAGATCATGAGCATCATGGTAAATGTAATCATGTGCATGGGCAACACAATGATGCATGGAGTATGATGCAGCTCATGGGCAACATGATATATGGGAAACGTGATGTATGAGATCATGAGCATCATGATAATGCATGATGGTGCTACACGGTCAGGTGCAGCAAATGGACGAGATGCAGCACGATGATAGGTGAAGGAGTAACCTTGGAGAATTAGTTGAAGCAGAATGTCTTCAATTGATCTCATTGTCATACGAAATGATCTATGCAAGTCAAAGTGTTGACTTCTATTGTAAATGTACTATCTCTCTTTCTCTCTCTCTCTGTTGAACTTTGAAGAACATAAAAGAAGAATTGATCAAGGGTTTCCCCACACATTTTGGGGTTTGTCCTTGTCTAGCACCACATCTTGTGTCCTCTTGTCTTGGCTTGTCTTCTGCGATTTATATTTATGTTCTATCTGCAATTTATCTTAATGCTGATTTGATTGCTAACTGTGAAAATTTAAATAAATTGCTCTAGCATAGAACAAACCAAAAACTTAACACTCGGTTGTCATGGTAAACTTATCCTCCTCAATCTTCGCAGCTGCAACCTTCAGATCATGCTTCTCGTCTTTGGCCTTCTTCCTGAGAGGACATTGTGTTGCGTAGTGACTGAAGTCACCACACCTGAAGAACTGATCTTCAAAACATCTTTCTTCTTCTTTCGTTGCTCCTGTTGTCCCTTGGATGCAAGGGCTACATTTTCTTCCTCCTACTTGGGCTTCGACACACTGTTGTTGCTTCCGTCAAGTCTACACTTGAGGAAGCCCCTCCTAAGCTTCTCTTGCTTAAGAGCTGCCCACATGTCATCCCAGTTTGGCAAAGCCACCCTGCCGTGGATGCTCTGGACAAAGACTTGCCACTCCTGAGATATTGAATTTAGGGCCAGTCTTACCATCTCGGAACCTTGAGGTGTTGATCACACAGCTGCCACCTCATTTTGGGTCTCCTGAAGCTTAGTGAGGAACAAATCAATGCGTTCCCCCTTCTACTGACCAAATGGACATATTTTATTTTGATGCAAAACAAATACATCCTATCGACCAAATGGACATGCATAGACAGTCTGGAGATATGCTTTTCTCCACCATGACTAACACTGCCATGGCATTGTCAAAGTTAAGAACACCTCTTTCAAATGTGCAGTCACAGTTGAAAATAGAGAAGATATCCTCCTTGGCAAAGGATAATAGGGTCACATCATTAGAAGATTTAGTGATCAAGATTGGGTATGATCCCGATGATGTTAAAGTTGTAGAGGACATCATCAACAAAAAGAATGCAGACATTGTAACACTTAGGAAGCAGCTCAAATTACCTTCTATAGAGGATCCTCAAACCAAGGAGATTGAAGAAAGCAAGCAACATAAAGAAGAAATGCTCAAATTAATCATTGAGCAGAATATACAAATAAAGAAGATGGAGGAGTAAATAGAAAGTTTGCTCAAGGAAAAGGAAGAGTCTACACAAGTGGCCATAGCTCCAATCACAACTATACCCATCACAGTTGCAGGGACAACAGGTGAATCAACATCAGCAACAACAGAGTTTGCATCAACAATAGGTGATTTAAATAAAGTCATATAGGAATTGTCTCTCCAAAGACAGGAAAATGAAAAACTTCAGCAGAAATTCAAAAATCTGGAGGCACAGAAAATAAAGAATGACACTCTTTATGTAGAAGAGATGCAGAAGACCCACAGATTGACTAGGAAGATTCAAGAGTTGGAAAATGAGTCACTAATGGCTCAGACCTTGGCCCATGCCAAGGAAAAACGTTTGGGTAGATATAAGTCAAGCTATAACTGAATTTTGGCCCTCCAATACAAATTATTTTTGAACAGGAAGAGATTATTACTAAATGCCAGACAATTGTTGAAGAAGTCAGAGCAGCACTTAAACAAAAACCAGATGCCAAGGAAAAACATTTGGACAGATATAAGTCAAGCTATAATTGAATTTTGGCCCTCCAATACAAATTATTTTTGAACAGGAAGAGCTTATTACTAAATGCCAGAGAATTGTTGAAGAAGTCAGAGCAACACTTAAACACAAACCAGATGAGGTGACAGATATGATTAAAGTGTTGAATTCAAAAACCAGAGCTGAATTAGAAGAGATTCAGATTGCAGATAAAGCAGAAACCATTTTAGAGATTAAGAAAGTTTTGCAGAAGAAGAATCTTATGACTCCGTTGGAGACAAAGTGCCAGACTTTGAGAAAGGTTGTCCAAAGATTTCATTTTAAGTTCAACTTGCTTAGTCAAAGAGGATTGCCAGGACTAGTAGCACCAAATGACAAATTGATCAGTTTGGAGGAATATTGCAAAAAGCTTTATGCAATTGCAACTGATAAAGCCAAATTTGCAGGTATCAAAGGTCATCTTATAGGGAAGGCTTTCTTAGAGGCTTTAAACTTTGATTAATGATCAAGCATGAAATTAAATGTTGAAATTTCTAAGTTTGACACGTCAGAAATTCTTCCTACATTATCTAGTTTATTTCACCTACTTCTTTATTCCTTAACAAGTTATTTAACCATATAAATAATGAAAATAGACACAAATGCAGTCTCAAATCATGTAAAGATCATCAACTGAAATAATAGACAAACACACAAGGGACACCGTTATTTTTGGACAATCGTCCCCAAAAAAACCCAACTTAGGAAAACTGGTGCAGCAGTTCTGAGGGTTTTATTATTAAGCAGCTTTTCTTGAGTACAACTAGGTGCCAAACTGGCTCACCTGACAAAGAAATCAATCTGGCAGTAATACGTCTCTTCGGAAGCAGATATTCGACAAGTCTGCTCCACGGAAATCTTTCCAACGCCTCTCTGAGGCTCTACGTCAGCCCTCCTGGCCTCTGTGTCAGCCTACAGATGCTCTACACTGGCTCTCTGGTCCTATGCATCACTCACGCAGGCCCTCTAGCCCTCTACGTGGCTCCTGTTGGCTCTGCGTAGCCTTCTCTGCCTCTGCGCTAGTCTTCCAACACTATCTTTGCCTCTCTACTATGCATTCACTGCCCCTCACTGCAACTCTGATCACTGGTTCGATTTCTCTCAGCAAACCCCACTCTAGAAAATTGAAGTGACTAATCAACTTGGTGTATCTCCAACTGACCCTCAAGCCTCCTCTTATACTTTTTCTGTTGAGTCTTCAACAGCTGAGATTACATCTCTAATCAATAGCTAAGATTAGATTTGGCTTGATCCATATCATTTAGAACCTTCTTGATCCAAAATGGATTTTAGATAGACTCCTAAGTCTAAGTGTTCCTCACAGAGGAAAATGAAATTCCAAGGAAGTTCCTGGAAATAGTCCCATGACAGAGATCTTTTCATTCTGAATCCACTTCAAGTTGAATGGGCTAGAACGGACTTAGGATGCAGAAGTTATTGCATAAAGAAGATGCCCTGTTTCTTTGAAAAAAGAGGCAAAATCCATAAAAATGGCAAAAAAACCCTTAAAAGGGAAATCGCATCGGAAAAAAGCAAAAGCCGGACTTGAGCGAAGGCGGAAGAAACCCCGATCGGCCGATCTGATCAATCAGGTCGGAGACAGGCTCGCATGCGATATCGGGACCCTGGACTCGGCGATTGCAATCATGCGATATGCCGATTGCCGATGATCGGATTGGCAAATCGGTATTGGCGATCAACAGATCCCTTGGGCCGTGCCAAACGCTATGTGCAATAGCAATTGCGACGTGCAATCTCAGCCGTCGGATCGCAAAAGGAATGGACGGCCAGGATTAAATCGGCGATCGGCGATTGCTGGACCCGACAAATTTCATAAGCGCAATTTATAAAATTTGAAATTCGGTAAAAGGGATTTTCTGTGTATTAACGTTTTTCGGTGTAAAAACCGAAATACAAAGGAATGACGCCCGAAGCGATAAAGTCGGACCCGAAGGGATTTAAAAGCCTAATTCCATAGAATTTGAGTTCCGTAAAGGCGGAATTTCGGGCAGGCCTTAGGCGGAAAGCGGTTTTAGGCTGGCTTCGCCCGATCCCACAGACTAATCGACACGTGGCTGGCAGAGGAGAGAGGAAAACCGCCTTTTCGGGCAAGTAACCTCTGTACTCCTAAGCTGCCCGAAAATGCATAATGACTGTTGGATCGAAGATCACGCAGATCGACGGTGGAGAGTGCAATAGTGGCCAAAGGCAAACCCAATACGATTATAGGGTCTGATAAAAAGGATTTTGCCCAATATGCTTCTGCGATGCGATATAACCCCTAATGGCGGACCCGATAGGGATTTTAGGGGCGATAGAAGGGAATTTCACGTCTGAGAATCGCGCTCGATAGTGTATTTTCTAGGAAAATCTCTATGTAATGGATTTTGTCTATTTTCGGCTTATTGCCTGGAAAATGGCCCCGATCCCTTGTAACAACTCCTAATCATCATTCCATGCTACAAGCAGGCGTTTTTGGCAAACGGTGAGGCGTTTGAAAGCCACAAAGCCAAATGGCCAGTCGAACAGATAGCGCATGGAAGCCACAGAGCCGCAGGGGAATGATTGAACGCAGGGAGACGGCTGGGGAAGCCGAAAAGCCAGGAAAATTCCTCAAAGGAGCCCAGAGAGCTCAATTGAGAGAAGAAGGCGAGCAAAGGCAGAAGCAGGAGATTGAAAAGCTACTGCGCAGAGCAGCTGAGGGAGTCTTTGGGGTCACTTGGAGGTCAAGTGAAAAGCTAGAGAACTGAAGGTTGCAAAGAGCCAAAGAAGCCAGAGCCGAAGAGCTAGAGCCACGAGCCAGAGCCAAAGCCACAAGCCAGAGCCCAGAGCCAGAGCCAAAGCCACAAGCCAGAGCCGAGAGCCAGAGCCAGAACCTAGAGCCAGAAAGCCGAGAGCTTCAGAGCCAAGGGATAAGATGGTGTTCTAAACCCATTGTGTTCTGTGTAAACTAGTGGAGTTGAGCGTGGAGCTTGTAAAAGAACTTAAACCATAATCCCAGAGAGCCTAGTTGAGTTGACTAAAGCTCAAGGAGATGTAGCCCAAGAGTTTTGGATGAACTCCATATTAATTTGTTGTCTTATGTGTTTGTTATTTGCTACACTGTTGGACTGTTACATGTATTTACATATCAGCACAAACAATAAATTTTAAAGCACATAAATCGTTAAAATAATCATAAGCATACACCTTTTTTTCAAGCACATATTTCATTCCGCATTGGTTAATCATAAGGACTTGGGAATATTTAAGCTTTGGAAGTGGGAGAGGTTCTTGTAAGTTAGACAAGAAGCCTAAGTGCCCCATTTTCAAATCAGGTGGTATCAGAGCCTGAGATTGATTAACCACACCTTCAAAGAAGGTTATATCAGAATGCTTGATTGATAGAGCAAAGATTGCTTGTCTGAAAGGTGTTTAAACAGTCAGAGGTTGATTGTATGCTTGTTTTGCAGACTGACTATTGTTTAAGTTTGCAGAGGTGAAGGGAAAGCTATTGATAGCTCAGTCCAGGAAGGGCAAGAAGGAAGAAGGGTTGAAGGCATTCTTCTATCCCAAAGGACCTCAAAGCAATCCTTGAAGCACAAGAGGTTTGTTGCAAAAGGTTGTTGAATAAGCTCTTTATTAATCTTGTTTGAAGTTCTTTTGTTCATTGGCATAATGACAACTTCTACAAGTGAGTCCTCAAATTCTTCTTTCTTCATCACAAGACTCTTTGATGAAGACATGAAGCAAGACTTGTTCATCATGATGGACAAGATGAGAGAAATGTATGAGGATGGATGGAAGTGCAACATACTTAGAGAGCAGTTGAATTCCGTGGAGGAAGAGAAGTAGATGCTTTCTGACAAATTGCAGGGAATGGAGAGGCAACTTCATATTGCAAATATGAACCTGAGAAGGATGCATGAGTTGGAGGCACAACTCTGTTGCCCAAGAAGCCTTGGTCAAGTATCAGCTTGAAGAAGAGGTAAACCATTCTAGTTTGTCTTCAATTTCCTCTAAGAATGCTTATATTGGTTCTTTGAAAAACATACCAAAGGCATAGGTTCCAAGCTAATGTCCAAGATGGGCTATGAAGAAAAAGGCTTGGCTAAGCATGCACAATGTATTGTTGAACCAATAATAGCTGGAGAAAGGCCTAATATTTGGGTCTTGGCTATGAACAGTCTTATGGAAAGAGTTCCAAAGTTGCCATGAAGGCCATTGAAACAGCTCCAAGAAGGAATTGCATTGCAAAGTGTGAAGATTGTATTCAGGAGGAATGCAATGGCTTGAAACATCATTTGCAGGATGCAGGTGTTCAGAAGCACACACTTGAACTAGAGAGTTGTGGAGACTCTGACAGCTTTGAAGAGATTGATGGTGTTCCAAAAGGAGCCACTTCTTCATTTACTTCACCTCCTCATGAAGGCAATAAAGGTGAAAGAGGCAGGTATAAATCTGGTTCTAATCATATTCCTTTTGATTTTGCAAAGCATGATAAATTTCCACATAGATATGGGAAAAGAATTGCATGTTCCTTTTGTGGTTTGGATAACCATAATGTCTCTAGTTGTTGGAAGAGAATGGCCACATATAGGGAACTTTTGAAGGAAAAGAAGCAAGAAGCCAAAGGTCCATTGGACAAGGCAAATCATGCTGTCAAGAGGATGCACATGCAGTGCACTTACTGCCATAAGCAAGGACATCTTGCTACAAAATGTTGGACTTTGAATCCATCAATGCTTCCACAAACGCTGAAGAGAGTGGAAAGAGAAGATGGCAGGCATGGAAAGGAAGATTCCATGGATGTTGTGTCTCAGGATGATTCACATGTTGATGTTGATGTGCAGACAAAGGTAGTACCTTTGAAAGGGATTGGTAAGAAATGGTTAGAGTTCTTATCCAATTAAGATTGCATGTCTATTAATGCATCTGTTTGCATTTCTTGCTGCAACATTATATTTCATCTCAGCTTCGAAAGTACAGTGTGCTTAAGTGAAAGTTGAAGGATGAAATGCATGCATGAGCATGAGATGCATGAACACAGGGATGTTGATGATTTCCTTGTTTTTGAACATGTATGTGTAATTAACTTGCAGGGTTGATTGCTTTGACATGCATGTGATGCCATGTTGACTTGGGAGAAGTTAACTTGGTCTCCAAATGGAGATAATGATGAAGTGTTTCATCTTTTGAAAAAGAGTCCTAATGGTCTTTTTCTACATGCTTGACTTGAAGGGTCATTTTTTTAAAGGCATGTTTTGTGGGCTTGTTATCTAGTCCATCATTTGTATGCAGATGTAAGACATAGAGGTATTCATAAGATGTGAAATCTGTTTCTTTTGTTGAAGCAGGAGTTTAGGCCATCCAGTTGTTGTCTGTGTTTTTGTTGTTGTTAATAGTTGTTGTTGACAGCTTTTTAAACAGGTACAAATGAAAGTTTATGTGGAGCAGATGTACTTCACATTTGTTTGAACCACCTTGGATCAATGATCAAGGCAGAGAAGTCCAAACCACCTTCTATGACCATTTCAGCAGAAGTTTTGCAGGAAGGCAAGGAGGAAGGCAGTTCTTCCCAAGAGAACCAGCACATCCAGAAAGGAAAGTGGTCAGAGACTTTGGTCCAGAGGCACTATGCAAGGCAAGTGTATGGAGGCTGAAAGAAGAGGGTGTTGTTACTCTCAGATTAGTATGTTAGTCTTTTGGAGACCAAAAGTTCTTTTAGTGGGAAGGCATGATCCAAAATGGATTTTGGATAGACTCCTAAATCTAAGTGTTCCTCACAGAGAAAAATGAAAGTCCAAGGAAGTTCCTGGAAATAGCCCCATGGCAGAAATCTTTTCATTCTGAATCTACTGCAAGTTGAATGGGCTAAAACGGACTTAGGATGCAGAAGTTATCGCATAAAGAAGATGCCCTGTTTCTTTGAAAAAAGAGGCAAAATCCCCTAAAAATGGCAAAAAACCCTTAAAAAGGGAAATCACATCGGAAAAAGGCAAAGGCCAGACTTAAGCGAAGGCGGAAGAAACCCCGATCGGCTGATCCGATCAATCAGGTCAGAGACAGGCCCACATGTGATATTGGGACCCTAGACTCGATGATTGTGATCATGCGATATGCCGATTGCCAATGATCAGATCAGCGAATTGGTATTGACGATGGACACAACCCCTGGGTCATGCCAAATGCGATGTACGATAGCAATCGCGACGTGCACTCAGCGATCGAATCGCGAAAGGAATGGACGGCCAGGATTAAATCGGCGATCAACGATTGCCGGACCCGACGGATTTCATAAGCGCAATTTATAAAATTTGAAATCCGGTAAAAGGGATTTTCTGTGTATTAACGTTTTTCGATGTAAAAACCAAAACACAAAGGAACAACGCCTGAAGCGATAAAGCCAGACCCGAAGGGATTTAAAAGCCCGATTCCATAGAATTTGAGTTCCGTAAAGGCGGAATTTCGGGTGGGCCTTAGGCGAAAAGTGGTTCTACGCTGGCTCCACCCGATCCCACACACTGATCGACACGTGGCTGGCAGAGGAGAGAGGAAAATCACCTTTTCGGGCAGGTAACCTCCGTACTCCTAAGCCGCCCGAAAATGCATGATGATCGTTGGATCGAAGATCATGCAAATCGACGGTGGAGAGTGTGATAGTGGCCAAAGGCGGACCCGATACAATTATAGGGCGATTTCGATATAATTTAAAGTCCGATAAAAAGGATTTTGTCGGGTTTTTCAATGTTTTTCTGTGTATTTGGGATTTTGCCCAATATGCTTCTGCGATGCAATATAACACCTAATGGCGGACCCGATAGGGATTTTAGGGGTGATTGAAGGGAATTTCACGTCCGTGAATCGCACCCGATAGTGTATTTTCCAGGAGAACCTCTATGTAATGGATTTTGTCTATTTTCGGCTTATTGCCTAGAAAATGGCCCTAATCCCTTGTAATAGCCAATGTTTTAAAACTCCGACTCTGACCCCAACTCGACCGAGGATCGACTCCGACTCCGACTCCGAAACGGTAATGACTCGGCCGGCTCGATTTCAATGACTCGGTCGCAGTAAAAAATACATTAAATATTTATTTTTTTTATAAAAAAAACATAATTTTAAAGATTTTAAACATAATTTTAAAGATTTTCATTCATGTTTTCAAACACAGAGCATTATAATATAGATGGAAGAGAACATATGATCAAAGTAGGCTCATGAACCAATCCATTATATCAAAATGGCACCCAATGCACTATCCAATGGCAATACATAGTCAACTGTCATACATGATCAAAAACTCAAAACAAAAAACACATAACCAAGGAGGCTAGAAATGGCCTCTACTACAAAAGTAAACTGTGACCGGACTCCAGTACTAATACTACTGGATCATCATCAGAGTCAGACAGGGGGCCCCATGGCTCCTCATCATCATCATCATCTCCAACTACAACTGTAGAAGTGGTACCAGTACCACTAGCAGGCTGTGCAACTACAGCAAATGCAAGCTGAGATAGAGTAGATATGCGGCGGCGCTTCTGTCGTGGTTGAGCAGAGGAAGCACCTGCAACTGGAGTCCTTGCTGGCTGTGAGACTAAGGCTAGTGGATTGAATTTCTTTCTGCAAACGATACCCCCTTAGCTCATGCATAGTAGGGCCTTTGAAGCCTTTTCCAGTAGCATGTATGGCATCAAACATAGGCTCATAATATGGTGAACGGGAAGCATTGAAGGGGATATCAGCATCATACCACCATCTAGCTATGTACTCACAAGAAGTCTCCCTCAATTCTTTCTTCCAATGGTCATCTAAAGTGGGCTGCAATTGAATTTTACTAGCTTGAGGACCATGTGCATCTGAGGGAGAGGAGGGAGTGAAATAACTTTTGATAGTCATATCACCTTTTCTCATTCTACCCTTTCCCTTATCCTGAACAGAACCAAAATATGGAGGAACATATCGGAAAGGGTTGGATGCATCAGTATGAGGGATAGAGGAAGAATCCTCAAAATCATAATGGGGGTTGGTAGCCATCATTTTTTGTATCTCCCTCTTCCTCCCAATTTCAGCCTCAAACTCTCTTTGCCTAGTCTTATCTTCTTTAAACTTCTCAGAGCTGGCTAACAATTGCTTCCTAATCTCCCCAATTTCTGGTGAGGCACATGGAGTAATTTGGCCTCTAATCCCCGCCAAGTGTTGTTTCAGTCTATTAATGCCCATAGGACCTTCCTTAATTTTCCTATGGCAAAATTTGCAATGCATTTCACTATCAACCATTTCAGCATATGCCCAAGCAGGATCTCTCGCTCTAGGTGCCATTTTTTTACTAGGAAATGAAAGCAAACAATTTGAAAATGAAAAAAAAAAAAAAAAACATTGATTCAATGTTCATTTCTTTGACAAAAAACACTCTCTAGGCTTTCTAGATATGCACCTAAAATTTAATAAGCAAAAACAGATTTGTAGAGGTGAAAAAAAATATCTCCAGGCACAAACTACCTCCTCAAGCTTGCTCCAAGAATCAGCTCCTCAATGTTGTTCCAAATGGCTGCCCAAGAAGCTCTTCACTCTAGCTACAATGCTTGCCCAAGACTCCTCACTGCTGCTCCAAAAACAAGCTCAAGAACTGCTCACTAACTCTCAAAGAAGTTCTCACTCAAATGCATGAGATGGCTGTGAGAGAATGAGAGCATTTGAGTGTGTTAAATAGGGTTTGGGAGGGGGAAATGGACCCCAAATAACATTTCACTAATTCATAAAACACATTGGAGTCCAAACCAATCAGCGAACACTTCAAAATTTCATTAAAAAAATGATAAATCGTTGTTTTGATGGGGTTACGGGCCGCTGTTTATGACTCGGCCAAGTCAATACGGAAACGGCCGAGTTGGCCGAGTCATGGCTGACTCGGCCATGACTCGGCCAACTGAACCGTTTCCTCCACCGAGTCACAATTCTAGGCAATGAAACAAATAAACTCGGTCATTTCCGTTTTAAATCGGTCGAATTTTAAAACATTGGTAACAGCTCCTAATCATCATTCCACACTACAAGCGGGCGTTTTTGGCAAATGATGAGGCGTTTGAAAGCCACAGAGCTGCAGAGCCAGATGGCTAGTCGAACAGACAGCGCAGAGAAGCCACAGAGCCACAGGGGAATGATTGAACGCAAGGAAACGGCTGGGGAAGCCGAAAAGCCGGGAAAATGCCTCAAAGGAGCCCAAAGAGCTCAATTGAGAGAAGAAAGCGAGCAAAGGCAGAAGCAGGAGAGTGAAAAGCTACTGTGCAGAGCAGCTGAAGGAGTCTTTGGGGTCACTTGGAGGTCAAGTGAAAAGCTATAGAACTGAAGGTTGCAAAGAGCCAAAGAAGTCAAAGCCGAAGAGCCAGAGCCACAAGCTAGAGCTAGAGCCAGAGCCAAGAGCCAGAGCCACGAGCCAGAGCCAAAGCCAGAGCCAGAGCCTAGAGCTAGAAAGCCGAGAGCTTCAGAGCCAGGGGATAAGATGGTGTTCTGAATCCATTGTGTTCTATGTAAACTAGTGGAGTTGAGCATGGAGCTTGTAAAAGAACTTAGACCATAATCCCAAAGAGCCTAGTTGAGTTGACTAGAGCTTAAGGAGATGTAGCCCAAGAGTTTTGGGTGAACTCCATATTAATTTGTTGTCTTATGTGTTTGTTGTTTGCTACACTGTTGCACTGTTACATGTATTTACATATCAGCACAAACAACAGATTTTAAAGCACATAAACAGTTAAAATAACCATAAGCATACACCTTGTTTTCAAGCACATATTTAATTCCACATTGGTTAATCATAAGGACTTGGGAATATTTAAGCTTTGGAAGTGGGTGAAGTTCTTGTAAGTTAGACAAGAAGCCTAAATGCCCCATTTTCATATCACTTCTCACCCAGTTTTATATTAATACCCATTAATATTTTTATTTTCCTAAGTTTAGACTTAGGAACCCATTAAAAATATTAATTTTCTTAATATCTCTCTAACCACGTGGAATTTCCCCAAACCATTTCTGGGTCTTGGAGATCTCATGTGCTTTAGCCTCTCAACCAATGTTGCACGAAGCGGAAGCGTTTTTTGGAAGCGGGGACGCCGAAGCGTCATTTTCCAAAAATCTAGGAAGCGAAGCATCCGCGGAAGCGTCTGCTATATATATATATATATATATATATATATATATTGCATTTATACTCAAAACAAACATCCCAAATACCAAATTAATTGTAGAAGACATGAAAACATGCATATTTTTGCATAAATCAAGATAGATATAACATCCATTGTACATTAATGATTAATTATTCGAGCATCAACCATCTAGAATCTAGATTCTTCTCCTCTTGTCTAGCCTTTGCCTCTACTTCGATTGTCTAGGGATATTAGTCAACATTGCACAATTTTGATCAAACTACCTAATTCAAGACTTAAAATATGGTAGAAAAAGCTTAATATGCTTGATCGATGATTTTGACTTGATTGAAAGGTAATTTTTTGCTAAGGGCGTGCCGCGTGACAAAGGAGTTCAACAATAACACTACCAACACTAGAGTACATATAGGGCTTGGTGCTCTTGATTAAATGCTAATCGCATACCTTCATACTTGATATAATCTAATGAAATGCCACAATCCCATTGATCCTGAATTCCTGAAAACTGTTAAGTCTGCTGAATTTTGAATAGGATATGAAATTCTATTTTCTCCATATGAAGTCCAATGAGGCTGGAACCACTCAAAAACATCCAGAGTCATTTCATGGTAATGTTAAAAATTTAAGTAAAAGGATGAAAATGAAAAATAAAGGAGAATGTCGCTTTTACTTTAAGAATTTAACGATACCATGAGGGAGCATCTGCTATATTTATATTTTTTTTGCCTTCATTCGTCACCCTAACCCAAGGTGGACCCACCTCCAACAAACAAACTCACCTAAAATTAAAAAAAAAATTGAAAAAAAAAACGATTTTCTAAACGCTTTTCCGGAAGCTTTTCTGGAAGCGTACGCTTCCTCCTCCGAAGCGCCACGCTTCCTCCTCCGAAGCGCCGTACGAAGCGCGCTTCGGAAGCAACGCTTCCGTACAACGCTTTCAAATTTCCAGGAAGCGTCTAAAAATGCCGAAGCGACGCTTCCGAATTCAGAAGCGCTGCTTCCGGCCAAGCTTCCTAGGCGCTTCCGTACGGGACGCGCTTCGGGGCTTGGAACCGTGGGGGGGGGGGGGGGCGCTTCGTGCAACACTGCTCTCAACCAATTTTCATGGCTAGAGCACATCCGATGCTACCGCAAATCAACACTCCCTCTTAGAGAGGAATGTGCTCTAGTAATGTTCCACCACTGAACATCACCCTGATCATCTGGCACTGGTGCCTGTGCTAATGTTTCGCCTTGCTGCCCAACATCCTCTGCACTGTTGCATCCTGTACTACTGCCCATGGCTCTGCCACTGCCACTACTACATCTGTACAGCAGCTCCCTCTGCATCCGTGTTGCTACTGGTCCTTTCTCCCAACACTGCATCTACACTGCAGCCCTCTCTCATCATGCTGCATCGTGCTGCCCATAGCACTACCACTGCTACTGTTGCACTGCAACTCAGTTACTAAGACAATGGTAACTGATCTACCCAACCACTGACATCCTTGTCAGGCTAGAAGCCCTCCTGATGTTGAAGCTCCCTCTGCTACTATCCTGTCCTCCCTCTGCTGCCTCTGCACTGCTGCAATCACCTTTATGCCTTCTTGCACTACTGAAACCTCCTCTGTGCCTCTCGCACTACTGCAACCCTCTTTGCACTACCAGGGACTATTGCACTCTAGCACTGTTTTGCTGTTCCATCCGCATCTTGCTTCTACCGACATCTATCATCCTGCTACTGTCACTCAAGGCTCCCGTAGCCGGATATGATCCAAGAGTTTGGGTACCTCAAGGATCCTACCCCACATCTCTTGTATTCCTCCTGACTACAACTCAATGTCTGCCCACCTCTTCTCTAGAGGTACATGAGCACTCATGGCACAATCGTCATCAATCTCTACTTCCTTCTCTGCCTTAGTCGGCGCTGCCTTGGAGTCAGAAGCCTCTCCTTTATTCTTATTCCTGGGACACTAGGTTACATAATGGCCCAGCTCCCCACAATGGAAGCACTTTATCTTGGAGATGTCCTTCTTCTTCCTCTTCCCTCGCTGTCCCGCAGATTCTAGAGGTGCATCCTCTTTCTTAATTCGACCTCCTTTGCTGCTACTTCCCGCCTTGGTTAGCCGTCCGATCTCTTCTTGGCGAAGAGTTGCCCACAATTCTTCCCAATCTGGAAGATTCGCTCTGCCCAAAATGCTTTCGACGAATGTCTCCCACTCCTCAAAGACTGCATTCAGGGCAGTCCTCACCATTAACTCCTGATCCGGCGTGGCCCCTATGGAAGTAAGTTGGTCCTGAATCTCCTGCAACCTGCTGACGAAGTGATCTATCTACTCCCCCCTCTGCGTCTTATACGACCGTAGCTGATTCTCTAGCAGCATCTTCCTTTGCACAGAAGTGCCCTGATACAATTGCATCAAGTTATCCCACATCTCCTTTTCGGTATTCTTCTCAGCAATATGCTAAACTACATGATCATTGACCCCATCAAGGATTATGCACTTTGCCTTGGCCATTGCATCCTCATACTTTTCGTTATCAGCTGGGTCGACTAGGACAACCACGATTCTCAATGCGAAGGCCTTGATGCGATTCTATCCAGAACAGACAGGATCCTGGCCTTCCAGATGACAAAGTTGGACGCCCCGTCCAGCCTGTCCAGATCCCTCAATCCGTTCATTTCCATCTCTGCTCTTCTTTTCGACTCCCTCTGAGTCTCTACTTCCCTCCTGAAAATTCTTTTTCCAATAGTCGAATCGCACCTCTCCAATCCCCTTTGCTCCTGCAACACTGATCTGGATTTCTTGGCTAGAAATCCACCTAGGTAGCGAATCCCTTCTACCTTGGTTCTATCCCATTAGGTACTGTTATGCTTCGACAACAACAACGCCCCATCAACTTCACAATCTGCCCACAGCTTCCTAGGTCGTAGCAGCTGAAGAAACTGATCCTTTTAGCTCTGCGCAATCCCAACAAGCCTCATTTGCTCCTCTTGGCCAACTACGTCACTCCTACCTGGCTAAGTAGGATGGCATGGCTCCTTGTGAGCCTCTTCTGCCTTCCTTTGCCTCTGCATTGGCTCTCTTTCTGGCTCGAAATGATGATGCAAGCCCTCTACATCATTCCCTCTCTGTTGCCTTCTACTTAGGAATGACTCTGTCTCTCAGGACAATTGTTTCTGTTGCAAATCTTTTGATTAAGTTGGTGCCTTCAGTTCTCCTGTGATATGCAACGCTTTGATGCCATGTTGAAATTTCAAAGTCTGACACGTCAAAAAAAATTTCTGCATTATCTGGTTTATTTCACTAACTTGTTTATTCCTTAACAAGCTATTTAACCATATAAATATGAAAATAAACACAAATGTAGTCTAAACTCATATACAGATCATCAATTGAAATAATAGACAAACACAGAAGGGATGTTGAAATTTGGTACCGGAGGACAGGTGGTTCCCTTAGGCTTTGATCTTTGGCCTAGGGAAAAGTGTCCAAAAGAATTTAATTTTTCTCCTAAAGTGACTTTATAATTTTATAAAGTTAAATCTAATTTAAAAGTGACTTTAAGTGATAAAGTTACTAAGTCTAATTTTAAAGTAAATGAAAAATTAGAAAGGAAAAGTGACTTTGGAAATAAATGATTAAGTGGGTCTTTATTAAAGTGGGGTGAATTAAAAAATAGAAAGTGAGATTTAAATGAGCATTTAATCTCAACCATTGATCTAAATCTATTTCAGCCATTGGATTTAGAGATCACCCAAAAGTCACTTAGATCACCCAAAAGTCACTTGGAGTTATATTAAAGGAGGAAAAGGAGGAAAAGGTCATTCATTATTTCATGAGCAGATTGGGAGAAGGAGAGCAAGAAAGCAAGAGAGATTTCTGAGCAGGGAGGAGAAGGAGACAGCAGCTTGGCACACATTCCAAGGCAGCAGTTGAGCAGATTTGTACAGCTGATTCAGCACATAGTGAAAGGCAGATTTTTGCACAAAAATCGAGGAGCAGTTTGTTGATTTTTCTGCATACAAAACGGAGGTCGTACAGCATTTATTGCTGTCCTGTTTGCTGTAATTTCCAGATTGCTGTTAGGCACGGGAAAGGAGATAAGTTGTAAATTTGCTTGCTGATTTTTTTGTTGAATAATTCTCACTGTAAAAAGGCAATTTTCAGAAATAAAGAAGAGCTCTCAAACTGGTTTTCCCCAAGAATTGTAGGGGGTTTTTCCAGGGTCAAGTTGACCAAAAATATCAGTGTTTTAATGTGTTTTAATGGTTGTTTTTGATTGCTGATTTTTAATTCTGCAATTTCCAGCATTCTGAAAAATTTCTAGAATTTGTGTTTTCAGCAATATTTATTTTTTTCAGTCTGTTAAATGTATGGTTATGGAAATGGGCATTTAACTACATAGGAGAAATAAGGAGAAACTGAAAACCGGGGTGGGAAAACAGAAATTTCTACATGGTATCAGAGCTTGAGTGCTGAAGGGTAGTTTGGGACAGCAAAAGGAAAAATTACAGTTGCTGATTTTTCACTCACAAAATTCCAGCAAGCTGATTTTTTCATAAACAACAGTTTTATCTTTACTACAGCAGTGCTATTTTTCAGTTTTAGGACAGCAGGATGTCATTGGGATTGAGGGTGGAGGATAGGCTGGATGGGCATATAAATTACAGCGTTTGGAAGGAGAGAATGCAGAGTATCTTTAAGGAGGCAGAAGTCTGGGATATCATGGTGCATACCGCACAGAACCCTGTTGTTGTGCCCACTGATGTTACTTAGTTGGCTTAGTATAAAAAGAAGAACAATAAGGGTAAGAGGTTGATTCTAGACGGAATCAAAGACCATTGCATTCCTCATGTGAGAGGAAAAAGCAATGCCCATGAGATGTGGACAGCATTGTCCAATCTCTATTAGAGTACCAATGAGAACCGGAAGATGGTCCTGAAGGAGAAGCTGAAGAACATTAAGATGGGTAATGATAGTGCAGCTGGATATCTCACAAAGATTACTAATGTGAGAGATGAGTTGGCAGCGATTGGAGAGGCCATTCCACCCACTGAGTTGGTGCAGATTGCAGTGAATGGCCTCCCCCGTTTATGGTTGAACTTTGGTGATGGGGTTTGTGCACGTGAGACCCTTCCCACATGGGAGAGGTTTTGGGATGATTGCATTCAGACAGAGATCAGGAAAGGTCAGCTTGGGGCAGCCAAGCCAATTGAACAGGATGAGGACGTAGCACTGGTGGCAGGAGGCAAGAAAGGCAAAGGAAAGAAGCAGGCTTCCACAAGCAGTGGTGGGGGCAAAGACAAAGGTAAAGGTAAACAGGGGAACACACAGAAGGACTATTCCAAGGTGAAATGTTGGAATTGTCAAAAGATGGGACACTATGCAGTTGTGTGTCCGGAGAAGAAGAAGAAGAAGGGGAAGAACCAGGATGTGGCAGCTTCAGCTGAGATTGAGGACTTTGCAGGTCGTTTTGACCGGGAGTTTGCGTTCACTACATGTGAGTCCTCTAGTGCAGGATCACCTGCCACACAGGTTCAGAGGGAGCATGCTTTTCCCTCGATTAGCGGAGCATCTACAGGTATCCGGTATGTGGACAGTGGGGCTTCACGTCATATGACAGGAGTCCGTGAGTACTTCTCAGAGCTTTCAGAGAGTGGCACTGATATTGAGGTAGTACTCGGTGATGACAGAGTTGTTAGAGCAGTCGGGGTGGGGACAGTGACATTTCAGAGGGAGTCCAAACCTCCCTTGAAGGTGTCAGAGGTTCTTTATGTGCCAGGGATGAGGAAGAACCTCATATCCGTCTCAGCTTTGGAGGACAAAGGATATGACGTACTGTTCAGGGGAGGATGGGTGTTGATGTATCCCAGGGGCACTCCAGCTGATTCAGCTAGAGTGATAGGTGTACGCCATGCAAAGGTGTACAAGTTTGCATTCCAACCCCTTTTGGCATTGAGCAGTAGTACCAACAGCAGAGCTAGCAGTTCTGAGCTGTGTGAGATTTGGCACCGCAGAATGGGACATATGTATCATGGAGCCTTGAGGACATTGCGGGAGATCACTACAGGTGTGCCAGATTTCAGTACTGATCACTTTGATACTTGCAGAGGTTGTGCGATGGGCAAGTTTGCCAAATCCCCTTTTCCCAGCAGTGGCAGCAGAGCGACGGGGATACTTGATTTGATTCATTCCGATGTGAGCGGTCGGATGTCTCATGTTTCCTTGAGTGGATATGAGTACTATGTGTTATTCATTGATGATCACTCCAGGAGGACCTGGATTTATTTTTTGAAGACCAAGAGTGAGGTCTTCAAGCGGTTTCAGGAGTTCAGAGCTCTTGTGGAGACTCAGACAGGTCGAAAGATCAAGTCCTTGAGGTCAGACAATGGAGGAGAGTACACCCTTGGAGAGTTTGTTGACTATTGTGCGGAGGCAGGCATTAAGAGGGAGTTCACTGTTCCTTACAACCCCCAGCAGAACGGGGTTGCAGAGAGGAAGAACAAATCCATCATAGGGGCTGCCAAAGCCATGTTACATGATCAGGGGTTGCCATTGTTCTTGTGGGCAGAGGCCTGCAACACAGCTGTTTACTTGCAGAATAGGAGTCTGCATCGTGCCTTGGGGCACATGACTCCGGAGGAGGCTTTCTCTGGGAAGAAGCCTGATATTGGTCATCTTCATATCTTTGGATGCATTACATACTCCTATATACCCAAGGAGAAGAGGACCAAACTAGAGCCCACCGCAGAGAAGGGTATCTTTGTGGGCTACAGTGAGACCTCAAAGGCCTTTCGGATTTACATTCCTGCACAAAGGAGAGTTGTTGTCAGACGGGATGTGAAGTTCGAGGAGGACAGGGCCTTTAGGAGGTCACGGGAGTTAGAGTATCTGGATCAGCCAGACCCTCAGCAGCAGTTGAGTCAGTCGCAGGGATCCAGTGGGCAAGGATCAGGAGGATCTAGAGGTACATCCATGAGGATGTCAGGTCCATCAGTGAGTAGTGGCTCGCCGAGCCAGAGGGGTGGTGCTCCGGGCAGCATGCAGAGCAGTTCACAGAGCAGTTCACTAGGGAGTCCACTGATGGACAGTTCACACGGTACCTCAACTTCTACAGGTTCAGGTGCAGGCAGGAGGATAGCAGACAGACAGTCAGGAGTTCAGGCTACTAATGGTGATGAGGAGGAGGAGTTTCATTCTCCTATGGGAGAAGCATGCTCAGGGAAGAGGAAGCCCAAGTGGCTTCATGACACCTTGAGAGATGCCACATCTGTTGCTGAGCCGAAGAGGCCGGTCAGAGAGAGTAGACCACCTGAGAGGTTTTGTAGTTATATGGCGATGGTTACCAGCATCCTTGACTCTGAGCCTTCTAACTATGAGGAGGCAGCTAGCCAGCAGGTCTGGAGAGAGGCCATGCAGGAGGAGTATTCTTCTATCATGAAGAATGATGTTTGGGAGGTGGTGCCGAGGCCTGAGGGCAAATCCGTGGTTACTTCCAGATGGTTTTACAAGGTAAAGCATGCTGCAAATGGCAGCATTGAGAAATTCAAAGCGAAGTTTATGGCTAGAGGGTTCTCCCAGGTAGAGGGAGTTGATTATGAGGAGACCTTTGCTCCCGTGGCTCGATATACTTCGATCCGCTCCATTATATCGATAGCATCAGAGATGGGTTGGAAGATCCACTAGATGGATGTGAAGACCGCATTTCTCAATGGATTCATACAGGAGGAGGTGTACATTGAGCAGCCACAGGGCTTTCAGGTGCATGGGAAGGAGTCCCATGTGTGCAGATTGAAGAAGGCCCTTTATGGCCTGAAGCAAGCTCCCAGAGCTTGGTACTCCAGGATAGATGCATACTTGCAAGGGATGAGTTTCACAAAGACTGAGGCAGATCCGAACCTTTACTTTATTGTGATTGGTGAGGAGCCTCTCATTCTGGTGCTGTATGTGGATGACTTGATCATTACAGGTGCAGAGAGACTCATAGAGCACTGCAAGAGAGATCTTGCGGCAGAGTTTGAGATGAAGGACATCGGCTTGATGCATTACATTTTGGGTTTGGAGGTGTGGCAGGAGGAGGGGCATTTCTTCCTAGGGCAAGGGAAGTATATTGTGGACATCCTTAGCAGATTCCACATGGAGGATTGTAGGCCCATGTCGACACCGATGATCACCAACTGGAAGAAGCTTCATGCTTCAGATTCCGAGTTGGTGGGTCCCACATTGTACAGGCAGCGGATTGGTTCCTTGATGTATTTGGTCAACACTAGACCAGATATTTGTTTTGCAATCAACATGATGAGTCAGTTTATGTGTGAGCCTAGGAAGGTTCACTGGGTGGCTGCAAAACACATTTTGCGGTACTTGCAGGGGACAGTGGATTATGGTCTGGACTACAGGCAGGGAGATAGAGTGAGATTGGCAGGATACACTGATTCTGATTGGGCAGGTTGTGCTTCTGATAGGAAGAGCACTTCAAGGTGTTGTTTTGGGTTGGGTTCAGCAGTAGTGTCATGGTTCAGCCGGAAGCAGCAGTCAGTAGCACTAAGTTCAGCGGAAGCAGAGTATATGGCAGCCAGTCTAGCTAGTTGTGAGGCCATCTGGCTTCGCAAGATGTTGTTTGGCTTATTTGGTCAGTCGTTGAGACCTTCAGTGATTTACTGTGATAATCAGAGTTGCATTAAACTCACGGAGAATCCAGTATTTCATGATAGGTCAAAGCATATCGGGATCAGATATCATTTCATCAGAGACTATGTTCAGAAGGGAGTTGTGAAGCTTGAGTATATTTCCACTGATGAGCAGGTTGCAGATATCCTTACCAAAGCCTTACCACGAGGCAAGCATGTCTACTTCAGGGACAAGATGGGTGTGGTGAGGAACACCTTCCTCGGTAAGAGGGAGTGTTGAAATTTGGTACCGGAGGACAGGTGGTTCCCTTAGGCTTTGATCTTTGGCCTAGGGAAAAGTGTCCAAAAGAATTTAATTTTTCTCCTAAAGTGACTTTATAATTTTATAAAGTTAAATCTAATTTAAAAGTGACTTTAAGTGATAAAGTTACTAAGTCTAATTTTAAAGTAAATGAAAAATCAGAAAGGAAAAGTGACTTTGGAAATAAATGACTAAGTGGGTCTTTATTAAAGTGGGGTGAATTAAACAATAGAAAGTGAGATTTAAATAAGCATTTAATCTCAACCATTGATCTAAATCTATTTTAGCCATTGGATTTAGAGATCACCCAAAAGTCACTTGGAGTTATATTAAAGGAGGAAAAGGTCATTCATTATTTCATGAGCAAATTGGAAGAAGGAGAGCAAGAGAGCAAGAGATATTTCTGAGCAGGGAGGAGAAGGAGACAGCAGCTTGGCACACATTCCAAGGCAGCGGTTGAGCAGATTTGTACAGCTGATTCAGCACATAGTGAAAGGCAGATTTTTGCACAAAAATCGAGGAGCAGTTTGCTGATTTTTCTGCATACAAAATGGAGGCCGTACAACATTTATTGCTTTCCTGTTTGCTGTAATTTCCAGATTGCTGTTAGGCACGGGAAAGGAGATAAGTTGTAAATTTGCTTGCTGATTTTTTTGCTGAATAATTCTCACTGTAAAAAGGCAATTTTCAGAAATAAAGAAGAGCTCTCAAACTGGTTTTCCCCAAGAGTTGTAGGGGGTTTTTCCAGGGTCAAGTTGACCAAAAATATCAGTGTTGTAATGTGTTTTAATGGCTGTTTTTGATTGCTGATTTTTAATTCTGCAATTTCTAGCATTCTGAAAAATTTCTAGAATTTGTGTTTTCAGCAATATTTATTTTTTTCAGTCTGTTAAATGTATGGTTATGGGAATGGGCATTTAACTACATGGGAGAAATAAGGAGAAACTGAAAACCGGGGTGGGAAAACAGAAATTTCTACAAGGGACACCTTTATTTTTGGACAATCGTCCTCGGAAAAACCCAACTTGGGAAAACCAATGCAACAATTCTGAGGGTTTTATTATTAAGCAACTTTTCTTGAGTACAACTAGGTGCCAAACTGTCTCACGCGACAGAGAAATCAATTTGGCAATAATATCTCTCTTTGGAAGCAGATATTCAGCAAGTCTACTCCACGAAAATCTCTCCAACGCCTCTCTGAGGCTCTGCATTAGCCCTCCTGACCTCTGCGTTAGTCTACGGATGCTTTGCGTTGGCTCTCTGGCCCTCTGCGTCACTCATGCAGGCCCTCTGGCCCTCTGTGCAGTCACTCTAGCCCTCTACGTGGCTCCTGCTGGCTCTACGTAGCCTTCTCTGCCTCTGTGCTGGTCTTTCGGCACTATCTCTGCCTCATGCTATGCACTCACTGCCCCTCGCTATAACTCTAATCACTAGTTAGATTTCTCTCAGCAAACCCCGCTCCAGAAAATTGAAGTGACTGATCTTGGTGTATCTCCAACTGACCCTCAAGCCTCCTCTTATATTTTTTCTGTTGAGTTTTCAACGGCCAAAATTACATCTCTAATCAACGGCTAAGATTAGATTTGGCTTGATCCATGTCATTTAAAACCTTCTTACCCAATTTTATATTAATACTCATTAATATTTTTATTTTCCTAAGTTTAGACTTAGGAACCCATTAAAAATATTAATTATTTTAATATCTCTCTAACCAAGTGGAATTTCCCCAAACCATTTTTGGGTCGTAAAGATCTCATGTGCTTTAGCCTCTCCACCAATTTTCATGGCTAGAGCACATCCGATGCTACCCCAAATCAACATTAAACATATCTTTGTCAATAAGCCAACTTTTGAAAAGTATACTGAGGTGGATGAAGTTTATAGGAAATTAATTAATCTTTCTATACCAAGTGAAGATAGATGGGATCACTTGTGTGAAATCATTGAGTAACTTTCACCTACAACTGACAGACAACGAGGCAGCGCATTCTGGGTTCAGATCATCAACAACTTCTTTGAAGACAGTGCTAGCAGTGCAACAGTTTTTGGATTCCTATATTTTTGTACTATTTTTGTAATTTGTTAAATATGTTTCTAGAAAATCAAGTGTCTTTTGTAAAAATAACTCCTCATTCAAGTTATTAAAGGTTGAACCCTTGGATGAGCTTTTCAAAGCAGAATTGTAATCAAACTTGAGATTTCCTTCGAATTAACGAAAGGACTTTGGATTTGCCTTAAATAGTTTGTTTCCTTGTGAGTTTTTCTGATGTTTTCATTTCATTATGTTATTATTCATGTATTTAAGTTTTAATGAAGAACTATGGGTAAGATTAAACTGAATATCAGTTTATCTTAAATCCCCTGTGAAGTTATAATCAATATTAGAGATTAGTTTATAAAACTGTTTGTTATTATAAACTCCTCTACATTTATAAATTGTCACAGTGATCTTCATAGAATTAAATACATTTTGTATGGGTTGTAGACGTTGTTTACCTGCATTCTATCTTATAATTAGCTAAATCTCATTTTGAATATTTAGTGAGTTCTAGCTTTCTCAACTCTGCTATTCATGCAATTATAAATCAATTTATTGTTAGGATTTAAGCACCTGCCTTTAACTGTTCATAACATTTGTCATCCAAAAAACCTTAAAGAAACAAAACATTATAGATACTCTAGCATGATTAATTAACCTAGAATTATCTCAAAGGACAACGGATTCCATAACCCAAGGAATAGGCACTAGTCCAAGTAACATTGATGGTCATCCTTCTTTTCTTTCTCTTTTCTCTCCTCCAAAATTTTCAGCTCCTTTACTAGACAACCTAGCTAGGGCACCCTGCGAAATTCCTTAAAGGGGGTATCTTTCAAAACCGTTTGGAGAAGAATTTGCATTGGTGTCTCCTCTAGTGATTCTCAAATTTTGGTGGAATTCTCACAGTTTGTTTTCAAGAAAACTTGTGCCCTAGCTGTGATTTTGAATGCCTATCTTGAACATCTTGGGTTGGTGGTTTTGTTGAGGGTCATTTACATATAGTATTCAAAGGAATTGATCATTCTTGACCTCTTCCCTATCCTATCTTGACCTAATGAGCACATTGGAGGAACTCCTCCCACGATTACTCGTAAACCATAGGTCTTGTTTAGGCCCTTTCTAGGTCTCTAGTAAAGCAAAATCCCTTTCCAAGTGGCAAATCACCTTGCAAAGCTTCTAGAGAGGTCGTATATCACATCAGAAGTGTTGACCTTAGGATATCTCTAAAACCCTAGATCTAGATTGTTGAAGTTTCTAAGTTTACTTAGTTTAGAAACCCTTCATACACTTTTTAAGATTTATTCCTACCTACTTGTTATTTTTCTTTAACAAGTTATTTACAAAGTAAATACTGGAAAGAAACACCAGTGCATGCTCAACATATTACAGATCAACAACTAAAAGAAACAAGAACAAACACACCACTTGACACCATTATTTTTGGACCAATGTCCCCGGAAAAACCCAATGCGGGAAAACCAGTGCAGCTATTTGAGGGTTTTCTTATTAAGCAATATCATAGTACAATCTGGGTGTCGAAACTGGCCTACCCAAAAGAGAATTTCCTTAGCAGCTATACCTCACAGTTTCAGAGAAATCTCTTGGCTGAAACCCCGAAAAATCCTTATGACAGCTCCTCAGCACAAAACTGCTCAGTAACCCCAGCGTCCGCCCAATTTGGACTGCGTCAGTCCCTCTCTCTCACGCTGGCCCAGCGTCAGCCTTTCTTGGCTTGCGTCAGCCCCAGGAGGCCCTGCGTCAGCTTCCTGGGCCTCTGCGTCAAACATGCTAGCCTTTCTGGTGCTCTGCATAGCACTTGGCTGCCTCTGTGTAACCCTGCATGAGCCCTTTCTGGCTCTGCGTCACTCTCCTTGGTTGTTGCGTTGCTCTTCCAGCACAATCTCTGCCTTCTCTATTTCTCTATACTCAATGCCCCTCAGCTGCTCTCCCGATCACTGATTCTATCTCTCTTAGCAAACCCCGCTCTAGAGAATAGAATGACTGATCACTCTAGTGTATTCCCCAAGTGGCCCTCAAGCCTCCTCTTATACTTTCCCTGTTGACATCTCAACGGTCGAAATTAAGTCCCTACACAACGACTAAGATTAGATATGGCTTGATCCATGTCTTTTGGACGACTCTAACACAGATTCATATTAATACACATTAATATTATATTGTCCCTAAGTTTAGACTTAGGGACTCCATTAAAAATATTAATTATTTTAATATCTCTTGATTTGTTTAGAATCTGCCCAAACCCTTTTTGGGTATTGGAGATCTCATGTGCCCCAACCTCTCCATCAAATTTCGTGGCTAGAGCACATCCGATGCTACCCCAAATCAACATAGATCTTTCTTTTAGGTCTTTCTTGGAGAACCCTTGCTTCTTTTCAAACATTGAGCCCCAATTGAATCTCTCCTTTATGAAAATTTCATCTATCACAACAACTAGAAATTATTTTCCTAATTGTTAATTTATTTAACAATTTATTTGCAGTTTGCCTCGACAAATACCAAATAATTCGCACTGTGATTTTCACAAATAAATACTGCAAAAGAAAAATAGCGTTCGAAATTGAGCAATTCTTGCACACACACATAAAAATATGACAATTATTTTTGGACAATAGTCCTCGGAAAAACATAACTTGGGAAAATCGGTGCAGCAGCTAAGGGTTTTATTTTTATGCAACATTGAGAAATTCTGAGTACAATAATCTACATGTCGAAATCTGGCTATCCTGCAAAGAAAACACTAGAAAAAATATCTAGAGGGAATTTACCCTCACTCTGAGCAATTCCGACACTGGACTGCCTCTAAAAAGCAAGTCATACAACTGGGCTTGCTGCCTGCTTCAACTGCTGCCCGAGCTGATTGCTAGTCTAGTCGTCCTGCCTGCTACTGACTAGGAAAACGTCTCTCGTGCACTCTGGAATCTTTGTCCGACCTCTGATATTGAAAACGTCTTCCTTATCAGCAAATTGAACTGCCTTCTTGAGGCTATGTGTTGCCTCTGCGTAGCCTCCTGGAGAAATCTTGGCCTCTCTGCAAATGCACTCACTAGATCTGGAAAACTTCCTTTAGCCTCAATGTCTTTACCCCTCACTAACTCTGCTTCGATCTCTGGCGCTCCAGCAACTGTTGTTGCTCTCTGGAAATCAATTTGCCAAGGAAATTGAACTTCTCAAGTGTTTTCTCCAAGTGCCCATCAACTGCTTATAATCCTCTGTTGGAGCACCAACGGCCAAGATTAAAACTTAATCAAAAGCTAGGATCATCTTGATGTCGATCTGTGTGAGTTTCTGGACTATTCTCACCTTGACTTAATTAATTCTGATTAATTAACCAATTTTCCTAAGTTTAGACTTAGGAACATTAAAAAATAGGTTAATAATCTTATTAAGTCATCTCTAGGTGGAATTTCTAGAAACGATTTATGGGTTTTGGAGATCTCATGCATTCTAGGCTCTCCACTAAATTTGTGGCTAGAACACATCCAATGCTACAAAACTACTTCATACTTTACCATTGACCTCATCATTATAGGGATTTCCTCCATGTTGGGACTCCTCCCATCGGTGAAAGTCCGTAAAGAGTTGGGGACACTGACTAAGGTGATAGTGAGTCTTTATCCCATTGTTTTCATTTGGTCTAGTAGTTGTCCCTTAGGTTCCCCTCTTAGGACCCTTGCTAGATTGTGTGGCAATAGAATCACTTTGCATAGATCATTTATCCTTCCTTTTTAAGTGATTCCTATGCTACTGAGACTCCCAATGTTGAAAATCCGTAAAAAGAAGGGGACATTGACTGACATGACAGTGGATCTTTGTCCCATTATTGTCATTTGGTCTAGTTATTGTCCCATAGGTTCCCTTCCTAGGGCCCTACTAGATTGTGTGGCAAAACTTTTGGCCCCATTGATGCCCTAACAACCAACCTTTTTAATATTTACCCACTCAAGATTTATGGAGTTAATGGAAGAACAAAATTCCATCCACTAGGAACATTCATTATTTCCCATACAGTGAGTAACATATGCGATTTCCAACGAAGAAGCTTTCCAAGAATTATTTTCAACAATTAGGGCACAATAGTGTTAATGTAGTTGCAACAATTCCATACATTAGGCATAATTTCAAGAAAATATTCAACAAGAAGCACTTACAAAATGACAATATGATATATCCATCCACAGTAAATAATAGAAATATTTATCCATACTGCTTGTCATTAAATCATTAGTCAAACAGAGTCAATCTGTCAGAGTTTCTATAACTCCTTCTAGAATCAACAGTCTTTCATGCTTTAAGAGACCATATAGGATGTTCATCATTTCTTCAACTGGAAGAGTCCAATCTTTTACCCAAAACATATCATGCTCATGCAGTAAGGCATATTCTTGCAATTTGCCCCAACAATAATTTGAAAACATGAATCAACTAAAGAAGAATTCAAAACATTCATATCTCTTTCTTAAGCCAGTCACCTAGTCCACTGCTTCTTCTCTTGAAGATGAGACTTCATTCATGCTGCAACTGAACCTGCAAACTTCTAGGAAGCTTGCTTTATGATCTGAAATTGTAGAATATATTTTCAATGTCATCATTGGCATTCTACTAGATGAAGAAATCTTCCCATGATTCCATTCAAAGAGGATCTATGCGATCCTTCCTAGCCATGACATAATGTCAACAAGTTGTTGCATGAATCCTTGCTTGATGACTGCTTTCAATGAAATGGATTAATGTGCCATGAATTCTTTCAAATCTGCATGTTATATCTACATGCCTTATTCTATCTGCAAAGACTTCATCATGATGGAGCTACTCAATGGAAGAGATCCTTAGGATCTTCTTCCTTCAACTACATGGGCTCGATTCCTCTTGAAGCGACCATTGCAGTCATAACATCGTATTATTGACAAAATTTCCCAAAGTTCCCTTTCCTTGACTTCTTTACTTTAGCAATGAAGGCATTGAGCCTTCTAATTAGGATCAGTTCTTTGCTTTCAATCTAGTCTCCTCTATAACACATTGAGACCACAACTCATCAAAGTTTGGAGTTCCTTCCTCGAATACATGCTAGTCACAAACGAGTTCCATAGAGCATTAAGGATGCAGGTTGTTAGTTCTCCATCTGAAACTGTTTTCACCAAGTGCATGCGGTTGATCCCTCAACTGAGATACCTTCACAAGATATGAAGCAATGTCTAAAGGATACTCTTGTCTTGTATAATCGACTTCTCAAGGATATTTTATGTCCTGAGGTACACACAGCATACAACTTTGTCACTCTATCATAGATGTACTTTGCCTTGTCCAATTTTGCCACAAAAGGAATGAGGTGATCCTTAATTGATTCAATAAGGATCCTTTGTGTTCTATTGTCGCCTAATATGTACACCGAAATGTGGGAAAGTTTCCAACCTAGATTTAAGTGATCTGAGACTTCCCCAATTATTCATGTTGTTAGAGATTTCCGGAAGAGAACTGTGTAATGGTTTTTTATCTGTCCAACGTTTTGGATGGTTACTCCATCCATCATCAAGGACCAAATAGCTTTCCCTAATCTCTAGTCCTTGATGATGGATGGAGTAACCATCTAAAACATTGGACGGATCAAAAACCATTACACAATTCTCTTCCAGAAATCTCTAACAAGATAGATTTAATAAGATCAATATGACACTTAATATGAAACGATGAGAGACCAATGTCTTAATAACAATGCTCAAACAAATTTAAAGTACTTGCATGATAATAAATGATATTTCAAGATACAAGACAAGCAATGCTGCAAGAAAATGTTAGTACAAGAAATCAAGAAATCAAGATAATCAAATATATAAGCAATAAACTTTTAGAGAACAATTGCAAGGAAAAGAAACTTGTGCTTTCAGGTAAAGATGATATTCAAATGACAATAAGCTTGAAATGATGAGTACAATAATGTAAAACTTGCAATTACAAATTGAGCTCACAATTCCAATTACAATGATCAATGATGATGGATGAATGCAAGATCTATCTAACGTGAAGTGTAGGATCTTGGTTAATTCTAATTATATGCCTATGTTGAGGGTGAAAGCCTTCTCCTTAATTGGAAGAAACTAGTCTTAAACAAAGTTGTAGAAAGAGGTGTTAGGGGAGGAGGCTAAGGCCTCATTAATGATACCTACCCTAGACTTCTAACAACCCAAGTGCCTCCATTCCTACAAGGGATTTCTCACAAGAGAATTGCAAGGTCACCTGTTTTAACCGTTGAGTAAAGGTATAGTTCTTGAATTGAAGATGGAGAAGGTTGTCCTAACTTTCTATACAACCAAGATTATGCTTGGAGGTAAATTTTAAAATGCAAGTCTAGATCTCATATGATAATGCAAATGACAAGGAGATAACATAAGATTGTTTCAATGAGACACATGTGAAAATTTTTGAATCTAACACATCAAAAAGTTGAAACCCCTATTGCAATATTTGGTTTAATATCTCCTACGTGTTCTTTACATTAACGAGTTATTTAATAACATAAACATCGAACTAAACACAATTGCAGCCTTCATAAATGTATAGATCAACAACTGAAATAAACGGCGACAACACAAGGGACACCGTTATTTTTGGACAATCGTCCCCGGAAAAACCCAATGCGGGAAAACCAGTGCAGCAGATATGAGGGTTTTATTATTAAGCAGATTTTTGAATACAACTAGGGTGCTAGAAATGGCTCCCCCTTTAGAGGATATCCACCTCTCTCCTGAGAGAGAGATATTCCGACAAATCAGCCACTAAATGATCAACCCCACAGTGACTTTGATTGTTCCTTGTGCTGGACAGTGAAAGTCGCTCCAAGCACTCCTCTAGAACTGTGTCACCCTCTCCCGGCTGATCTCCTCTTAGTCTGCCCCACAAAATCTCCTCAACGCAGCCTCTTCAGCCTAGCGTCAACCTCTACAGCCCTCTGCATTGTCTGCGTCAGCCTCTACAACTTTCTATGTCAGCCTCTGCATCCTCTATGTCTGCCTCTACGGCTTCTGCGTCCTTTGCGCTGGCCTCCTTAACCTCTGCATCAGCCCTCCTAGGCTCTGTGTTCCCTCTTCCGACACCTTGTTGCCTCTCTGATATGTATTCTTCAACCTTGGATCGAAATCCCTTGTTGAAATGCCCCTCACTGCAACTAATGTCTAACTCGATTTCCTCAACAAACCTAGCCCCAGAAAATCGAATTCTTTATCTCTCTTGGTGTATTTCCAACTGACCCTCAAGCTTCTTCCTATACTTTTCCTGTTGACGATTAAACCACTGAGATTAAGTCTCTAATCAACGGCTAAGATTAGATTTGGCTTAATCCTCATTATTTAGAACTTTCTCACCCATATTATATTAATACACATTAATATTTTAATTTTCCTAAGTTTAGGCTTAGGAACTCATTAAAAATATTAATTATTTTAATATCTCTTCATCCGAGTCGAATTTCTCCAATCAATTTCTGGGTCTTGGAGATCTCATGTCCCTTAGCCTCTCCACCAAAATTCATGGCTAGAGCACATCCAATGCTGCTACCAAAATTCAACACTCCCTCTTAGCGAGGAATGTGTTCTAGTAATGCTTCACCATAGAAGCATCACACTGATCTTCTGCATCGGTACCTATGTTGATGCTTGGCCTGCTATCCCACATCCACTGCACTGCTACTTCCTGTATTGCTGCCCATGACACTGCCACTATTACATCTGTACTGTAGCTCCCTCTCAACATCAATGTTGCGAACATTGCGATCGGGATTAAATCGATGAGGATATGAAATCGGAAAAAATCGTAAAACTCGGGATAAAATCGATAACCCGAACCCGAATCGCAATATTTTCAAAATGAAAAAATGAAAAGATTCGGGTACCCGAACCCGAATCTGGTACTTGGGACGAGAACCCGGGACGAGTTCGAGAACCCCACCCCCGGGTTCAGGAACCCATGCAACATAGCACTTTATCTAATCTATTCCTACCTACTTGTTATTTTTCATTAACAAGTTATTTACAATGTAAACACTGAAAATAAACACTAGTGCATGCTCAACATATTACAGATCAGCAACTAAAAGAAACAAGAACAAACACACCATATGACACCATTATTTTTGGACTAATGTCCTCGGAAAAGCCCAATGCAGGAAAACCAGTGCAGCTATCTGAGGGTTTTCTTATTAAGCAATATTAGAGTACAATCTGAGTGCCGAAACTGGCCTACCCAACAGAGAATTTCCTTAGCAGTAATACCTCTCTATTTCAGACAAATCTACTTGCTGAAACCCCGAATAATCCTTCGGCAGCTACTCAACACCAATCTGCCTTTGAAACCCCAGCATCTGCCCAATCTGGACTAGGTCAGCCTCTCCTAGCCCAACGATGGCCTTGCGTCAACCCATCTTGGCCTGCGTCAACCCCAAGAGGCTCAGCGTCAGCTCTCTGAGCCTTTGCGTTAGCTACGTTGGCCCCTCTGGTGCTATGCAGAACACTTAGCTGCCTCTGCGTGAGCACTAGCTACTCCTGCGTCTCTCTCTCTGGTTGCTCTGTTGCTATCTCAACACTATCTCTGCCACTCTGTCTCTCTGTACTCAATGCCCCTCAACTACTCTCCCGATTACTGATTCTATCTCTCTTAGCAAACCCTGCTCTAGAGAATAGAATGACTGATCACTCTGGTGTATTTTCCAAGTGACCCTCAAGCCTCCTCTTATACTTTTCTTGTTGACATCTCAACGGTCGAGATTAAGTCCCTAATCAACGGCTACGATTAGATCTAGCTTGATCCATGTCTTTTGGACCATTCTAACGCAGATTCATATTAATACACATTAATATTTTATTTACCCTAAGTTTAGACTTAGGGACTTGTTGTCGCACAGATTGTCACGACAACGCTCAAACCGAGGGCTGTCACCCTGATCCTCGATCTCTCCGTTTAAGCCGTCTCCCACGGCTAAGGGGGTAGACCCTATGGGACAAAGGATGACCAACTGTGGACCAGTTGGGTTGGGAGACACAACAAGGCAAATTAGCACTTGATTGATTTTAAAAGTTAATGTACCAGTGCCTTATGGAGTTAATGATTAAATAATTGTTTATCAAAAGCTGCAGAAATATGAACTTTGTAATTCCACCATTAACAATCATTTATCATCAAATAACCCAAACAAAGATTAATTTTACCAAATGCGAGATAATCGATAAATGCTCAATGCCTTAACAATATTCCAACAATTAAAATTCAAAAGATTATATGCTTAAAATAACCATGCAATTTTTAAATGCTAACCAGTGATCACTTTCATATAGTTGATCTTCAAATGAACATCTAAGCATGTTTAACCACATAAAAATGATAAATATTAATCCCACATCAAAAATCTATTAGCCTTAGCAAGGTACACCAAAACTTGGAAACGTGACAAAATATGCTAAGACTAAATGCGACACAAAAAATATTTTAGAAAAAACAACTTTTTATATGATTTTTATATATTTTTTTATTTTTTATGAAATTTTAAGATTAAAACAAAACAAAGAAAAAATCCTAAATAAAAATAAAATTTAATCTAAATCTAATGTCTAATCTAAAATCTAAAAAGAACCTTTAGATGCCCCTTTTGTATTTTTGTAAAAGCTTAAAACAAAACAAAAATTGAAATCCTAACAAAGTTTAAAATCTATTCTTCTAAAAAAAAAATAAAGGAACTTTTCAACATTTATTGAATTTTATTTTTTTTATTTTTTTTATTTTTATTTATATATGAGATTTTTTGATTTATAAAAAAATCAAACAAAGCTAAATTTGAAACTAAATTAATCTAAAGCCAAACATAAATAAAATCTAAACTACTATGCTAACACTAAGTCCTAACTAAAAGAAACGTATACATGAAAACAAAACTACGCATAACCCTAGCTCGTATATACAAAACAAAAATCGAAATGTATTTTTTTTGTTAGCAGGTACACGGAAGGGATTTCGACGGCAGCAAAGGAAGGATCGATGGCGAGGAAGGAGACGAGAGTGAAGGCAGCGGTTGAGGAGCAAAAGGCGGAGATTTTGCAGGTTTCAGAGACAGCGCGGCAGAGAGAAATGGACGATCACGCAGAGAAATGCGATTTGGGAGAGCAGCAAAGGCATAGACAGGGGATGTGTGGTAGCAAAGAGACAGTCGTACACAGGTCTTGAAGGAGAAAGGGAGAGGGTTTGGTCTGCGAGCAGTGTGGCAGCAAGAGGCAGCGCTAGAGAGGGTTGAGGTTATTTGGCAGCTGCAATGCTGAAGATTTGCTTGCAGGCTTGGCAGAATGAAGTTGCGTTTTGATGGAAAGAGCTGATAGACAGTAATGTTGAAGCTCGGTAACAATCCAGGAGCTCCACACAGCCTTCTTAAAAAAAAAATTCGAAAATTTTTCTGGAAATAAAACCCCAACCAGCAGATCGTTGACCTTCTTCAGAAAAATTTGAAAACTTGTTGAAGATTATCCCTGCAAAATTTTCAAAACCTGTACCTGCAACCTGAAAACAATGAAAACAAACAACCAGAACCTGAAAATGTAAAAAATAAATGAAACCCTAAAAACCCTAAGAACCAGCTAAATTACAGCATTCACAGATTTATGACTCTAAGCAGCCAGATTTGTCAATAATCCATAGAAATATTTTCAGAATGTTAGATTTACTATGAGATACTTTAGAAAATCTCTCATGCATTCAAAAGATAAATTTAAATGGTAGACCCAGAATCGAAACTAGCTGGGCTCTTCAAAAAAGTGTTTTCCGAGATCTGGCTAGTTCAGCCTAGAACTTCCCCAAGCGCCCATTGATATTCTCAATTTAGATTTCCTGCACAGCTCACTTCAACTATCAATAAAGAGGGAAAACACAGTACTAAATTCCAAATCCAATGGAGATACCTGCCATTATTTCCAGAAATTCTACTATCATTAAAACCCTAGTGAGTGAACAAGATACCTATGTTCAACATCACTCTTCATCAAGCTATTACCAATGGCTAAAATTAAATTTATGCAGAAAAATGAAACAGCTTACAGCATTTCAGGAGAGTAACACCAGCAAGATTTCAACCCCAAAGTCTTTCTTTATTGCACAAGAAAAATTTTACAAGAGAGCTTTCTTCAGCACAAGACTTACATATCAAATGATCTCAAATGAAACCTGACACCCTATTTTAAGGAAAAAATCCCAACGGCTAGTTCGAGTGATCCATGTCAAACTAATCTCGACCGTCGATGAGGATCAAAATCCCTTTCAATCTCATCCGTCGAAATTTTAAATGCATTTTACTATATTAAAAAGTTAAAATCTTGCATTTATTTTCTCAAAATTTTGACTTATTATTATTTTATTATTTTATTTTATTTTTTAATTTTTTAATTTATTTTTTAAATTTTATTTTTCTATTTTTTAGTTTTTTAATTATTTTTTTTATTTCTTAATTTTATTTTTTTATTTTTTTTATTATTTTTATTTTTTATTTTTGGATCCTCGAACTTAGCCTTTGGAAAAATCACCTAGGACCTAGGACTTAGGACTTATGAGGGGATTAAACATTTTCTAACCCTCAAGACACTTTATATCATGACTCTTACAATTTTACATCTCAAGGGGGAAAACCCATTTGACATAGACCCTCATAGACCACCCAGTTTTGCGACACAACTATAATCTAGCAGATCAAGCAATTTGTAATAACCTAACCAAATAGTTAGAATTATTTCCAAATTACTTTTACATAAACTCGAAGCACACTAGGATTCCCCTAAGATTCCAATGACAAAATCCATTCTGGCTTTGGGGTTAGGCTGAAGGAAAATTCTGTCGATCATGGATCAATGAGACAAAATACCTTCCAGAACGTAGATTATCACTAGAAAATTAGGTTTTCCTAGGCAATTTACATACATGACTCAGATCTGCTAAGATTATTTACAATTTACACATGCAGACTGGGTTTACAACATAACGTGATCGGGTCGACGATCACTATCAAATGGCATGAACACGTCGATCAAGCACTATCCCTTTTGCGAAAAAGGGGGTGTACTGCTATGGGTAGTTGACACATAGTGGTCAACATCTGGCTCTACTTGGGGACACGTTGCTGCATTGTAAGAATGTGAGAATCCAGGATCTGCACCCACGCAACACATAACCAAAAATAAGTAGCGTCCATCCAAAAATCATCATATAATATTAAGTACATGAAAGATATAAGCTCTTCATTTATTAACTATCTAGTAACATGAAAGGTAAATCTAATCCTAAAACATAAATAAAATGCTGAAATGACAAGGAGTAAGGTTAGAAATACAATACAGAGGATGCCCCTTGGCATCAAATGTCATCTTTGAAGAACAGCTTGAGCATTTGGCCATTTGCAGGTAGATCAAGTGGTTCGCCATCCAATCTGCTCAAGTGGAATGAGTTTGGTCCAGCTATATCTTGAATGATGTGCAGTCCTAGCCACAAACTGTCGAATTTCTTATGTTTTCCTGGCTTTTCATTCTCACGATCCCAAAGAAGTACCATATCTCCCACCTGTAAAGATCTAGATCGAGAAGATTTATCAAAGCTTTTCTTAACGTTAGATTGATTTTTACATATAGCATAAAAAGCTGTCCTACAAGCTTCATCTAACTCCAAAATCTGATCTATTCTATTCTAAACAACATCTTTATTAGTAGAAAAACGCTGAAGGAGCTGATAAGCTGGCAATTTCAGGTGCACAGGTAAGGTTACATCCAAGCCATAAACTAATTCAAAGGGAGATTTACCAGTAGCTTTTTTCTTAGTGATCCTATCTGCCCATAAAGCATACTTGATTTTGCTATCCCATGATCTCTTATTATCTCCTACCATCTTCTTGATAATGGTTATGAGATTCTTGTTACTTGATTCAACCAGACCATTACCCTGAGGATAGTAATTTGATGAATGAGATAAGACAATTCCATACTTGAAACAGAAAGACGAAAACTCTGAGGAACTAAAAGCTTTGGCATTGTCAGTAGTGATCTTAGCAGGGACACCAAATCTAGTAATGATATTATTTTCAATGAAATCCATAATAACCTTTTCAGTGGCATTCTTTGCAGGAATGGCTTCAACCAATTTAGTGAAATAATCAGTAGTAGTCAAAATCCATGAGTAGCCATTGCTAGAATTATCGTGGAACTTCTCGATGAAGTCCAAACCCCAATGGTGAAAAGGTGCCTCTACAATGATTGGTTGCAGGGGCAGGGCAGCAAGCTTCTGTTTCCCAGTGAACAGTTGACAGGCTTAACAAGTTCTAACAAACTTATGCACATCAGAAAAAATTGAAGGCCAATAATAAGCAGTCTCAGAATTTTGTGGGCGGTAGTTCTAGCAGCATAATGACCACCATAAAATCCTGAATGAAACTCAGAGATTAATTTCTTGGACTCAATTTCATCAACACACCTAAGTACTATGCCCTCAGGATTTCTCCACCCAAGGCCATACTTCATAAGGCAATACTTAGTGGCTTTTAGTCTAAGAGCCCTTCTCTTATTAGCGACTAAATGGTTAGGACATGTAAGATTCATCAAGTAATAAACAATTTCCTTGTACCACTCATGCTCTCCTAATCTTTGCAACTCAGGCGAAGATAGATCGCTAAGACAAAACAGACCAAGAGCCTTTTCGTTACCTTCGATCAACATTTGAGCCAAGCCTTGGCCTTTAACTAGCTTGGTGGGTCTGATCTCCAAATCATATTCTTGTATTTTAGTAACCCACCTAGCGCGAGTCCCTAAGCAATCGGTTTGAGTTAATATATCTTTAACAGCAGAATGTGGGACGGAAGCAATGATTTTAGAATAACCCACATAAGTTTGAAGTGCTTAAGAGATTTGATCAGGGCATAAGCTTGCTTTTCCATGGTATTGTACTTCAATTCGGAATTTTGAAGTGCTCTACTCATGAAAGCAATAGGCTACTCGTGACCATCTTTACTCTTTTGTAACAGGACACCAGCAATGGTATCTTCGGAAGTGAAAGAGAAAATCATGAAATCCTTGGAATAATCGGGACTCACTAAGACAGGGGCTCTTGCAATAGCACATTTGATTTCCTGAAAAGCCTTTTTGTCATCTTCTTGCCAAACAAATTTTACATCTTTCTTCAGAAGACTTTGAATAGGCTTAGCTACTTATGTGTAATTTGGAATAAACCTTCTAAGAAAATTTGTCTTTCCAAGGAAAGACTGAAGGGATTTAAGATTATGAGGAATAGGAATCTTTTGGATTGCGAGGAATCTTTTGGATTGCTTCAATTCTTTCAGGATCAATCTTGATTCCATCTTTAGAAATGATATGGCCAAGTAATTTCCCTTTGGTTACTCCAAAAACAGACTTAGTTGGATTCAAAGAAATCCTTTATTCTCTACATCTATCAAAAACCTGCCTAAGATGATTTATATGACTGATACCATCTTTAGAAAATACAGTAAGATCATCTTGGTAAATTTCAATAAATTTTCCGATTAACCCCTTGAAGGCATGATCCATAGCTCTTTGAAATGTAGCCCCAGCGTTAGTTAATCCAAACGACATTCTAATGTATTCAAAAGTACCCCATGGTGTGGTGAATGTGGTTTTGTGACGATCTTCCTTTTTAACCCATACCTGATTGTACCCAGAAAAACCATCTAGCAACGACATCATTCCAGAACCGGTTACTCTTTGCAACAAAGTCTTCATGTTTGGCAAAGGGTAATTATCTTTCTTGCATGCTAGATTAAGATTTTGAAAATCGACACAAAGCCTTATCGTACCATTCTTTTTCCTAACAATCACCAGATTTGAACACCATGTCGAATGCCTTGTTTGAGCGATAATTCCTACCGCAAGCATTTTTGCAAGCTCTTTCTGAACCAAAGGGGCTAACTTAGGATTAATCTACCTAAGCTTCTGGCGAAAGGGTTTAGCATTTTCGTCTTTTAAGGGGATAGTATGTTCCATGACATCTTCCCTATAGCCCTTTCATTCATCATAAGAAAAAGCTAAAACATATCGATATTCGCGAAGTAAATTAGTTAACTTTTTTCTTTCCTCCACACTAGTACCTTTACCAATTTTAACAGTCTTTGGGTTCTCAAGAGTACCAATGTTTATCTCGAGATATTCGCCTGGGTCCATTTTATTTTCCTCTCTCAACTTCGTGGCATCATGATGATCAAAGTGTTGCTCTAAGGCAACCACATTCCTAGGAGTAGGATTTATGATATGCTCATGATTAAAGGATCCATCCTCCTCAGAATCTATCCGGAAATCTTCAAACTCATCCAGACTATTAAAAAAACGAATGACTTTCTTTTCATCATTAAAGACTTGCCAATGCTCTGAGTTATTTGGAACAGACAGTGTAAATATTACTTCCATTTTGATCTTATCCTTAATTAGCTCATCAGATAATTGGAAGGTAGTAGCAGCTACGACAAGTTCATCCGCCAAACTATTTTGCTCTCTTGGGATAGCTTCGAGGTCAAGGGCATCAAAGTGTTCCATAGTATCCCACACAGCATTTTGATAATTCCTTAATCTTTGATTTTTACATGTGAATTTATTTTTAAGTTGCATGATAATTAAATCAGAATCCCCCTTAATGCTAAGCAACTTAATTCTCAAAGATTTTGCCAATTCAAGACCCAACAGTAAAACCTCATATTCAGCGACATTGTTGGTTGCTTCAAAGTCTAATCGATAGGCAAACTTGAAAATGTGACCAAGAGGAGATTTAAGCATTGTTCCTGCACCTTTACGCTGCCTAGACGATGCACCATAAAAGTACATGTACCAAACTCTATCATTGAGATCCTTAATCTTATCATCAGGAGGAATTATGAAATTAGACATGATAGTGTAATTCCCAATGTCAAATTGTTCTTTAATTATCTCGTTGTGAGGTCTCTTAGGATCTTCAACATGGAATTTTCTTTCGGGCTCTCTATTAAGTCTTACAAAACCATCACCTCTAGGAGAAGGAATCATAGCATATGACCAATTCATTTGAATACTTCCTCCTAGATCAGAGGCCCACTTTCTGGATAGAAGCATGCCCCAGGCATCAGGCACATCAACAACAACAATATCCATAACAATCATGATGTCTGGGTAAATTGATAAATGAACTTGTAAATCTTTAATCAAACCATGCACTTCAATTTTTTTAGAATCCATGGCACATATATTATAATAGGGTCTAGAAACTCTTAAGTTAAGCTATTCCATGACCCTTTTAGTCATGACACAAGCTGATGCACCAGAATCCAACATGCAATTATTCAATTTATATCCATTAACCAACAAGGTGATAAAGAAAGGCTGGTGATCTTTGTTATCCGCATCTAAGCTTTGCAAATATATGGGAGCATCGTAATAGTCAACTTCCTGGGTCTTCTGTTGAGAAATATTTACTTGAAGACCTTGAATAGCTTTTAGTAACTTATCTCTTTGGGAAGGGATTTTAGCAATCTTGGAGACAGGAACCCAAATTTTCGCATTGTTAAACCAACTTCCCAAATCGACATCTAATCCAGAGTTTAAACCAAGTTAAAAGTTAGAGGGGGAATTTGATTCTTGCTCTGATCTTTATCCCTTCTCTGATAGGTTAAACCTTTATCTCTAGCAATTTCCATGATTTGCTCTGGAGAGGGTTTTTCACCATATAACTTACCCAAAATGTCATCTTCATTTTCAAGGTTATTTATACTAAAATCTGATGAAGGATTCATAACGTCACGACTATTTTCCTTGACTTACATCCAATCATCCATAGACAAAGGAAACTTGTTACCCACTACATTTATTTGATCACCTGCCCCAAACATTCCATTGTCTAAAATTCTTCTAACGATGGGACAAGTGGCCTCTTCATGAAGAGCATCACAAACCCGACAGTAAGGTGGAGCATTATCGACCAAATTAGTAAACGGATTAGGAGGTCTCTGCTCACTAGATTGACCCTTCTTTTACCAATTGTTATTTCTGTTATTATTATTTCGAGGTTGGAAATTTTGCGTTTGTGCTCTTTACATTTGGACCAACCTATTATGCAAAGTAGCTATCTCCTTATTATGATAAATTTCCATGCTTTCAATCTTTTGGAGCAATTTCAGAACAAGTTCACTTTCAGGCTCTTGAACTGCTTTTCCTTTAAGTTCTTTTAGTTTCGTAGCAGCCCTATCGAAACCTGGGATCTCAGACTTCCCAGATGCCGCCTTGTCCTTTTCAAGCTCTATAGCTAAGGCTTGGCAATCCTTATAATCATTAAGTCTAGCACGCCTCAATTCATAAGAGGGCTTAGGACTAAAGGCATCAATGTAAAAATCTCGAAGAGATTTGTCGGTAGGTTTATAGTCTTGAGGTAATTCTCTAACAATATCATTAAACATTTTGTTAAATTCTTCAACAGTTTCATTCTCTCTTTTTTTTATTATGCTAATAGCTTTCACGAGGTGTCTTCCTTCTCTCTTATCTCCATACTTTTCCTTAAAGGCATCAATGATCGATTGTAAGGAATTAAATGAATTCCGAGGCTTTTTTGCAAGCTAGTCATGAGCATCGCCCTCCAAGGTTATAATAAAAAGAGTCATTCTAACATCTTCATGATCGAAATCAGCAGACCTTGCGTACTTACCCATCCATATACTAAAAGCTCTCAGATGTGAATTACCACTAATCGCGTTATCTCCATGAAAGCTAGGCAGCTTATCTTATCCCAAGCGTTGGAAGATCATTGGGATAACCTTGAAAGTTAGAAAAATCGCAAGGAGCATATATATTCATGATGTCGTGCCCAACTGAACTGGTAAAAAAACAAATGGATATCAGAGAGGGCTTCTTGTCCGAGGTTAACAAGAAGTGTACGAGAAGAGAGTTTGTGTAATCGTACCCTGAGAGCCCTTTCAAGATCAGGAGCAGGATTGCACAAACTACTTGGATGCCTTCTAGTATACACTCTTGCACATGATATATGAAGTGGAGTCGCCACCCGGACAGGAAGTGAAACACAGAAAAGCTATAAAGGAAAGGACCAAGGACAGAAAAACTCTATCCCCGGCAACGGCACCAAAAAATGTTGTCGCACAGATTTTCATGACAACGCTTAGACTGGGGGCTGTCACCCTGATCCCCGATCTCTCCGTTTAAGCCATCTCCCGCAGCTAAGGGGAGTAGACCCTTTCCCTATGGGACAAAGGATGACCAACTGTGGACCAGTTGGGTTGGGAGACACAACAAGGGAAATTAGCACTTGATTGATTTTAGAAGTTAATGTACCAGTGCCTTATGGAATTAATGATTAAATAATTGTTTATCAAATGCTGCAGAAATATGAATTTTGTAATTCCACCATTAACAATCATTTGTCATCAAATAACCCAAACAAAGATTAATTTTACCCAGTGCGAGATAATCGATAAATGCTCAATGCCTTAACAATATTTCAGCAATTAAAATTCAAAAGATTATATGCTTAAAATAACCACACAATTTTTAAATGCTAATCAGTAATCACTTTAATATAGTTAATCTTCAAATGAACATCTAAGCATGTTTAACCACATAAAAATGATAAATATTAATCCAACATCAAAAATCTATTAGCCTTAGCGAGGTACACCAAAATTTGGAAACGTGACAAAATATGCTAAGACTAAATGCGACACAAAAAATATTTCAGGAAAAAAAAAAAAAAAAAAAACAAACAAACAAAACAAAACAAACAAAACAAAAACAAAAAAAACAAAAACAAAAACAAAAACAACAACAACAACTTTTTATACGATTTTTATATATTTTTTATTTTTTATGAAATTTTAAGATTAAAACAAAACAAAGGAAAAATCCTAAATAAAAACAAAGTCTAATCTAAATCTAATGTCTAATCTAAATCTAAAAAGAACGTTTAGATGCCCCTTTTGTATTTTTATAAAAGTTTAAAACAAAACAAAAATTGAAATCCTAACAAAGTTTAAAATCTATTCTTCTAAAAAAAAAAAAAATTATGAACTTTTTACATTTATTGCATTTTTTTTTTAATGAGATTTTTTGATTTATAAAAAAAAAACAAAGCTAAATTTGAAACTAAATTAATCTAAATCCAAACATAAATCAAATCTAAACTACTATGCTAACACTAAGTCCTAACTAAAACAAACGTATACATGAAAACAAAACTACGCATAACCCTAGTCCGTATATACAAAGACAAAAATCGAAATGTATTTTGTTTGTTAGCAGGTACGCGGAAGGGATTTCGACGACAGCAAGGGAAGGATTGATGGCGAGGAAGGAGACGAGAGTGAAGACAGTGGTTGAGGAGCGAAAGGTAGAGATTTTGCAGGTTTCAGGGACAGCGCGGCAGAGAGAAATGGACGATCACGTAGAGAAATGCGATTTGGGAGAGCAGCAAAGGCATAGACAGGGGATGCGTGGTAGCAAAGAGACAGCTGTACGCAGGTCTTGAAGGAGAAAGGGAGAGGGTTTCGTCTGCGAGCAGGGTGGCAGCAAGAGGCAGCACTGGAGAAGGTTGAGGTTATTTGGCAACTACAATGCTGAAGATCCGCTTGCAGACTTGGCAGAATGAAGTTGTGTTTTGAGGGAAAGAGTTGATAGACAGTAATGCTGAAGCTTGGTAACAATCTAGGAGCTCCACACAACCTTCTTAAAAAAAAAATTCAAAAATTTTTCTGGAAATAAAACCCCAGCGAGCAAATAGCTGACCTTCTTCAGAAAAATTTGAAAACCTGTTGAAGATTATCCTTGCAAAACTTTCAAAACCTGTATCTACAACTTGAAAACAATGAAAACAAACAACCAGAACCTGAAAATGTAAAAAATAAATGAAACCCTAAAAACCTTAAGAACCAGCTAAATTACAGCATTCACAGATTTATGACTCTAAGCAGCCAGATTTGTTAATAATCCACAGAAATATTTTCAGAATGTTAGATTTACTCTGAGATACTTCAGAAAATCTCTCATGCATTCAAAAGATAAATTTAAATTGTAGACCCAGAATCGAAACTGGCTGGGCTCTTCAAAAAAGTGCTTTCCGGGAGCTGGCTGGTTCAGCCTAAAACTTCCCCAAATGCCCATTGATCTTCTCAATCTAGATTTCCTTCACAGCTCACTTCAACTATCAATAAGGAGGGAAAAACAGTACTAAATTCCAAATCCAGTGGAGATACCTGCCATTATTTCCAGAAATTCTACTGCCATTAAAACCCTAATGAGTGAACAAGATACTTGTGTTCAACATCACTCTTCATCAAGCTATTACCAATGGCTGAAATTAAATTTATGCAGAAAAATGAAACAACTTACAGCATTTCAGGAGAGTAACACCAGCAAGATTTCAACCCCAAAGTCTTTCTTTATTGCACAAGAAAAAGTTTACAAGAGAGCTTTCTTCAGCACAAGACTCACAAATCGAATGATCTCAAATGACCCCTGACACCCTATTTAAAGGAAAAAATCCCAACGGCTAGTTCGAGTGATCCATGTCAAACTAATCTCGACTGTCGATGAGATCAAAATCCCTTTCAATCTCATCCGTCAAAATTTTAAATGCATTTTAATATATTAAAAAATTAAAATCTTGCATTTATTTTCTCAAAATTTTGACTTATTATTATTTTATTATTTTATTTTATTTTTAATTTTTTAATTATATTTTTAATTTTATTTTTCTATTTTTTAGTTTTTTTATTTTTTTATTTTTTATTTTATTTTTTAATTTTTTAATTTTTATTTTGGGATTCTCGAACTTAGCGTTTGGAAAAATCACCAAGGACCTAGGACTTAGGACTTATGAGGGGATTAAACATTTTTTAACCCTCAAGACACTTTACATCATGACTTTTACAATTTTACATCTCAAGGGGAAAAACCCATTTGTCATAGACCCTCACCAGTTCTGCAACACAACTATAATCTAGCAGATCAAGCAATTTGTAATAACCTAACCAAATAGTTAGAATTATTTCCAAATTACTTTTACATAAACTCGAAGCACACTAGGATTCCCCTAAGATTCCAATGAAAAAATCCATTCCGGCTTTGGGGTTAGGCTAAAGGAAAACTCTGTCAATCATGGATCGGTGAGACAAAAAACCTTCCGGAACGTAGATTATCACTAGAAAATTAAATATTCCTAGGCAATTTACATACATGACTCAGATTTGCTAAGATTATTTACAATTTACACATGCAGACTGGGTTTACAACATAACATGATCGGGTCGACGATCACTGTCGAATGGCACGAACATGTCGATCAAGCGCTATCCCTTTTGCGAAAAAGGGGGTGTACTGCTATGGGTAGTTGACACGTAGTGGTCAACAGGACTCCATTAAAAATATTAATTATTTTAATATCTCCTGATCTGTTTAGAATCTGCCAAAACCCTTTTTGTGTATTGGAGATCTCATGTGCCTCAACCTCTCCACCAAATTTTGTGGCTAGATCACATCTGATGCTACCCAAACCAACATGCTCTAGCCTTGAAATTTGGAGGAGAGGCTAAGGCACATGAGATCTCCAAGACCCAGAAATCGTTTTGAGAAATTCCAACCAAATGAGGAGTTATTAAAATAATTAATATTTTTAATGGGTTCCTAAGTCTAAACTTAGGAAAATAAAAATATTAATGGGTATTAATAAAGATAGGGGTGAGAAGCTTCTAAGAGACGAGGATCAAGTATGTTTTAATCTTAGTCGTTGATTAGGGACTTAATCTCAGTCGTTGATTTGTCAATAGGAAAAGTATAAGAGAAGACCTGAGGATCATTAGGAGATACACTGGCAGATACTTAGTATCTCAAGGAAAATTGATTCTCAAGTAGAGGAGATCGATTTCAGAGGGAGAGTTGCAGGGTGTAGGAAGAGGAGGGGATCAACACTAGGCAGTGACTGAGGAGGAGGTGACACAGGGATAATGGGAGACAACGTAGAGAGAGACGCAGAGCTGACGCAGGGAGACGCAAAGCCATGCTGGGCCACGTAGAGTGACACAGTAGTGGGTGCAAGGTCTCCAAAATGTCAGAAGGTCTCAAAGGGAAAGTCTCTGGTGTTTTCTTTCAGTTTCTTTGTTAAATCATTCCTTGTAAAAGCATTTGTTGTTGAAGATTAATAAAGCCCTCATTTGCTGCACTAGTTTTCCCACTTTGGGTTTTTTCAGGGACAATTGTCCAAAAATAACTGTGTTGATGTGATTGGTTCTTGTGCATGTATTTTTCTCTAGGTAATTGTTTGATAATTGCAGTAGAATTTATTTAATATTTGCTAAAGGAATGTCGTAAATAACTTATTGTGAATAATAAGTAGGTGAAATAAATCAGTTGTTGCAGTAGTAGAAATTTTCACACTATCTCCTCTCCTTTCTGCATCTGATATGACCTCAGTTGATTCTCCAATAACATCTTCAGCTACACAGAAAAGCCCTAGTAACAAACTCATCAAGGTCTCCCACATTTCTCTTGTTGTCTTCTTCTCAGCAATATGTGGTATGACATGATCTTTGACCCTGTCTAGGATCATGCATTTCGCCTTCGCCTAGGCCTCCTCATACTTCTCCTTTGCAGTCAGGTCAACTGGGACAGCAACTGTTTTCAAGGCATAGTCCTTTATGCAATGTTTATCCAAATGACAAAATTGGAATCCCCGTCCAATCTGTCCTGATTCCTCAATCAGTTCATTGCCATCTTTGCCCTTTTCCGCTAGACTCCCTCTGAGTCCTGATTTCCCTCCTGTAAATCCTCCTACCAACTATGGAATCTCTCCTCTTCAACCCCCTTTGCTACTGCAACTCAGATCTGGATTTCTTGGTTAGGAATCCGTCGAGATAGTTCTTCCCTCTACCTTTGTTCTGTCTCCTTAGACATTGTTTTGTACTGACAAAACCAGTGTCCCCCCAGCTCCTCAAATCACAATCTGCACAACTCCCTTAGCCCCGGCAACTGAAGAACCTGAGCCCTTTAGGCTTTGCGCAATCACGATGTAGGTTGAATTTGCTCCTCCCGACCATCTACATCAATCCTTTCTGGCTGAGAAGGATGACTTGGCTCTTCGTGAGCCTGTTATGCCCCTCTCCGCCTTTGCGTTGGCCCTTCTCCTGGCTCAGAATGCTAATGCAGGCTCTGCGTAAGCCTTTGCGTCACCCTCTTTGCACTGCGTCACCCTCTTTGCACTGCTTTTCTGCTGCAAATTCTCAGATTTCTTTGGTTGGTGTCTTCAGTCCTCTTTGATCTGCAATTGCTTTGATACCATGTGAAAATTTTGAATCTAGCACATCAAAAACCCCTACTGCAATATCTAGTTTACTATCTCCTAGTTGTTCTTTACATTAACAAGGTATTTAATAACATAAACATAGAAGTAAACACAATTGCAGCCTTCACAAATGTACAGATCAATAACTGAAATAAACTGAGACAACACAAGGGAGACCGTTATTTTTCGACAATCGTCTCCGGAAAAACCTAATGCGGGAAAACCAGTGCAACATATATGAGGGTTTTATTATTAAGTAGATTTATGAATACAACTAGGGTGCTAGAAATGGCTCACCCTTCAAAGAATATCCTTGGCAATAGTACCTCTCTATGGAGACGGATATTCCGGCAAATCAGCAACTAGATGATCAACCCCACAGTGACTCTGATTGTTCCTTGTGCTAGACAACGAAAGTTGCTCCAACCACTCCTCTGGAACTGTGTCACCCTCTCTGGAACTGCTCACCCTCTCCCAACTGATCTGCTCTCAGTCTGCCCCACAGAACCTCCTCAGTGCAACCTCTTCAACCTAGCGCCAGCCTCTACAGCCCTCTGCGTTGTCTATGTCAGCCTCTACGGCTTTCAGCATCATTTGCGTCTACCTCTACAGCTTCTGCTTCCTTTGCACTGGCTTGCTTAACCTCTGCGTTGCCTCTTCTAGCACCTTAATGCCTCTCTGATATGTATTCTTTAGCCTTGGATCGAAATCCCTTGCTGAACTGCCCCTCACTGCAACTAATCTCTAACTCGATTTCCTCGGCAAACCCAACCCCAGAAAATCGAATTCTTGATCTCTCTTGGCGTATCTCCAACGAACCCTGAAGCCTCCTCTTATACTTTTCTTGTTGATGATTCAACAGCTGAGATTAAGTCCCTAATCAACAACTAAGATTAGATCTGGCTTGATCCTCATTATTTAGAACTTTCTCATCCATATTATATTAATACACATTAATATTTTAATTTTCTTAAGTTTAGACTTAGGAACTCATTAAAAATATTAATTATTTTAATATCTCTTCATCCGGGTAGAATTTATCCAAACGATTTCTAGGTCTTGGAGATCTCAGGTGCCTTAGCCTCTCCACCAAATTTCGTGGCTAGAGCACATTCAATGCTACCAAAAATCAACAATACAATTATGGCAAGATGCTTGAATATATGAAATTTTTAAATCACTTATAACCAAGCTTATTGAATATTACTTGATACAAAAGATTATAAGATTCCAATAGTAAGCCAATGAAGCACTTGAAGATCTACTCAATGAAACAACTTAAATGCTTTTAGTAATAGTGCTTGTTAAGATGTTCTCTACTTATATGTTATAACAATTGAAACAAGTGTGAATTAAATGATGCAAGCACAAGTAATTAATGGCAAATGAGATTGCTAAAAAGATAAAGTGAGAAGATGCAATTTCAAAGGACTAGTTCTAACTTATGACATCAATGCAATTCTAATCTAATCAAATGAGAGCAATTGAAAGGGTTAGTATGCAAATCTAAAACTAGAACAATGAGAAACCAACTAAGAAGATGAGGGCTTTGTTAGTTTTTGTAGCATCGTATGTGTTCTAGCCACTAAATTTTGTTGTGAGGCTAGAATACATGAGATCTCCAAAACCCAGAAATCGTTTCTAGAAATTCCACCTAGAAATGACCTAATTAGATTATTAACCAACTTTTTTATATTTCCTAAGTCTAAACTTAGGGAGTATGGTTAATTAATCAGTGTTAATGAGTATGGTTAATTAATTTGTGTTAATTAAGTCAAAGCAAGAATCATCTAAAAACTCACATGGATTGATCCATAGATGATCCTAGCCATTGATTAAGTTTTAATCTTGGTCATGGGTGCTCCAACAGAGGATTATAAGAGGAGGTTGATGTGGTGATAGAGAAAACAATTGTGCAGATCGATTTCTTGGCAAATCGATTTCCAGAGTAGCAACAGTCAGTTGTCAGAGAGAGAGTCAGAGATTGAAGCAGTGATTGAGGGCAGGGATAGTGAGTTCGAAGGAAAGATTTCTAGATTCGGAGAGGCAACAGCAAGAGGGTCGAGTTATCCCATAGAGGCAACACAAAGGCTCTGTGCCGTAGCTTCAGCAAGGTAGATCGATTTGTTGGTGAGAAAAATCATTCTCAGTTCCATAGGCTAGGAAAAGGTTCTAGAAGGCCAAAGAGACGATTTTTCTCATTAGCTGGAGGCAAAAGGACTTCATCAAAGGTTGGTTGAGGACTAGACATCCAGCAAGCAATGCAAAGGTTGACTCAGAGGGTCATCGGGCCATGTTTTCTAAAGGCAAGGTGTGTCAGAGATAGCCTGTGGGAGAAGGGTAATTCCCTTTAGTATTTTGCCTAGATTTACTTATTTGGATTTTCAATTAGGCATCCATTGACTTACTCAGATTTTGACTACTACATAATAAAATAAAACCCTCATCTGCTGCACCAGTTTCCCAAGTTGGGGTTTTTCTGGGGACTTTTGTCCAAAATAATTGTGCTATTTTTATGTGTGCACTAGCATTTCTTCCAACGTTTATCCTTTCGCAGTTTTATTTGTGTAGATTGCAGTGTGATTTATTTAGTGTTTGTCATAGCAAACAACAAATAAATTGTTAAATTAAATTAATAATTAGGAGAATAATTTTCAGGTGCTAAAATAAGATTCTTGTGTAGGAATTTTCACATGCTATCAGAGCGCAGTTGATCAGCTAGAGAGCTCAGAGGCGAAAAGAGAAGGAATTGCATTGCTTAGTATGGGTAGCAGGCTAAAATTCCCAAGGGCAACGTGGTTATTCTTCCAGGAGGCTGAGTTACTTGTGGAGGTTCGATTTTCTGAGTGAGGGGCAGAAAAATTCAATCCTACCAGATCGAGTGATTCCAGAGGTAGAGGGAGCAACTCATATTTTTCATTGATCAGATTTATAGCTAGGCGCAGTGGTTTTTGCAGCAATTTGCTAGATCAGAGCCAACATCGGGGTGGAAGAGAGAAGAGCACACACAGAGGGAGAATTTTCCTCAGGGAACTTCTACTCTCAAGAAGTTCGATTTTTCTTTGCAGATCAGCAGTTGTTGTGAGCAGATTTTCCCACTCCAGAAGGGAGTGCGAATAGCAGAGCAGCAGCTAAGCAGAAGGAAAGAGGAAGTCTTGGACAAATCATTGAGATGGACGCTGCTGGGCTTCGTCATCAGGACCGGTTGGATGCAGCGTCCAACTACGTTATTTGGAAGGCAAGGATGTCCTTCCTTCTAGATGAACGTGGCCTGAAAGCCTATATTGATGTGGTGGTAGTAGTTCCCATAGATGCAGATCACCTAAAAGAGTATAGAAAGGAGATGGCACAGGCGAAGAGGTTGATCCTAGACAGAGTCTGGGATCATATTATCTCACATATAGTTGGCAAAGATATCGCCAAAGAGATGTGGGAGACTCTCTCCACGCTATACCAAGGTACTTCCGAGCAGTGGAAGATGTACTTAGAGGAGAAGATGAGATACATCAAGATGCAAAAGGGGGAAGGCATAGACCCCTTCCTCACCAAGATTCGGGAGGTCCGAGATCAGTTGTCAGCTATTGGAGCAGCCCTTCAACCCACGAAGCTAGTGCTATTGCACTCAATAGTGTCTCAGAGGAGTGGTAGGTATTCATCCAAAGTATCTTGGGCAGAGATACCTTGCCAAGGTGGGACAGGATGTGGGTCGATTTGCGGCAAGAGGAGTTGAGAGGAGCTCTTCAATGTGGTAACAGGAGCGGATCGAAGCAGGTAAAGGAGGAGGAGAATGTGGCCCTTTCATCTAAGGATCCTAGTTAGGGACAAGGGGAGCAAAGAAAGAATAAGAAGGACCTATCAAAGGTCAAGTGCTTCAAATGTGGTGAGGTTGGTCACTTAGTACACACTATCCTCTGTAGAAGAAGGAAAAGTAGGAGAAGCATGACCAAAAGGAAGCTTCAACAAAGATAGATAGTCTTTCCTCCAGGCTAGAGGAAGACTTCGCTATGTTCATCAATATACCTCCAGGAGTGAGCTGGGGTGACTTGGTGATGTATCCCCAGAGCGCTACAGATGGGTAGGGTCCTTGAGGAGGTCCACCTCATGGATCATTACCTGACTACGAGGGCCCACAATATTCAGTAGTAGGATGTATCAATGTCAGTTGATGCAGTCAGATGCCAAAGTGACAGTTGTAGAGACTAGTAGTAGTCAGATGCTGGGGACCGTAGTGCAGATAAACACTTCAATATATTTTAATCTTCGCCCTTGATTTTTTATTTTCGAATTTATCATTTAATTCCATTTTAACTAGCTCAAAATTAATTATTTTGAGCTAATTTCCTCAAAATTTGACTTTGACTTAACCACCAAGGTCCAAGGGTCCAAATTTTTTTGAGAAAGACAATGTCCCCTTCATGGAGAACCTTTAAAAATTGATTCTTTCAAGACCCACGAATTTTTCTATTTGGAGATTTTATTTTCCTAGACAATTTTAGTTTGACTCTAATTAATTAATTTTTTGACTTAGGATTTAATTTTATTTTGCCAAAAAAAAATTAATTAATTTACACATTAGGGGATTAATTATTTTCCTAACCCTCTAATACATATGATTTTTCATTTACAAGACTCAAAGAATGAATACACATCCGTCTTAGACCCTCAAGACACATAACCCATCTACGACTCAATATGATCTAGTAAACCAAGTGATTTGTAATAAAATAATTTAGCCTATTAGCTTAAATTATTCCCAAACCATTTTTACATCAAACTCGACTAAAACACTAGGACTCACATAATAATTCCTAATTCAACAATAAATTTCACCCTAGCTTTGAGGGTTTAAGCCAGTGTGGAAAAACTCTGCAAAAAATTGCGATTTAATCCTAAAAATGCGATTTTTTAAACTAAACGATTTAATCCCCCGACTTTTTGGTGACTTTTTCAGAAAGGAAAAAATTACGATTTAATCGTTATACTCCCGATTTAATCGGGAGTTGACCCAAAAAGTCGGCCTCCCTCCCAGGTCGTGGATAAAGAGGCTGCAAAGGCGAAAATGATATAATTTTCTGTTGTTTAATCTTAAGGCAAAGAGTGGAATCTTTCAAACATAGCCCTAGAAATTTGATGATAACGTTGTGTTGTGCAATTTGTTTTGTGTTTGAATCTTAATTTCGAGCATTATAGTTGGTTGGTGTTACTGAGAAAATTAATTGCTTAGTTGCTATATTCTGTTGAATGTTGAAACATATACGGCTATTATTGGTTTGCTCTTGCTGGATGTTATGTCTGCAAAACAATAGGGATCTATATGAGATGTGCAACAAAATATAGAGAAGAGACATTAGCTAGAGGCTAAGATGTTAGAAGGCTGCCATAAGACACTGAGAAGACTATGAAAAAGAAGTGCATACCTACCTCGACGAGCATGATTGTGAGACATAAGAGCAAGAGGACAAGGGGTATCCAGACTAGCAAGCAAGAAAGTGTAAATAGCTAAAGAACATTCCCAAGAATCAATACTGTTATGATCATATTTTTTGTGGATAATGTTGAAAAACATTGGTGATAAAATGCGCTTAGAATGCAAACTGCAAGAGTGTAACATGCTTTTAGTGATCGAATTCACATGTAAAGAATGACATTGTAGTAAAACACTGAAAGCACCTCTAAACTATGACTTCCACTCTAGATGTTAAAAAAAATAAAAATAAAATGAATAACTTTGTGTTTTTTTTAATTTTGCCGATTTTTTGCCAACTTTTTCAAAAAACTCCCGACCTTAACGAGTTTTTCAACTTTTGGACCCTTGCCGAATTAGTCCCAACTTCGACTTTTTCCACATTGGTTTAAGCTGAAGGGAAAAAACTCTTCTGATTAGCCGTGTCAAAAAACACAAGTAATCAATGTGGTTAAGAAACCTCCTAGGATGGAATTCATCATCAAATTATAGGCTTACCTAGGTTGTTACATAGACTCAAGGTTTTACTAAGATCATTTACAATATATAACTTGCAAAATGGGATTACTATGACACATGCACTGATGATATGTGATCTGATCCTTGTTGAAAAAAGTTGGCACTTCCACTTCCCTGGAACTTTGATAATTTGAGTGCAACAAGCCCAATTCTCTTCTTCAATTAGCAATCACTTTTAAATCAATTTAATCTTTCCAGTAAAAAACTGCAATTGTAGATAGAACAATAAATGCAATGACAGTAGAAGACAATCAAGAGCAATAAAAAGAGACACCAAATTTGGTCAAAAACCGAGGAAAAACCCCACAAGTGGGAAAACCCTTTCAAATTCTTCTTCTTATTAGATTGTCATAAAATGTTCAGCAAAGAGATTACAATGATCCTATTCATCTACCGTTAGTCAAAAGTCAACAGCTTTGGCTTTCCAACAAAACAATATCGAAACTCCAAGAAATGAGCCCAAAAGTCAAATCTGGTCAAACTGTCAGATCTGCAATTCTAGTCAAAGTCAACAGCAGTCAAAGATGCCCTAACTAGTCACAAGTCAATGGTCAAACAGCCTCCAAAAGACATCAGTCCAAGGTCAAAATATTCGGCCTTCCAGGCAAGGCAAACCTCAATCAAAACAGCCCCAAACAACTTGGTCAAACTTGGTCAACAGAGAAATTCTGTGCCCAGATCTGTGGTCAACTGCAGTCAAAGTTCCCAGAAAAACTCGATCTTTGTACCAAATAATGTGGCTTCCAAAAACATTCCAAAATGCTAAGTCAAACTATGCCCAATCTCCAAAATGTCAACATTGGTAGAAGGCTGATCCAAGACAGATTTCGGCCTTCCTGAAATTCCCTCTCTCCTACTTGCATGTGTGAAAAGAAGACCTGCAATTTCAGACTGGTCAAACCTCCAAGAAGCAAAAGATGTGTAAGATGCTGCCTCCAAAGGCTGTGACATGTGGTCTAGTTATAGGCTTTGGAGGAGACCCAATTTTGTCTTTAAAGCCAACCTGAACTTTTGTACACATCACATTAAAAATATATTTTTCTTTGACCAAATTAAATTCTTCGAAGGGCAAAGAGGGTCTTCTCTGGATGAAGAAGACTGTCCAAAGGAGGGAATTTGTCCCTGAGCTGCCAAATTAACAGAACTTATTGGAAATATTCAAGAAAATATCAGAAGTTATTGGAAAATATGAGCGTAATAAACTTGAACTTGAAAAGCTCAGAGGTATTGGACAAATTGGTAACCTGAAAAAATCAGGAGAAATTGTAGATATTTGCAACACTAAAGTTACTTAACTTCTGGTTTATTCATTGCCAACTCTAAAGTACGTAATTTACTATTTATTTATGACATATGTAAAGTAAATGCTGAACTCTAATAATTGACCATTAGTTAATAATTACACTAACAGAAGTTTAACATTGAACATGTTCATCCCTTCACTCAAGTTTCCTAGTCTAATTAGTGATTAGAATCTGAATAGGCTGTATTGCATGCTAGCTACACTGTTTTTATGTGTTTTCATGTGTCTGTTTGTCTGTCCGATATAGTTGTTCATGCAGAGTGCTGGGAGACTAATCCGTAACAATATTGATATAGTTGTTGATGCAAGGTGCTGGGAGAATAATTCCTAACAATATTGATCCACAGCCCCTAGCGAGAAATTATTGTTCATTTTACCCTCTGACAGAAGTTACAGGATTGAAACAAAATATTGCAAAACTTTTCATCTGCTAGAAATCATAACAGTAGATGCTTGAAATCTTATTTAAGGTAATCGTGCAAAAGGAAATGAATATGAATAAATTTGAGTAGTAAATAACTTATATGGAATATTGGGATCTAGCAGGAAATAATTGAGGTCAATTCCTATCACAGACTTCTTGGTTACATCATTGTCCTTATCTGTTTGGAGACTTCATTAATTATTTCTATCCATAAAAGTGTATATGGAAAATGGTCCTTAGAATATTTACTACTGTTGTTTCTCTTGGTGATGATTAACCTATATTATAGGTATAGTGAAAATTTATTCTTTGTAACATACTGTTAGTTTTCATACATTTACTGTTTTTTATTCTGCTTGCAGATGTACAGTAGTGGCAATCCAACTAACATTGCAAATCCAATTAAAGATGTAAGCGCCCAGATTGATATCAAAACAGGAGGCGGTAGATTGACACTCTACCAAAACAGTCTTTGCCGTTGTCTTTCTTGGGAGGATATCTTAGCAGCAGGGTATAACCTGGATCCTGATGGTTATCTAAAAACATATAACTCCGAAGATATTCAATTGATTTGCTGTCAAGCTGATGCAAACACATATTGGTCGGTTCCACCTTCAACGGTTAAGAGTTTCATGAAATTTGTCTATGAGGAATTTGATATCCTGTTTTCATGGGAGTTCACAAGGGAAAGACCAAAAGGAAAGGAGGTTGTAAAATACAATCCAACTAAATCAGTTAACTCTTCAGGCTTACTAGATGTTTTGAATGGTACAAGTAATGCAGTCAAAGTGTTTGACATTTATCCAAGATATCTCCGTGTAACTGGCTCCGGAGAAGTGCACATGCTGGAGCAAACTGTGAGTCGCTTCTTCTGCCATGGTTTCTGTTATCTTTCTGTCAGACCTGTTCTGTGTTTAGACAATGAAGGCTCTCATTTCTGTGTTCGAATGTTGATTGTATGTTTGGACAATGCCATCTGATGTAGGAAGACATGGTAAGTGGGGATCTGATTATGAATCAGGGTGCTCAACCATGGTGGGCCTTTCATCATGATAATGTATCAGACGATGAAGGATGTGGCAGCTTAAGAGGCCCAATTGCAATAGTTGTCTCTGAAGAAACACCACGTATGTTCTTAATTGATCTTGATGTTGTTGCCTTCTTGTTGATCATTTTCTGAAATGTGGTTGATTTGACACATTGGTGGAAGGAAACTTATCATTTGCTTCTTATGTAATGTAATATAGCTTAACCATGTCAATATTGTTAACAGAGGGACTTATTGGTGACACACTTAGCAAGTTCAGCATTTGGAGCCTGTATATAACATTTGTGCTGGCTGTCGGCCGTTTCATCAGATTGCAATGCTCTGATCTAAGGATGCGAATTCCTTATGAGAACTTTCCATCCTGTGACAGGTAGGGACTTCATCTCTCTCACCCCCGCACTCCCCATCCCCACCCACATGCGCACACACACACACAACACACACACATAGGCGCATGAATGTGCATGGGCAAGCACATTTTAATATACATGCTTAAGCAATTATACCAACCACAAGTAATTCTTTGTAAGACATTCTTCTTTCCAGAGGGTCTTAAACCATACACGTGACTCTAAATTCTTAGTTTGGATGGTTCTATCCAAAATGTTTCTAGGCCACCATGAAAGTTATGTATTATCTGTCTGGATTGAAGCAAAGATAATACATGTAATGCAGTCACTTTTTTCACAGACTCAATCTTTTTGTTGCATTTACAAAAAAAGTACTAAACTATTTCTGTTTTCATTTTGACTATGTAATTTGCTTCTACATTCATGATTCCATGCTTATGGTGGTTAACATGTTACAATTTCATGTGATTTGTACAGAAACTCTATAGTAACAATTACCTCTAAAAACAAGACTGTGTGTAGGAAATATTGTTTATCAGCCTTTTGTGAGATAAGATCATTTTTACTAGGTTTTGGCCAAAATTTCATGAGGAGAGTTCTTTACAGCCTGTTAGAAACTAGCTATGAAAAGTGTTTTCCACATAGGCTTGGAGCTAGCATGTGGGAAATTTTCCTAAAGTGGGATTTAATTTAACTTTATGAGATATAAAGTTAATGAGGAAAAGTGCACTTTATAATGTCAATGAAAGATTAAAACATAGTCATTGGATCAAGAGGGTCCAAGATTAAATCTCAGCCCTTGATCTTGGAGGCTAGGTGGTGTTGAGAAATCTAGGGCATTAGAATTAATTGATTTCTCTTTTATTAGTGACTGCTTGTGAATGCTTTTTCCTTGTTTAGATTAGGATCTTCTTTATGTTAGTTCTTAGTGTTCTTCTTCATCAAACAGTAACCAATGCATGAACATAAAAGACAAGAGACACAACATGTAGGCTATGAGCCAGGGCCAAAACCTCTCACTCTTTGAGAGGAAAACCTGCACAAATTCTTCTTATAGAGATTCCAATTGACGAATACCAAGACCAAGACCCTTGACCTAGTAGCCTCTCCAAGATCAAGACACAAGTTCTCTTGACAATCAACCTTCTCCTTCGCTCCTCTTCCACTTCGATCTTCTTCGTATCTAGACCTTCTTCATGAGATAGTACCGAGACCTTGTCACATAATAGTGATCTTCTTTGTAACGAATAAAATATATATAAATAATGTAAATGATAAAAAGCATAAATAATTATTAGTTAATTAGTAATTAGGCTGAAGAGGCATGTCTAAATGAGACATGACTCTTCATGAAGAGACACTTGCGTGGTATATAAGCAAGCCTCTCGTTCTCATTTGTAAATCATTCATTCTCATTCTTATTCATATTTAATAATTATTATTTTTATCCTCATGGATATCTTTATATTCCAAGTTTTCTGGAGTAATTAATTTATAGAAGGAACTTTGTTCGCTTCATTTGGTATCAGAGCAGTTTGGTCCTCTAAGTTGCTTAACCGGTGCACAAAGCTCGTTCTCCGATCCAGGTCCTTGGCTATCGAAATTCGTCAACCTTGCTGCTGTACAATTGAAGCATTTTGCTCAGAATTTGGGAGTTTCTCCTTTTCTCCATTTTTCTAGGCCTTTGGCCATTAAAAAAAAAAAATTAAACCAAAAAAGAAATATAAGCAAATAAAATAGAAAAAAGAAGAAGAAAAAAAAAAGTAAAAGAAAAAACAAAATGGATACAAAATCTCATACCAAGTATATTTAAAACTTTTTATGTGGAGAAGCCCGTGGTTTTAAAAACAACCCATGGAAATAGCCCATGGTATTTTAAAAGATAAAGAAAAAGCAGGAATACAAAAGCTCTTATGTGAAAGGTAAATATTACTTTTTACAGGAGGTTTGAAAAACCACCCATGGTAATAGCCCATGGTATTTTAAAAGTTAAAGAAAAAAACGGGGATACAAAAGCTCTTACGTGAAAGGTAAATATTACTTTTTACTTAAAAAGTATTGTGAACATCATGACCATGCCATATGAAAAGACGTGACTTTTATATTTATTAAGTGTGGTGATATCATAAAAGTTTATATCAAGTGAGGTGACATTAAAAGTTATCGAGTAATTAAGTATATAAAAAAAGGGACCAATTTATTATCTATAAAAAAGAAGTGAAACTATTATTATTATAAGATAATAAAGTTATTTTGAAAAGGGATCTTAATATAAAGAAATACATACATATATAGAGGGCAACAATATAAAGGAGTGTTTTTTTAATAAAAGGGTATTCAAGTTTTATTAAAGGAGAATATTTGAAAAATACATATAGAAGAAATAAGTGATATTTTATAATAAAAATAGCTCCAGTTGACATATTGTTTACATAAAAACATCAAGGCAAAAATGGAGACTAGTAATGAAAGGTTTCCTGAAACCCATAGTACATGTGTTTGCACACTATTTAACATTGTTGTCGCGCAGAGTGACACGACAACGCTCGGACCGGGGGCTGTCACTCTGATCCCCGATCCCTCCGTTTAAGCCTGTCTTCCGCGGCTAAGGGGGGTAGACCCTGCGAGATAATGAAGACCAACTGCCAAACAGTTGGGTGGGAGACACGATACACGAGATGATAAGCACTAGATGAATTTAGAGATTTAATAGACCAGTGCCTTGAGAGATTGTTATTAAAATGATTACTTGTTAAATGATATAAAAAGGTGGACCATGAACAGCAATCATCTATCATCAGCTAAAAACACAATGCTCTTAGAATGACAAAAACGATATCCAGCAGCTAAAAATTTGAAAAAGATGAATGCTTTAAATCACCACAAGAATCATAAACCATCAACCAGATATCAATTTCGCATCTCGGTCTTGAAAACATTAGGTCTCAGCAATAAAGATATAATGTGAAAGCAACTGAAATCTGGCAAAAATAATTTTCCAGAATTTTAATATTTAAAAAAAAAAAAAAAAATTAAATCTTTTTTTCAATTTTTTTATTTTTTCAAATACAAACAAAAAGAAAATCTTAAATCTAAACCTAAACCCTAAAAATCCCTTTAAAAATATTTTTTTATTTTTTTTTATTTTTTAAATCAAAATTTAAAACTATGTTAAAATTTGAAAAACCAAACTAAAGCTAAAAATAAACAAATTAAAATCCTAAAAGTTAAATTCTAACTAAAATCAAACCAAAATAAAATCCTAAACTAAACTATGAGAACTTAAAACTAAATCTAAAATGTAAAGAAATTTTATATATATATATATTTTTTTATATTTTAAAACAAAATTTTAAATCTAATTAAAGTTAAAACTAAAACATAAAACTAAATCTAATTAAAATCATTCAAATGAAAACCTAAGTCAAAAAAATTCATTTCTAAACTATGCCAAAGTTATAAATGAAATTATTTACAAACTAAATCTAGAAAAATAAAAATAGAATCAGAACGCATTTTTTGATTTTTGATTTTTTTATAAAACTCAACCAAACCTACGACTAAACAGAAACGCAGCCAAGCAAATCACGCATTTTATGATAGACGACCAAAAAAATTTTCGATTTTACCTGCTCCGCGTGTGACTTGATGCCGCCACTGTAAATTTTCGATCTTACCTGCTTCGCGTGTGACTTGGTGCCGCCACTGTAACCCTGGCAATTTCGATTGAGCCGCACCATTAACCCGGAACTGAGCAACGTTTTTTGGATCAGAGATCAAATCTGAGCATTTTGCAGTGAAGGATTTCGTTTTAGAACGGTTTTGTTGACTAATCGAAATGATGATCACGTCGAAGGCTGTCTGACATTTTCGTATGTCATAGCTGGATCGATTTGCAGACGGCTCCATGGTGATAAACCAATTCAAGACCACGAGCCCAAAAAAAAAAAAATCGATTTATATAATTTACTAAAGCATTGTTGGTCCAATGGTGAAGATGACAGACGGATTTTTGCTGAAAGTCTTCAACTGAGTTCGGATTTTGCAGAGAACCCTAGCCGTCAACTGTGTGGAGCCATTTCTCGTTTGCAAAAGGCGGTGAATGCAAATGCTTTGATACCCGTGTGTTTTGATGGCAGCAGATAAGGTCACGGCTTTGTATTTGCCAGCAAAGGAAATTGACGGCGGTATTGAGATTTATACTAAAACTGTTTGTCGGTTGCCTGAGATACGTTGCTTTCTCCACTTGGCCCTTGTCGACAGCATAATAACCTTTCGCTGCACACTGGCTCAGCTCAAGGTATTTCGATTTGACTTGGATTTGCTGGCTGAGCAGCTGCAAAACAAGAAAAGAAAACCCTAATGTCAAATTTGCATAAAGCAAAAACTAAAACCCTAGGTCAGCTTAATAATTTACAGATTATGGCTCCTGAAATGCCAGATTTAGCTATAACAGCAGAAATATTTCAAAGAAACATAAATTTAAACTTTGCTGTAAGCAGAAAGAAAATCTCTCATGTAAAACAGGAAATAAAACTCTTAATGATTAACCCAGGGCCAAAATCAGCTGGGCTCTGCAAAGAAAAGCCTGTGGGAGTCGGCTGGTTCAGCCTAGAACTTCCCCAAACGCCCACGATTTCCTTCAGAAAGGTTGTCCTGCACATCTCAAGCAACCATCAGCAAAGAGAGAGAGAATGCTGCTAGATCTCAGGAAATAATGGAGATACCTGCCATTATCCCAGAAACCCTAGCAACACTCAAACCCTAGCAAGTGAACAAGATACCTATGCTCACAATACTCTAAAAACAAGCTATAACTAATGGCTGAAAACTGAAATATGCGGAAAATTAAAGATCTCACAGCAATCCCAGAGAGTAACACCAGCACGATTTAGACCCCAAAGTCTTCTTTTATTAACCAGAAATCAAATTACAAGAGAGCTTTTTTCAGTCCAGACTCACAGCTCGGATAAATTGAAATGACCCACTAAGACCCTATATAAAGGAAATGATCCTAACAGGTAGTTCAGTGATCCATGTAGAAATGATCTCGACCGTTGATGAGGATCAAGACATCTCTTGATCTCATCCGTCGATTTATTAACTTAAAATATTATTATTTTATTAGTTAGGGTTTTTTGCTTCATTTTTTAATTTTTTATTATTTTTTATTATTTTATTATTTTTATTCATTTTTTAATTTTTTTAATTCATTTAAAATGGATCACTGAACTAAGCTTTCGGAAACATCCCCTAGGACCTAGGACTTAGGACTCATGAGGGGATTTACAACATTTTCAACCCTCAAGACACATTTCATCATGATTTTTTACAATTTACATCTCAAAGGGATGAATCCACTTAGTACAGACCCTCACAAAACACCCAGTTCTGCGACACAACTATAATCTAGCAAATTTGACACACTAGGATTCTCCTAAAGTTCTAATGAAAAAATCCATCCCGGCTTTGGGGTCAGGTTTGAAGGAAAACTCTGCCGATCCATGGATCGGTGAGACGAAAAACCTTCCGGGACATAGATTATCATAGAAAGTTAGGTCCACCTAGGCAGCTTTACAGACTCTGATCTGCTTAGATTATTTACAATTCATATATGCAGAGTGGGTTTACAACTGAAATGATCAAGCTACTGATGATGGCAGGATGGCACGGACATGCTGATCAGGTGCTGCTTCTTTCTGTCAAGAAAAACGGGGTGCACTGCATGGGTAGTTGACCAGTAGGGGTCAACATCTGGCTCTACTTGGGGACACGTTGCTGCTTGCAGGAATGTGAGAATCCAGAATCTGCATCCATACAACACAAAAATAAGTAGCGTCCATCCAAAAATCAGCATATACGTTAAGCACAATAAAGATAAAAGCTCTTCATTTATTAACTATCTAAAACAGAAACGAAAATGCGGAAAAAACAAGGAGTAGGGTTAGAAATACGATACAAAGGATGCCCTACGGCATCAGATGTTTTCAATATAGTGCATACTGAGCATTTGCCTGCTTTCAGGCAAATCTGTCGGCTGCTTGTCGGATGTGCCATGTCCAATTCTGCATATGGTAGGACTCTTTCTTATCCGAAAATCAAGCTGCTCACGGCCGTCTGATGCGTCAAATCTTCTTCTCATTTTCTTCCTCTTGCGCTTTTTCTTTCTGGCAGGATGAATTACTGATGAGGTGGAACTTTCTGTCTCGAAACTATCAGATGAAGTACGCGTGATATGTCTCTCTTTAGCCCGCATCTGATCTTTATCATTCTTAAGTCCATCCTCAATCAACCATCTTTCAACTACACTAATAACCTCCTCATAATAAGATGGATCTTGTTGTAACAAATGAGAAGGCTCCTGGTTTCTCTTATCATCTGACCATTGTTGAATTTTTTGAACTTGTATTCTAATGGCATCCATCTGACTAGAGCATTCATCCCTTATAGCACTGATTTGTATGGCATGGTGTTCTTGCATGTGTTTTATTATTTTATCATTCTTTTCCTCTATGTCCATCAAGCAAAGTTGCATGAATTTTATTTCTTCTTTATGATTCGCTTGCATGTCAGCCAACTGATTGTTATGATTGAACGTCATAGAGTCAATTTCCCTATCATGATCAGCTTTCATGGTCACCATATTTTCCTCTAAGACTGACATCTTGCTTTGCATGCTTCTAATTTCTGTTTCATATTTAATTTTCATGGCCTCAATTTCCTTAGCATGCTTATTTTGTGTGACCTCCAACTCCCTATTACGTTTTTCCAGGTGGGTGCATAAAGTTTTAACATCATTGATAAGACTAGTTTGATTGCCTTCCATATTTCTCACTAGCATCATTAGATCTTGTATAATTTGCTTTTGTTCTTCCCTTTCATTGTTATTTGTCCCTGATTTTCCACTATGATGATCTGCAATATTTCCGGTGGATGACACATTCTGACTTTGAAATCTTTCTTCAACAGCTGAATTACTTTCTTTCTGTTCAACAATTTTAGAAGTAGAAGGCAAGTTGTTTGGACTATCATATCTATCTTTAAAAGCATTGAGAATGTCTTGTAAAGAAGTGAAAAAATCATTAGGAAAGTTATTAAACCAATTCAAGGCATCACCCTCTAAAGAATGGACAAATAGACGCATCTTGAAATCTTCATTATTATATTGAGGAAATCTACAGTATAAGATCATTACACAAGTAAACATGTTTAAATGCCTTTTAACAGCGACCGAATCACCACCCGAGAACTTAAGTAATTTACCAATGGCCTCTTTCGGAAGATCATGGAGACGGTGAGTAAAACGATATGGTTTAAATGAATAATCCATGATGAACAGTAAGGGATCAAATGGATGATAGAAAGGGATTTCTGCTCAAGAAAATCAAAAGATGAAAGAAGTGGAGTCACCACTTGAACAAGAAAACTGATTCTAGGATCCAAAAAGTAACCACAAGCAGATATGAGGAGAGCTTCTTGTTTGGGAAAAATGAGAAAGTGGAGTCGCCACCCAAACAAGAAACAAACCCAAGAGGTACTACTGATACGTGATGAAAAGATGCAAAATATTGAATCTGCCAGCTCAAATGAGAGATGAGAAGATGAGAAGATGCATGAAAAGTCGATGAAACCCCAAGAACAGAAAAACTCTGTCCCCGGCAACGGCGCCAAAAAATGTTGGTGTCGCCGGGCCAGATGAAGAGATAAGAAATGAGAAAAATGATTTGTCGTTTGAAACACCGAGAAAAAGTTTCTCCGGCAACGGCGCCAAAAATGTTGTCGCGCAGAGTGACACGACAACGCTCGGACCGGGGGTTGTCATTCTGATCCCCGATCCCTCCATTTAAGCCTGTCTCCCGCGGCTAAGGGGGGTAGACCCTGCGAGATAATGAAGACCAACTGCCAAACAGTTGGGTGGGAGACACGATACACGAGATGATAAGCACTAGATGAATTTAGAGATTTAATAGACCAGTGCCTTGAGAGATTGTTATTAAAATGATTACTTGTTAAATGATATAAAAAGGTGGACCATGAACAGCAATCATCTATCATCAGCTAAAAACACAATGCTCTTAGAATGACAAAAACGATATCCAGCAGCTAAAAATTTGAAAAAGATGAATGCTTTAAATCACCACGAGAATCATAAACCATCAACCAGATATCAATTTCGCATCTCGGTCTTGAAAACATTAGGTCTCAGCAATAAAGATATAACGTGAAAGCAACTGAAATCTGGCAAAAATAATTTTCCAGAATTTTAATATTTAAAAAAAAAAAAAAAATTTAAATCTTTTTTTCAATTTTTTTATTTTTTCAAATACAAACAAAAAGAAAATCTTAAATCTAAACCTAAACCCTAAAAATCCCTTTAAAAATATTTTTTTATTTTTTTTATTTTTTAAATCAAAATTTAAAACTATGTTAAAATTTGAAAAACCAAACTAAAGCTAAAAATAAACAAATTAAAATCCTAAAAGTTAAATTCTAACTAAAATCAAACCAAAATAAAATCCTAAACTAAACTATGAGAACTTAAAACTAAATCTAAAATGTAAAGAAATTTTATATATATATATATAAATTTTTTTTATATTTTAAAACAAAATTTTAAATCTAATTAAAGTTAAAACTAAATCTAATTAAAATCATTCAAATGAAAACCTAAGTCAAAAAAAATTCATTTCTAAACTATGCCAAAGTTATAAATGAAATTATTTACAAACTAAATCTATGAAAATAAAAATAGAATCAGAACGCATTTTTTGATTTTTGATTTTTTTATAAAACTCAACCAAACCTACGACTAAACAGAAACGCAGCCAAGCAAATCACGCATTTTATGATAGACGACCAAAAAAATTTCGATTTTACCTGCTCCGTGTGTGACTTGATGTCGCCACTGTAAATTTTCGATCTTACCTCCTCCGCGTGTGACTTGGTGCCGCCACTGTAACCCTGGCAATTTCGATTGAGCCGCACCATTAACCCGGAACTGAGCAACGTTTTTTGGATCAGAGATCAAATCTGAGCATTTTGCAGTGAAGGATTTCGTTTTAGATTGGTTTTGTTGACTAATCGAAATGATGATCACGTCGAAGGCTGTCTGACGTTTTCGTATGTCATAGCTGGATCGATTTGCAGATGGCTCCACGGTGATAAATCAATTCAAGACCACGAGCCCAAAAAAAAAAAATCGATTTATCTAATTTACTAAAGCATTGTTGGTCCAATGGTGAAGATGACAGACGGATTTTTGTTGAAAGTCTTCAACTGAGTTCGGATTTTGCAGAGAACCCTAGCCGTCAACTGTGGGGAGCCATTTCTCGTTTGCAAAAGGCGGTGAATGCAAATGCTTTGATACCCGTGTGTTTTGACGGCAGCAGATAAGGTCATGGATTTGTATTTGCCAGCAAAGGAAATTGACGGCGGTATTGAGATTTATACTGAAACTGTTTGTCGGCTACCTGAGATACGTTGCTTTCTCCACTTGGCCCTTGTCGACAGCATAATAACCTTTCGCTGCACACTGGCTCAGCTCAAGGTATTTCGATTTGACTTGGATTTGCTGGCTGAGCAGCTGCAAAACAAGAAAAGAAAACCCTAATGTCAAATCTGCATAAAGCAAAAACTAAAACCCTAGGTCAGCTTAATAATTTACAGATTATGGCTCCTGAAATGCCAGATTTAGCTATAACAGCAGTAATATTTCAAAGAAACATAAATTTGAACTTTGCTGTAAGCAGAAAGAAAATCCCTCATGTAAAACAGGAAATAAAACTCTTAATGATTAACCCAGGGCCAAAATCAGCTAGGCTCTGCAAAGAAAAGCCTGTGGGAGTCGGCTGGTTCAGCCTAGAACTTCCCCAAACGCCCACGATTTCCTTCAGAAAGGTTGTCCTGCACATCTCAAGCAACCATCAGCAAAGAGAGAGAGAATGCTGCTAGATCTCATGAAATAATGGAGATACCTGCCATTATCCCAGAAACCCTAGCAACACTCAAACCCTAGCAAGTGAACAAGATACCTGTGCTCACAATACTCTAAAAACAAGCTATAACTAATGGCTGAAAACTGAAATATGCGGAAAATTAAAGATCTCACAGCAATCCCAGAGAGTAACACCAGCACGATTTAGACCCCAAAGTCTTCTTTTATTAACCAGAAATCAGATTACAAGAGAGCTTTTTTCAGTCCAGACTCACAGCTCGGATAAATTGAAATGACCCACTAAGACCCTATATAAAGGAAATGATCCTAACAGCTAGTTCAGTGATCCATGTAGAAATGATCTCGACCGTTGATGAGGATCAAGACATCTCTTGATCTCATCCGTCGATTTATTAACTTAAAATATTATTATTTTATTAGTTAGGGTTTTTGCTTCATTTTTTAATTTTTTATTATTTTTTATTATTTTATTATTTTTATTCATTTTTAATTTTTTGAATTCATTTAAAATGGATCACTGAACTAAGCTTTCGGAAACATCCCCTAGGACCTAGGACTTAGGACTCATGAGGGGATTTACAACATTTTCAACCCTCAAGACACATTTCATCATGATTTTTACAATTTACATCTCAAAGGGATGAATCCACTTAGTACAGACCCTCACAAAACACCCAGTTCTGCGACACAACTATAATCTAGCAGATTTGACACACTAGGATTCTCCTAAAGTTCTAATGAAAAAATCCATCCCGGCTTTGGGGTCAGGTTTGAAGGAAAACTCTGCCGATCCATGGATCGGTGAGACGAAAAACCTTCCGGGACATAGATTATCATAGAAAGTTAGGTCCACCTAGGCAGCTTTACAGACTCTGATCTGCTTAGATTATTTACAATTCATATATGCAGACTGGGTTTACAACTGAAATGATCAAGCTGCTGATGATGGCAGGATGGCACGGACATGCTGATCAGGTGCTGCTTATTTCTGTCAAGAAAAACGGGGTGCACTGCATGGGTAGTTGACCAGTAGGGGTCAGCAAACATCAAAGAATCAGTCGCAAGAAGAGACATCATAATCTCTATCAGTGCTACTGAAAGAAGTAATTATGTTAGTCCTAAATGTGCTAATCAATTGGTGATTCCTGAATCAAATATAGTTGAAACAAATATTTTTGGCAAACAATACGATATAAGCAATCTACACATAAATATTGGAGATTATACTTTTACCTCACAATTCACTGTGCAAACCTTATCTTTTAACGATAGTGACATTGTTTTGGGATCACCATGGATGAAAACTCTAGGTTCCTTTATTCTAAATACTAAGAAAAAGTTTTTAACATTTTCTTACAAGAAGAAGAAAATAACGCTCCAAGATGTTACACTGAAACCTAATTCAATAACGCCAAAAGATATATCAGAAATTTCAAAAGTAATTTCTCAAAAAGGTAAAAAAGTATTACAAAATATGCAAAATGAAATTGACAAAATCACTATTGACAAAAATGAAGAAGTTTCTCGACTTTAAAACCATAGTGAAAAATTATTGACACAAATTAAGAAACTTAATAAGGATAAGAGGTCATTAGAAAGCAAGGTACAACAATTTATCGAGAAAGAAGTATCAAATGTAGGAATTCAAGTTGATGACAAAACAACAAATACCTATCAAGTGAATATAACAAGTGAAGAAGACAAGTCAGTTGAAGAAACGACACACGTAGATGTTGTAGTTCAGACAATGAACATTCCAAGTGAATGTTTCATAACCATCTCAACAACATCTTTTCCAGAAGAAAATATAAAAATTGGCACATGCCCAGTAAGGAGGAATCAAACCAAAAAAGTTCCATATCGGCATCTGAATCATGAGAACAGACGAATCAACCATGCTACATATTTGAACTAGTTAGAACCGAAACAAAAAACTGATGTTCCAGATAATAGTGATGTAATCTCAATCCACTCTTATGCTAACAAGTCGTTACAAAATTCCCGTGATCAGAATGCTATACAAAAGATTAATCTGGGGCGGTCTGATCCATTTTCAGTGCGACAATTTTGTTTGTCACTAAGAAGATCATATCAGCTTGTATCAACGAAGATGACTGTTCCAAGACAGAAAGACGTTCGAAGCCGAAAAAGAGATCAAGCCTTTTGTCATTGACAAGCTTTGAGGACAAAGCTTTTTGAAGGAGGCAATGTAACGAATAAAATATATATAAATAATGTAAATGATAAATAAGCATAAATAATTATTAGTTAATTAGTAATTAGGCTAAAGAGGCATGTCTAAATGAGACATGACTCTTCATGAAGAGACACTTGCGTGGTATATAAGCAAGCCTCTTGTTCTCATTTGTAAATCATTCATTCTCATTCTTATTCATATTTAATATATATTATTTGTATCCTCATGGATATCTTTATATTCCAAGTTTTCTGAAGTAATTAATTTATAGAAGGAACTTTGTTCGCTTCATTCTTCCAAGATCATCACTATGGTATAGCACCGAGACAGTGAGGGGATGTCACTGTGATATCACAGAAATCTTGCCAAGCTTCTCTGCTTCAATCCAAAATATGATCTCTGCAATTACACCGAAACAGAGAGAGACCCTTCTTGTACTTATACCGAACTGTGATTACTGTAGTCTTCACTGAATTTACTCCTTGTTGTACCGAGACAGAGTTTCACCTTTGTCACTGTAATTCGAAACTTGTTGTTCTTCTTTGTCACTGTGATGTATCAATCCGAACTCAGAAAAGGATTCAAACTTCTGTTGACTGAGATTAGCCTTCTTCATCTCTTCGTTGTCCCTTTCATCCGAACCTGTCTTCTGTGCTACCCATCTGAAAAACTCAGAGACATGTGACCGAAATTCTGTCCCTGTGGAATAGGCCAAGGTGCCTATTTATAGTGGTATGTCCGTCATATTAAGCCGACATGAACTTATGAATAGGTGTGTCTTCAAACTGTGAGTCGACATGAGTTTGTTACTCCTTTTAGAAGCCGACAATGAAGAGAACTTGTGCTTATTGTTGAAGGACTATTTGACAATGCTATTGACTCATATACATTTGACACATGCCCAAGAAGAGCTCTTCATACATGACATTGACTCTTTGACTTTAATGACAAATCCCAAGGCTCTTAATGGGAGCTATCCAAAATAAAATCACTTGCTCGTGAAACCCATGAAGCAAGGCTTACAATAATAATTTTGTTTTCTTCATTACATCATTTACAAAAGTCACAATTACATGTCATTATGAAGACCGGACCTAGTTACACATTTTAACACTCCCTCTTAACTAGGGAGGTATTCATAATGGTATTTGGTCTTTCTCAATCTGAAGAATTTCTCATAAGAAGAATTCGGATTTGGTAACTCATTTGTATAGCATCACATTGTTGAAGAAGCTAGGGCAATCAGAGTTAATGAGATTCTTCTTTCCATGATAACTATTTGTGAGGTATTTTTAACTTTTCCTTATTAGCACAATCTTATCTTATTATTAGAGTGTGTCTTCTATGTTCATCAAATAGTTACCAAAAACAAAAGAGGCAATGACACAAGATGTTGGCTTTCTGCCAAGGCCAAAACCTCTCACTCTTTGAGAGGAAAAACCACACAAATTCTTCTTATCGAGATTCCAATTGATGAATACCAAGACCATGACCCTTGACCTATTTAGCCACTCCAAGACCAAGACACCAATCCTCTTCTTTGTCACTGCTTGAGATCATCATCTTTGCTGCACCACTAAGGTCATCACTACTGCACCAACAAGATCTTCATTATTGCTGCAACACCATTGTTGCACCTTCACCAAGGTCTTCAACATAACAACGAGATCTCCATATACATGAATGAGAGATGCACTAAGATCATTGTTGCATCATTGCTACACCACTGAGGTCATCACTGGAACACCACCGAGACCATGATTGCATCTATGCTGGGATCATGACTATGTCTAGAATGTATGTCGAGATAGAGTGTATCACTGTGTGATCACAAAGATCCTTTTCATCATAAATATACCAAGACTGTAACCATGTTTAGTATGTTGCGACAATGAATGTTTACCGAGATCCTTCTTGAGGCTATGACTGCGTCTTAGTATGTTGAGATTGTGAGTGTTTAAGACTATGAGGAGGCAGAGACATTACCTCTGTAATACCCATTCGAAAACACAAAGATCCCTCCTCATCCGAGAACTTGAACTCCTGTACTTCAACCGAAATAGAAGCATCATGGCACTACACAGAGTAAGAGACCGGGATAGACTGGATGGAGCATCGAACTTCGCAGTCTGGAAGGCCAGAATCTTATTCGTACTTGGCAGGAATAGTGTCAAGAACTTCGCCTTGAAGATAATAGCTATCTCAATCGACCCCAGTGATAATGACAAGTACGAGGAGGGGATGGCGAGGGCCAAGAGCATTATCCTTAATAGGGTCAAGGATCATGTAGTACCACACATAGCCGAGAAGGAAACGACATTTGAGATGTGGGAGGCTCTCAAGAAGTTGTACCAGCATACTTCTGTGCAGAGAAGAATGCTGCTTGAGAATCAGATGAGGTCGTATCAGATGAAGAAGGGACAATCAATTGACACCTTCCTCGAAGGACTGAATGACATCCGAGATCAGTGGACTGCTATAGGGGCGACACTCGATCAAGAGCTAATGGTGAGGACAACCTTGAATGTTGTCTCAGAAGACAGGGAGGTATTTGTCAAAAGTATATTGGGCAGAGGGACACTTCCACCTTGGGATGAGATGTGGGCAGCTCTTCGCCAAGAAGCGATCAGACGGCAGTCGAAGACGGGTAGCAGCAGCAAGGGGATCAAAGTCAAGCAGGAGGAGGAAGACGTGGCCCTAGCATCTGAGGGAAAGCAGGAGAAATGGAAGAAGAAGGATCTCTCCAAGATCAAGTGCTTCCACTATGGGGAGCTAGGTCATTATGTGACCCAGTGTCCAAGGAAGAAGAGTAAGGGAGAGTCTTCCGAGACTAAGGCAGCACCAGCAAGGGCAGAGAAGGAAGTGGCGATAGACGATGACTGTGCCATGAGTGCACACACGCCACTTGAGCGGAAGTGGAGAGACATAGAGAAATACTCAGATGGACTACAGGCGATGAGGGGCAGGATCCTCGAGGTACCCAGCCTCTTGGATTAGACCTTGCTACAGGAGCCCGTCGAGGAGTAGCAGGACTGGTTGATTCAGGTAGAGACGAATGCGGATGGAGCGGCAGAGAGAGCTGCAGTGCAGGAGTCCCGAGACAACACGAGGCTAGCAGGCTGCAACAGTGCGAGAGGCACAGGAGTGTTGCACCAGTGTAGGATGGCACAGAGAGGTGTGCAACGGTGCGAAATGCAAGAAGTTGTTGCAGCAGCGCAGAGGTCAAGAGAGGGAGCACTTGTCAACGACAGAGGGAGCTTCAACATCAGTGGGTGTCTCTAGCCCAATAGGGAGGTTAGATTGGGAGATCAATTACTTCTCAGTAACTGAGTTGCAATGTAGCAGTGGGGAACAAGGTGCAACATGATGAGAGGAGGTGCAGTGTGGATGCAGTTCTGGGAGAAAGGACCAGCAGCAACACGGATGCAAAGGGAGCTGTCGTACAGATGCAGTAGTGGCAGTGGCAGAACCATGGGCAGCAGTATAGGATGCAACAATGCAGAGGATGTTGGGCAGGAAGGCCTAGCATCAACACAGGTACTGATGTCGGATGATCAGAGTAATACTTAGTGAGGAGTATTGCTAGAGCACAATCCTCGCTAAGAGGGAGTGTTGATTTGGGGTAGCATCGGATGTGCTCTAGCCATGAAATTTGGTGGAGAGGTTGGGGCACATGAGATCTCCAATACCCAGAAAGGGTTTGGGTAGATTCTAAACAGATTAGGAGATATTAAAATAATTAATATTTTTAATGCAGTCCCTAAGTCTAAACTTAGGGACAATAGAATATTAATGTGTATTAATATGAATCTGTGTTAGAATGGTCCAAAATACATGGATCAAGCCCGATCTAATCTTAGTCATTGATTAGGGAATTAATCTCGGCCGTTGAGATGTCAACAGGAAAAGTATAAGAGGAGGCTTGAGTGTCACTTGGAATGTACACCAGATGATCAGTCATTCTATTCTGTAGAGTGGGGTTTGCTAAGAGAGACAGAATCGGTGATCGGAGAGCAGTTGAGGGGCATTGAGTACAGAGAGACAAAGAGGCAGAGATAGTGTCGGGAGAGCAGCCAGAAAGAGTGACGCAGGAGCAGCCAGTGCTCACGCAGAGGCAACTAAGTGTTGTGCAGAGCACTAGAGAGGCTAGTGTAGCTGATGCATAGGGTCAAAGAGCTGACGCATGGCCTCCTAGGGCTGACGCAAGCCTATATAGGCTGACGCAGGGCCAATGCTAGGCAAGGAGAGGCTGACGTAGTCCAGATAGGCAGACGCGAGGGTTTCTAGGGCAGATTTGTGCTGAGTAGCTACCGGAAGGATTATCCGAGGTTTCAACCAGGAGATTTGTCAGAAACTAAGAGGTATTACTACCAAGGAAATTTTTGTTGGGTAGGCCTGTTTCGGCACCCAGATTGTACTCTGATATTGCTTAATAAAAAAACCCTTAGATAGCTGCACTGGTTTTCCCACATTGGGTTTTTTCGGGGAGATTAGTCCAAAAATAATGGTGTCATATGGTGTGTTTGTTTATGTTTCTTTTAGTTGTTGATCTGTAATATGTTGAGCATGCACTAGTGTTTATTTTCAATATTTACATTGTAAATAACTTGTTAAGGAAAATAACAAATAGGTAGGAATAAATCAGATAAAGTGCATGGAGAGTTTCTAACTAAGTAAACTTAGAAACTTCAACAGGTAGGCGGACTTAAGTTTCCAGGTATAGATCAGCTAGCTAATAGGTATAATTTCCTTAACTCAAAAATTCAATATCTCCCAAACTATTTGAAGTTTTGGGGCAAGTAATAGCTCATTGGAAAGAGGAAAAAGTCCTCTTTCAGATGGTCTAGGTCCCATGTTGAAAGACTGCCTCTAAGGTGGTGAAAAACATTTTTCTTTGTGACTGCCCTTGAATTATTTAGTGCAGAAAATGATTAGGACAGTATGGCTTCTTTGTTTGGTTTCTCTATTGTTTATCTTCTCCATTATTTGGCTTCTTCATCATCATAGGATCATGTAGGACATCCACGTCATCATGATAGTGTCCAACAATGAGTGTATCATCCATGTCATCACATAATGGTGCAGTGATATGTTATAGTGCAGCCTCCATTAATTTGTCATTCCAATCATCAAGTGAGATCATCCATCTAATCTTCCAACCATGTGATCATTCAAGGGTATGTCATCATCACATGTAGTCCTCCATATGTCATCAAGGGTTAAAGTCTAGATCATCAAGTGCATGCAACATTAGATCAAGTACTTCTTAGGGCTTCCTTAATTAGTGGTTTGACTTCTTCGTGACTTGACATCTTCATTGATGGTATCCTACTCAACCAAGAGTCATGGCATCATCGTCTGGAACCAGGCATCTCAAGAATATTGACATCTCAGTCAATGCCATATTGACATCAATGACAACCTAGATTAGCAATCTCCCCCTTTGTCATTGATGGCAATATTCTTGCCCTTTCAACATTCTCTCCCCCTTTGACATCAATGGAAAATGGGGTGTCCAAGAACTCCCCCTGTCGAGCTGCTTCCTTTCTTCATGAATAGTAGATCTTCATGGGTATGTTACTCCCCTGTCTTGGTGCTCTTCCTTCTGGCAATATGGTACATGATAGATGTGTTTGCATTTCTTCATGGATGAACCAACTCTTCCCACCTGCACAAACTCTTCTAGCTCAGCAAATATTACTTGCTTAGTGATCAAGTGGAAGATATCTCCAACAATAGTCCATTGACTAAATAAGGATTATGTTCTTCAGTGGAGTGTTCCGAAGAGATGATCTATCAAAGGATAATTGTCCATCAAGGATTTCATAGGGCCCATTCATGGAAAGCTTCTGCAAGAATGCTTAATCATCATAAGCTCCCCCTAACTGTACGCATGGTCTTCCTTTTGGTAGAGTCTCCACCAAATACTTGGAATATCGAGGATGGCTACATCAAGTCAACAACATGTGTTGTTGGCTAGAGTGTTCAAGGGACTTCCGAATTCAATTTGCTTCCTTCTCCATACTTGTGTAACTTTCTTCTCTGGCATAATTCTAGCGGATGTAGGAGCCCAAGTCAAGTTACAATTACGTGCCATATGACCAATGTTATGACACTTGAAGCACTCTATGTTGTTCATGAATAAGAATTCATGACTTCTTGCATAATTGCTTCTCAGAGATTGGCAGGGACCATTATATTTATCTTTGTAATATGCCCTACAATCTTTTTCCATGTGCCCAAAGTTCGTACAAGAATAACAATAACCAAGAAATATACTTTGGTACCTGGGAGATAGAGATTTCCTTGATGTACTTCTGAAGTCTTTTTGCCTTGGGATCCTTTGATGATAACTATTGCTTCTTGCATTCTTGACACCTTCTGCATTTCTTCTTGGAGGAGGGTTTCCTCCATAGGTGTCTTGACTCTTCTTAAGAAGGTCAAAGCACTGTTGGAAATAATGAGAGGGGGGTGAATCAGTATTTCTTTTCAATTGTTATTTTTACCAATCAAAACATTTATATTTAGAACACAAAATGAACAACAGGAATAAATGCTCTTATTAATATTTACAATAAAACAAATACAAGGTATATAAGGTTTCAATCTGTTGCCGAGCACCAACTTGGACTTTTGTGAGGCACCAACCCTGTCTTTTTAAGGCACCAACCTTGGATTTAGGAGCACCAACTCCAAGGACACCAATCCTTCCACTTCTGAGGGACCAACCCTGTTTTTTCAAGGCACCAACCTTGGATTTAGGAGCACCAACTCCAAGGACACCAATCCTTCCAATTCTGAGGCACCAAGCTTGGACTTAGGAGCACCAACTCCAAGGACTCCAACCCAATTCTGTCATTTTACAGCTTCACTGTAGTCTCCATGCTACAACATCAATGGAAACCTGTCTTCATATGAAGGAGTCTTTACAACTCTTCATACTGTCCACACAGAGTCTGCAAAGTTACCTCATGATGATATCAAATAGCCATCATGATCTCCAATAATGTCCCCACACAGCTTCAGTGTGTCTATAGTGAATTGCACTAAGCTCTGCAAAAAAGCCAATTCTTTGTTTCAGGCCTCTATTCTCACTGTTACGGTCAATGCTTCCAGTGTGACTACTGCGCACTGTTCTTGTTATTGAAATCTCTTACTTCCCAAAAACAAATTCACATATGCCTCAATACCAGTGTTGTTAAAATCGCGATAAAATCGCGATTTTATCGGAAAAGCGCGATTTTTTCATTTCCCCGATCAAATCGCGATTTTTATCCGCAATTATCCGTAAAAATTGCCACTTTTTTTTTATACCGATTTTTATCGAAAAAATCGCGATTTTTTTAAAACATCGCGATTTTTTCCAAAAAATCGCGATTTTTAATGAAAAAATCGGCAGAGGCACGGGCAGCGGGCTTTTATATGGCAAATTCGATTTTTTTTTAATTCATTGTGCTGTCGCCGCGCGGAGGAGGAGGAGAAGAGGTGAGGGAGAGGAGCTGAAGGGTTTCCGTCGGATTTGGGAGCGAATCCAAGCGTTTTTAGGAGGAATCCAAGCCAAGATCACCAATTTGTCCATAAAAGAGGTATGTAGATTAATTTTTTTTGGTTTTGTTTCTATAAAAACTTTGGTTTTCATTGTTTTTAAAGAATTTTTTGAAATTTTTCATTGATTTGGGATGGGTAATTTGTTATGACTATGAGAACCAATTTTTTATTTTTATTTTCTCATTTTCTTTAAACATTGTTTATTTTTTTTGAATTTTCATTGTTTTTTGGCATTTGCCATTGGCATTTGGTTGGGTAACTTGGGTTTAGAAATTGGGATTTTGGAAATAATTAACTTGTAATTTTGCAAATGCTAAATTGTAATTTGTATTATGTAATCCTAAATTCCTATTTCCTAATCCTTATTTTTAATTTTTTCCATAGGTTTGCAAATTCAAAATTCAAAAACAAAGTACAAACATGCCAAGGAAATTGGATCCTTTCTGGGAATATGGTGACCCTAAAACTCCGAATGATAGACAAAACTTGTATTGCAAGTTGTGTGGAAAGGAAATATTCGGGGGGGTGTACAGGTTGAAGTTCCACCTTGCACAAATCCCTGGACATGATGTGGGGCCCTGTCTAAATACAAATGCTGAAATTATCCAAAAAGCCATGAGAGCATTGGGAGAATTAGAGCACACTAGAGAGGCCAAAGAAGAACTCAAAAGGCAACTAAAAAGGTCAGCTGAAGGAAGTGGGCCAAGTGGCACTGGTTCTACTGCAACGTCAGTCAATCCGGTAGCTGCATCATCATATTTTGTTCCTCGAACCACACCTGGTTCACAACCAACTATTGGTTCAATGCTAAAAAGAACTGAAAAAGAACAAGCTGACAAGTTGATGACAAAATTTCTCCTCTGGAGTGATATTCCTTTCAGCATTATAAGGAATAATCCATTTTTCCAACCTACTGTTGATGCTATTGCCAGTGTTGGCCCAGGGTACAAAATCCCTTCTCTTCATGATTTCAGAGGTCGGCTTCTTCAAGATGAAAAGCGTGACTGCACCCAAAGATTGGAGGATTTTAGGGCATCATGGGCACAAACAGGATGCACTGTTATGTCAGATGGTTGGACTGACCAAAAGGGGAGAACCCTTATAAACTTCTTGGTTAGTTGTCCCAAGGGGACTATGTTTATCAAATCTGTTGATGCAACTCATCAAATCAAAGATGCAAAAACTTTATGTGATTTGCTGGATGTGTTTATTTTGGAGGTGGGTGCAGAAAATGTTGTCCAAGTCGTAACGGACAATGCTGCAAATTATGTTGCTGCTGGTAGAATGCTTATGGACAGGCATCCTGCTTTATTTTGGACACCTTGTGCTGCCCATTGTATTGATTTGATGTTAGAGGACATAGGGAAAATTCCCTTTGTCAAAGAGGTTGTTGACTCATCAAAAAGCATCACAAAATTTATTTACAATCACACATCTGTGCTTAGCTTGATGAGAAAATGCACCAACAACAAAGAGTTGGTGCGCCCCGCCATTACACGGTTTGCGACGAGTTTCATATCTCTTCAATCCCTCTTGAATTCTATGTGGGATTTGAAGAGAATGTTTTTTTCAGAGGAGTGGCGTGCTTCGTCAATGAGCCGCAAACCAGAAGGAGAGGCCGTCTGCAGACTAGTTTCATACCAGGAAGACTTCTGGGCGGGAGTGCAGGAGGTGTGCGCTGTTACAGAACCTTTGGTAAAGGTTCTTCGGTTGGTTGATGGTGAGAAGCCCGCAATGGGCTATTTGTATGAAGCCATGGACAGGGCCAAAGAAGCCATTCGGTCCTACTATGATGACAAGGGAGATGATGGGTTCCAGAGACAACTCCTTCTATGGAACATCATTGATGAGCGATGGAACAACACACTCCATCGTCCCATTCATGCTGTTGGGCTTTTCCTGAACCCTGCATTTTCTTATGCATGTGGGTTTAATTTTGATGTTGAGGTCGTGGAAGGATTATTAACCTGTGTCCAGAAGATGGTGAGATCTCCAGAAGAACGTATGGAGATCTCTAGACAAATTGAGCAATATAAGTTGTCAGGTGGCACATTTGGCTTTGAGATGGCTGTCATTGATAGGACGGTTAAAATGCCAGGTATTTTTTAGTTTGTAGTATGTACTTTGTAACTTTGTTTCAAATTTCATTGTTTCTTCAAATTCCATTTTTTTCTTATGTTTATTTAAAATTTTATTTGTAATTTTGTTGTAGACGCATGGTGGAAGATGTATGGTGGCAGAGTACCCCTTTTGCAAAATCTTGCCGTACGCATCCTCAGCCAAACATGCAGCTCCTCGGGATGTGAGCGCAATTGGAGTGTATTTGAAAAAATACACAACAAGAAGCGCAATAGGTTAACACTTAAACATTTAAAATATTGCAAATTTCCAAATACATTTTTGAATTCATTAAAGTTTTAAACAATATTTTTTTTATAATATTAATTATTAATTATTAATTTATTATTTCATGAACTTTGTACAGGTTGGAGTCCCATAGACTTAATGACATGGTCTATGTCTACTACAATCTTCGATTGTGGGTGAAACAACTAGAGAAGACACCTGATACGGAAGCCATCTCATTGGATGGGATTGACACCACTGCTGAATGGAGGGTTGAGACCGAGAGGCCTCTCATGGATCCCACTGAGGATTGGTTAGTGCAGGATGAGGGAGAGGAGGAGGAGGAGCAGGAGCAGGAGCAGGAGCAGGAGGAGGAGGTGACACCGCCTACCCGGGCTACCACTACCACCAGTAGAGGACGTGGTCTCCGTCCACCTCAGCCTCCTGTAGCTGCTACTACTAGTTCTTCAGCTTCTAGAGCACGTCAGACTCCACTGCCATTTCCACCAGCACAGGCACCAGCTTCTACATCTAGAGGGAAAGAGAAAGTTGTGCCATATTCTCGCAAGAGGGGCAGAGGAAATCAATAGGATTAGACTTTCATTTTATTGTATATGACATTATGACATGATGAGATACATTATCATATTTTTTGTTGATATTTTGAGGCTGAGTTGGACTTGGGACTCAGGACTTACTATTCAGGACATGATTCAATGTTATGTGTGATTTTAGCGCTAGAAATGATATTAAACATCTTATATATTAGTTTTTTTATCATTTTTATGTGTCAATGTATTTATTTTATGTTGTAGATGGTTTAGATATTAAAAAAATTGAAAAAAAATGAAAAAAAAATGAATATTTTTGTGCCAAACGCTTTTTTCCCGCTTTTTTCCCGCTTTTGTCGATTTTTTCCGCTTTTTTCCCGGCGCCGATTAAATCCCGATCGCGCTTTGTGCAACATTGCTCAATACTGGTGCTGGTTATTGTTCCCTTCAAGCTATGTCAGATGAAACTTTATTTATCCCTTCACAGAATTGTTCTTCAGGTTGTGTTATGTACCTGATTAATTTAGCACTGGTCTGAGCCTTTCAAAGGTGAATCTGGTCAACAGAGTTGCTCGTCCTTCAAATTTCTCTTGTCCTACTGGACCTTCGGCTTCCTCTTGTCCTGCTGAACCTTCGGCTTCCTCCTGTCCTGCTGGACCTACCGCTCCCTCCTTTCTTCCAGTTCCCCAACAACTAATACTTTCCTTATTCTCTGTTATATACGCCTGACCTTTGGCTTCCTCCTTGCTCGCTTGAGCTTCGGCTTCCTCAACGCTCACTCGACCTTCTGGCTTCCCTCCTTCGGTCTCTTTAGCTTCCTCTGCACTCGCTCAACCATATACTCTCGCTTGATACTTCAGCTTCCCGATCCATGGCTTCCTCTATCTATTTGAGTGTTGCAATACTCACTGGACACGTTAATTCGGAAGAGAGGCCGAATTACAATAGTGTCGCATATTAAAAAATATCAGAGAGGCTCTTTTTTTCTTTAATAATATTCATACAATAGACTTCATTATTTTATGGAGGATTTCATAGGAGAGGTTGTACCAACAGGGAGGTCCCACATGCCACGTCACTATCTCAATCGCAATCGCAAGTTTATAGTGTGCCATCCCTTTATAACTTGCGATACATACCTTTCGACACAGCAGATGCGATATAGCATTAGGGCGTATTACAATGGTGCAGCGGGTCCACATACGTATCGCAATTGGAGTTTATCGTGTGCCATCCCTTTATAACTTGCGATACATAACTTTCGACACGGTGGACACGATATAACATTAGGGCGTGTTATAATAGTGGTGCAGTGGGGTCCGCATTATTATCGCAGGAGGTTGGTGTTATGTCTACAACAAGATATTTGTTAATTTCTAACCAATCGGAAGTCTTCAACCACACTCTATTCGTGGCTTACTTTGCACGGAAGATGATCCCACATTTCAACTCCTACCTTCGGTCCCACACTGACTTTTCGCTTTTTAATCAACGCCTCGTTCCACACCATCAATTTCTTTTGTATTAGGTTCGATAATCAACACTCACTCCGATCAACACAATCCATCGAAAGCTTGTTGCGCCATAGATCTCTTCTCTCTAGATCTAACGGTCCCGATTTAACCCGATCAACCCAAAACCGTCTGTTGATCCTTCGCTGCTGATCAACCTATGCTAGATCCAATGGCCTACATGCATTTCGGGTGAGCCACTTGCGAGGGAAATAACCACCCGAAAAAGGTGGTTTTCTCTCTCCACTTGAGTGCTATGTGTCACTCGGTTAATGGAATCAGGGGAGCTCCTCTAAATACCACTAACTGCCTAGCGTCCACCTGATAACCACGGCCACTATTACAAACCCGCTTTTTGGAATATAACCACGTGCATTAATCAATCACTTAAATAAAGCGCTTAATCATTTAACCATGAGATTTAACACTTAACACAAGATAATCATGATTGTGAATAAAAGCATTAAGCACTAAGATTTATGTTTTTCAGTGGGAATACAAAGAAATACCGAGTTAACTGTTGAACACGGATACACTCAAACCCCCTCTAACACTCAACCTCTTGCTTCTCACTCAAAACCTAATCATCTCAGCTCCCTTGACTCTCCGCTCTTCTCTGGTCTGATATGGCTCCTCTGTTAACTCCTCTGATACTCTACAATACTCATGGCTTGGTTGGCCTAGCTTTCCTCTAGCTTCTCCTCATGGCTTTGCTCCTTGGCTTCTTGCTCCTGTTTCTTCACGGATCTGCTCTACTTCTCCTTGGCTTCATATCATCATTTAGTATCTAGAATATTGCCATATTGACATCAATGACAATTTAGATCAACAATCTCCCCCTTTGTTATTGATGGCAATATTCTTCTTCTCTCCCCCTTTGACATCAATGGCAAAGGAATGCACAAGGACTCCCCCTTTCGAACTGCTACTCTTCTTCATGAATAGTAGATCTTCATGGGTTTGTTACTCCCCCTGTCATAGTGCTCTTCTTTTTACTCAAGATAGAAGGATTGATGCTTTATTATCAATTAGCACATTATCCCCTCTTCATGTCTCAGAACTACTTTATCATGGCTTCAACAATGCTTAAAGATGCTCCACTTCAATGCTTTCAAACAGATTGCAAATAGCCACACACTAAATGTTCAAGTCCACGTTTTTATGCTTCAATCCATATTCTGTTGTCTCCACAGTCAGAATTAAGAGGCCTTCATAGTCTGAATCAAGAGAAAAATTGCCACTGAAATTGCTATCTTTCTTCAGATCCAAGTTCCTTTGTATCTCTATGCTTCTTCTTAAGTTACTGAGCTATATTCCACTGCACAACATTCTCCTTTCTATAGTCTTTTTGATGAGCCATCTTTTCCTTGTGTTCTTGTAAAAGTTTCTGCAAGTTATCTCCACTAGCTGATTTTTATATCCAATCTGTGACTATCTTTTAAATTCTTTTTGCTGATTGGCATCTTTTTGCAATGCTTCAGTTTTGTTAGATGCTGCCAACTGCTCTTGCTTCATACTTCATTCCCAGATGTATCTGTTTGTTTGAAGGTTGCCTTTATTTGTGTCCATAATTTACCTGTTCTCACATTCAATCCCTGAGTCGAGACATAAACTTCTGTAATAATGATCAAGAATCACAGGCTCCCCCTAATTGTATGCATCATCTCTTTTGGCAAAATCTTCCTATCAAATGCTTAGATTGTCAAAGATCAGGTCAACAACATGTGTTGTTGGCTGGAGAGTTCAAGGGAATTACGGATTGTATTTGCTTCCTTCTCCATACTTGTGTAACTTTCTTCTTTTGCATGGTTCTAGCTTGTGTAAGAGCCCAAGTTAAGTTACAATCACGTGCCATATGACCAATGTTATGACACTTGAAGCATTCTACATTGTTCATGAATAAGAATTCATGATTTCTTCCAGCAAAATTCTTCCTCGGAGATTGTTGGGGACCATAATATCTATCTTTATGATATGCTCTACAATCTTTTGCCATGTGTCCAAAGTTTGTACAAGAATAACAATAACCAAGAAATAAACTTTGGTACCTGGGAGATGGAGATTTCCTTGATGTACTTCTGAAGCCTTTCTGCCTTGAGATCCTTTGATGATAACTATTGCTTCTCGCATCCTTGACATTATCTACATTTCTTCTTGGAGTAGGATTTCTTCCATTGTTGCCTTGATTTTTCTCCTTGCCTTTGCTAGAATTAGGAGCATCACCATTCTTTCTAGCTTCTTCAGATCCTTTTTGTTTGAAGCATTATCATTCTTGTTTGAGGATTCACGTGCATACCCGAGACCTGATTTATCAAATGGACATCTTTGATGGCTGAGCATGTCATCCAAGGCTTGAGAACTCTTCAAGGTTTCTCCATCCCTTCAACCTTTTTCTTGAGGAGACAATCTCTTCTTCCAATCTTTCGCAATCATTTTTTTTCTTAGCAAGTTGTTTCTCAATGTCTTCCTTGATATGAGTAGCTTCATTTGTTTCTATTTTAAGGGAGACGATATTTGACTTCATTTTGAAGATTTCTTCATTTTCCTTCGTTAGATTGCTCTCCATTTCTTCCTTGATCCTTGTAGCTTTACATGTTTCGGCTTGAGAAGTTTGATGTTAGATTTTAATTTGAAAATTTCTTCATCCTTTGCTTTTAGTTGACATATCATGGTGTTTCTCTCATTTTCTGCTTCATCAACCTGTTCTTCTATGATTGCCAATGCTTCCATTGTCTTCTCAGCTCCTTGTGCTAACTTTCTTGCTTCTTGTAGTTGAGATTTGAGAGAGGAGACCTCTACCTTGTACTGACCAATCTCTTCTTCAAGTTTGTTCAAGTTGACTTGACAAGGTATCTTCCCGTTTCTTTGCTTTATCCAATTGATTTGTCATGGATATGACTTCTTCATGCTACTTTCTTTTGCTTTGATGAAATTCCTTCTTAAGCTTGGCAAGCTCTTCATCCCTTTCTTGTACTTGAAGCTTGACAAGGTCAACTTTCTTCCTTGTTTGGTCTTGGTCACCAGCTAGTGCTTTCTTCTTAAGTTCCTCATTTTCCTTTTTCAAATTGATAATCTCTTCCATGGCAGCCATAAGTTGAGCGAGGAGATCTTCTACAAAATCTTTTTCATTCTCTTCATCTTCTAGATCTTCTTTAGCCTTGATATCATCATTCTCATTTTTAGCTTCTGTGATGGGTTTTGGATTTCCTTCTTGATTTCCATCATCTTCTTGACTGTTGGTCATGGTCAATCCTCCTTTTGAGTGAAGGTCATGAAGTTTGTCCCATATACCCTTTGCTGACGAACATTTTCCTAAATTGTTCTTTATAGAATCAGGAAGCCCATTCAAGATTGCCTTCATTGTTGTTGCATTGTACTCCTTGGATTCTCCATCCATCATACTATCAACAATCACTGATTTCCAGATTTCAATGCCTTGAGTCTTTAAGAAATTCCTCATTCTTGCTTCCCATATATTAAAGTTTCCATTGAAACATGGAGCCTTCTCAAATTGATTGTCTTCTATTTCAGTGGTAGAGGGAGACACATCTTTAGGAGGATTGGAGACTTTCTTCCTTGACTTTGCCATTTGTGTTCTAAAGATCATCCTTCAAGTTGTTTAGGCTTTGAGAGAAGGTACTGGCTCTGATACCGATTGTTGGAAATACTGAGAGGGGGGGTGAATCAGTATTTCTTTTCAATTGTTATTTTTACCAGTCAAAACATTTATATTTAGAACACAAAATGAACAACAGGAATAAATGCTCTTATTAATATTTACAATAAAACAGATACAATGTATATAAGGTTCCAATCTGTTGCCAAGCACCAACTTGGACTTTTGTGAGGCTCCAACCTTCAGGGCACCAACCCTATCTTGTCAAGGCACCAACCTTGGATTTAGGAGCACCAACTCCAAGGACACCAATCCTTCCACTTTTGAGGCACCAACCCTGTTTTGTCAAGGCACCAACCTTGGATTTAGGAGCACCAACTCCAAGGACACCAATCCTTCCAATTCTGAGGCACCAACCTTGTCTTGTCCAGGCACCAACCTTGGACTTAGGAGCACCAACTCCAAGGACTCCAACCCAATTCTGTCAGTTTACAGCTTCACTGTAGTCTCCATGCTACAGCATCAATGGCAACCAATCTTCATATGAAGGAGTCTTTACAACTCTTCATACTGTCCACACAGAGTCTGCAAAGTTACCTCATGATGATATCAAATAGCCATCATGATCTCCAATAATGTCCCCACACAGCTTCAGTGTGTCTACAGTGAATTGCACTAAGCTCTGCACAAAAGCCAATTCTCTGTTTCAGGACTTTGTTCTCACTGTTACAGTGAATGCTTCAAGCGTGACTACTACGCATTGTTCTTGTTATTGCAATCTCTTACTTCCCAAAAACAAATACTGGTGCTGGTTACTATTCCCTTTAAGCTATGTCAGATGAAACTTTATTTATCCCTTCACAGAATTGTTCTTCAGGTTGCGTTATGTACCTGATTAACTTAGCACTAGTCTGAGCCTTTCAAAGGTGAATCCGGTCAACAGAGTTGCTCTTCCTTCGGCTTTCTCTTGTCCTGCTGGACCTTCGGCTTCCTCCTGTCCTGCTGAACCTTCGGCTTCCTCCTATCTTGTTGGACCTACCGCTCCATCATTTCTTCCAGTTCACCAACAACTAGTACTTTCCTTGTTCTCTGTTATATACGCCTGATACGCCTAACCTTTGGCTTCCTACTTGCTTGCTTGAGCTTCGGCTTCCTCAACGCTCGCTCGACCTTCTAGCTTCCCTCCTTCGGTCGCTTTAGCTTCCTCTGCGCTCGCTCGACCATCTACGCTTGCTTGATACTTTGGCTTCCCGATCCATGGCTTCCTCTGTCTATTTGAGTGTTCCAATACTCACAGGACACGTTAATTCGGAAGAGAGACTGAATTACATTCATATTAAAAATATCAAAGAGGCTCTTTTCTTCTTTAATAATATTCATACAATAGACTTCATTATTTTACGAAGGATTTCATAGGAGAGGTTGTACCAACAGGAAGGTCCCACATGCCACGTCACTATCTCAATCACAATCGCAAGATTATAGTGTGCCATCCCTTTATAACTTGCGATACATACCTTCCGACACAACGGATGCGATATAGCATTAGGGCATATTACAATGGTGCAATGGGTTCACATACGTATCGCAATCGGAGTTTATCGTGTGCCATCCCTTTATAACTTGCGATACATAACTTCCGACACGGCAGACGCGATATAACATTAGGGCGTGTTATAATAGTGGTGCAGTCGGGTCCGCGTTATTATCGCAGGAGGTTGGTGTTATGTCTACAACAAGATATTGGTTAATTTCTAACCAATCGAAAGTCTTCAGCCACACTCTATTTGTGGCTTACTTTGCACGGAGGATCCCACTTTTCAACTCCTACCTTCGGTCCCACATTGACTTTTCGCTTTTTAATCAGCGCCTTGTTCCGCACCATCGATTTCTTCTGTATTAGATCCAACGATCAACACTCGGTCTGATCAACACAATCCATCGGAAGCTTGCTACGTCGTAGATCTCTTCTCTCCAGATCTAACGGTCCCGACTTAACCCGATCAACCCAAAACCGTCCGTTGATCCTTCGTCGTCGATCAACCCGCACTAGATCGAATGGCCTACATGCATTTCGGGTGAGCCACTTGCAAGGGAAATAACCACTCGAAAAAGGTGCTTTTCTCTCTCCACCCGAGTGCTACGTGTCGCTCAGTTAATGGAATCGGGAGAGCTCCTCTAAATATGTAACGAATAAAATATATATAAATAATGTAAATGATAATAAGCATAAATAATTATTAGTTAATTAGTAATTAGGTTGAAGAGGCATGTCTAAATGAGACATGACTCTTCGTGAAGAGACTTGCCTGATATAAAAGCAAGCCTATTGTTCTCATTCATTATCATTCTCATTCTTATTCATATTTTATATATAGTATTTGTATCCTCATGGATATCTTTATATTCCAAGTCTTCTGGAGTAATTAATTTGTAGAAGGAACTTTGTTCGCTTCATTTGGTATCAGAGCAGTCGATCCTCTGGCTGCTTCACTGCTGTACAAAGCCACGCTCTTCGATCTAGGCCCTTGGCCATCGACTCTTTGTCAGAATTATTGCTATTGCAATTCAAGCGTTTCGCTATAGAAGTTTGGGAGTTTCTCCTTCACTGATTTTTTGTCAAAGGCCTTTGGCCATATTTAAAAAAAAAAAAAAAAAATATATATATATATATATATACACGCATTACCTATCTCAGTGTAAGAAACGTCAGTTGTCGCCGCCTCTCAGCCACCTTCATCGTTGTTTTTCACCACCGACTAATGCCGCATCCATACTCCCATTCGCAGTCTCGACTCGACCAAACTCCCACCACTCTCCACATTCTCGTCGCTTTGATCTGCTCCCTCCAACCGTTCGGCATATCCTCAATTGTGTGCCCAGCCATTAATCGAGCCATTGTTTCCCTCTATCGTAACACCGACTGCACATATTTCCAAACTCATAATCTAAACTACCACGTTTGATCCTAGGTTCTCTCCGCTGCCAATACGTTACCGTATTCGTTAGTTTTATTCGTCGCCATCGGACAATCTCTGTCGTTCATTGCATGACCATCCAACAACCGCTCTAACAAACCATCGTCCCCAAACACCCCCCTCAACTCCTGCCAATCGTCATTGTCTCATTCAAACACTTCTATTACTCGTCAATAGTTGGCCTTCATATGAACAGCCGCCACTGTTGAACCTGACAACTCCGTCTCCTTTTTCATTGGTTAGCCGTCTTGCTTCCCATGACATCATTATCAACGAAGTTCGAACAATCAACCATCCCGTTTGCTTTAACAGTCACGTCCGTTGGGTTCTTATCCATAACTTCGTTGATATATGGTTAATGTTAATATAATTATATATAATATTAATATAAAAATATATATCTATATATATAAATTAAAATTATATAATTTATAATTATATACTAAAAAAATTATTATTATATAAAAATTAAAAAAAAAAAATTATTAAAAAAAAAAGAAATGATTTAAGAAGAAAATGGAGACTAGTAATGAAAGGTTTCCTTGAACCTTTAGTAAAAGAGTTGATACATTATTTAAAGTCAAAGGATCACTCACAGGAAGAGATATCATAATCTCTATCAGTCTTGCTGAAGAAAGTAATTATGTTAGTCATAAATGTGCTAACCAATTGGTGATTCCTAAATCAAATATAATTGAAATGAATTGTTCTAGCATTTGTGATAAACAATACGACATAAGCAATCTACACCTAAGTATTGGAGATTACACTTTTACCTCGCAATTCACCGTGAAAACCTTATTTCTTGACGATAGTGATATTGTTTTGGGCTTACCCTGGATGGAAACTCTAGGTTCCTTTATTCTAAATAGAAAGAAGAAGTTTTTAACATTTTCTTACAACAAGAAGAAAATAACGCTCCAAGATTTTACACTAAAACCAAATTCAGTAACGCCATAATATATCTCAGATATTTCAAAAGTAATCTCTCAAGGTAAGAAAGTATTACAAAATATGCAAAAAGAAATTGACAAAATCTTTGTTGACAAAAATGAAGAAACTTTTCGATTTAAAAACCATAGCAAAAAATTACTGATGCAAATTAAGAAACTTAAGAAGGATAAGAATTCATTAGAAAACAAGGTACAACAACTTATTGAGAAGGAAGCATCAAATGTAGGAATTCAAGTTGATGACAAAACAACAGATACCGATCCAGTGAAAGTCACAACTCAGGAAAGAGACAAGCAAGTTGAAGGTTTGGCAATCAACAACAACATTCCCTGAAGTAAGTAAAAAAAAATTCACACACCTAAAAAGGGAAAGTCAAACCAAAAAAGTTCCCTATCGGCATCCAAATCACGAAAGTAGACAAATCAACCAAGCTAAGTATATGTACCATTCGGACCAGGAACAACAAACTGATGTTCCAGAGAATAGTGACGTAACATCAATCCAGTCTTATGCTAACAAGATGTTATAAAATTGCAGTGATCAAAATATTCCACAGAAGATTAATCTAGGATGGTCTGATCCCTTCTCGGTGCGACAATTTTGTTTGTCACTTAGAAGCTCATATTGGCTTATATCGACGAAGATGATTGTTCCGAGAAAGAAAGTCATTTGAAGCCGGAAAAAGAGATCAAGCCTTTTTCATCGACAAGCTTTGAGGACAAAGCTTTTTGAGGAAGGAGGCAATGTAACGAATATAATAGATATAAATAATGTAAATGATAATAAGCATAAATAATGATTAGTTAATTAGTAATTAGGTTGAAGAGGCATGTCTAAATGAGACATGACTCTTCGTGAAGAGACACTTGCCCGATATAAAAGCAAGCCTCTCGTTCTCATTCATTATCATTCTCATTCTTGTTTAGAAAAATCTTTGGCGAAATCACATAATTGATCATTTGTCGACGCGTTTCGAACCAACTAGTGTGGTTCATCGTCAGGACAAGTTGAAGATACAGATCCAGTATAGCGAGTTAAATAGTCCAAGCAGAGACTCCAACGGCTAAAAAGACTAACGGCTATTTTTCAACTTAAGGACCCAGTCAAACCCCTTTAACTAAATTAATATTAATATTCTTTATAATTATTATTATACTACTAGAGCTAAGTAAACTGGGTAAAAATTAACTAGATCAGAGATTATTAATCTATTTATATATTTAATATATAATTATATATAATATTTTTCAATACCTAATATAATACTATATTTAATATTTAGTTTTTAAATTATTCATATTTTATATATAGTATTTGTATCCTCATGGATATCTTTATATTCCAAGTTTTCTGGAGTAATTAATTTGTAGAAAGAACTTTGTTCGCTTCAAAATACCACTTACTGCCTAGCATCCACCTGATAACCACTGCCACTATTACAAACCCGCTTTTTGGAATATAACCACGTGCATTAATCAATCACTCAAATAAAGCGCTTAATCGTTTAACCACGAGATTTAACACTTAACACAAGATAATCGTGATTTGTGAATAAAAGTGTTAAGCATTGAGATTTATGTTTTTCAGTGGGAATACAAAGAAATACCCGGTTAACTGTTGAACGCAGATACACTCAAACCCCCTCTAACACTCAACCTCTCACTTCTCACTCAAAACCTAATCATCTCAGCTCCCTTGACTCTCCACTCTTCTCTGGTCTGATATGGCTCCTCTGTTAACTCCTCTGATACTCTGCAATACTCATGGCTTCGCTGGCTTGGCTTTCCTCTGGCTTCTCCTCATGGCTTTGCTCCTTGGCTTCTTGCTCCTGTTTCTTCACGGATCTGCTCTACTTCTCCTTGGTTTCATATCATCATTTAGTATCTAGAATATTGCCATATTGACATCAATGACAATTTAGATCAACAAGGACACCATCTCTTGTCTTTTAGTGGCATGAATCCCAAGGAGAAACTCCTTTTTGTTTGTTGAGTGAGAAACTCATGCGTAGGGAGTAAGTCAAGCTCAAGGAAGGAGGACGAGTTGTTGAGTATAGCAGTCAAACAGCATGAATTTCAAGACATAGTGTTGACACAAGTCCCAAGTGTTGAAGTTTCTAAGTTTACTTAGTTAGAAACCCTCCATGCACTTTATCTGATTTATTCCTACCTACTTGTTATTTTCCTTAATAAGTTATTTACAATGTAAATATTGAAAATAAACACTAGTGCATGCTCAACATATTACAGATCAGCAATTAAAAGAAACAGAAACAAACGCACCATATGACACCATTATTTTTTGGACTAATGTCCTCGAAAAAACCCAATGTGGGAAAACCGGTGCAGCCATCTGAGGGTTTTCTTATTAAGCAATATCAGAGTACAATCTAGGTGTCGAAATTGGCCTACCCAACAGAGAATTTCCTTGGCAGCAATACCTCACAGTTTCTGACAAATCTACTGGCTGAAACCTCGGATAATCCTTTGAGCAGCTACTCAGCACCAATCTGCCCCATAAACCCCAGCGTCTGTCCAATATAGACTGTGTCAACCTCTCCTAGCCCAGCGTTGGCCCTGTGTTAGCCTCTCCTAGCCCAGCGCTGGCCTTGTGTCAACCTATCTTGGCCTGCGTCAGCTCTCTGGAGTCTGACCCTCTGCGTCAACTACACTGGCCTCTCTGGTGCTCTACGTAGCACTTAACTACCTTTGCGAGGCCCTGCGTGAGCACTGGCTGCTCCTGCGTCACTCTCTCTGGCTGCTTTGCTGCTCTCCCGGCACTATCTCTGTTTCTCTGTCTCTCTGTACTCAATGCCCCTCAATTGCTCTCCAATCACTAATTCTATCTCTCTTAGCAAACCCCGCTCTAGAGAATACAATGACTAATCACTCTGGTGTGTTCTCCAGGTGACCCTCAAGCCTCCTCTTATACTTTTCTTGTTGGCATATCAACGGCCGAGATTAAGTCCCTAATCAATGGCTAAGATTAGATCTGACTTGATCCTTGTCTTTTGGACCATTCTAACACAGATTCATATTAATACACATTAATATTTTATTTTACCTAAGTTTAGACTGAGGGACTCCATTAAAAATATTAATTATTTTAATATCTCCTTATCTGTCTAGAATCTGCCCAAACCCTTTCTGGGTATTGGAGATCTCATGTGCCCAACCTCTCCACCAAATTTCGTGGCTAGAGCACATTCAATGCTACCCCAAATCAACACTCCCTCTTAGCGAGGACTATGCTCTAGCAATACTCCTCACTGAGTATTACTCTGATCATCCAGCATCGGTACCTACGCTGATGTTGGGCCTTCTTGCCCAACATCCTCTGCACTGTTGCATCCTGTACTGTTGCCCATGGTTCTTCCACTGCCACTGATGCATCTGTATGACAACTCCCTCTGCATCCGTGTTGCTGCTGGTCCTTTCTCCCAGCACTGGATCCGCACTGCACCTCCTCTCATCATGTTGCATCGTGTTGCCCACTGCTGCACTGCAATTTAGTTACTGAGAAGTAAGTGACTGATCTTCCAATCTGACCTCCCCGTTGGACTAGAGACACCCACTGATGCTGAAGCTCCCTCTACCGTTGACAAGTGCTCCCTCTCTGACCTCTGCGTTGCTACAACAACTCCCTGCATCTCACACCATTGCACACCCATCTGTGCCATCCTGCACTGGTGCAACACTCCTATGCCTCTCGCACTGTCGCAGCCTACTAGCCTCGCATTGTATTGGGACTCCTGCACTGTAGCTCTCTTTGTCGCTCCATCTGTATCTGTCTCTACCCACTCAGCCAGTCCTGCTACTCCTCGTCGGGGCTCCTGTAGCAAGTCTAATCCAAGAGGTTGGGTACCTCGATGATCCTACCCCTCATCGCCTGTAGTCCGCTTGACTACAGCTCGATGTCTCCCCACTTCCGCTCAAGTGGTGCATGTGCACTCATGGCACAATCATCGTTTTTCAAAACTTCCTTCTTTGCCCTTGCTAACGCTGCCTTAGTCTCGGAAGACTCTCCCTTACTCTTCTTCCTTGGACACTGGGTTGCATAATGATCCAGCTTCCCATAGTGGAAGCACTTGATCTTGGAGAGATCTTTCTTCTTCCGCTTCTCCTACTTTCCTTCAGATGCTAGGGCCACGTCTTCCTCCTCCTGCTTGACCTTGATCCCTTTGCTGTTGCTACCCATCTTCGACTGTCGTTTGATCTCTTCCTGGCGAAAAGCTGCCCACATCTCGTCCCAAGGTGGAAGTGTCCCTTTGCCCAGTATACTCTAGACAAATACTTCCCAGCCTTCTGAGACAGCATTTAGGATTGTCCTCACCATTAGTTCCTGATCCGGTGTCGCCCCTATAGCAGTCAACTAGTCTCGGATCTCATTCAATCCTCCGAGGAAGGTGTCAATCGATTGTCCCTTCTTCATTTGATACGACCTCATCTGATTCTCAAGCAGCGTTCTTCTCTACACAGAAGTATGCTGATACAACTTCTTGAGAGTCTCCCACATCTCAAATGTCATTTCCTTCTCGGCTATGTGTGGTACTATATGATCCTTGACCCCATCAAGGATAATGCTCTTGGCCCTCCCATCGCCTCCTCGTACCTGTTATTATCATTGTCGTTGACTGGGACAGCTATTACCTTTAAGGCGAAGTTCTTGACACGATTCCTGTCAAGTACAAATAAGATTCTAGCCTTCCAGACTACGAAGTTCAATGCTCTATCCAGTCTATCCTGGTCTCTTACTCCGTGTAGTGCCATGATGCTCCTCTACTTCCCTATTGGAAGTTCTCTGTTCGACTTCTCTAAGTCTCTACTTCCCATCTGGAAGTTCTCTTTTGGACTCCCTCTAAGTCCTAATTTCCCTCCTGGAAATCCTTCTACCACTTGTCGAGATGCCCCCACTTTGATTTTCTTGTGCAACCGCACCACTAATCCAGGTTCCTCGGCTAGAAACTCTCAGTAGCAACTCCTCTGGTCCTGCTCTGTCAGGTACTATTTTGACTACAGTACCTCACCAACTCCACTCTGCAATATTCCTGCATCCTTCTAAACCCCAGCAACTGCCTATCTGTGGACTGTGTCAACCCCTCTCTGCCTCACGCTAGCCTTGCGTCACTCCGAATGGGTTTGCGTCAACCCTGGGAGGCCCTGCGTCAACCCTCTGGCCCTCTATGTCAACAATGCTGGCTTCTCTGAGGCTCTGCGCAGCTCCCGGCTGCCCCTTCATGGCCTTGCGTGAGCCCTGGTTGGCTATGTGTCACTCCTGCAGCCTCTGCGTGGATGACGCAGGCCCTTCTGGCTCTATGCAGTCTCTGCTGCCTCTGCATGGCTTCCTCTGGTTCTGCGACTACCTCTTCTGCGCTGATCTCCTGTCTCTTTGTTCTGTACATGTTGCCTCCTGACTGGTCTCCCTCAGTGTGTTCTCCAAGTACCCCTCAAGCCTCCTCTTATACTTTTTTTGTTGACATCTCAACGGCCGAGATTAAATCCCTAATCAACAGCTAAAATTAGATCTGGTTTGATCCACGTCTTTTGGACCATTCTAACACAGATTCATATTAATACACGTTAATATTTTATTTTCCCTAAGTTTAGACTTAAGGACTCCATTAAAAATATTAATTATTTTAACATCTCTTGATCTGTTAGAATTTGCCCAAACCCTTTCTGGGTATTGGAGATCTCAAGTGCCCCAACCTCTCCACCAAATTTTGTGGCTAGAGCACATCCGATGCTACCCCAAATCAACAATTCTTAGATTATTATTTGACCTCTTGAGAGGCTTATCTTTTCATTCATGAGTTAGTTTGGTGGGCTTGTCACCAAAAGTTGTATTATTGACACATTGTTTTAGTTTCCGGACTTATGTTGGCCAAGGAGGCTAATTTGAACTCCTTAGATGTGTATAAATACACGTGAGATGAGACCATTTCTCATTGTCACTTTGGATTGGATCTCTCTCTTCTTTAGAGAATGTCACACTTTTTTCTAGAGGATGAATGGGAGCTTTTATGGATGAATTTTGATATATGGTTGTTGGTCTATCTTCTCTTGGAGCTTCTCTATAGTCATTTGTGAATGGTTGGATATACTCTACTACATGTAAGTACAAAATTTTGATGTTATTCTTGTTACTTTTTGTCATATATGTGGACTGGGATTTTCGTTGTTTTAGGGCTAATTATTGCATGCAATTACTGCTTAATATTGTGGAATTGTCTGTATGATAGTGTTCTCTCCATGTATCCATGTAGTGTGAGAAAAATCTCCTAGGGGTAAAATTTGACCTTGATAAGCCATTACTCTTGTGCATTTGAAGTATAAAAGCTACAAGATTGCTTTCACTTGACCTAGAGGGGTTTGTGAAGTAATTTTGACGCCACCTCGACTGGGAACCAAGGAATCTTACATATAATCAACATAGACTCCATTCTCCCAAGGATTAAGGCACTGATCTACCAAGGGTGGTCACCAAAACTCTTATTTTTTCACCTTCTCCCAAGTCTAGCCACATTGGGGTGCCTTGGGCATCGATTTTCCGAAAAGTTAGCCACTAAAAAATTTTGATCTCCTAGGTCTCCTGCTTTGGCCTTTCCTCTAGCCCTCCTCCAAATTGGAAGACATTTCAACGGTGGGGTTGGGAGAAAAGACAAGCCCTAGCTCTGGCACCAAAACTTGCCCTTCCATCCCCAAGGCTAGCACTTCCCACGGTCAAACCTACATCTTTGAGCAATTATTTTTCTTTGATCCTTTCCCCGCCTTGTCTAGGGTAAGAATATCATTGGTTGCTACATTCCTTCCTCATACCCTAGACCGAGTCCACTTGGCCCCATGTGGTCCCACTCCTTTGAAAGACCATTCTTCAAGAACCATCTGGGATACCAATTCTAACAAGGATTTTAGGGATTGGGAAGCTCCTTCACACGTCTTATCCCATAAACCTAACCCTCAAAATCCTCTTCCTTTTCCTAGAAGTATATAGTACCTTGCTTAGAAAGCAAGCAAGCTCCATCCTTCAAAACCTTCTGGAAAAGGGTCTGGGTCACTCATATCCATTGACTTATCATTCACTAGTGACTCCATACATATCGAGTCTCCTCCCATCAGTGAATGTCCGTAAATAGAAGGGAGCCTTAGCTGAGGTGACAGTGGGCTAAGACTCCATGTGTTGCCCTTGGCCTAGCATTTTCCGTTTAGGGACTCCCCTTAGCTCCCTTGCTAGTTTGAGCGATAACACTTACCATTCATGGTAAGTGTGTATCTTCTCCCAAGGTAGTGGATGCAGGTGTTTTACCACTTGACTCTTTAGGGTCTTGATGGGAAGATCAGCAGACGATAGGATAGTTGTGATCCTTACCTCACGATAAGTTGTATCCTACCTATTGTCCTTGGATAGTGGGTTGAGTTGGGCTCCCCTATGATGTGGGTTGAGTTGGAACTCCCCTATGACAATTCATTGGATACCAGGTGGTAGCAAAGACTCCCCGATGGATAGAGTTTGGTAGCTTGAGCTACCCTACAATGTCAAAGTCTTGTTCTGTTAGATTTGAGAGTGCTCAGCATATATGAGCAGAGATGAGTTGTGACGACATTTCTTGATGATGACATATTTTGAGATGGGACATATGTTGCAGTCAGAAATTTCTCCCTAGCTAAGAGGGAGTGTTAATTTGGCATCTCAGGGACAAATTCCCTCGTTTGGGAAGTCTTCCTCATCAAGAAAGACCCCTCCTAGCCCTTGGAAGAATTTAATTTGGTTAAGGAAAAATGTATTTTTAAGGAGGAAACCCACATGTGCACAAAAGTATAAGTTGAATTTAAAGAGAAACTGGACACCCTTGGAAGCATATATATTATAAACACAAGTCAAATGAACATCCTTTGGACAACATCAATAAGCATCTTCTTCTCTCTCTTCTTTGGATTGGTTCGCACAGGTATGAGATTGGTTTGCAAAATTGGTTCGTACATGTCTGAAATTGCACGATCTAAGCTTGCACATGTGAAAAGAATAAATTGATCTAGAGCCACAGGGTTGAAACAGGGAATTCTCAGCTATGGTTGCTCGCTTGATAGGGTGCTCCAACCGTAGGCATGGTCACTAGCTCTGTGCAATTGTGACCTGAGATACTTTTGACAGTTGGCCGTTGATTGATAGGGTGCTCCCTGCAGCTAGAAAGCTTCAGCCACACACATGGTCACTAGCTCCGCGCGGCTGTGACCTAAGATACTTTTGACAATGGATCGCAGATTACGACCATTGATGCAGGCTTGGAAACTTTAATTTCTCTATTGGGCTCATCTCTTGGATATTGTTTGGTTGGTTTTGTTGGATAGTCTTGTGATTGGTGAATTGGAACATTGTACTCTCTTTTTCTTGAACATTTTATGACAATCTAATAAGAAGAAGAATTTGAAAGGTTTTTCCCCGTTGTGGGTTTTTCCCTAGTCTTTGACCAAATCCTTGTGTCTCTTATTGATCTTGATTATCTTCTACTGTCTATTGCATTTACTGTTCTATCTACAATTGCTCTTGATAATTGGAAGAATAAATTATGTTGAAAGATTACTAATTAAAGAAAAAAATTGGGCTAAAGTGATTGTAACAACATAGAACAGTAGAAAATTAACAATATAAAATACCTATGTTGCCAGGAAACCTGGGTGTGGGGACAGGGACGGTGACGGGGACGGCATTTTTGGAAACAGGGTGCGTGGGTTCGTCGGGTAATATAATAATATTAAATTTTAATAATTAAATTTTATAAATTATAAATTTATAATTTATAATTAACAATATATATGAAATTTGAATTTGTATATTTTTTCAACTTTAAATTTTAAACAAGAAAACTTTAATGATAATCATTTAAACATGTATATTATTAATTAATATTTCATATATATATAATTAATAATATATATGAAATATATTAAAGTTGAAAAAATATAATTAATAATATATATGAAATTTGAATTTGTGTATTTTTTCCAAACCCATTCTGATAATGCATAAACGGACCTGCTTACCATTTTCATCTGATGGCAATCTGGCACATGCCTTCAAAATAATAGTGAAGATCACCTGGTTTGGATTTATGACAAACCAAAGCATTCTGCCACAAATGGGAAAGCATCCATGCAACAGTTGTGGTCAGCATATCCTGCTGTCATTGAGTTCCACGAAACCACATACCACGCGTGACGCAAGCATCCTATCAAATACAGTTTTGCAGGTCAAACTTGTTCCCTAACTCTATATTGCCATATTAACATTGCAGGCATCATTGTTTGTCTGATCACACTGCTATAATGTCCATCCTTTTCCATGCTTCCAATTTCTCTTCCTATGCTGATCTTTCATTTTATTTTCCAAATCCAACAGAATTTCAGACCTTTCTCAATTGTTATGTTACCTGTTTGACCCTCAAACACAAGTCCCCAGTATTAGCTACCATAAAAAAGAGTGAAGATATTAACTATTGTTTTATACAGACAAGCATAACATCTGTTGCTTGATGCAATTAACTTATTCAATTTAGAGTTGCACCATATTTTCATCCAAAAATGAAACACATGAAATCAGTACAAAGTCAATTATACAGCTTGCTGGCAAGCGTCTTTTGTCAAGCCAACATATGGAATAATACATTACAGCTATAAACTATAATTCTTGTGTGCATCTCTCTATGTCCATTAATGTCTGTCTATGTGTATGCATCGATTTGTGTGCATACATCTACATCTTATATGTATTTATGTGAGATTTGAATTTCAACACTTCTCATCATGAGCAAAAATAGAACAAGAGTGTCTCTGAAAATGCCTTTACTGCTATTTATAAGTCATTACCTGAAGCTCCAAGGAAAAAAAAAGGTCTCTAACTGAAGCCTGATCCCTATTCTGCCCAGACAAGCTCTCTGCAATCATATATCCAAGGAGGTCGACAGTCCACTCACATCTTTTGTTCACTTGAATATCTTGATGTAACTTCAACCTAAAAATTTTGAAAATACCCATGCTACTTCAAACTTGTTGTATGGGCTATTGTCCTTGAGAAATGCCCTAGGGAGATATAGCCTTTGGCATGATACATGAAAACAGTAAATAGTGCTCAAACCTCCACTCCCTTTGTAGAGACACCAACAGAATAATATAGCACTTCCAGCTAACTTATTTTACTTAAGCCTCAACATAAATGCCAAAAAAACAGAGTTGAGGAAATAATGAAGTGGATTAAATCACTCAGGACGGTTTCCTGCATGGTGACCTCATTTATGAACTTGGCAGAATAGTGGAAATTACGACATATGCACTTCTTGCGCTTTTGATGAGACTTAAGTGGTCTTTACAACTTGCTGAAAAGCACAAACAAAATATAAGCTTCTTCCTCTTGTAAAACAATTCAGATTTCCACCACTCCTATTGCACATCATGTGATGATCACTACCACCTGCTACTGTTTCTTATCATGCAGCATAAAATGCACATCAAGTACATCCCCTGCTTCCTTCATCAACCCTGTCAGTCACTGCAATTCTGCATAGATCTCCTCTACCTGTGGGTGTGATCTATCTCCTACAACAAATGTATGCACTTTGTTCTTAACCTCAATCCAACTATATATTATTAATTATATTTTTAATATAGTTTTTTATGAAGAACCCAAAGAACCCGAAGAACCCAAGAACCCAAGCACCTGAAGAACCCAAGAACCCAAAAACCCGTTAAAGGAAAAGAACCCAAATTTTTTTTTGAAGAACCCAGTTCTTCTGGGTTCGTCTGGGAAGAACTCGTACCCGAATCCGGTACTTGGGTGCGGGAACCCGGGACGGGTTCGAGAACCCCACCCTCGGGTGCGGGTACCCGTGCAACATAGTAAAATACAGAACTGAGAAAATATGCACTCACATAAAAATATGACACTGTTATTTGTGGATAAATGTCCCTGGAAAAACTCCAAAGGGAAAACCAGTGCAACAGATGAGGGTTTTATTATTATTCAACAATTTGAGAGTACAATGAACTAGTTGCATTTCACTGGCAAACCTCCGGCAAATACTGCTCTCATCTGGCAAACTAATCTGGAGTATAACTATCTCCCTCTGCAACTGATCCGGTGCTCTATCTCAACAACTCGCACCCCCTAGCTATTCGCACTACCTGGCTGGAATGCGCACAGATGCCTCCAGATATTCGTTCAGCCTTTGTAACCTCCTCCCAACAAGTCGTCCTACCTCTTGGACTGCTGCTAGCCCACTCGCTCTACCTCCAGATGATAGATATGGCATCTAGCTCACTCAACGAGCTCCTCTGCCACTCACACTGTCAACTAGCTACTCGCACTCGCTGAATAAAGCCTCATCAGCAAATAATTTGGCCTCCCTTTTTCTACCTCTCTAACACTGGAAAATCACTGGGAATCTCTCCGGAATCCTGCTCCCAAATCTCTATTGAAATCCCTACCTCTGATGCTTCCCTAGCTTCAATTGCACCCTTGCTAAATCCCTGCAACTAGGTAGTCAAACTGCTCAACTCATTCAATGTCTTCTCCAAACCCTTCGACCTGCTCTTATAATCTCTCGTTTTGAGTCAACAGCCACGATCACATCTCAGCTGATGGCTAAGATCATTTTGACTTCGTCAATTAACTTTTCCAGAAGTCTCTAGAGCAAAATCGAACTTCCCCAATTAATTCACTTTAATTAACCACTTTTCCTAAGTTAGACTTAAGAAATATTTTAATTATGGCTAATGAATTTAATTGAGGTGTTCAAGTCTTTTGTTGCAAAACCTTTTTCTGGGTTTTGGATATCTCATGTTTCTTATCCTCTTTGACATCATAGAGACTAGAACACATGTTCGCTGCTACCATAATCTAACGTTGTACATAGCATTGGATGTCAAGGACATCTCGGGATACCCAAATAAGCCTCATCCAAAATTTTATGAAAAGCTTCAAGCATTTGATGTGTCCCTTTGGCCATTATCACACATTTCTTGGCATTTACGAGGCACATCTCAAAATTTGAAGACATGAAGATGCCAAGATATTTTCTCTTTTGAACAAGTTCATTTTAGTTGCCTCAAGTACTCTTACAGTTCAAAGAGTACCCCTTCTCTCAAAGCCTTGATTGAGAACTTTCTCAACCACTGTCATCCAAGATTGCAAAGATTCGATGATGTCTACCAGTACTTGTTGGCAGCCTTACAGTAGGAGGGCCTTCTTAATATTTTTGAAGGCAATGATGACAATGACAAAAATGGAGATGAAGCACTACAAGATGAAACTCTCATCATGCACTTTGAAGAAGTTGAAATGCAAAATGATGCTTCTGCTGTCCCAAAAAGGCAGCTTCATAACAGTAATGATGAGGTTGTCAGGTCACATAAGGAAGCACTTGTGGTTCCAAGTAAGGGACATATCTCTGATGACAATGAAGTAATTATAGGAGAAGAAGTTCCCATGGCATCATATGAAGCACTGGTAGAAGGAGATTCTCATGACCTCATTCAAGAGGATGGTATACCAGGAGAAGAAGAGAAGCTTGAAGATGCCCAGAATGGTGATTCAGATTTAGATGATGGGTCAGCTGCCCTAAGGGAAGACTGGTACCAAAAATGTGAGCAGGATGTCACAAATCTGCAAGCAAGGGCAGCTCCGTAAATCCAGTGAACAGCTTGGGGATAGCAAATATGGAGGAGACTTGTTGACCTTGTTGATGCTCTAAATGGTGATACAAGAGCCATCATTAAGGAAAATCCTCAGCAGAAGCCTAAAATTGACGAAGGAAATGTGCATAATTTTATTATGAATCTCCATGAACACCACCATGGAATTTGTGATGGCAGCACTAAACAAATATTTTAATTTCTGATCAATTTCAGAGATTTAGACTCTTAATAAAATGATGGGGAAAATCTGATAAATATTCAAATGCTTGGAGAAAAATGGAAAATAGAATAAAGTAGGAGCTTGCCACAATCCTCGACTGGATTTCATCCACAGCAGTTCAAAGCCTCCATGGACTCGCAATTCTGCTCTGAGACCATGTTATCAAAATGGTGGCTTCAAAGGGCGAAAATTAAAGAACATACACAGAAATTAGAAGTGAGACAAAAGAATACTTCTATGTAGAGGATGAATCAAATTTCCCTATGATACAGCAAAATATAGAGGCCTTTGATCTTCGCTAGACTGTTCTTTCCTGCTGTTCCACTAGAACATACGTGTCATATATTTGACCTTAATGTTCACATACAATGATGAACATTATATTTAACATTCTAACAGGTCAGCCAAGGACATTAAGATAGTTTCATTCTTCCATTCTTCTTCTAAGGAGAGTGAATTTTACCGGAATGACTTCATATCACATTTAATCGCATTGAAGTATACTATGTTGTGGTTCAGTGGACTGCAATTATTAGTCTTGATATTGAACACTATCATTATTAAATTAAATACTACTTTTACTAGTACAAAAGGAAACAATTTCAAGTAACTGAATATGTGTGTTGGCTGTATGCATCTAACTCTATTAGAGGCTTTTTCTTATTATATTTATCATTGGTGAGCCCCAGAATATTGCCGCAACTTTTTCTACTTCATATTTAATTTGAAGAATCGACTGGGGTATGTCATAGAAAGTATAATTCCATTAATTGATGTATGCTTGCTTCTAGAAACTTATTTTCATTTCCTATACATTTTTAATTTACAACTCAATTTCTTGTACCTGCAGGTTGATAGCAATTTGTGAAGATATATATGCTGCAAGGGCAGAAGGAGAACTAAAACTTGAAGAACTATTATTTGGAACATTGGTTAATATTTACAGGTCTCCACATATACTTATAGAATATACCAAGGAGGAATAATTTTCACAAAATAAATAAGCTTTATGAATATTAAGGCCTATTGTTGCAGGCTCCAATTCTTTCATTTTATGTACTATATGAGCAATAAAACCAACGAAAGATTGTATCATGCAGTTTCTGCTTCTCACAAGTTCTCAGGGGCTGTACCATATCGATTTTAGTTCCTCTCATGTACAAATGGAAAACAGTTTAAATTCATTAGGAATATGATATTCTCAGTGTACAAAGTATGCCCCTTAAATCAAAATGATTCTTAAGAATGTAAATAGCACACACAACAAAACAATTTAAAAACATAAACTGGAGTATTACTTGAACACACCTAGTAGTTTTCCAGTAGGAATGAATTTGACACTCCTAGCTTGAAGCTTCAAGAGTGCACTATGCCAAAGTTTTGAACGTGATTTGATCCATATTTTTTTGCTATTGTTCAAAGTCTCACTAGGTGAAGAAAGTCTTAACCACAAATTTTCAGAACCTGGAGGCACACTATCCAGCAAGCCACCCACTGTCACCATGGTGCAGGGCTTGCCCCACTTTTCAGACTAAGGAATGGAAACTATCCTAGTCTGGCGAGAGTCCTTAAAGGTTGATCAAGCTATTTTGTGTAAACATGGGAGTTCAGTTAGATTTATATTGAATCAAGTGAAAAACAACCAATCTACCTTTAAAAGTTAAAGAAAGCTTAAGTGTGCAAAGTAAGGAGTCCCTAAAGGTTGATCAAGCTATTTTGTGTAAACATGGGAGTTCAGTTAACATCGATTTATATTGAATCAAGTGAAAAACAATCAATCTACCTTTAAAAGATAAAGAAAGCTTAAATGTGCAAATTATTTATTAGACAACTTTAAATTTACACTTCTGAGAGTTATGAATAATTAGTGTGCTTGTGTATTGGAATGTGTTGATTTGGGGTAGCACCAGATGTGCTCAAGCCATGAAAATTGATGGAAAGGCTAAAGCACATGAGATATCCAAGACCCAGAAATTGTTTGGGAAATTATGCCGGTTAGAGAGATATTAAAATAATTAATATTTTTAATAGGTTCCTAAGTCTAAACTTAGGAAAATAAAAATATTAATGGGTATTAATACAAAACTGGGTGAGAAGATTTTAAATGACATGGATCAAACCAAATCTAATCCTAGCCGTTGATTAGAGATATAATCTCGGCCATTGAAAACTCAACAGGAAAAGTATAAGAGAAGGCTTGAGGGTTAGTTGGAGATACTCCAAATTGATCAGTGAGTTCGATTTTCTAGAGTGGGGTTTGCTAAGAGAAATCGAACCAGTGATCAGAGTTGCAGCAAGGGGTAGTGAGTGCATAGCAGAGAGGCAGAGATAGTGCCGGAAGACCAGCACATAGGCAGAGAGGCAGAGATAGTGCCGGAAGACCAACACAGAGGCAGAGAGGCAGATGCAGAGCCAACAGAAGCCACGCAGAGGGCCAGAGGGCCTGCATGAGTAACGCAGAGGGCCAGAGATCTTGCGCAGAGCATCAGAGGGCTAATGCAGAGGGTTTCAGGCTGACACAGAGCCTCAGAGAGGCGTTGGAGAGAGTTTCGTGGAGCAGACTTTCAGAATATCTGCTTCCAAAGAGAGGTATTACTACCAAATTGATTTCTCTGTCGAATGAGCCAGTTTGGCACCTAGTTGTACTCAAAAAAAGCTGCATAATAATAAAACCCTCAAAAGTGTTACATCGGTTTTCCCAAGATGGGTTTTCCCGGGGACGATTGTCCAAAAATAACAGTGTCCCTTGTGTGTTTGTTTGTTTCTTTCAGTTGATGATCTGTAGATGGTTGAAACTTCATTTGTGTTTATTTCAGTATTTATATGGTTAAATAACTTGTTCAGTAATTTAACAAGTAGGTGAAATAAACCAGATAGTGCAAGAAAATTTCTAACGGGTTAGACTTAGAAATTTCAACATGGTATCAGAGGATTGCAAATCTCAAGAGAGTTAAAGGCACCAGTTGAATCAAAGAATTTGCAGCAGAAACGGTTGTCCTGAGAGACAGAAGTTGTTCCTAAGCAGAAAGCAGCAGAGAAGGAGTGACATAGAAGGGCATGTGTCATCATTTCGAGCCAAAGAGAGGCCAGCGCAGAGGCAGAGGAAGGCAGAAGAGGCTCACGAGGAGCCACGTCATCCTACTCAGCCAAGTAGGAGTGACGCAGTTAGCCAGCAAAGCGATTCAGCATTGTTGGGATTGCGTAGAGCCAAGAGGCTCAGTTTCTTTAGTTGTTCGGGCATAGGAAGTTGTGGGCAAATTGTGAAGTGTGAATTTGGTGGGGTGTTGTTGTTGTCGAGGTAGAACAGTACCTAACGGGACAGAACCAAGGTAGAAGGAGGCGCTACCTAGGCAAATTTCTAGCCAGGAAATCCATATCAGTGTTACAAGAGCAAATGGGATCAGAGAGGAGTGATTCAACTGTTGGCAGAAGGATTTCCAGGAGGGAAATCAAGACTCAGAGGGAGTCTAGAAGAGAAATTCTAGGAGGAAGTAGAGACAAAGAGGGAGTCAAATAGAGAACTTCAAGGAGGGAAGTGGAGACTCAAAGGAGTCGAAAAGAAGAGCAGAGATGGCAATAAACGGACTGAGGGATCAGGACAGGTTTGACGGAGCATCCAACTTTGTCATCTAGAAGGCCAGGATACTGTCTGTTCTGGATTAACATCGCATCAAGGCCTTCGCCTTGAGAACCGTGGCTATCCCAGTCGACCCAGCTGATAACAAAAGGTATGAGGATGCGATGGTCAAGGCAAAGTGCAGAATCCTTGATGGGGTCAAGGATCGTGTAGTTCAGCATATTGCCAAGAGGAATACATCAATGGAAATGTGGGATACCTTGACGACATTGTATCAAGGCACTTTCGTGCAGAGGAAGATGCTACTGGAGAATCAGCTGTGGTCGTATTAGATGCAGAAGGGGGAGCAAATAGATCACTTCCTCAGCAGGTTGCAGGATATTCGGGACCAACTGACTTCCATATGGGCCACGCCAGATCGAGTTAATGGTGAGGGTCGTCCTGGACACAGTCTTCGAGGAGTGGGATATATTCATCCAAAGCATTTTGGGCAGATTGAATCTTCCAAGATGGGAAGAATTATGGGCATCTCTTTGCCAAGAAAAGATCAAACGGCTTACCAAAGCGAGAAGTAGCGGCAAAGGAGACTAGATCAAGAAAGAGGTGGAAGAGGATGCGGCTCTGGCATCTGCGGAGCAGCAAGGGAAGAGGAAGAAGAACATCTCCAAGATTAAGTGCTTCAATTGTGGGGAACTAGGCCATTATGCAACCCAGTGTCCCAGGAAGAAGAATAAGGGAGAGGCTTCTGACTCTAAGGTAGTGCTAGCTAAGGCAGAGAAGGAGGTAGAGAATGATGATGATTGTGCCATGAGTGCTCATGTACCTCTAGAGAAGAGTTGGGGAGACATCGAGTTGTAGTCAAGAGGACTATAAGGGATGTGGGGCAGGATCCTTGAAGTACCCAAACTCTTGGATCATATCCGGCTACGGGAGCCCCGAGAGACAGTAGCAGGATGACGGATGTCGATAGAAGTAAGATGCGGATGGAGCAGCACAATAGTGCTAGAGTGCAGTAGTCCCTGGCAGCGCAAAAACAGTTGCAGTAGTGCGAGAGGCACAGAGGAGATTGCAACAATGCAGGAAGGCACAAAGGTGTTTGCAGCAGTGCAAGAGGCACAGAGTTGTTGCAGCAGTGCAGAGGGAGCACAGGTTAGCAACAGAGAAAGCTTCAGCATTAGGAGGGCTTCTGGCCTGACAAGGATGTTAGTAGTTGGGTAGATCAATTACCATCGTCTAAGTAACTGAGTTGCAATGCAGTAATAGCAATGGTAGTGATATGGGCATCATGATGAGAGAGGGTTGCAATGCAAATGCAGTGTTGGGAGGAAGGACCAGCAACAACACAGATGCAGAGGAGTTGTCGTACAGATGTAGCAATGGAAGTGGTAAAGCCATGGGCAGCAGAACAGGATGTAGTAGTGCAAAGGATGTTGGGAAACAAGGCCAAGCATTAGCACAGGTACCGATGCCAAATGATCAGAGTGATGTTTAGTGGTGGAACATTACTAGAGCACATTCCTCGCTAAGAGGGAGTGTTGATTTGGGGTAGCATCGGATGTGCTCTAGCCATGAAAATTGGTGGAGAGGCTAAAGCACTGAAGATATCCAAAACCCAGAAATGGTTTAGGGAAATTCCGCCCGGTTAGAGATATATTAAAATAATTAATATTTTTAATGGGTTCTCAAGTCTAAACTTAGGAAACCAAAAATATTAATGGGTATTAATATAAATATGGGTGAGAAGGTTCTAAATGACATGGATCAAGCCAAATCTAATCTTACCCGTTGATTAGAGATGTAATCTTAGTCGTTGAAGACTCAACAGAAAAAGTATAAGAGGAGGCTTGAGGGTCAATTGGAGATACACCAGATTGATCAGTCAATTCAATTTTCTAGAGTAGGGTTTACTAAGAGAAATTGAACCAATTATCATAGTTGCAACGAGGGGTAGTGAGGGCATAGCAAAGAGGTAGATATAGTGTCAGAAGACCAGCGCAGAGGCAAAGAGGTAGACGCAAAGCCAGCAGAAGTCACGCAGAGGGCTGGAGTGATTGCACAGAGGACCAAAGGGCCTACGTGAGTGACGCAGAGGGCCTGCGCAGAGCATCAAAGGGATGGCACAAAGGATTTCAGGCTAATGCAGAGCCTTAGAGAGGCGTTGGAGAGAGTTTCGTGTGTTGGAAATACTGAGAGGGGGGGTTGAATCTGTATTTTCCTTCAATTGTTATTACCAATTTAATTCTTCACAATTTAAATAGAGAAATGTACAAGTATAATTTTATTGAATAAAATAATAAATACAATATAAATGTGTTCCAGGCTCCAACTTGGTTTTGATGAGGCTCCGACCTCTAGGGCTTCGACCCTATCTTATCAAGGCACCAACCTTGGATTTAGGAGCACCAACTCCAAGGACACCAATCTTTTCAATTCTGAGGCATCAACCCCAAGGGCTTCAACCCTATCTTTCAAGATGAATCAGGTCAAAAGATTGTCCTCCCACTATCTTCAGCTTCCTTCTTAGCTCGGCCTTCGTCTTCTACTTCACCTTCTACGTCAGCCAGACCTTTGCCTTTATCTTCTTCCATTGGACCTTTCGGCTTCATCTTCTTTCGTTGGACCTTTCGGCTTCCTTTTTCTTTTGTTCCTTCGGCTTCCTTTGTCTCTTCAAGTTCATGAGTTGTGAACTTCTTTATGTTGTTTTTTTGTGCCCGAGATAGATACTCAGAACTGAAGCGTTTTAACTCATTTTTATACGAGTTTCACCAATGACCAAAGGACACGTCTATTGGAGGGAGGTCGACTTATATATTAAAAATATATATCAGAGATTCTTTTATGCATAGACTTGATTATTCACAGAAACCATATAAGAGCTGCCATATCCACATGGAGGTCCCACATGCCATGTCATCACCTTTAATTGCGATCACAACTTCATGAAAAAATGGAGTTATTCCTTTAATCCTGCAAACGAACGCTGGTCCCACGTGAATGCACACGACCGGACCCCAAATAAAATAAACTTGTGTCCATAAACTTCTCGAGTCCACTCAGTCCCAAGTCTTATTGGATTAATTCTCCACCATTGATCTCATCATTAATCCGACGGTTGTTGATCCACCCAATCAACAAACCCAATTGTTGATCTTCCACCATTTGATCAAGGCACGCTGGATCCAATGGTTCACAATGATATCGGCCGGGGAACTTGCACGACGCTTAACCACCCTTACGAAGCCGATAAGGATTATAAATCCTTGATCTATAAAAGTTCGGGTCCGTTTTGAGATTTAACGTTTGATCACTTTATGACCCGATATCCATTGGATATACGAGGTCATCAAATCTACGACCTGCGGGTCTTCAACTAGCACATGGGTTAAAAACAGAGATCGACGGCTAGGATTTGAAAATGAGATCGACGTAAGTGTTTGAACATCCATACACTCCTACCCTCGCTCTTTCGATAGTTGTTGCTTATATTCCTGTGACCTCCTATAACTCTGTTTATGCTCCTCCATTGTTTTCTTCCTATCGGTTCTTCTTGGACATATATTACATGCGATACTTCCGATATGGCTCCTCCGATGTTTTCTTCTTTACTCCTCTATTATCGTTGTTTGCTCTTTGTTCTTTTGATAACACTTCAACTTACTCTTTGGTTTCACAATGGCTTCTCCTCTTTGGCTTCTTGCTCCTGTTTCTTCACGGCTCTACTGCTTCTATTATGTTTGTATATATATGTTCAATCCACTTGGGTCTCCATCTCATTATGTCATCATATATCAAACTTTCATCACTATGGTGAAACCCTAGGCAATCATGTATCAATAGGCAATCATGTATCAAAGAATTTGCCATCACAAACACTGCTATATTGACATCAATGACAACCTAGATTAACAATCTCCACCTTTGTCATTGATAGCAATATTCTTCTTCTCTCCCACTTTGACATCAATGGCAAAGGAGTGCACAAGGACTCCCCCTATCGAATTGCTCCCCCTGTCATCTAACATCTTTATGAATCAACTTAATATGATGCTAGAGAAATAAATGTTCAAATGCTTCTCGAGGAAAAGGTTTTGTGAAAATATCATCTATCTGCTCCTTAGTATTGATATATTCCAAGTTGATGTTTTGTTCAGCTACTTGTTCACGAAGGAAATGATACTTGATTGGTATATGTTTGGTATTTGAATGCATCACTGGATTTTTGTTGAGACTGATAGCACTTGTGTTATCACAATAGATGGTGATTGGTTGATTGGTACCTATGTTGACTTCTTTCAAAGCTTCCTTCATCTATAATATTTGAGTACAACAATCTGCAGCGGCTATATACTCGGCTTTAGCTGTAGATAGTGATATGGATGTTTGTTTTTTGTTGAGCCAAGATACTAGAAAATCTCCCAAGAAGAATGCATTTCCACTAGTACTTTTTCAATCATCGACACTTTCGGCCCAATCAGCGTCGGTGTACGCAGTCACAGTAAGAGTTGAGCTCTTAGGGTACTAAAGACCAAAATCAGGAGTTCCTTTCAAGTATCTGAGAATTCTTTTTACAGCCAACAAATGGGATTGTTTAGGAGCTGATTGAAATCTTCCCACCATTCCTATTGCTTGCATAATGTCAGGTCTCGTAGCAGTTAAGTATAAGAGGGCTCCAATTATTGACCTATAATGAGCTGCATCTACCGAAGGAGAGTCATCATCTTTGCTTAATTTGCAATTTGTGGTCACAGGTGTGCTCATGGGTGCACAGTCTTCCATTCCATATCTTTTAAGCATGTCTTTAAGATATTTTGCTTGAGATATGAACATGTCTGCCGTGGTTTGAGATACTTTTAGTCCAAGGAAGTAAGATAACTCTCCTATCATTGACATTTTGAACTCTTTTGACATATTTTGAGCAAACTCATGGCTCATCTCGTCATTATTACTATAAAAAATCAGATCATCAACATAGACAAAAGTGACTAGTAGCTTATCCTCATCCATCTTTATGTAGAGATTACTTCCTAGCACCCTCTTCTTGAAGCCTTGTTGTTGTAGATAGTGATCCAATCTTGTGTACCAAGCTCTAGGAGCTTGTTTCAACCCATATAATGCCTTTTTCAACTTACAAACAAAGTATTTTCCTTCTGCTAGATTAAACCCTTCGGGTTGCTCCATGTAGACTTCTTCCTTGAGTTCCCCATTCAGAAATGTTGATTTTATGTCCATTTGATAGAGTTTAAATCCTTTTGAGCAAAGAAAATGCCAAGAACATCCTTATAGCTTCCACACGAGCTACTGGTGCAAAGGTTTCTTCAAAGTCGATTCCTTCAATTTGTGAATAACCTTTACAAACAAGCCTTGCCTTATTTCTGATGATTTGTCCATCTTCATTCATTTTGTTTTTGAACACCCACTTGGTTCCAATTATATTTTTATCCTTTGGACAAGGTACCAGCTCCCATGTCTCATTCTTCTCGATTTGAGACATTTCTTCTTCCATGGCTTTTACCCAATGAGGATCTTTACTTGCTTGAGTAAATGTTTCTGGTTCTATCATAGATAGGAGATCAACATCATTTTTCTTTGGTGTACTTGTCATCCTTCTTCGAGTTTGCATCCCTTCATCTATATTGCCAATAATCTGCTCCTCTGAGTGATATTTTTGGAGAAACTTCATCTTTGAAGGGGTTTGAGATGGTTCTTTTTCCTTGTGTTTTTCTTGATCTTTTTCCTCTTTTTCAGGTTCTTCTTCAATGAGAGGGTCAACTTCGTGATCTTCAATTTCTTGTTCTAGAAAGTCTTCATCAATCTTCACATCAATGCTTTCCACTATTTTCCGTAGTCGATTATTGTAGCACTTGTAGGCTTTGCTCCTTGTAGAATATCCAAGAAATATTCCTTCGTCAACCTGAGAATCAAATTTTCCTGGTGAGTCATCATTGATTTTTATGAAGCACTTGCTTCCAAAAATCTTGAAGAATTTATTTAAGCAGGTCTTCCTTTCCATAATTCATAAGGAGTCTTCTCATTATTTGGTCTTAGTTGAGTTCAATTCAAGGTATAAACAACTGCCCCAACTGCTTTTCTCCAGAAATTTCGCTGCAAGTCAGCTGCTATTAACATTGTTCTTGCCATTTCTTGAATTGTTCGGTTTCTTCTTTCAACTAACCCATTCCGCTTGGGTGTTCTAGCAGCAGAGAGTTCTCTTTCGATTCCATGTACTTTACAGAATTCATCAAATTCTTTTGATGTGAATTCTCCCCCTCTATCCATTCTAAGACATTTAATCTTATAAGCCTTTTCATTTTCTACAAGAGCTTTATGATTCTTAAAACACTCAAATGCTTCAGATTTATATTTTATGAAATATACCCACATCATTCTAGTATAGTCATCAACAAATAAAACAAAGTACATTTCTCCTTGGAGTGTCGGAGTTCTAGTTGGTCCACAAATCAGCATGGATGATCTCCAAAGGTTTTGATGTATAAAACTCCTTGGTCTTGTGGTTGGTTCTAGTTTTCTTTCCATGTTGACATGGACCACATACTCCTTGATTTGGCTTGAATAACTTTGGGATGTCTCGTACTCCATTAATCTTGCTTATATTGATCAAGTTATCGAAACTTGTATGTCCAAGTCGTTTGTGCCACAGCCAACTTTCATCTATTTGACTTAAGTAACATTCATCTTCTTGAATTTTGTTTAGAATGTAGACGTTATCTGGTGTTCTAACTCCTTTTGCCACAAGTTCCCCTGAGGAAGAGTTCCTTATTTCACAATATTTAGTGCTAAAGACAACATTATGTCCTTGATAACGGATTTGGCTAACACTCGAGAGATTGTGTTTGAACCTGTTTACTAGCAAAGCATTTTGAGCCTTTCCTTTTCCATTAATAAGGGTAATTGTTCATTTTCTAGCAATTTTGGCATATCCACTTCCAAAGGGTACATTTCCTTCCTTTTTGTTCAATGAGACAAATTTCCTTTTGTCCCTTGTCATATGTCTGGAGCACCCACTATCCACAAACCAATGATTTTCATCACTGTGAGCACATAGAGCTAGGCCACATTTATCTGTGTTGGGATTCTCATTTTTTGCTTCTCTTCTTTGAGGGGGCAATTTTGTTCATTATGTCCATAATCATTACATAATGAGCAAATTGGATCAAATTTGGCGAAGGGATCAAAAGAGTTGTAGGTCTTGATTTGTCCTTGCCCTTTGAGACTATATGGTTTGTTTGTTTAATCCTTCAATTTTGATGTTTCATTCTTACGGGCCATGCAATGTCTAGCTTGATGACCAAAATTTTTACAATAAAAACAATGCCCAAAAGAGATAGTTTTGTACATATTGTAATAGCCATGATTTGAATCAACATTTTTCCTTGGAGTTACTCTCTCTTCATTCTTTGGATTTGAAATGGGTCTTTGATGAAATAATCTTTCTTCTTTTGGGTTGCTAGAAAGTATGTTGGCATAGCTTTTCGCATTATTCTTAATACTTGATGATTCTCCTTTAAAACCTATCCCAAATTTGTCATGTTGAGGTTTTTGATCATTTAGGATAATGTCAAGTATTTGAGAGCTTTCCCAACCCTTTTTGACTTGCTCCAATTTCTTCCTCAGAAATACTATTTCGGCTTCACGTTCTTCACAAATTTCTTCTTTTTCTTTTAGCTTATTTTTCAAGAGGTCTTCCCTTCTTTTTGCTTCCTCGTTTTCTACCTTGAGAGAAATGATTTTATTTCGTAATTTCCCATTTTCTTCACTGACACTCATTAACAATTCATCTACATTTCCTTCTAGACCTGAATCATCATCATTTGTGAATGCCATGAATAATACTTCTTGGCTTCCAGCATGGTCATTTTCTTCATCTGATTCATCATTACCTCCTTTGCGATGAGGGAACTGATTAGTTGATTTCTTTTTTATGACTACAAATTCACCTTCATCAGACTCATCTTGCTTAGAGAAGAAATTCTTCTTCTTGAATCTGTTTTTTCTGTATACCATCCTTTTATAATTTTCCTCACCATCACTATCATGCTTAAGAGGACATTTTGCAACATAATGACCTATTCTTCCACATTTGAAACAAATAAGAGAGTACTTTAGTCTTCATACAAATTACGCCAATTCGGATTCAACATCGGAGTCATCACTACTGGTATTCCATTCTTTCCCCTTTTTTGATTTTGAGGCCTTGAACGCTGCATCTTTGGAACTTGGGCTTCCTTTTCTTATCCCATAGGCAATGAGGATTCTATGAATTTCATCCATCTTGAGATTATCTAGGTCCTTCATTTCTTCTATAGCACGCACTTTAGAGTCAAATCTGTCTTGGAGAGATCTTAAGACCTTTTGAACAATAGTGCTTTCTTCATTGCTTTCTCCTGATCCTTTAAGAGAGTTGACCACTTCAGCTACTTGGAGAAAATATGATGCAATATCTTCTTCATCATCCATTTTCAGACTTTAAAATTATCTTCTATGAGTTAAAATTGCCTTCTTAACTTTGGAGTCCCCATCTTATAAGCTAACTAGCTTATCCCATACTTCTTTGGCCGAGTCACAATTCATGACTTTTGTAAATTCAAAATCAGTGATTCCATTAGTGATGGAATTTAAGGCTTTTGCATTTGCAATGTAAGCTTTCCTTTCGTCTTGATCTATTGGAAGAGTGGAAGGAGTTGTGTACTCATTTAAAACCGATGCCAAACTTCAAGTCCAAGGGACATTAAGTAGTAGGACATTCTTTTTTTCCAAAAACCAAAATTTGTGCCATCGAACAGAGGACATCTCCCTGACACTTCTTGATTTCTCATTGTGAATGAGAATCCTTCTTCTCGCCGTTAGGGTGATACGAAGAAGCCTGCTCTAATACCAATTGTTGGAAATATTGAGAGGGTGGTGACTCAGTGTTTTATTTCAATTGTTATTATTACTAGTTTAATTCTTCACAATTTAAATAGAGAAATGTATAAGTATAATTTTATTGAATAAAATAATAAATACAATATAAATGTGTTCTAAGCTCCAACTTGGTTTTGATGAGGCTTCGACCCTATCTTATCAAGGTACCAACTTTGGATTTAGGAGCACCAACTCCAAGGACACCAATCCTTCCAATTCTAAGGCATCAACCCCAAGGGCTCCGGCCCTATCTTTCAAGATGAATTAGGTCAAAAGATTGTCCTCCCACTTTGTCTTCAGCTTCCTTCTTAGCTCGGCCTTTGTCTTCTACTTCACCTTCTGCATCAGCCAGACCTTTGGCTTTATCTTCTTCCGCTCGACCTTTCAGCTTCATCTTCTTCCACTAGACCTTTTGGCTTCCTTTTTCTTCCATTCCTTTGGCTTCCTCTATCTCTTCAAGTTCATGAGTTGTGGACTTCTTTATGCTCTATTTTTGTGCCCGAGATAGATACTCAGAACTGAAGCGTTTTAACTCATTTTTATACGAGTTTCACCAATGACCAAAGGACACGTCTATTGGAGGGAGGCCGACTTGTATATTAAAAATATATATCGGAGAGTCTTTTATCCATAGACTTGATTATTCACGAAAACCATATAAGAGCTACCATACCCACATGGAGGTCCCACATGCCATGTCATCACCTTTAATCACAATCGCAACTTCATGAAAAATCGGAGTTATTCCTTTAATCCCACAAACAAACACTGGCCCCACATGAATGCACAAGATCGGACCCCAAATAAAATAAACCCGTGTCCATAAACTTCTCGGGTCCACTCAATCCCAAGTCTTATCAGATTAATTCTCCACCATTGATCTCATCATTAATCCGACGGTTGTTGATCCACCTGATCAACAAACCCAATCGCCTATCCTCCACCATTTGATCAAGGCGCACTAGATCCAATGGTTCACAACGATATCAACCAAGGAACTTGAGTGACGCTTAACCGCCCTTACGGAGCCGATAAGGATTATAAATCCTTGATCTATAAAAGTTTGGGTTCGTTTTTTCTATTTAACGTCCAATCACTTTATGACCCGATATCCCTTGGATATACGAGGTCATCAAATCTACAGCCTGTGGGTCTTCAACTAGCACATGGGTTAAAAACAGAGATCAACAGCTAGGATTTGAAAATGAGATCGACGTAAGCGTTGACTGTGACGTAAGCGTTTGAACATCCGTACACTCCTACCCCTACTCTTCCAATAGTTGTTGCTTATCTTCCTGTGACCTCCTATAACTTTGTTTATGCTCCTCTGTTGTTTTCTTCCTATCGGTTCTTCTTGGGAATATATTACATGCGATACTTCCGATATGGCTCCTCCGATGTTTTCTTATCTACTCCTTTGTTATCGTTGTTTTCTCTTTGTTCTTTCGATAACACTTCATCTTACTCTTTGGCTTCACGATGGCTTCTCCTCTTTAGCTTCTTGCTCCTATTGCTTCAAGATCTACTGCTTCTATTCTATCTGTATATATATATTCAATCCACTTGGGTCATCCATCTCATCACTTCATCATATATCAAACTTTCATCACTATGGTGAAATCTTGGGCAATCAATCGGCAATCATGTATCAAAAAATTTGCCATCACAAACACTGCTATATTAACAACAATGACAACCTAGATTAACATTGTGGAGCAAACTTTCAAAATATATGTTTCCGAAGAGAGGTATTACTGCCAGATTGATTTCTCTATCGGGTGAGTCAGTTTAGCACCCAGTTGTACTCAATAAAAGTTGCTTAATAATAAAGCCCTCAGAACTGTTGCACTAGTTTTCCCAAGTTGGATTTTTCTGGGGACATTGTCCAAAAATAACGGTGTCCCTTGTGTGTTTGTCTATTTCTTTCAGTTGATGATCTGTAGATGGTTGAGACTGCATTTGTGTTTATTTCAGTATTTATATGGTTAAATAACTTGTTCAGTAATTAAACAAGTAGGTGAAATAAACCAGATAGTGCAAGAAAATTTCTAACGAGTTAGACTTAGAAATTTCAACGAACGTTGGAAATAACTTTACTGAGTGAAACAACAAAATTTAAACCAAGTAAACCATGTTGTGTTTGTCACCAAGTGTTTTCTCAATTAGGCTTTAGGAGATGCTTACAATGATAAAATATGCTCAGAAATTAATGATCCAACTCTGAGTTAAAATATTATAACATTCATCACATAATGTTCATGATTTGCAATCAATTATCACATTTGTACATACTAACTTTTACGAAATGTTAAAGTGTTATATCAATGTGATATTGGAACACAAAAAAAATGATTTTAAGAGCTACTGTGAGCAATCCATGTTAGCTTTTGTAGCGTCGGATCTGTTCTAGCCATGAAAGTTTGTGGAGATGCTAGAATACATGAGATCTCCAAAACCCTGAAATCCCTTCTGGAAATTCTGCCTAGAAGTGTCTCAAGTATATTATTAATCATTTTTTAAATATTTCTATTGAAAATAGCAACAATAAATGATAAAAAGAGAATCTAAAAATTCCAGTTTAATTTGTCTTTGAATTAAAACTGAGAATTAAAATCGAATTTTATTCTCATAGCAACTTGTGAATAGTTAATTAAGTTCAATTAACCTAGTTAGCTTAGGAATTTCGAGTTGGAAGTTCTGCTGTAGTCATTTATATGTTCTCCCTATATTATAGGGGTCCAGGATGAGTTAAGTATGAGTTGTAATTAGTTAAATTAGTTCCAAATTGTTTGAGGAACTAATAGTGAGTTAACAATCAGTTGGTGCACTAATGCATTAACTAGTGCTACTCTAGTTAACTGAAGATTCCTTCATCAGAAACTCATGCATGCCAATTCTGAGAAAGACCCAGTTGAAACTAGAGTGCAGGGATAGTGTACTATTTGTTGTATAATTTTCTGAGTTGCACAGATTGTGCATGCAATCAAGAACTGATCCTTGAAGGGATTGGGTAGTTTTGGATGCACTAGTTTCCCTTTAAGATGGGCTAATCAGTCATAGGAATTGCACAAGGAAATAGGGACTTGGAGATATGGAGAATTAGCTAAATGTTGGCCAAGAGTTTGCTTGTGAGTTGGAGATTGATCATATTGAGTTGTGATTGTTCTTGTGAGAACAAGCATTGTATTATCATCTTGGATTTTTTATTAATGTAATACAAATAGTGGGGTTTTGAGTTGTGGCTTTCCCTAGATATTTATTGTGTTATGTGCCATTTGTTTTCATCGATCTTTATGGGCTTCCGGTGTAAAGAGTAGAAGTACATTCTTGTCTTTTACTTTAGTAAATTGTATGGGCTTGTGAATCTACAAGATTTTCTACAATTTCCTAAGTCTAAACATAGGGAATATGGTTAATTAATCAGTATTAATTGAGATAAGGTGAGAACCATCTAGAAACTCACAGGGATCGATCCATAGATGATCCTAGCCATTGATTAAGTTTTAATCTTGGTCGTTTATGCTCCAACAGTGGATTATAAGAGGAAGTTGATGTGATAATTGAGAAATTATCCAATGCAGTACTTAGTTGTCAAGGCAGTTCGATTTTCTCATTAACATCAACTTAGCAGAGAAACATAGGGTGAGTAGCAGGTGGAAGAGAAGAGCAGTAGCATTCTGGGAAGAAGATTTCCAATTCCCAAAAGCGTCGAAGGAGGGAAGGCTGAAATCTCCAGAGGGCTAGCATAGGCTCTACGCAAAGGATGACGCGGGGAGCTCAGCGCAGAGGTTGGGGAAGCTATTTCGAACGCTGAAAATAGCTATGGGGTGAGAGAAAATTCTCACAATATTTTTGCCAATATTTTCCTCAGTTTAGATTGCCAGCTGGGCATGTAAATTATTGTACTCAAAATTGTTGTTGAATATTAATAAAACCCTCATTTGTTGCACCAGTTTTCCCAAGTTGGGTTTTTTTGGGACAATTGTCCAAAAATCACTGTTGAAATTATTGTGTGTTAGAATTTCTCAGTTTCCAGTGTTTTATTTTCCATAGTATTTTTATGGTGAAAAGTGCAATTATGATCTTATTCTTTATTTGTCGTAGCAAATAAACTGCATAATTAATTATTGAGTTAGAATAACAATTTCTAGTAGCTGCAATAGATAAAATCTCACAGTCTAGATTCACCAATTACTTTGAAAGTGCTCAAAAATGAAAATAACCAGTGTTGTGCAATATGAACCATTTGAATCTTGAGATATTAGTTATCATAAAAGCTTCCATATGAGAAAAAATAAAGAAAAATCATTGTTTTATCTCAACCATCCAAGTGGTTATTTGGATTCCAGAACATGAGCAGATTTAGATAATTATCATAAATTTGCAAGACAAACCATCTAAATGTGTAAATAGACATATGTGACACGTGGATTAAATCAAATGACACGTATGGTGACTCATACTCTCACCTAAGGGGAGAATTCCTAACCCTAGTGAGAGAGCCAGGAAGCAACTCTTAGGCAAGCCACCCATTGTCACCTTGGTGCCCTTGCCTCTCACATTAAGGCCAAGGAGGGGGCTCCCTAATCTAAGGAGGGTTTTTCTAAGGATCAAACTAATCAAAATTGTTGAGTATGAGGGGGAGCAATATTACTTGGTTTGATTAAGGCAACTTGATGTGAACAATAGGTCATGTTACACATCCAAAGTGGGTGACCTCATAGGAGAAATTTTTCTCTCGTCATCTCTTTCAGATAACCAGCCAACAGTGACTAGCAGCTGATGTCGACGTGCCATTCATATCTTTGCCACCTAAATCAGTGATATATTTCATCGCCCATCTGGCAAGAGGACATGTTTGAATGTGGAATTTTGATCAAAAGGTATTTTATTCAATTTGCAATCGGGTGCTTATGTGCGTTTGTATTTGGGAATTTGACATGCAGTGTGGAGTAACTTGGAAGAAAGAAGGGTTTTGGTCGTGATCTTGTTCGCTCACCTTAAATTGGGGGTTAATTTTCAATCCTAGTCTAGTGGGACCTCCCCTAGTGACCCAACTAGTATAGGAGGGGCACTACTTGGGAAGACAAAATTGAGATAGTGTAGCCCCATCTCTCCCTATTCCCTACTTACCACTCTCCATATTATATTACAAGCCCCTATTCCACCTCCATTCTTCGGGTTTAACCATAAATACCGTAACTTCTGTTGGTTGTGACTAATAACAAGAATTCTATGGAGACCATGTCTCCTATTGGTTGTGAGCGAATAGCAAAAGTTAGTTTTATTAATCTTGCAGCTCAGGGGCAAATTCCCTCCATTGGACAATCTTCCTCAAGGAAAACCCCACTTATCCCTTGGAAGAATGTAATTTGGCTAAAGAAAAATATAATTTTAATATGGAAACCCACATGTTCACAAAAGGACAGGTCAGCGCAAAAGAGAAATTGAATGCCCTTGGATGGCTATAAATACAAGTCAAATGACCCTCATTTGGACATCATCAAGCATTTTTTTTTCTTTAGTTTTGGCTTGCACAGATTTGAAATTGATTCATGGGAATTCGTTCACACGAGTCTAAAATTGTAGGGTCCACGCTCGCACATGTGAATTTGGGTTTTTGGTTTGCAACGCGGGGTTGCCACAGGAAATTTTAGTTGCAACCGCATTGTAATATTCTCTTTTCTTGATATGGTCAAAGTGGACGAAATCTACCCACGGTATTTACCGGGGTATTTTCCCATGGTATCAACCCATGGTATTTTTCTTCATTTTTCGAAGTAAATCAATAAAACAAAAGTTTCGAGAGAGGCCATCAAGCCTATAAAAGGGGATACGACACTGACAGTGTGATCACCCGGGGTTATCTATCTATTTTGTCCTTGTTGAAAACTTGGCGAGGCCAATTCTAGTCTGATCCCAAGGACGAAAACCTCGTGGGTGAATTTTTTTGGTGGATCCATCCAGGGTCCACAAGTGTGCTTCAGAGTCTAGTTGGTTGAGTATGTTAATGAGCAGCCATGCATGCCATTGGTAATGGATTCTATGTTTATCAGTCTAGCATGTATTATTTGCAATATTAATTAATAAAGTGGTTGCATTTTTAGATCCCTTTGTGTTCTTGTTCTTTCTGAAAGTTTATTTTTAATTAGAACATTAAATCATGCTAGATCTGTCAAAAAAATTAACGTTTGGGATCTTATAGTGGTATCAGAGTTATGCATCTTGCCAGCCTAAGGGTTATCATCAGTGAATCAGATTTTTATTTGCAATTATTGTCATAACTTCAGTGGGATTTATTTTCACCCTAGTCGGCATTTTCCCATCTTTGGTGATACTATCACACTAAATTGATCAATTATTAATTTTATTTGGTTCATAAGGATGGTCTGACATCGAAACTAGCATGGTCATATGGTATTTGTCGTCCAAAGCTAAGATTGAGCCCATCACAAATCTGGGGGGCGATCCGATTACACAACATAAATTTGGTTGGTGAGCAGTCAAGCCTCTCCGAGGATTGCCTTTATATCATTGTTGTAGGGCCAATGGTTGCAAAGGAGCATCACACAAGTGTTGAAGGGTGTGCATTTATTGAGGGTCGTGTGCTCATTAGGTGCAAGGGAACTAAATACAACTATGCAATAATTGTTGTATTTTTTTGGTTGTGATTGTGAGGGCACATTATTTCTTCGTTGTAGGGGAAGCTATAATTGACAGCGCCTGTAAGGTCCAAGTTGGCAGGCCTTATTCAGCCATTTGTCAGACTTCGAGGGTGTTGACGTATCAATCTTGCAATTCGGGAAGAGAGTCAAAGGGTCGTCGCATCAACTCACGGATTGATGAAGAGGAGTCGTCCACACTCCACAGTGTTTTTTTCTTGAAGTTGGGCACATGCATCTCCCAACGCACGTGTCAGTCTAAGGTACACCAAACCAAGCAGCCCCTTCGAGCAGCATGTAACCATTCTTAGCAACAACAGAGTCTTGGTGTGCATGGAAGCAAGGGTCGGGTGCATAGCAAGGCTCATCTAAGCGGGTCGGGACCATTACATCTATAGCGAATTGGGTGAGGTCAAGCGATTACACCACGTGAGTGAAGGACACTCACTGGAATTCCATATGAGGGTCGTGTAGGAGTTCACCAGGGCTTTATTGTTTGATTGTTTGTAGATCAGCGCTAACAATCTAAGTCGAATCTGTAAGGTATGATGAATTTGTTGTAATTAGAGGCAAAATTTTGGGGTCGCATTAGTCAATTGTCGAGACCAAGTGTGATCCATCTCTTTTGAGAACCATATCAAGGTCAAAGGCCAAGGGGCCAAATGTTATCACAGCATAGGGGAAGGGAAGTCCACACCCTGGTTTCGAGGGTTGTTCATCCGATGACAAGCCATATACTCATGTGGGGAAGTCATACCTCAAGGCCAATAGGCCCAATTATGGTGCGATTGTTCAAAAGTGTGCATTGTGCACAATAAAATCGACGCAGCATAGGTGGATGTGAAGCACTTGTCAAAATTATTCAGAGTTGGCACTGAATTAAAGACCTCCAAAATTTCAGAAAAATTTAGTCATCTTCATTTGGGCGTATTAGTTAAGTAATTGGCAAGCAAAAACATCAAATTGTACCACCTTTGAGGCATTATTATTTGAGCAGGTTGTGTTTCAAATCAAGAACATTTATTCAGAGGATCCGTGATCCTGAAAAATTTTGTGTGCTTATTGGAGAACCGAGCACCACAGATTTGGAGCAGAATTCTAGTAAGTCTTTGGAGGCCAATTCACATCATTTGAAGGTCATGAAGCTAAAGATGACACCTCAGAGGAGATCCATATGTGTTGACTTCAAAACAGTGGACCAAGTTCACGATTAGTTTTGAAGGGACAAGAACAATTGCAGATAGAGGTTGAGTTGATCAAATTCAACGAGTATTTGTCGTCCATATTTGGATCGTGTTGTGCTCAAGGTACCCATCCCTCCTATGTTAATGCCAAAGGACCATAGGATCGAGTTAAATATTGGATCAACATTTGTAACCAAAAGCTGAGAGTCTAAAGGATCCCACATGCTCAAAAATTTGAATTGCAATGCAAACCAATCATTCCAGGGTCAAGTTAAATTATTTGTTATATAAGGACGTCGAGTGCACATAATTGAAGCTTCCAGAATTGTTTGGAGGGTATATGACCAAGAGAAGGTCGAACCTATGAAGAAGGGGAAGGCTAATTGGTGTAAAGGATTTAGATTTTCTCCAAGCTTGTATGTTTGAAATTAACAAGTATAAGAAATAAACCAAAAGAATACAGATTAAATTTCTAATAGATAGACTTAGAAATTTCAACATGGTATTGGAGCGTGGTTGCAGATCATAGAAAAGTTGAAGGCATCAGCTAAGTAGAGAATTTGTAGCAAATTCAGTTGTCCCAAGTGACAGAGTTGATCCTTGTAGAAAGCGACAAAGGAAGGGTTGACGCAGAGGGATAGCGTCATCAGTCCGGGCTTGAGAGAGGCCAGCACAGAGGCTGAGGAGGGCAGAAACAAGCTCTTGCAGAGCCACCACGAAGGCCAAGAGGGTTGACGCAGTTGGCTAAATGAGTTGTTTTACCAGTGTCGAGATTGCGCAGAGCTAAGAGGCTCAATCCTTCAGTTGCTGGGACGAAGGAAGTTGTGGGCAGTTTGCGGGAACAAAGCTGGTGGAGTATTGTGGTCAAAACAGTACCTAACAGGGAAAAACCAAGGTAGAGGGAGTTGTTGTCAAGGCGGATTTCTAGCCAAAGAATCCGAATAAGTGTTGCAGTTGCACAGACGATCAGAGAGGGGCAACTTGACGGTTGGTAGAAGGATTTCCATGAGGGAAATCGGGACTCAGAGGGAGTCTAGAAGAGAACTTCCATATGGGAAATAAAGAGACTTAGAAGTCGAACCGAGTACTTCCATGCATGAAGTAGAGAGACTCGGAGGAGTCGACAGAGAAGAGCAGAGAGATGGTCGTGAATGGGCTAAGGGATCAGGATAGGTTGGACAGAGCATCCAACTTTGTCGTCTGGAAGGTCAGGATCCTGTCCATTCTAGACAGACATCGCATCAAGGGCTTCACATTGAGAGTAATGGCTATTCCAGTTGACCTGATAGCTAATGAAAGGTACGAGGAGGCAATGGTCAAGGAAAAATGCATCATCCGTGATGGGGTCAAGGATCATGTGGTCCAACATATTGCTGAGAAGGAGATGGCAAAGGAAATGTGGGATACCTTGAAGATGTTGTACCAGCATACTTTTGTGCAAAGGAAGATGCTACTTGAGAATTAGCTACAGTGATACAAAATGTAGAAGGGAGAGCATATAGATCTCTTCCTCGGTCAGTTGAAGGAGATCTGGGACCAACTAACTTCCATAGGGGCCACACCGGATTAGGAGTTGATGCTAAGAACCGCACTAAACGCAGTCTCCGAGGAGTGGGAGACATTTGTCTAGAGCATACTGGGCAAGGCAAATCTTCTAGATTGGGAAGAATTGTGGGTGGCTCTTCGTCAAGAAGAGATCAAACCACTGGCCAAAACGAGAAGTAGTAGCAAAGGAGTCTGGATCAAGAAGGAATAGGAAGAGGATGCAACTCTGGCATTTGCGGGAAAGCAGGAGAAGAGGAAGAAGAATGACCTCTCCAAGGTCAAGTGCTTCCACTATGGGAAACTAGGTCATTATGCAAACCAATGTCCGCGAAAGAAGAACAAGGGAGAGGCGTCTGACTCTAAGGTAGTGCTAGCAAAGGCGGAGAAAGAAGTCGAGGAGGATGGCGATTGTGCCATGAGTTCTCATGTGCCACTGGAGAATAAGTGGGAGCGATCGTGCTATTGTCAGGAGGACTATAGACGATGAGTGACAAGTTGAGGTACCCAACCTCTTGGATTATACCTAGCTATGGGAGCCCCGAAGAGGAGTAGCAAGACTGGTGGATGTCGGTGGAGACAGATGCTAATGAAGCAGCAGAGAGCGCTATAGTGCAGAAGTCCCCGAGCAATGCGAGGCTAGCAGGTTGCAACAGTGCGAGAGGCACAGGAGTTTTGCAAGGGTGCAGGATGGCGCAGAGAGGTTTGCAACGGTGCGAGATGAAGGGAGTTGTTGCAGCAGTGCAGAGGTCAGTAGAGGGAGCACTTGTTAGCAGCAAAGGAAGGTTTAGCATCGAGAGTGTTTCTAGCCTGATAGGGATGTCAAAAGCTAGGTGGATCAATTACTTACTTCTCAATAATTGAGTTGCAGTGCAGTAGCAGTATGCAGTAGCACGATGTAGCATGATGAGAGGGGATGCAGTGCAGATGCAGTGTTGGGAGGATGGACTAGCAGCAGCACGGATGCAGAGGGAGTTGTCATACGAATGCAGCAGTTGCAAGGCTATGGGCAGTAGTATAGGATGCAGCAGTGCAGAGGATGTTGGGTGGGGAGGCCTAGCATCAACACAAGTACTGGTGTCGTATAATCAGAGAGATGCTCAGTGTGGAGTATTACGAGAGCACAGTCCTCGCTAATAGGGAGTGTTGATTTGGAGTAGCACCGGATGTGCTCTAGCCATGAAAATTGGTGGAGAGGCTAAAGCACATGAGATCTCCAAGACCCAGAAATGATTTGGACAGATTGTACCTGGTTTGGGAGATATTAAAATAATTAATACTTTTAATGGAGCTCCTAAGTCTAAACTTAGGAAAAATAAAATATTAATAGGTATTAATATAAAACTGGGTTAGAAGGTTCCAAAAGTCATGGATCAAGCCAAATCTAATCTTAGTCGTTGATTAGAGATTTAATCTCGGTCGTTGAAGGACCAGCGAGAAAAGTATAAGAGGAATCTTGACAGTCAATTGGAAGACACACCAGAGTGATCAGTCATTTGATTTGCTAGAGCGGGGTTGTTAGTCAAAGTTGAATCAGTGATCAACAATGAAGGGAAGTGAGTATTGGACAGAGAGGTAGAGACAGTGCCAAGGGACCAGCGCAGAAGGAGAGAGCGAGAGGCAGCAGCCAGTTCAGGCCACGCAGAGCCCAGCAGAGACAACATAGAGGCCAGAGGGACTGCGTCATCCACACAAACGATGCAGGAGTAATGCAGAGGGTCCTAGAGGTTGCGTAGTGCCTTAGAGGGCTGACGTAGAGGCCAGAAGGGCTAGCGCAGAGCTCCAGAGTCGCTAGAAAGGGTTTTCGTGGGACAGGTTTTCTGAATACCCGTTTCTAAATAGAGAGGTATTGTTGTCATGTATTTTTCTCAGGCAGGTGAGCCGGTTAGGCACCTAGTTGTACTCAAGGAAATACTACATAATAATAAACTCTCATAATAGTTTCACTGGTTTTCCCACATTGGGTTTTTTCAGGGACATTTGTCCAAAGGTGTCACTTGTGTGTGTTTTTTTTTTCAAATGTTGATATGTAGATGTTGAGACTGTATTGTGTTTATTTCGTTATTTATATGTTTTAAACAACTTGTTCGAAATTAACAAGTAGAAGAAATAAACCAGAAGAATACAGATTAAATTTCTAACGGATAGACTTAGAAATTTCAACAATAGGGGCTTGGCAGGCAGCAAATTTGGCTAAGTGGTGGCTTGATCTAGTTTGTGAAGCAGTGAGATAGTTTGTACTTGTGCAGGGATTGTTCAGGTTGAACAAGCATTGTATTTTCTTCTTAGATCTTCTGGTTAATGCAATATAGATAGTCGGGGTTTTGAGAAGTTGCTTTCCCCATAAAAATATTGTGTTATGTGCGATTGAAATTCTTCCTTTTCTGCTTCGTGATTTCATCGATCAATTTTTGTTTCTGCTGATGAGTAGAGTAGATTCATGTCTTTTGTTTTATCATATCACATAAGTAGTTTGAATCTACAGTAAAAAAAATACATGGTATCAGAGCTTAGTTCACTTTAGAAGAGGAGAATATGAGTTTGTTGTGCAAGTGAAATCAAATTTGTAGTTTCATACTTCAGAGTCAACAAGATGTCATTCTATGGTTTGAGACTTGAGTATGCCCTGGAGGGCATCTCGAATTACATAGCTTGGAAGGATAGGATGGAGGTAGTGTTGGAAGACAATGGGCTGAAGGAATTCATAGATCATGATATCCCAAAGCCTCTAACATTTGATGCTAAAGATTTGGTTGAATGGAGAAAGTGTGTGGCAAAGGCGAGAAGGATTATCCTAGAAGGAGTTCGAGATCATATTGTTTCGAATCTCCATGATAAGGAAACTCCATTTGCAACGTAGAAGGCATTGATGGGCCTGTTTCAAAATAGTAGTGGCCACATGAAGCAAGCACTGAAAGACAAGCTCAGAAAGATCAAGATGGAGAAGGGTGACCCAATTCCGACGTATTTGACCAAGTTCACCCAATGTCAAGATTATCTTGGAAGTGTCAGGGTTATTGTTGCAGAAGACGATCTGGTGAGCATAGCACTTCTAGGACTTCCCAAGCGCTGGTACAACTACTAGGACTCAGTTAATGGGAGGGAGAAGCTACCATAGTGGGAGTGATTGGGATCTGACTTGGTATAGGAAGAGACTCGGTGGAACACCACAGACGGATTCTCATCAAAGAATGATGATGAGGATAATTGTGCCTTAGTTGCTAAGGCAAAGAAAGGGAAGGGGAAGTCATCCCTTTCCAAATCATATACTTGTTAGGGCAGCAAGAAGAAGGACATGTCGAAAATCAATTGTTTTCACTGTCACGAGTTGGGACACTTTTCCACAAAGTGTCTGCACAAGAAGGTCGATAAGAAGCCCTCAGAAGGAGCGACGGGTAAAGCTCTTGCTTCGCAATTCGAACTGGATTTTACCCTCATCTCTTGCATGGTGTTGTCGATGATGGGTAGTGTGTAGTACCTGGACAGTGGAGCTTCAGTCCATGTGACCAGTAACAAAGAACTCTTTAGTAACTTGGAGGAGAAGGATCTCGAGATGCATATCAAGATAGGTGATGATGGGAGGTATAATGCAACCGACATTGATACTCTTACCTTTCATAGGGAGTATGGTTCTCCCCTCACTTTGAGAGATGTTATGTATGTTCCGAGTTTGAATAAGAACTTGGTTTTTGTTTCCATGTTGGAGGATAGAGGCTATGATGTAATATTTAGTAAGGGAAAGTCTTTCCTTCGTCACATAGCCACAGGACAGGTGAAGTGTATATGGGTTCGAGTGAATAACCTCTACAAATTGGAGGTAGAAGATTGCGTTTCTTTGAGCACTAACGCAAAGAAGGTGCAGGATCGAGATATCGGTGAGTTGTGGCATAGAAGATTTGGTCACTTGCACCACGGACTTCCCAAGGGTACACTAGAGCAGAGAGACACATGCAAAGGGTGTACATTGGGGAAGTACACCAAAGCTTCCTATCATGACAAAGACAGTCGAAAACAAGTGATCTTTGATCAAACTAACTTAGATGTGTGTGGACCATTCTCGACAACATCCACAACCAAGCACAGGTATTATGTAATATTTGTTGATGATTTTTCTCGTAAGTGTTGGATTTTCTTCATGAAAAAGAAAGATCAGACATTCGTTAAGTTTTATGAATTTAAAGCACTTGTCAAGAAAGATACTGCCAAGAAAGTTAAATCTCTCAAAAGCGATAACGGTGGAGAGTATGTGTCGAATGAATTCAAGAACTTATGTGCAACAAAAGGCATTCAACGGGAGTTGATAGAACCTCATAACCCATAGCAAAATGGGGTGGTTAAAAGGAAGAACAAAATTATTGTGGGAGCGGAACGGGCGATGTTTCATGATCAGGGCCTACCATTACACTTGTGGGTTGAAGCATGCAACACAGTTGTTTATTTGCAGAACAGAAACCCTCATCGAATCCTCGAGATGAGTACACCAGAAGAGGCTTTTTCAAGGAAGAAACCAAATGTGGCACACTTCAAGATCTTTGGTTCATGAGTCTACTGCGATGTTACCAAAGATGCATGAAAAATCTAGAGCCAACAGTTGAGCTGGGCATATTTGTGGGGTACATTGATACACCTCACAACTATCAGGTGTACCTGCCAACCAACAGGATGACAGTGGTTCGCAGAGATGTGAATTTTGATGAAGAGAAGGCCATGAGATGTTCCCTTGAGAGGGAGCTTCAGCTACATGCAATTGAGGATCTTTTAGCTCCAAAGGAGGAATCTCATTATGATGTGGCACAGCTACATGCAGAGGAGTGGAAACACCCACTCATGCAAAGACTTCCAGATATGGGAGAAAGCACACCAGAGAGGCTGACAGGTTATTGCATTATGCTAGAGAGAATGTGGGAGAACCCACATCACAGCGCAGGCAAAGGAGGTCACCAAAGAGGTACATTGGCTACATGGATCTGATGAGCGAGAGTTTAGAGATTGAGCCATCCTCATTCGAGGAAGTAGTGCAGCAACTAATGTGGGTCAATGCAATGGTTGAGGAGTATGACTCCATTATCAGAAACAATGTTTGGGATGTGGTCCCAAGACCAGTAGACAAGTCAGTGGTGATTTCCAAATGGCTTTACAAGGTAAATCATTCAGCAAATAGTAGTGTGGAGAAACACAAGGGCAGATTTGTGGTGAGAGGGTTCTCTCAAGTGGAGGGAATTGATTACGATGAGACTTTTGCTCATGTAGCAAGGTACTTATCAATCAGATCTATTCTAGAACTATCAGCGCAGATGGGACGGAAGATACATCATATGAATGTAAAGACAACATTCCTCAATAATATGATTGAGGAAGAGGTGTATATTGAGCAGCCTAAAGGATTTGAGACATTCAACAGAGAGTCTTGTGTGTGTAGACTCAAGTGAGTAATGTATGGACTGAAACAAGCACCCGTGCTTGGTACACCAAGATTGATAGTAATTTCACCAGATTGGGCTTCACCAAAAGTGAAGCAGATGCGAACCTTTACCATGTTATGGTTGAAGGTAACTTGTTGATTATTGTTTTATATGTCGACAATTTGATTCTGATAGGTGATGAGAAGCTAATCAAGTCTTGCAAAGAGGATCTTGCAAGAGAGTTCGAAATGGACTTGGGGCTCATGCATTACTTTTTGGGTATGCAGGTATGGAAAGGATATAAGGAACTGTTTTTCTCTTGGGGAAAGTATGTCAATGAAATACTGAAAAAGTTCCACATGGAGAGCAGTAAACCCATGGAGACTCCTCTACCTGGTAACTGGAGGAAGGAGGATGCTACTTCAGGTGAAGTAGTGGAGGCTACTATTTATAGACAGCTTTTGGATTCAGTTATGTATTTGGTAAACACATGACCAGACATGTGTTATGAAGTTAACCAACTTAGTCAAGCTATGGTTAAACCTACCAAACTGTATTGGAAGGCAATGAAACATGTGTTGAGATATCTCAGAGGCACCACTCAGATTGGTCTTTTGTACAGACAAACAGAGGGAGTGAAGCTTCAAGGATTCACCGATGCAAATTGGGTAAGGATTCCATCCGACAGGAAGAGCACATCAGTAGGAATCTTCAGTATTGGGTCAGCAACAGTTTCTTGTTACAGCAGGAAGCAGAGATCAGTTGCACTTAGTTCAGCTGAAGCAAAGTACACGGCTGCTAGTCAAACAACGTGTGAGGCTATCTAGATGAGGAATATTCTTGTTGGTTTGGTTGGTCAGCAAATGGAACCAATAGTGATTTACTGTAATAATCACAGTTGTATCAAACTCTCTGAGAATCCAGTTTTTCATGATCGTTCCAAGCATATTGACATCTGATATCACCATCTTTGAGATTGTATGCATAGGAGAATTATGTTGTTGGAGTACATTCCTACAAAGGAGCAGAATGCATATATATTGACAAAGGCATTGTCAAGATGCAAATTCAAGTTTCATAGAGGCAGGATCAGGGTAGCAAATATTCCTTCTCGTTAAGAGGGAGTTTTAAAAATAACAACAAGAAAATCCTAATTTAATTTGTCCTTGAATTAAATTAGGAATTAAATTGTAATTATATTCTCATAGCAGCTTGTAGCAGTTATCTAAGTTAAGTTGACTTATTTGGCTCAATAAATTTGAGCTGGAAGTCTATTTAGAGTCATGTAGAGTGATCCTAAAATTTTAGGGGCCCAGGTTGAATTCTTATTTGAGTTGTAATTATTTAATTCAGTTTAACTGAGTTAAATTCAGTTAAACTAGTTCTAATTGTTGGAGAAACTAGTGAGTAGTCAAGTGAATTAAATTAGATTTAATTCACATGCAGTGATCAATCAGATAACTGGTACTTCACTCAAAATAATTCATGCATGTCAGTTATGAGGAAGACCCAGTTGAGATTAGAGTTCAGGGATAGTGTACTATTAGTTGTATCATTTTCCAAGTTGTACAGATGATGCATGCAATTAGTAGAAGACCTATGATGGATTGTGCAGTTGTGTTGAGGGATTTTCCCAATTAAATATGGAATAATTCCCTTAGAGATTATGCAAGGAAGTAGGGGCTTGGCAGGCAACATATTTGGCTAAGTGTTGACTTGAACTAGTTTTTGAAGCAGTGAAATAGTTTGTACTTGTGCAGAGATTGTTCGGGTTGAACAAGCATTGTATTTTCTTCTCATATCTTCTGGTTAATACAATATAGATAGTCAGGGTTTTGAGTAGTTGCTTTCCCCATAAAAATATTGTTACGTGCGATTGAAATTCTTCATTTTTTGCTTCATGATTTCATCGATCAATTTTTGTTTCCACTGATGAGTAGAGTAGATTCATGTCTTTTGTTTTAGCATATCACATAAGCAGTTTGAATCTACAATAAAAAAAAATACACTCTCTTTGTTGAACATTTTATGACAATATAATAAGAAGAAGAATTTGAAAGGGTTTTCCCCCTTATAGATTTTTGTCCTAGTCACTGACCAATCTTGGTGTCTTTATGTGTCATTTATTTTCTTCTATTGTTCCTTTATGTTTTGTTGCATTGTTGATGATATTGTTCTTTCTACATAATTGCATATGATGTAATGATATTGTATTCTTGTGGGGTGAATTCAATGTGTAAATGATCAAATGCAATTATCTAAAGCAAAGAACAATATAGTGCTAAGTAAAATTTACATGGTAACAGAGTTGGTGATCCGAATTGGATCCTTAAAATTTTTCCATCACTGTTTCAAATTATGTTAGGCTTCAAAATCTTATGAATAACGAGCTTATCATAAATGACCTCTGGACAATGGTAATTTGTGGCCAGCACGGAACAATGAGGACCCTCGGTCAAAGCACGCTGACCGTTGGCCCATGGAGACCGTGCATGGACACAAATTGGCAATCGGAAGCCCAAATCTGGAAACGGAGGCAGTTTCTAATAATCGCATATCGCAGGGCAAAACCCACAGCGAAGGAAAGCCCCGAGCGCTTGGTCATGGGGAAAAGCATAGAACTGCACGAAAATCGTCGATTCCATCAGAAAGCAGGTCCCGCGCCCAAAACCGGCAGGATATCACATGTACTTCGAGCGATAAGCAGGTTTGGCTGAATTCAGCGCGATGCCACACACCGAGTGACACATGTCCATCGGATGAGAGAGAAAATCGCTTACATCGCGTGAGTAACGGTTGAGCAACTCACTTGCGTGATATAGACAGAGACCATAGGATCTGGAGGCTCCAGATCGATGGCAGAGAATCAACCCGATGGAAAACCGAATTTGACAGGGAAATAGATTGAGGTACATAAGATTTGAGGTTCGACATGAATGATGAGTTGGTAGAGGAACAGTTTCGCAGGCAATCTTGAAGTAATGGAAATAACGATTGTTCAAAGAGAATTGACACTCATTTTGTGAGGAAACAAGTGGCCACCTCCCTGAGGAGCGTTACACAGTGATGATGACGCAAAGCAGGGGAATTCCAGCGAACAGAGGTGGGTGATCCAGAGAGCCGAGAAGCAGAAATGAACAGTCAAGGAGCAGATTGGATTTAAGCTACGAATAGACAGAGAAAGCAGGGAGGAGAAGGGGGAAACAAAAGTAGAGAGAAAGAAGTGAATTGCAGAGAACAGAGAAGCCGAGCTGACCCGCAGAGCATAGGCAGCATCGAGCAGACAAAACAGAGAGAGTCCAAGAGTCTGTGAACTCCAGAGAAGGCTTGAGAGGTTCAAGAAACTCCTCTATGTAGACCTGTCAAGTATTGAGTACCAAATTGGACTCATACCACTGAGACCAGTTGAGGTCGAGATTCAGTAAGGGGAGTCTATGTACTCTAGAGACTTGGGGGATCCAAGTACAATCCTACTGATCATTCTATGTTAAGTGAGACTCAAATTGAGCTCCTTATTGTAAAATCTCTGCTTTAAGACACAATAGAAAAGGCCACCACTGAAGGCTAGACCAGGAGACATAGCCCAAGAGGATTGGGTGAACTCCTTATTAAATTTGTTGTTTTTTGTATTTGCTTACTGTGTTTCTCTTATTGTTTCAAGTTCCTGTGTATTTCACAATCTTATCGATCTGTTGCTTAAAATAGCATAGGCACAACCTAGCACATGATTCTGTAATACATTCATTAATTAACTGATATCATTCACGAGTGATTTCAGATCAAGTGGTATCATAGCTTCTAGGTTGTTTAAGGTTAGACAAGCTTGTGTTGGATTTGTCGTTGAATGCTAACTAGATCAAAGCATAAATTAGGAGAAGGGGAGTTGATTGAAACTAACCCGGAAATTGGAAAAGTCTATCCCCAGAAGAAAATGTCAGAAAAAAGTCCCTTAGGACCAGATCCCCAATTCATAGATAGTTTTCTAGCCATGAGGTCCATGGTAGAGGAAATGTATAGGGATTTTAGGAAACATAAAGATGAAGATTCATCAGGCTCCAAACAAGATAAAGGGGAAGAAGAGTCTCTCCTCCATGACCACTCAAAAGGCAAAGGGAAAGAGGACAACTTTCTCACACCTCCTAATAACCCTGAACATAAAAAGAAGACATCTTTGATTAAATTAGATGTTAAATTGTTTTACCAATATATGATGGAGAGTTGAATGCATAGAAATTGGATAATTGGATCAGAAAAATTGATGTTTATTGCATAGTGCAGAGTATCGACTCAAACAAGAGTAAGATTCAGCTGGCCAACCTAGGCCTCGAAGGCACTGCCTTAGTATGGTGGGAAGGTAGGACCCAAGCTGACATGAAGAAACATGGTAAGATTCTCTTTGTCTGGAGTGAATTTGTTTCTGTAATCAAAAATTAGTTTTATCCACTAACTTACATCTAGCAAACCATGATGAGTTGGCAAACTCTTCGCCAATTTAAAGGCAAAAGTGTACAAGGTTACACCCAAGAATTTAGAAAAGGAGATTTGATTCTAGGAATTTCATTAGACTCACATGAGACTCTGTTGAAGTACATAGGTGGCCTACACAGCTACATGAGGCACACTATCCTCGTGTTTAATCCCACTAGTATAGATAAGGTATTTGTTCAAGCTACGCATCTAGAAGCTAGAGGAAAGAATGGGAGCCCAGAAGTTGGAGGATCATCCAAGCCCATTGCAAGCAAGAATAAGGAGAAAAGAAAACAGAAATGGAAAGAAAGGAAGGCCAACACTGCATAGACGAGCAAGTCTTCATGCACTCACTGTAAGAAGGATGGGTATGATGATGAGCACTATTGGATTCTGCATATGGAACTAAGACCTAAGAAGTTCGAGGGAAAGAAGAAGAAGACTGTTACAGCTATTCAGAAAGATTTGGGCTCGGACTCAAGAGATGAAACAACAATTGCAGCCATAGGTATAAAAGGTTGTCTTCTTTAGAGAATGCAGAAATCAAGAAGCAGGTGCAGGAATTGCTCGAGAAGGGGTTCATCAGACCTAGCACATCACCATGTGGGTCTCCAATTGTCTTGGTGAGAAAGAAAGTGATCCAGGTGGATATTGGTGGCCACCCGCTAATTCCACTTGGATCCCTTCTAGTGCTTCTTTCAGTTTTTTCAGTTTCCTTAATTATAGCACAGTTTACTATTTTTAGCAGTTTTTCGAGTCCTAAACTTTCGGAGCCGTTTTGAGGCCCTAAACGACTTTTTTTGTGAAATCTACCAGCCAGCAATTTTATGTCTATAAATAGTCTTTTCCGTCGTAGTCCTCTAAGAGATCTTTCCAACCAGCTATCATGCGCGTCAAACAGAGATAATACGACCAATTTGCGACCCCGGGAAGTTGATGTACCAACTTACCCAAAAACGGGGCCCACAATTTGGCGTTTCATCTTCTAGGGTTAGGTTTTGGAATGTGAAGGGTTTTCCATTGTTTCTCAACAATAAATAGGCCTTCGAGCCTCATTGTAACACAGTTCAGAGGCATGTAGCCACACATCTCTTCTCAGAGATAAGCTACCATCGCCCTAGCTGGTTTATTTCCATTTCTGCTTGTAAGCATATTTCAGTGTTTTCCATTAATGAAATGAAGTATTATTTCCGCTGCATCTTTGTGTATATGGTTATCTCTGTAATTTGTTGCGTTCCTGTTTAAGTCTGGATCAGTGTTATCAGAGCGGTCTGTTTTTTCTCTGTTTTTCTTTGCATGTCCCCAAAGAGGTCGGGATATAAGGAGTTAGGGCTTGAGCTGGTCAAACCTTTGCAAGACCAGCCTCGCAAATCTCGACGGCCTCCCATGGCGGATGAGAAGAAAGACGAGGGAGCAGGAGATCCTATCAAAATCTTGCTCGAAAAAGCCCTCAAGCGACAACGGAACGCGATGATGGACAACTTTGCCCAAATCCTTCAGCGGCTACCCAAAAGTGACGCATCGGCTTCCAACAGCTACTCTGGAAACGCCACGCCCTTTAAGGTACAAGTTAATTTTGAAATCCCCATATTCGAGGGTCATATAGACGCAGATGCCATAGATAAATGGTTAAATTTGCTAGAGGGTTATTTTTCTGTTCATGAATTTTCGAGTCGGGAAAAGATTGTTTTCGCTCTTCTCAAAGCAGCCCCCCATGTCAAGGACTGGTGGGAAACCTACTGCGAGCAGAAGGATGAAAATACAGGCTCGCTATTTTCAGCCGCACCCACCTGGAATTCATTCTGGGATGCCATTAAGGAGCAATACTACCCTGTTGGAAGCTATGAGGACGAATACATAAAGTGGACCACATTGTGGCAGGGAAGGGATCAAGATGTGCCAGAGTTCACCAATCTTTTCCATACCCTTCGCACGAAGTTGGGTATCAAGGATTCGGAGCAGCATTTGATACTTAAATACCGCGGCTGCCTGCACAAGTACATCCAGGAAGAAATGGAATTCTTGAACATCTCATCGCTCGACATAGCATACCGATATGCCGTCAAGATCGAGCAGAATTTTAAACAAAAGAAGCGAGACTTTGGATCTGCGAATCCAAAGCAAGGCAGAGGTGCCCCTAAACCACAGAACAAAGGACAAAGCCAAGGTGGGGCAGCCCAAGACAACCCGCCAAAGCTAGAAGCAAAGAACAGTGCCGCAAAGCCGAAAGAGGACACGAGAAAATGGTGTGAGTTCCATAAGAGCTCCACTCACAACACAAGTGAGTGTCGGTCCAAGCAGTCACTGGTGGTTGAGCTAATGGTTTCAGAATCAGATGCATGTTCCGAATCTGAGTCAAAACCCGAGAAGGGGAATGACAAAGGGAAGCAGATCATTGATGCGGATCCCAACGCCACTATTGCTACTGCCAAGAGCCAGAAAAATGAACCCAAAGATCCAGAGGAGGAGGAGCGTCTCTTCCACTCCCAGATGTGGGTAAGGGGCTCCCCGCTACAGTTCATTGTCAATAGCGGGAGCCAAAAGAACCTCATTTCAGCAGAGGTCGTGAAGCGGTTGGGCTTACCGACCACAGCATATCCACAACCGTACACCATCGAGTGGCTGCACCAAGGACGGGATCTTCGCGTGAGCCAACAGTGTCGCCTTCCATACAACATCAAGCCCTTCACCGATGAGGTATTCTGTGACATTGCTCCGCTTGAAGTTTGTGATGTATTATTAGGACAACCATACTTGTGGAAGCAACATGTTGTGTATGAATCAAGGCCCCGTGCTATTATTATTACATTGGGAAATCAGTTGTACAGGATACTAGAGGTAGCACCGCCTACTGCCATCTCTTTGATTACTGCAAAAAAATGCAGTAAGCTCATTTCCAAAACTGGAAAATTTTTTTTCCTGATGATACGCCCTCAAGGAAAGAAGAAGACGGTGGCCACAACCTCCAGACAGGGCCCCTCTGCACGACAACTACAGATGGACAAGGTCATGGAGGAGTACGAGGACATCTTCACCTCCCCCGTAGGGTTCCTTTGCACTGTCAGGTCAAGCACTCCATCGATCTGACCCCAGGTGCGCCGCTACCCAATGGACCAATTTATCGGTGCTCCATTTTGGAGAATGATGAAATCAAGAGGTAGATTCAGGAGCTGCTGCAGAAAGGCTACATCTTCCGAGTTCATCGCCTTGCGGGAGCCCAATTGTGTTGGTACAGAAGAAGGATGGGACTTGGAGACTCTGTATTGACTATCGGGCGCTGAACAAGATCACTATCCGTAATAGGTACCCGATCCCGCGGATCCATGACCTCCTGGACCAACTAAAGGGGGCAAAATATTTTAGCAAGATTGGTCTGAAGTCAGGATATCACCAGGTACCAATCGAACCCTCTGATGTGTGGAAGACTACCTTCAAAGCCAAGGAGGGCCTTTTCGAATGGTTGGTTATGCCTTTTGAGTTAACGAATGCTCTTGCAACCTTCATGAGGCTAATGGATGACATCTTGCGGCCATTCACCAACTCATTTGTAGTGGTATACTTGGATGACATTCTAATCCTCAGCCAGAGTTGGGAAGAGCACCTCCACCACATCTGACAAGTTCTCCAAACACTGCGGCAACACAAGCTATGTGCCAATTTGGAGAAATGCACTTTTGGCATGACCCAGGTTCAGTATCTGGGATACATTATTGATGAACAGGGGGTGCATGTGGATCCAACCAAGATCAAAGTCATTCGGGATTGGCCATCTCTAGCCACTCTGACAGAGCTCCGCAGCTTTCTAGGTCTTTCCAACTCCTACCGCAGGTTCGTGTTGGGGTTTTCTCATATCACTTGGCCTTTGAGTCAAGTCACCAAGAGAGGAGCGAAGGAAAAATTCTTTTGGTCTGAATCTCAACAGAAGGCATTCATAGAGTTGAAAGATTGCCTCTGCACAGCACCAGTGCTTGCGTTACCAGATTTACAACAACCATTTGAGGTCGAGACAAATTCCTCTGACTATGCTATTGGGGCAGTCCTTACTCAACACAGGCATCCAGTGGCATATCACAGTGAAACACTTTCAGACACAGTCCAGAAGTATCCCACTTATGATAAAGAGATGTATTCCATTGTGCAGACCTGTCAATAATGGAAGCATTACATTTTGGGGAAGGAAACGGTCATCCACACAGACCACTGACCCCTACAGTTCATACAGACCCAAGGGAAATTGCAGAATGATCGCCATGAGAAGTGGTCCACATACCTGCAACAATTCCATTTGAATATCAAGTATAAGAAGGGTAGCACTAATAATGTTGCAGATTGCCTCAGCCGACCACCGATCATGGCGTTAACCACCGTGCTCAACTCTTGTGGGCACGAGACTTCTGATTGGCCATTGCTCTACAAAAGCAACCCGGAATTCGGCCACACATACCAGAACCTCTTGGAGGGTCAGCATGTTCCAGATTTACACCTCCAGGACGGCCTGTTATGCCACCTGGGTCACTTTTGTGTTCCTTCAAGCAAGCGTGCCAAGATGATTTGAAAAGCACACTACAGTCGAGTTGTTGGGCATTTTAGGGTCGAAAAAACGGTGGCAGTATTGCAGAAGTATTTATATTGGCCGAATCTTCGACAGGATGTCGGGAAGTACATCAGGTCATGCACTGCCTGCACCATTGCCAAACCGACCATCAAGAAGCAAGGCCTCTATACCCCACTGCCTACCCCTAGTCGGCCTTGGGAATCCATCTCCTTGGATTACATGTCAGGCCTTCCTTCCACTAAGCATGGAAATGACTGTGTTTTTGTGGTCATCGACAGGTTCTCAAAGATGGCCATTATGGCGGCCTGCAAGAAGAATATCACAGCAGAAGCCACTGCTAAACTCTTCTTTGAACGAGTGTGGGTACACTTTGGGATCCCACAATCTATCATCTCAGATCGGGACAACAGGTTCCTCGGTACATTTTGGTCCAGTCTCTGGTCGATGCTGGACACCAAACTCACTAAGTCCACAGCCTTCCATCCTCAAACTGATGGCCAGACAGAGGTTGTCAACAGGATGATCGTACACATTTTGCGCATGTACAACTCAAAGCATCCACGCACATGGGACGAGAGCCTCCCCTATGTTCAACATAGCTACAACCGGGCTCTCCACAGCTCGACTGGCCACAACCCTTTTCAAGTGGGCTTGGGATTCCAGCCACTATGTCCCATCGATGTGGCCATGCCATTTGCAACTACTCATGTAGATTCTGCTCATGTCCAGTCCGAAACAGATAAGGCAAACAACTTCATTGAGCACATCCAACATATTCGCCAGCAGGTCCACAACATTCTGGAGAAATCAAATGTTAAGTACAAGCAACGACATGATCAACATCGGGTGCCACACAAGTTTCAGATGGGTGACAAATTCTGGTTGCATTTTCAAAAGGAATGCCTTACCGGAGCCTATCGGAAACTCAAACCACTCTAATATAGCCCTTACAGCATTACTAAGGCTGTGGGAGACAATGCATTTGAGCTCAGCATTCCCCCATTCCTTGGCTTGCACCCAGTGTTCAATGTCGACCGCCTTCGGCCATACTTTCCACCCTTACTAGACATGTCCGACTTTGCAGAACAACTCACACCCACAGAGTTAAATCCAGCTTTCATGGAACAAGTTGCAACTGATCGGATCATGGACACACAGATCAAGCACACTCGCCAGCAGAATATCCATCTGTATCGAGTTGTGTTAAGATTAGGTATGTTCTATGCTAGAGCAAATTATTTAAATTTTCACAGTTAGCAATCACATCAGCATTATGATAAACTACAGATAGACCATAAATATAAAATGCAGAAGACAAGCCAAGGCAAGAGGACACAAGATATGGCGCGAGCCAGGGACAAACCCCACAATGTGTGGGGAAACCCTTTGATCAAATCTTCTTTATCTTCAAACTTCAGCAGAGAGAGAGAGAGAGAGAGAGTACATTTACAACGGAAGTCAACACTTTGACTTATCTAGATCTAGCATAGATCATTTCGTATAGCGATGAGATCAGTTGAAGACATTCTGCTTCAACTGATTCTCAAGGTGACTCCTTCAACTATCATTCTGCTGTATCTTGTCCATGTGTTGTAGCTCACCGTGTTACACTGTGATGCACCCATCATCACAATGCTGGTCTTCATGCAGCTGTTGTCCCGGTGTTCATCACTGATGTACATGGTGCCACTGCTGCACCATGCTTACTGTTGTCCCAATGTCCTTGTTGCACTGTACTTACTGTTGTCTATGCTTTACTAGTTACATAAATATAATTAATGTAACAACATTTAGGAGCAGACTTCAATGCTTTCTTTTACTGTATAACTGAGGCTTATCAAACAATCCTTAAGGCATATGATAAGTACCTTCTTTTATCACAGAAAACTAGCTGTCCTAAGGACTCCTATAAGTTGCCCATCAAGTTGTCTCAAAACATACAAGATGCACTTCAGAATATGTGCATTAGCTCATTGTTTGAGGGTAATTAGGCTGCCGCAATTCTGGACTGGTTAGGGAACCCAACCATAGTCCCTAACAACCCTTAAACTAACCCAGAATTGCTTCTTCTTACTGCGGCTGTCCTCCAATAGGGTGCTGCCCTCCACGCTACTCTTTAAGGGCAGTTTCAAGCCCAACGCACAAACCTTTCACCCCAAAAATGACTGCGACATTCTCTTAACAAAACTGTTCACCCTTCAACAATGCTCTGAGACAGTCCTTTCATTCTCGGCCTTCAAGATCAATACTACAACCGGAAAGACAACACATCGGCCTGCCTGAAACAGCGTTCCATTCCTCGCTGTCCTATCCTTTGCTTGTTGTGCGTATTAGGGTCTATTTGCTGCGGAAGTAGAGCCTCCCTCTGGCTATGGATTAGAGCCTCTTAGATCTGCGGGTAGGTCTTCTTTTGATGTTCTCTTAGCTGTGTCTTTAGGGCTATTCTAGAATTGCGGCTAGGGCTTCTTTTGCTGCGTATTAGGGTCTCCTCAATAGTTGTGGATCTAGCCTTACCCAAGCCTTCCTTTGTTGCGGATAGGGCCTTCCCTTTAGCTGCATATGAGGCCTCCTTTACTGCGGCCAGATCTTCTTCAACTGCGTACAGGTGTCTCTCCCTTCAACTGCGGCTAAGTGACCTTAGTTGACTACGGCTCTTCATCACTTCGGCTTGATGACTTTGGCACTCTTGATTGCGTATGTGTTTTCTTGACCAGCGTATCTATATATAACCATGAACAGCTTCATGTCCAGCATATATATAACCATGAACAGCTTCATGACCAGTGTATAACATCCACAGTGTATCCACTATGAATAGCGTATCTCATTCACTGTGAGCAGCGTATATATTATAAGGTCTCCAAGATTGCGTTTAGATGTATTAACCAGCGTATGTCCTCATTGTGTAAATGTCTTCCTTGATCTGTGGCTAAGTGTCTCCATTTCCAACGTGTAAATTAGGGCATCATCTTAGGGCATCCTTCATTAGTGTCTCTCCTCCAAAAACCCGAGACATGAAGAGGAGAACACATGAAGAATGTGTATGCCCAAATGACCTCAAGTCCTCTGCAATTTATACTAAAATGTAGGGGTTGAATAGACACGTCGGTTGGGCTTCTAGAGCCTACATAAGTGCTGGTCGGCTTGATAATAATTACATAAACAAAATAAATTCATATCTCCATAAATACTTATCGGAATCGGATGATCTTTGGATCAATCCTACACCTCTCAACGAGAGGGATCCAATAAAAATATCAGCTGCCAAAAATAAGCTAACCCACATGGAGTTTGGCCCTAGTTGCCAATTTAACAAGTTGTCAAAGCAGGACAACTCCTTCACCAGGGCAAGTGGCTCACCAAGGACCAAGTGCAGCAGAAGTTCCCTCATCTCATGGAGGAACTCAACGCAATGGGGACCATTGCTTCCTAGGGGGGGAGGAATGATCCAGGTGGATATTGGAGGCCACTCGCTAATTCCACTTGGATCCCCTCTAGTGCTTCTTTCAGTTTTTTCAGTTTCCTTAATTATAGCACAGTTTACTATTTTTAGCAGTTTTTCGAGTCTTAAACTTCCGGAGCCGTTTTGAGGCCCTAAACGACGTTTTTTGTGAAATCTACCAGCCAGCAATTTTCTGTCTATAAATAGTCTTTTCGTCGTAGTCCTCTAAGAGATCTTTCCAACAGGCTATCATGCGCGTCAAACAGAGATAATATGACCAATTCGCGACCCCGGGAAGTTGATGTACCAACTTACCCAAAAATGGGGCCCACAATTTGGCGTTTCATCTTCTAGGGTTAGGTTTTGGAATGTGAAGGGTTTTCCATTGTTTCTCAACAATAAATAGGCGTTCGAGCCTCATTGTAACGCAGTTCAGAGGCATGTAGCCACACATCTCTTCTCAGAGATAGGCTACCATCGCCCTAGCTGGTTTATTTCCATTTCTGGTTGTAAGCATATTTCAGTATTTTCCATTAATGAAATAAAGTATTATTTCCGCTGCATCTTTGTGTATATGGTTATCTCTGTAATTTGTTGCGTTCCTGTTTAAGTCTGGATCACAAAGATGGCTCGTGGAGAATGTGCATTGATTACCAAGCACTGAATAAGATAACAATCAAAAATCATTATCCCCTTCTTCGCATAGATGATCTATTAGATCAATTGAAAGAAGCTGTTTTTTTTCCAAGTTAGACTTGCATAGTGGATATCATCAGGTCAGAGTTGTAGAACAAGATGCATGGAACACTGCTTTCAAAACAAAGCAGGGATTGTATGAATGGCTGGTTATGCCTTTTGGCTTAACTAATGTTCCTGCTACTTTCATGAGAATAATGAATGATGTACTCAGACCTTTTCTTAATGATTTTGTTCTTGTATATCTAGACGACATTCTTATATTTAGCAAGACGTGGGGAGAACATTTAAAGCATGTTAAGCAGACACTAGATGTTTTGAAAAGAGAAAAACTTTATGTTAAACTCTCAAAATGTGAATTCTGCAAAACATCTTTGAATTATTTGGGTCATATAGTAGAGGGTGGTGAATTGAAAATAGATCCTTCTAAGGTGGCAGTCATTGTAAACTGGCCTAAACCCAAATCTGCTACAGAACTTAGAAGCTTCTTAGGAGCAGCACAATATTGGAGAAAGTTCACTTCTAACTTTTCCTTAATTGCATTGCCCTTGCATGCTTTAACAGGATTGAAAAAAGTGTTTCAGTGGCGACGCAAACAACAGAAAGCCTTCGACACCTTGAAAGAAAATATTAGTACAGCACTAGTACTAGCACTGCCTAATCTTCAAAGATCATTTAAGATCCAAACAGATGCCAGTGACTATGCCATGGGAGCAGTGTTGATACAACACGGTAAACCCATATGTTATCATTTAGAGACATTTAATTCTGCAGTAGTTAACTATCCCACGTATGATAAAGAATTGTATGCATTAGTACAGAGTGTGAAAAAGTGGAAGCATTACTTAATGGGCAAAGAGATAGTTATACATATTGATCATCAACCATTTCAATATCTACACTCCCAAATTAAGTTGCAGCAATCAAGACACTATAGATGGATGGGTTTTCTACAACAGTTTCATTTAGTCATCAGATATAAAAAGGGTATACACAATAAAATTGCAGATATGTTATCTAGACCAATTATAAATGCATCTACTATACTTAAGCATAACTCAGTATTGCATGAGAGCTACATTGAAAAATATGCTCAAGATATAGATTTTTAAAGATGTATATGCAACTTTAAGTTAAGGCAAATGAATAGAAGAATTAGGCATATCACATTAAGTACCAACTCTTGTATCATTGTGGGAAGCTATGCATTCCACAAACTGAAAGAGTAAAGATAATTCGAGAAGCACACACTTCTCTAATATCAGGTCACTTTGGTGTAAATAAAACAGCTGCATAGCTGCAGAGATTTTGTTGTTGGCCTAAAATGAATGAGACAGTTTGTAGATATGTAAGAGGGTGTACCATGTGTGCTAAAAGCAAGCCCATCAATAGAAAACTAAGCTTGTACACTCCACTACCAGTTCCTTCTCATCCTTGGGAAAGTGTTTCCATGGATTTTGTGGGAGGACTGTGTTAGAGTCTGTATTTTCATCCCTCCGTCGGAGATCAAAAACTCTTTGTCACATTTCATTTCTTAGGTGTCTCATTCATCTGGCCAATTGCATTCCATTAGAAACATCGATTTTCTGACGGATGGTTCGTGTGTTTCAATTTCCCTCATGTCATGTATCTGCTGGTTCGTGTCTGATCATCAAAGTTCATCAAAATCAATTTTACAGTCATGGATGGTTTCTTGGCCAGCAAAGAGTCATTTCATTCATTAGGTCTAGGGTTTTGTTTTTTAAAGTGTCCAATAATGCCAGCAGACGCATGAGGGAGGTTTCATAATAAGTTTTCATCATAAATTTCATCATCGCAATCTTTGATCATGACTTTTCTTCAAAACTTTGTTTTGAAGAAAATCGTCATTTGGTTCTTTGTAATAAAAGAAAATCGTCATTTGGTTCTTTGTAATAAATTGCCATGTATATTTTCAAGGTTTTTCAATTGTCAAAAATATTCAGGCGCAGCTCTGGTCCTTTGCAAAGTTCTAGGCCATTCATCCCTGCAAGACAAGCGAAAATCAAACCATTCAGTCCAAGAGCAACAAAGAAGCAAAACAAAGTTTCAAAGTGAAGTGTCAAAGTTTGCAACATGACAAATTGGTTTTTGAAATCAAGAGTTAAATCCTTGGCATATATATCATTTTTGTGTTCCATGAGTTCATTTTCATACTAAATACATCAAAGAGCCAAAGTGGAAACAAGGCAAACATATTTCGGGGTGAGCAAAGCAAAGTTAGAGAAAGTTTGGGTGACAATTGCTTGGCACGGCACACTGAGCAGCAGGCGCGATGCACTGGTGAGGTGTGGCGCACTGGACGCGACCATTCAGTGCATTTTTACACAAGTGCAGTGCATTGGGCTGGCCACGTGGCGCATACAGATAGAGGGTTCAAAAATTTCTAGAACTTGCCGAAATCGCCCAAAAATGCACGGATTTGTCAGGTAGAGCCTCCATTATTATTTTCTATCCATGTTGGGTGCCTACTTCATGATGCTTGTTTCATGGTGATTGCTTAAAGAAGTTGAACCCTATTATTTTAAGTTCCTCCAACAAAAATTGTTGCCTAGCATTTTGATGACTATTTTTCCACCAAGTTTACTCCCTTATCCCTTTTTCATTGATTCCCTTATTCCTTAAGTTCCACTACCCCCTTAAATCACTAATCCTTTATCCTAAGTTCCCTTTCTCAAAATCCCAAATGCACCAAACCTAGTCTCATACTTAAAATTCCCAAACCCTAATGGTTGTCCCAAGAGCTTCATGTCACCATTAGGCAAAATGTACCATCATTCAGAGGGTTGTCATCACCATGCCAAGTTTCATTGGGTCATTTTATGCCTTGTTCATGCTTCAGTTGCACCTAGGTAAAGTTCATTTCCCTCTCCTAGGGTTTTGAAGGCAATTTCTCTTGGATGGTCAAATCATGAGAAAAAATTGTATCCTGATGTTCATACACCTTCCCTTATCCTTAATGTACCTTATTAAACACTTCCCATCACTGAGATCCCCCAAATTCCTCATTTTTGCACAAACCCTAGTTTCTTGCTACAACTTGGCAATTTTCAAGGTTAGGCCTGTGTTTTGCCCTTTTGGACCCCTTTGCCTCACTCAATCTTTGAAATTCCACTTTCTCTTGTGTCCTAACATCACTCCCTACTTCTCAAAATTTCCTCAAGAATTTATAAGCCCCCTATCCCCTTCATTTCGCTTCATTTCAACAAATCCCCTATTCCACACATCGGGGTAGGTTTTACTCAAATGATGTTTCTGAGAAAGAAAAGATGAATTTGGGAAAGTTGAGAGAGGCTTTTGTCCAAAATAGGCCAAGGAAGATAAACCCCCTTCACTTTTTACACAGATGTCATGGTTTTAGAGAAGTGTCAAAAATAACGTTGCCTCGGGAGAATTGATGTACCTCTGAAGTGACCTTGGGAAAATCAAGTTTTATCCTATCTTGGTTGGCCAAATGACCTCCTTGATGAGTCAAATGATAATTAGACACAACGAGCTTTCCAATGAGCTAGCATAAGCTCAATTTTCAGTTGAGGAAGATCTTCAAAAGTTGACTGCAACAACATTTGGCCCTAAGGCAGCCTCATTTGGCACATTCTGTACAGTCTTGGAATATTTGACTTTTTACAAGGAAAATGAACTCCAAATTGAAAATTCAAGTTGGTTTGGAAAGTAGACTAAATACACTTTCCAACGAGCTATCCTGCGCCCAATTTGGACACTGGGAGGGCCCTCAAAACTAGTCTGCAAAAAGGCGCTACGCACAGAAATTTTTAACATAGGGTTTTCCTCCTTATGCGTTGCGCCACGTGGCACTCGGTTTTGCTAAAGGGCTCCAAATCCAAAAAAAATTGCATTTCTGGATTTTTCATGAAAAGTTATGCTTACCTACCTGTGGCCAAGAAATTTTGGTAGGTTTTTGAGCCCTCAAAAGGTCAAAACACACTCTAAAAATGACCTCACTGCCCCTATTTTGACACACAGGAAGCAGTCTTGGGAGATTGGACATTTGGAGGGGCAAATGGACACCAAATATAGAAAATCGACTTGGGTTGGAAATTAAACAGGCAGGGATTTCCAACGAGCTATCATGAGCTCAATTTGGACATCAGGAAGGGCCTCAAAATCAGCTCCAAAGTTATGCGACGCATAGAAAATTTTGGCCTCATTTTCACTCTTCAACTCAGAAATTCGCCCAATTTTGACGAGTTTTACTTTTTGATGTAACTATTGATCTACCATGATGTAATTTGATGACCATGATGTAATATTGACACATTTTTACTTGTTCTAGAAGATTCATTCACCAAAAGGTGAAATGTGAGTGAATGAATCAGTTTTCTAACATATAGAGGCAAGTTGTTTCATTGCCTATTTTTCAGTTCCTTGTTTAGATATGCTTGAAACAACTCTTAGAATGATGAGCTCGACCCCTAGAGGCATGGGAAGGAGTTATTCTTGTCTATATCATGTAATTTCTTAGTCATTTTCAGGGTTGGATACTTAGGATTTCTTGGCACTCTATTCTACATTTTATTTCTGCAATTTTGGCAAATGAAAAACCAGGGTTTTGCAGCACTTGTTGGGATCCATGTGGCTCTATGTTTTGATGGTGTTTTTCTCTATGTATTTGTAACTTCACTGGTGTTTATGTGTATCATTTTCCCTTCTTTTTTCTTCTTAAATTAAACAAATGAGGGATTGAGGTAGAATTCATTGGACTGCTCTGCTCTGCCTTGAAATTTTGTTTAATTTTACATGTTTTCATCTATTTGAGGAGGACTCTTGAGACCCTCTTTCCCTCCTTAGCCCCTCACCAGTCTGATCCATCCATTCATTCAATCCAAAGCATCAAAACGATTTCCTTCCTTGCCCCAATCAGAACTCTGCAAAAACTAGGCCTCATCCCTGGACCCAAATTTGCCTTTCCCTTTTTCCAACAAAAACCCACAAAAAATCAAATCAAATCCTTACACTTCATACCTAGCCTAAGATCAGTTGTTAAATCAGTCATCTCAAGCCCCATCGATTATCTTTCGCTAAGATTGACCCGGAGAGAGCCCTCTCGTATCCTCGTAGGGCTAGCTACGAGGCTGAGCATGGTTTGATGTGGACCTAGAACCTTGCCTTTTCAGCCTGAGGCAAATCTAGGCTCTAACATAATGCCGACCATACTAGGGAAGAAAGTTTATTTTCATTATTTGGCTTTGTAGACTACAGACGAAGCCTGAAGATTAGTCAGGTAGCCTTCGAAACGCTTTTGCTTTGCATTAGCGCAAGTAGATAAAAGCTACTTCAGTCAATCTCCAGTCTAGTTTATAAACTGAACATATGATCTAAACGATCACCCCAGTACATGTATCAAGTTAGATTTGATGGTTGATGGTGGACAACGATCAGACACAGCAAGGCTGAAATCATTCACCTAGTGACTCCAACTCAATGTAGAGACTCCACTGGAGGACTAACTCTTCTCTGAGAAAATGGAAGGATCTTACACAAAGTCTGGGTATCCAAAGTGGAATGGTATTCAGGATCTACTTTGCTTTCTTGTAAATTACTTCTTTGTTGTTCTTGAAGTTGTCCTGAAAGTTTTTCAAAATTTGTTGTATGATAAAGGTGATCAAAATCTTCACTCGATCTATTCAAAAAGTGTAAATACTGAGTTTCCCTTTGATCCTGGCCTCCTTACTTTTCCCACATCTCATGATGACTCTCTTCAGCGTGATGAGCCTAAAGAAAACAAACCTGATCCTGTAGCTCTTGTATATACTCCTACACCTTTTATAGTCCCGGATAGGTATAAACCTCTTGTTTTACCTTCTGTTCTCCATGCTTTCCCTGCAAATTATTACCTATATTTGCCAAGATTTGACGGTGAATGTAAGAAAGTCAACGTTGAGCAACATGTGTGGAATGTTGATACTTTTCTAGACCTTTTTGAAGTTGATGAAGAAGATGTCAGTATAAGGCTTTTTGCTCTTTCTTTGCAAGGCAAAGTGAAGAGTTGGTTCAAAACCCTGCATGATGCAAGCATCTCAGATTTCCAGCAGTTCGTCAAAGTTTTCCTTGACAAGTGGGTGATTAGACAAAACCCTTTCTTGATTATAGAAGAATATAACCAACTAAAAAGATTTCCAAGGGAGACAGTACAACAGTTTCCAGCCATATTTAACCAAGTTTATTGTTCAATTCCAGTGGAGATAAGGCCTTCTCCTAAATCCGCTCTCTTGCACTACCTGGTTGCCTTTGATCCGGAAATGGAGTTTCAGCTGAGAGAAAGGAATCTTGCAACACTTGAAGAGATGCAGAACAGTGTAGTAGATGTAGAGGCTCATTTGCTGATCCAAAGGGAAAAGTTGAAGGAAGAAGAGATGAGCAACATAGATCCGAAGGAATCAACATCTCTAGAGGTAAAGCTCGACATTTTGGCAAGTGCAGTGGAAGAGATGATGCAAAGGATCACCACAAGGAATGAGTATAGTGTTCAAGCCCATAGCTCGCTGATTGAAGAAGAACAAGTCGCTGATCCAAAACATAGATCTGATAATGATTGTCTCATAGATCATCTTGGAGAAGAGAGATCTGTTGATATGACATGTATGCTTGATGATGTGTTTTACACTGACGATTTTCCTCAGTTTGATCAGTATGATGATGACGATTATGTTCTCCAAACAGAAGCTAATCTTGCAAACAAATCAGCAGCTAGTTTGTGGGAGGAGGAAGTTCACTTACAGCAGTTCGAGTACAATGATCAAATGATGCATTTCAGCTATGACAATGACGAGAAAGTGCAGCAAATTTTGAAGTAAGTGAAGGATCTTTGCCTTTGCCTTTTTGTTTTGCTTCGTTTCAGTTCATCAGAGACAACATTCATGCACTCATAAATCAATTGTCGACAAGTCTTGATCTTGACCACCTTGAGAGCAATGAAAACCTTGTTCAATACTTCTCATATTCAGATTTCCAGCCCTCAAATGCCATTGATTGTCAAGTTGCACATGAAGACATGGAAGCTGGCACATATGATCAAATAATACAAGAAGATTCCCTACCTTTCTGTTTTGAATCATTTCAGTTTTTGAAGGGTAAATTGCATAGTAAATCTTCAAATGAACAGCTTGTAGGAAGGACAGATAGCGAAATTCTTGAGCAAGTTGTTAATGAGAAATATTCCCCTAAAATGATTGTTGAAATCATTTTGGATACAAATCCCTCCCTAACACCAGATTTCCAGCCACCAAATGAAATTGAAGATCAGATTATAGATGAAGGCGTGGAATCTGAAATACATGATCTAATGATGCACGAGGATTCTGTACCCTTTTGTTTCGAAGCATTTCAATTTATAAGGCAGAATCTTCGTAATATCTCTAAAGGAAAAAATGAACAGCCAGTAGGATGTCAGACAATTTTAATGGATACATCGCAACAGTCTTCTCAAATTTTTGATGATCCTATTGCTCATGTGTTGGATGATGTTTGTTGTAAAAGTTCTTCCCCATCGGCTAACCATGTGACAGAAGAGAATGTTGATAATAATCTGATTCAAAGGTCACCTTCATTCTCTTGTTTAACAGATTTTTCATTGCATACCCCATACCAAGGTTTGCAGTCATATGAGGAGATTGATAAAGGAGACTTTTGTTCTATTTGGAATCAGCAACAGAGTTTGGTTATTCACGAAATTCAGGATCCTTTTGGCAGCCTGCTGCCATCACCAAAGAAAGACAGCACAGATGTGAGGAAAATCTTATTATCTAGCTATGAAGACTACTTGGACCAGAGCAGTAATGTGTTAATGGAAATCAGTAACGATGTTTATGAAGATCCTTTCGCAGTATTCTTGAAGTCATCCAGTCAATTCATGTTTTGCAAGTTTATCAGTAGTCAACTTGAGTCCAAGTTTTCATGGGAGTTGCCTTTCGATTCTTCCCTTTTCCTGCACATCAGAAAGCATTTGGGAAAAAATCAAATATCAGCCATGATGCTTACATGGTTGCATTGGTTGTTCCATTTCACTTGATCGGATGGTGAAAAGAACAATTAGAGTAGGTTTGATGAATAAGCTCAGATATGAGCATCTTTCCAGTTTATTAGTTATGTTTTAGTTATGTTTGATTTTATTATGGTTTTTAGTTTTAGCCTTGAGTCAGAATTAGTTTGCATAATGTCAATTTTCGTGTTGTGACTCCATTTCCCAATGGACGAAAGGCACTACCTGCTTTCCCAGAGATCTGTAGTTCTTGGCACCTCCAAGGAGCTACCATCCCCATTGGAGCCAATGTTAGAGTCGGTCTTTCCATCCCTCCATCAGAGATCAAAAACTCTTTGTCACATTTCATTTTTTAGGTGTCTCATTCATCCGGTCAGTTGCATTCCATTAGAAGCATCGATTTTCTGATGGATGGTTCTTGTGTTTCAATTTCCCTCATGTCATGTATCTTTTGGTTCGTGTCTGATCATCAAAGTTCATCAAAATCAATTTTACAGTCATGGATGGTTTCTTGGCCAGCAAAGAGTCATTTCAGTCATTAGGTCTAGGGTTTTGTTTTTTAAAGTGTCCAATAATGCCAACAGATGCATGAGGGAGGTTTCATAATAATTTTTCATCGCAAATTTCATCATCGCAATCTTTGATCACAACTTTTCTTCAAAAAATCGTCATTTGGTTCTTTGTAATAAATTGCCATGTATATTTTCAAGGTTTTTCAGTTGTCAAAAATCTTCAACTGCAGCTCTAGTCCTTTGCAAAGTTCCAGGCCATTCATCCCTGCAAGACAAGCGAAAATCAAACCATTTAGTCCAAGAGCAACAAAGAAGCAAAACAGAGTTTCAAAGTGAAGTTTCAAAGTTTGCAACATGACAAATTGGTTTTTGAAATCAAGAGTTAAATCCTTGGAATAGATATCATTTTTGTGTTCCATGAGTTCATTTGCATACTAAATACATCAAAGATCCAAAGTGGAAACAAGGCAAACATATTACGGGGTGAGCAAAGCAAAGTTGGAGAAAGTTTGGGTGAAAATTGTTTGGTGCGGCGCACTGAGCAGGAGGTGCGGCGCACTAGACACGACCATTCAGTGCATTTTTACACAGGCGCAGCACAGTGGGGAGGCACGGCGCATTGGGCTGGCCGCGCGGCGCATACAGATAGAGGGTTCAAAAATTGCTAGAACTTGCCCAAATCGCTCAAATCGCCCAAAAATGCACGGATTTGTCAGGTAGAACCTCCATTATTATTTTCTATCCAAGTTGGGTGCCTACTTCATGATGCTTGTTTCATGGTGATTGCTTAAAGAAGTTGAACCCTATTATTTTAAGTTCCTCCAACAAAAATTGTTGCCTAGCATTTTGATGACTATTTTGCCACCAATTTTACTCCCTTATCCATTTTTCATTGATTCCCTTATTCCTTAAGTTCCACTACCCCCTTAAATCACTAATCCCTTATCCTAAGTTCCCTTTCTCAAATTCACAAATGCACCAAACCCTAGTCTCATACTTAAAATTCCCAAACCCTAATGGTTTTCCCAAGAGCTTCATGTCACCATTAGGCAAAATGTACCATCATTCAGAGGGTTTTCATCACCATTCCAATTTTCGCTGGGTCATTTTATGCCTTGTTCATGCTTCAGTTGCGCCTAGGTAAAGTTCATTTCCCTTTCCTAAGGTTTTGAAGGTAATTTATCTTGGATGGTCAAATCATGAGAAAAACTTGTATCCTGATGTTCATACACCTTCCCTTATCTTTAATGTACCTTATTAAACACTTCCCATCACTAAGATCCCCCAAATTCCTCATTTTCGTACAAACCCTAGTTTCTTGCTACAACTTGGAAATTTTCAAGGTTAGGCCTGTGTTTTTCCCTTTTGGACCCCTTCCCCTCACTCAATCTTTGAAATTCCACTTTCCTCTGTGTCCTAACATCACTCCCTACTTCTCAAAATTTCCTCAAGAATTTATAAGCCCCCTATCCCCTTCATTTCGCTTCATTTCAACAAATAAGATGTTCCACACATCGAGTAGGTTTTACTCAAATAATGTTTTTGAGCAAGAAAAGATGAATTCGGGAAACCTAAAAGAGGTATTTGTCCAAAATATGTCAAGGAATAAAAACCTCCTTCCCTTTTTATACAGGTGTCATGGTTTTAGAAAAATGTCAAAAATACAGTTGCCTCAGGAGAATTGATGTACCTCTGAAGTGACCTTGGGAAAATCAAGTTTTCTGCTAGCTTGGTTGGCCAAATGACCTTCTTGATGAGTCAAATGGTAATTAGACACAAATATCTTTCCAATGAGCTAGCATGAGCTCAATTTGGAGTTGAGGAAGATCTTCAAAAAGTTGACTGCAACAGCACTCCGCCCTAAGGCAGCCTCATTTGGTACATTTTGACCAGTCTTAGAAGATTTGATTTTTGAGAAGTCAAATGAACTCCAAATTGAAAAATTCAAGTTGGGTTGGAAATTGGACTCAATAAGCTTTCCAGCGAGCTATCTTGCGCCAAATTTGGACATCGGGAAGGCCCTCAAAACTGGTCTGCAAAAAGGCGCTACGCACAGAAATTTTTAACACAGGGTTTCCCTCCCTATGTGTCGCACCACGTGGCGCTCGCTTTTGCTAGAGGGCTCCAAATCTAAAAAAATTTGTATTTATGGATTTTTCATGAAAATTTATGCTTGCCTACCTATGGCCAAGAAATTTGGGCAGGTTTTGAGCCCTCAAAAGGTCAAAAAACACTCAACAAATGACCTCACTGCCCCTATTTTGACACACATGAAGCAGTCTTGGGGGATTGGACATTTGGAGGGGCAAATGGACACCAAATCCAGAAACTCCACTTGGGTTGGAAAGTATACAGGCAGGGATTTCCAACGAGCTATCATGAGCTCGATTTGGACATCAGGAAGGGTCTCAAAGTTAGTTCCAAAGTTGCGCGACACATAGAGAATTTGGGCACGGCGCATAGAAAATTTTGACCTCATTTTCACACTTTAGCTCAGAATTCGCCCAGTTTTGACTAGTTTTACTTTTTGATGTAACTATTGATCTACCATGATGTAATTTGATGACCATGATGTAATATGGGCACATTTTTACTTTTTCTAGAAGATTCATTCACCAAAAGGTGAAATGTGAGTGAATGAATCAGTTTCCTAACATATAGAGGCAAGTTGTTTCATTGCCTATTTTTCAGTTCCTTGTTTAGATATGCTTGAAACAGCTCCTAGAATGATGAGCTCGACCCCTAGAGGCATGGGAAGGAGTTAGGCTTGTCTATATCATGTAATTTCTCAGTCATTTTCAGGGTTGGATACTTGGGATTGCTTGGCACTCTATTATACATTTCATTTCTGCAATTTTGGCAAAGGAAAGACCAGGGTTTTGCAGCACTTGTTTGGATCCATGTGGCTCTATGTTTTGATAGTGTTTTTCTCTATGTATTTTTAAGTTCACTGATGTTTATGTGTATCATTTTCCCTTCTTTTTTCTTCTGAAATTAAACAAATGAGTGATTGAGGTAGAATTCATTGGACTGCTTTGCTCTGCCTTGAAATTTTGTTTAATTTTACATGTTTTCATCTGTTTGAGGAGGAATCTTGAGACCCTCTTGCCCTCCTTAGCCCCTCACCAGTCTGATCCATCAATTCGTTCAATCCAATGCATCAAAACGATTGCCTTCCTTGCCCCAATCAGAACTCTGCAAAAACTAGGCCTCATCCGCGAACCCAAATTTGCCTTTCCCTTTTTCCAACAGAAACCCCCAAAAAATCAAATCAAATCCTTGCACTTCATACCTAGCCTAAGATCACTTGTTAAATTAGTCATCTCAAGCCCCATCAATTATCTTTCGCTAAGATTGTTATCGGGAAATCTAGTGTCCACTTGGATCTGCTAGTCCCACTAAGACTGGTAGCTATCTTAGAAACAAACAAATTAAAACCACTTTCGCTTTCCTTTATGAGAAGTAGATAAGAGAGGAATGAATGACACCAACCTCAGTCTTGTGCTTGGTTCCTTACTCGGTTCCTCTCCCTTCTGGTAGATCCTTGCCACTTCTCTTTCGTCTACCCAGCTTCAAAGAGCACCTGTGGAATCAAAGTAGCATAATACTATCAAAGAATAGAGATTTACAATCATAAACAATATAGGACCAGATATATATTGACCACACAAATGCATATATCATCAAACATACAAGAATTTGGAGGAAAACTTGAATAGCTTTATTAATATCAAGAATAGCAAAGAGGATTACAACCAATTGTTCTGACCCAGCGTCATCCTCCAGCATGAAAGCCCTTCTTTCACCTCATGAAAAGCTTAAATCACCCAACACTAGGATATTCCAACAAGAAACCAACATCACTTCCATACAAGATACAAAATTCTAGCCTCTAGATCTCTGGGATGAGGGATCCATATATAGATGATTGCAGGGGGGTGAGTCAGCTTCTGGGATTTTGATTAGTGTCCTCTCTCTGATAGTTCTTGATTTCACTTGGAGATTGATGATCTCTTACTCATCCCTGGGCGAATTCAGAGAGGCAAGTGTCATAGGAGAAGTTTCTGGAAGATTCTATAATCATCCACCTCACAAACTGTCTCTGCCATTTGTCCACTCTCACCCATCGCACCCTACAGAAGGGCTTTTCAGTATGCATCGCGCCCTTTTCACTGGGCAGGTGGGATGCATCGCACCCTTAGCACTGAGCAACCTGTATGGTCCAATTTTGACCAGTTCTGAGCAGTTTTCTGCGGATAACTTCTGGGAGATGATGTAATCAGCTGACCTTGTTCTTTTATGGTGTGAAGCAACACTTTTAGGGACTTAGGAGCCCTTGGATTATGGACATGTTTGATTGGGGTTGTAGTTCCCAAAAATGTCTATAACAGTTGCCCCCTAAAGCATGAGGTCGTTAATCTTTTGATGTCGAGTGAAATGCTTTATCATGAGGATTCGAAGTTTTTCGAGCTGGAAGGCGACCTGTAATAAGATACAATACAATACATTATCTTCATAATATTTTTCATGAGCTAGTTGAGGTGGGCATTCCCATGCTCAGCTTTATAAATTCATTTTCATGTACATAAGACAGACAACCGTCTATGCGGGAAACTGATGATTCCGATAGAGTCATCATCCTTTGGATCGGATGATCATCTGTGTAGCAACAATGTACATTTGATGTTTTTATTTTCCTAAATATATCGTAGCCCAGATGGATGAAACTAGATCCGGGGTCTTCAAACTCGTTCAATATTCACTCGAAGTACAGGTCGATCCATGTGAAAGATTTTCTGGAGTCGAACATGGAAAGACATCGCCTAATTACCAGCCAATGATGTAAGTTGTTAACAGGCGCGAGAAGAATCACCGATAATGATGATGACCCTCAAGGTACTACAGTACAATTCGCATGGTATGAAAAGGTACTTGGCGTCGAACACCATGCAAAATCTTTCGGTCGAAGGCCATTGATGTAAACCTGTCGCTGGAAGTGAGAAACTTGTCGTTGAGGCATGCAAGCTTCAAAGTACTGAAAGGGTTGTTCGTAAGTCGACTTCTTGGATAATGAGTTGATGTCGACAAGAAGCGACCCGTCATAGGAGGGCCTTAATGAATCCCACATCTACGACACAGAACGGAGTAAATGATTTTGGAGGTGAAAACGATCTGATGATACAGGGTTCAGGGTGGCGATCATGAAAGAATGGAGCGTGAATGTATTGCAGCGGATGAGACATAGGTGAATTCTCTAAGCGACTTCTCTTGAACATACCGGCGACACTGACATGGATTGGTAGCGTTAACCCCAAATATGGATGGTGTGGTGGACCAATGGTGATATGACCGGTGAACGGAACAACCCAACCCGACTCGGATGCGGAGTGAAAGTGTCATGTTCAAGAGCGACTTGCTACCAATAAAGTTTCTTCAAGTTTTCTTCCCAATTTTTCCCCAGTCATTGCTGACCAGTACCTCTTTATTTTTTTCAAGCTTGAGGAGGATAACATATGCTTGTTCTATAATTTTCTTTTCAGGCAAACCCGTCGCTATGTTTTAACGAGCCTAGCGACAGTGAAACTCGTTCTTGTCTGTATGGGAAAGTTTGTCGCTATTCGGTTCTAACGAGTTTAACGACAAAGATAACTCGGTCCTTTTCAATTTTAGAGAGTCTGAAAGGGACGTAAAGGAAACTCCAATAATCATTTTTCGTCATATAATCCCTTAAGTCCGAAAAAGTATAAAATAATACGAAAGGGATGAATTTTCGGTAATTTTAACGCACCGAACAAAACAAGCGCTCGATATTTTTGTGTAATAATCCCTCAGGTCCAAAAGATTAAAATCTAGAGGAGGGATAGCACTTCCAGTCACTTTAATGAGCTGGAGAGGCCAATCGCTCGGCAATCTTTTCATATTTTACGAGTTAGGTGAAAAGAGCTTAAAGAAGACTCCTTTCCGAGGAACGACTGGTAATTTCAAGTAGCAGCTGATTCCAGATAAGGTTTGGAATTTTCCAATCACGGCAGTGTCACAAGGATGGCTAACAGGATCACTCTTCGCAATTGTTTCTCAAAAGGGGTAAACAATCAAATGGAGGTGAATGATCGGCTAAAACAGAGTGGAGGTGATGATGAGAACATGACCAGGGCTCAAAAGCTGATGATAATGCATTCACAATGGTTATTTACCGGAAATTGGTTCATTTTTTAATGAGCGTAAACTCTGGGGGAACGTTTTCTCGTTGCTAAGGTTTAATTTTTAACGAGCTTGAACTTCGCATAAAAACTACTCGTGCCAGTCGTATAATAAGGATATCTCATCTAAGATGCCATTTTTTATGGAGCTTTCACCTTTCAAAGCTTTGCCCCGGATCCTTTCTTTATGCAAGTTACGAACTACCAATCCTACGAGTTTAAAGGATTGAGAAACTACAAACTAAGAAAATAAATGGTTGCTCTTCGCTTGCATGCAAAAAGGTCTGCATGCCCCCAGGTATAGCGAAAAGTTTCCAGGTTACCATATGAAAGCTCCCCATCCGTGTCGCTGACAAAATGCTTCCTTGGCGATGTCTACCGAAATAGACAAAGGTGAGTGGCGCGGTCGCCTCCACTCACATAACTTTAACGAGGGAATCTTATTCCAGTCTAATCCCATTTTCCTAAACGGATGGGTGTGTCAAACTAGTCACATATCCTCCGCGGAAACCTACCCTATACCCAAGGTTTTCCTGCCAAAACCGACTAGGGTGCATGCCCCCTGGGTTTCAGTCATGTCCTCCCGAATCACTCGCGCTCTTCAGGTGGACAGACTGGAGATTGATGAGGCATTCCTTCCGTGAAAATACTATTTAGGGATGGCATTTGACTATTAGCTATGTGTGAGCCGGGTAACGAAAGTTGGTCTACGAGCTTGACCATTTGGCCTTCATGCGGAAAACACATTACTCTAAAGAGTGAGGAGACAATGGCTCCCATGCTATAAATATAGTCGCGTCCAAGGAGTAGATTATAATCTAGAGGTCCTCGGACTACCATTACGTTCACGTAAACAGTTTTCCTTCTCAGTGTTATGGGTACATTGGTAAGGATCCCTAACGGTCGACTAGTTCCTTTGTCGAAGCCTATCAGATTTCTCATCTCAAGCAGAAGCGATGGCAAGCCAAGTGCTTCCCAAGCAGTTGAGGAAAGGATACTCACAGAAGCCTCTTCATCTATGATGGTATCGACCATGATCATTTTGTAAGCTTGTACAATGATTCAGAATGGTACACTAGTCGGTACCCGGGGTCTGCCTAGTAGATTCCAATCGAAGGAAATAACTAGGTTGCTTAAAGGTGGCACCGAATAGACAGTCAGATATGACTCTGACGAACTTCCTTCCTGCAGTAAAAGAACGGGTAGACTTCCCCATGTTCATCAGAGTCTATGTTTACGAAAAGAATTTGAACAGTGTCGTTCTCATTCTCTTCAGTGATTGTGTCATCTGAAGATGGACCTTTCGAAAGCAAGACCGAGTTGACTGCCGCCTCAACCTTTTGACTTTCATCTGATATGGATTCAGCGGGTTTATCTTCAATGACAGATACTTCGACCGACCACAATGGCGCGTCGATCGGATTTTCAACTAGCGATGGACTCGGAAAGAGTTTCTTGTATCCAGGAGGAAGTCGTAGCGGCGAAGCCGGACGGTTATCCAAAACTCTTTTAGCTTCGTCTAGTAAGGGACAACAGTGGACGGCGTGATTGCCTTCACAAAGTTTACAAGGAAATTTACATTTCCTTTTTTGTCCAAAGGTTTTGCTTTCACTAGTTGATGGTGTACTTTCAACATGGTCTTAAGAGGTTGATGACACCGGGTTGTGCAAACGAGGAGACCAGTACCTTAAGATCCGAGGGATGCAGGGACAATCTCGGTGCTAGTGGTCTCCTTTGCAAATGACACATGGAGATTTAGGCTTAGATGGTGTAGTGTGTGGATTTTCATTAAACGATGCCTGGTTACCCCTTTTCGCCTTTGGCTCCTTCTTTTTCTTCTCTTTCTTCTCCTTCCCTTTCTTCTCCTTCTTAGTTACTTGATTTTTGGCCTTACCAGCTTCATCAAGCGAAGAGGAAGGAGGAGAAGGAGAATCAGATGAAGTAGAAGGTTGGGGGGTAACTCCAGTATCATCTATTTGCCGACTCGATTGTTCAGGAATTACGGTGTTCTAAACGACGGAGGTTGAGAAGAGCCATATTGGCAAGCCAATAGCCAATCCTGGAAGTGACAATGTGGCCATATGAGGTGCACCAACATCTCCCCAAGAGGAGAAAGGACTAGGATTTCTTCCAAGGGGAAATCCATGGTTGGTGGACTCCATTTTTCTCAACCTAAGACCAACGTGGGAATGGTGATATTATTCCGATTAAAATAAATTTTAGACGCTTTGACACAACTTGTTTTTTCAATTTTTAAGAGTCGAGAAAAAACAAAAGATGACTCTAGTCGCCTTCGATTTTTAATGAGCCTAAAGTGACAAGTGCTCAGATGGACCTTTTCCTTTAAGGAGTCTGAAAAGGAACGAAAGAAACTACTCTGGAAATCTAGACAGAGGAATTACCAAACCAATCGCAAAACTGCAGAATAATTTTTACGGTACGGCAGTCAATCTTCCCAAATGTTGTGTTCAGTGCATTGCGATCGATAGGGCGGCAGACACGGCTTCCTATGGATAAAGGATATAGCCTATTGTGGTCTCCCAATATATACTCAAAGGTACTTGGGAGCATAGGTCTGTACTGGCACTTGTCGTCTCAAAGAGGAGGAATCACCCAACCAACAATGAAAGCGACAGTTACCAGGCTTTACGACGCCGGAATACGTCTCTAGCCTAGACTTCTAGATGTTGTGCATTAGGTTCCAAAGCGTTTTTAGGTTCATTAAATTTATTTTACAGTTGATCTTTTTTAAGAAATTTTCCTTTCAGGTTCACCGCATGATGTAGATATAATTCCTAATATGCAATCTAAGATGATAAACAATTGTTTAATCTTCGTTTTTCAATGAAAATCCTAGCTACTAAAGAAAGAGAGACAGTATTCTTTCAACATAGAGTAGAGAGCACACACTAGATGCACTGTCCTAATTCAAACCAACAAGCAGTCTAAATGAAAATGCACATGCATGGATTTGTTTCAGCTTTCTTAATGTGTGAATGATAAGAAGAATGCTAAGTACAAATCTGAATTATCTTTTCAAAGCGACAGCACTAACAAATTTTTCTTTAAAAACGAAAGGAAGATAATGACGACACTTTACTATTTTGAATTGAAAACTGCTTTCGACACTTGAAAAACTACTAATTCAAATCAAATACAAGAGTAATTGTATAATTGACCATCAAGAACAATAGAATTCTTTTCTTTGACTGAAAACGACACTTGCGACACTTCCAAATCAAGAAACGACAGTTCGATTATGCTACTACTTTGTAAAAGAGAACTGAAAATGGCGCAAAATACATAAAAACATTCACAGTTCTTTGCACAATGGAGGCGGAATGATGGAAAGGAAGGGGGTTTCCACAGTGGTATACTGATCACAGACAACAAAACTCCTAAATAGAGCTGAAGAGAGTGAACACAGAAACCAAAATCTGAGAGCAGAAGAGGTCTTGTCTGATCAGCGCACCTGTAACACAGGGAAAGTGCGATGCAGCACACCTACTACACACGGGAGGTGCGATGCATCCAGATTCCCAAGAGTAGAAGGTGCGATGGTTCAGGGATGAGACTTCAACTGGGTTCTAGGTCACAGTTTGCAGCTCAGTTCAGGGATTTAAGATGAGCAAGTGATGTATAGTAAATATAAATCACAAGGGCTGATCTAATAAGGTTACTAGAGCCACCACTAGGGAAATTAGAAGGTTTACAAATCGATTGTTCAATTTATAAACAAAACTCGGAGATAGACTGAAGCAGCATTGATCTACTTTGCACTTGCATAGCAAATGCAGTTTGAAAGCTAGTTGGCTTGAGTTCAGGCTTTGTCTGTAAGTTTTTAGTTTTAGCCTTGATTCGGAGTCAGTCTGCATAGTGTCATTTTTCATGTGTTGACTATGTTTCCCAATGGACGAAAGGCACTGCCTGCTTTCCCAGAGATCTGTAGTTCTTGGCACCTCCAAGGAGCTACCATCGCCATTGGAGCCAATGTTAGAGTCTGTCTTTGCATCCCTCACGTCAGAGATCAAAGACTCTTTGTCACATTTCATTTTTTAGGTGTCTCATTCATCCGGTCAGTTGCATTCCATTAGAAGCATTGATTTCCTGACGGATGGTTCTTGTGTTTCAATTTCCCTCATGTCATTTATCTGTTGGTTTGTGTCTGATCATCAAAGTTCATCAAAATCAATTTTACAGTCATGGATGGTTTCTTGGCCAGCAAAGAGTCATTTCAGTCATTAGGTCCAGGGTTTTGTTTTTAAAAGTGTCCAATAATGCCAACAGATGCATGAGGGAGGTTTCATAATAAGTTTCATCGCAAATTTCATCATCGCAATCTTTGATCACAACTTTTCTTCAAAACTCTGTTTTGAAGAAAATCGTCATTTGGTTCTTTGTAATAATTGCCATGTATATTTGCAAGGTTTTTCAGTTGTCAAAAATCTTCAGGCGCAGCTCTGGTCCTTTGCAAAGTTCCAGGCCATTCATCCCTGCAAGACAAGCGAAAATCAAACCATTCAGTCCAAGAGCAACAAAGAAGCAAAACAGAGTTTCAAAGTGAAGTGTCAAATTTTGCAACATAACAAATTGGTTTTTGAAATCAAGAGTTAAATCCTTGGCATATATATCATTTTTATGTTCCATGAGTTCATTTCCATACTAAATACATCAAAGAGCCAAAGTGGAAACAAAGCAAACATATTTCGGGGTGAGCAAAGCAAAGTTGGAGAAAGTTTGGGTGAAAATTGCTTGGCGCGGCGCACTGAGCAGGAGGCGCGGCGCACTGCTGAGGCGCGGAGCACTGGACGCGACCATTCAATGAATTTTTACACAGGCGTGGCGCACTGGGGAGGCACGACGCATCGAGCTGGCCATGCGACGCATACAGACAGAGGGTTCAAAAATTGCCAGAACTTGCCCAAATCGCTCAAATCGCCCAAAAATGCACGGATTTGTCAGGTAGAGCCTCCATTATTATTTTCTATCCAAGTTGGGTGCCTACTTCATGATGCTTGTTTCATGGTGATTGCTTAAAGAAGTTGAACCCTATTATTTTAAGTTCCTCCAACAAAAATTGTTGCCTAGCATTTTGATGACCATTTTGCCACCAAGTTTAATCCCTTATCCCTTTTTCATTGATTCCCTTATTCCTTAAGTTCCACTACCCCCTTAAATCACTAATCCCTTATCCTAAGTTCCCTTTCTCAAAATCCCAAATGCACCAAACCCTAGTCTCATACTTAAAATTCCCAAACCCTAATGGTTATCCCAAGAGTTTCATGTCACCATTAGGTAGAATGTACCATCATTCAGAGGGTTGTCATCACCATGCCAAGTTTCACTGGGTCATTTTATGCCTTGTTCATGCTTCAGTTGCACCTAGGTAAAGTTCATTTCCCTCTCCCAGGGTTTTGAAGACAATTTCTCTTGGATGGTCAAATCATGAGAAAAACTTGTATCCTGATATTCATACACCTTCCCTTATCTTTAATGTACCTTATTAAACACTTCCCATCACTGAGATCCCCCAAATTCCTCATTTTCGCACAAACCCTAGTTTCTTGCTACAACTTGGAAATTTTTCAGGTTAGGCTTGTGTTTTGCCCTTTTGGACCCCTTCCCCTCACTCAATCTTTGAAATTCCACTTTCCCCTGTATCCTAACATAACTCCCTACTTCTCAAAATTTCCTCAATAATTTAGAAGCCCCCTATCCCCTTCATTTCGCTTCATTTCAACAAATCCGTTGTTCTACACATCGAGTAGGTTTTACTCAAATGATGTTTTTGAGCAAGAAAAGATGAATTCGGGAAAACTGAGAGTGGTTTTTGTCCAAAATAGGCCAAGGAAAGAAAACCTCCTTCACGTATTACACAGGTGTCATGGTTTTAGAGAAATGTCAAAAATACAGTTGCCTCAGGAGAATTGATGTACCTTTGTAGTGACCTTGGGAAAATCAAGTTTTCTCCTAGCTTGGTTGGCCAAATGACCTACTTGATGAGTCAAATGATAATTAGACAGAAATATCTTTTCAATGAGCTAGCATGAGCTCAATGTGGAGTTGAGGAAGATCTTCTAAAGTTGACTGCAGCAGCACTCCTCCCTGAGACACCCTCATTTGGCACATTTTGACCAGTCTTGGAAGATTTGATTTTTGACAAGTCAAATGAACTCTAAATTGAAAACTTCAAGTTGCATTGGAAATTGGACTCAATAATCTTTCCAATTACCTATCCTGCACCCAATTTGGGCATCGGGAAGGCCCTCAAAACTGGTCTGCAAAAAGGCGCTACGCACAGAAATTTTTAACACATGGTTTTCCTCCCTATGCGCCGCGCCACGTGGCGCTCACTTTTGCTAGAGGGCTCCAAATCCAAAAAAAGTTGTATTTATGGATTTTTAATGAAAATTTATGCTTTCCTACCTATGGCCAAGAAATTTGGGCAGGTTTTGAGCCCTCAAAAGGTCAAAAAACACTCAAAAAAATGACCTCACTGCCCCTATTTTGACACACAAGAAGCAGTCTTGGGAGATTGGAAATTTGGAGGGGCAAATGGACACCAAATACAGAAACTCCACTTGGGTTGGAAAGTAGACAGGCAGGGATTTTCAACGAGCTATCACGAGCTCAATTTTGACATCAGGAAGGGCCTCAAAATTAGTCGCATAGAGAATTTGGGCGCGGCGCATAGAGAATTTTGGCCTCATTTTCACTCTTTAGCTCAGAAATTCGCCCAATTTTGACTAGTTTTAATTTTTGATGTAACTATTGATCTACCATGATGTAATTTGATGAACATGATTTAATATTGGCGCATTTTTACTTTTTCTAGAAGATTCATTCACCAAAAGGTGAAATGTGAGTGAATGAATCAGTTTACTAACATATAGAGGCAAGTTGTTTCATTGCCTATTTTTCAGTTCCTTGTTTAGATATGGTTGAAACAGCTCCTAGAATGATGAGCTCGACCCCTAGAGGCATGGGAAGCAGTTAGGCTTGTCTATATCATGTAATTTCTCAGTCATTTTCAGGGTTGGATTCTTGGGATTGCTTGGCACTCTATTGTACATTTCATTTCTGCAATTTTGGCAAAGGAAAGACCAGGGTTTTGCAGTACTTGTTTGGATCCATGTGGCTCTATGTTTTGATGGTGTTTTTCTCTATGTATTTTTAAGTTCATTGATGTTTATGTGTATCATTTTCCCTTCTTTTTTCTTCTGAAATTAAACAAATGAGTGATTGAGGTAGAATTCATTGGACTGCTCTGCTCTGCCTTGAAATTTTGTTTAATTTTACATGTTTTCATCTGTTTAAGGAGGACTCTTGAGACCCTCTTACCCTCCTTAGCCCCTCACCAGTCCGATCCATCCATTCATTCAATCCAAAGCATCAAAACAATTTCCTTATTTGCCCCAATCAGAACTTTGCAAAAACTAGGCCTCATCCCCGAACCCAAATTTGCCTTTCCCTTTTTCCAACAAAAACCCCTAAAAAATCAAATCAAATCCTTTCACTTCATACCTAGCCTAAGATCAGTTGTTAAATCAGTCATCTCAAGCCCCATCGATTATCTTTCGCTGAGATTGTTATCGGGAAATCTAGTGTCCACTTGGATCTGCTAGTCCCACTAAGACTGGTAGCTATCTTAGAAACAATCAAACTAAAACCACTTTCCCTTTCCTTTATGAGAAGTAGATAAGAGGGGAATGAAGGACACCAACCTCAGTCTTGCGCTTGTTTCCTTACTCAGTTCCTCTCCCTTCTGATAGATCCTTGCCACTTCTCTTCATCTACCCAGCTTCAAAGAGAACCTGTCGAATCAAAGCAGCATAATACTATCGAAGAACAAAGATTTACAATCATAAACAATATAGGACCAGATATATATTGACCACACAAATGCATATATCATCAAACATACAAGAATTTGGAGGAAAACTTGAATAGCTTTATTAATATCAAGAATAGAAAAGAGGATTACAACCAATTGTTCTGACCCAGCGTCATCCTCCAGCATGAAATCCCTTCTTTCACCTCATGAAAATCTTAAATCACCCAACACTAGGATACTCCAACAAGAAACCAACAACACTTCCTTACAAGATACAAAATTCCAGCCTCTGGATCTCTGGGATGAGGGATCCATATATAGATGATTGCAGGGGGGTGAGTCAGCTTCTGGGATTTTGATTAGTGTCCTCTCTCTGATATTTCTTGATTCCACTTGGAGATTGATGATCTCTTACTCATCCCTGGGCGAATTCAGAGAGGCAAGTGTCATAGGAGAAGTTTCTGGAAGATTCTATGATCATCCACCTCGCAAACTGTCTCTGCCATTTGTCCACTCTCGCCCATCGCACCCTACAGAAGGGCTTTTCAGTATGCATCGCACCCTTTTCACTGGGCAGGTGGGATGCATCGCACCCTTAGCACTGAGCAACCTGTATGGTCCAGTTTTGACCAGTTCTGAGTAATTTTCTGTGGAAAACTTCTGGGAGATGATGTAATCAGCTGACCTTGTTCTTTTAGGGTGTGAAGCAACACTTTTAGGGACTTAGGAGCCCTTGGATAATGGACATGCTTGATTGTAGTTGTAGTGCCCAAAAATGTCTATAATAGTTGGCCCCTAAAGCATGAGGTCGTTGATCTTTTGATGTCGAGTGAAATGCTTTATCATGACGATTTGAAGTTTTTTCGAGCTGGAAGGCGACCTGTAATAAGATACAATAAAATACATTATCTTGATAATATTTTTCATGATCTAGTTCAGACAGGCATTCCCATGCTCAGCTTTATAAATTCATTTTCATGTACATAAGACAGACAACCGTCTGTGCGGGAGACTGATGATTCTGATAGAGTCATCGTCCTTTGGATCGGATGATCATCTGTGCAGCAACAATGTACATTTGATGTTTTTATTTTCCTGAATATATCACAGCCCAAATGGATGAAACTAGATCCGGGGTCTTCAAACTCTTTCAATCTTGACTCGGAGTACAAGTCGATCCATTAGAAAGATTTTCTGGAGTCGAACATGGAAAGACGTCGCCTGATTACCAGTCAATGATGTAAGTTGTTAACAGGCGCGAGAGGAATCACCGATAATGATGATGACCCTCAAGGTACTATAGTACAATTCGCATGGTATGAAAAGGGACTTGGCGTCGAACACCACGCAAAATCTTTCAGTCGAAGGCCATTGATGTAAACCTGTCACCGGAAGTGAGAAACTTGCCATTGAGGCATGCAAGCTTCAAAGTACTGAAAGGGTTGTTCCTAAGTCGACTTCTTGGATAATGAGTTAATGTCAACAAGGAGCAACCTGTCGTAGGAGGGCCTTAATGAATCCTACATCTACGACACAGAACGGAGTAAATGATTTTGGAGGTGAAAACGATCTGATGATACAGGGTTCAGGGTGGCGGTCATGAAAGAATGGAGCGTGAATGTATTGCAACAGATGAGACACAGGTGAATTCTCTCAGCGACTTCTCTTGAACATACCGGCGACACTGACATGGATTGGTAGCGTTAACCCCAAATATGGATGGTGCGGTGGACCAATGGTGATATGACCGGTGAACGGAACAACCCAACCCGACTCGGATGCGGAGTGAAAGTGTCAAGTTCAAGAGTGACTTGCTAACAATAAAGTTTCTTCAAGTTTTCTTCCCAATTTTTCCCCAGTCATTACTGACCAGTACCTCTTTATTTTTGTCAAGCTTGAGGAGGATAACATATGCTTGTTCTATAATTTGCCCTTCGAGCAAACCCGTCCCTATGTTTTAACGAGCCTAGCAACAGTGAAACTCGTTCTTGTCTGTATGGACAAGTTTGTCTCTATTCGGTTTTAACGAGTTTAACGACAAAAATAACTCGATCCTTTTCAATTTTAGGGAGTCTGAAAGGGACGTAAAGGAAACTCCAATAATCCTTTTTCGTCATATAATCCCTTAAGTCCGAAAAAGTATAAAATAATACGAAAGGGATGAATTTTTGGTAATTTTAACGAGCCGAACAAAACAAGCGCTCGATCGTTTTGTGTAATAATCCCTCAGGTCCAAAAAGATTAAAATATAGAGGAGGGATAGCTCTTCCGGTCATTTTAACGAGCTGGAGAGACCAATCGCTCGGCAATCTTTTCATATTTTACGATTCAGGTGAAAAGAGCTTAAAGGAGACTCGTTTTTTAGGAACGAGTGATAATTTCAGGTAGCAGCTGATTCCAGGTAAGGTTTGGAATTTTCCAATCACAGCAATGTCACAAGGATGGCTAACAGGATCACTCTTTGCAGCAGTTCCTCAAAAGGGGTAAACAATCAAATGGAGGTGAATGATCGGCTAAAACAGAGTGGAGGTGATGATGAGAACACGACCAGGGCTCAAAAGCTGATGATAATGCATTCACAATGGTTATTTACCGGAAATTGGTTCATTTTTTAATGAGCGTAAACTCTGGGGGAACGTTTTCTCATTTCTAAGGTTTAATTTTTAACGAGCTTGAACTTCGCATAAAAACTACTCATGCCAGTCGTATAATAAGGATATCTCATCTAAGATGCCACTTTTTATGGAGCTTGCACCTTTCAAAACTTTGCCCCGTATCCTTTCTTTATGCAAGTTAGGAACGACCAATCCTACGAGTTTAAAGGGTTGAGAAACTACAAACTAAGAAAATAAATGGTTGCTCTTCGCTTGCATGCAAAAAGGTTTGCATGCCCCCAAGTATAGTGAAACATTTCCAGGTTACCATTTGAAAGCTCCCCATCCGCGTCGCTGACAAAATGCTTCCTTGGTGATGTCTACAGAAATTGACAAAGGTGAGTGGCGCGGTCTTCTCCACTCACATAACTTTAACGAGGGAATCTTATTCCAGTCTAATCCCATTTTCCTAAATGGATGGGTGTGTCAGACTAGTCATATATCCTCCCTGGAAACCTGCCCTATGCCCAAGGTTTTCCTGCCAAAACAGACCAGGGTGCATGCCCCCTGGGTTTCAGTCATGTCCTCCCGAATCAATCGCGCTCTTCAGGTGGACAGACTGGAGATTGATGAGACATTCCTTGCATGAAAAGACCATTTAGGGATGGCATTTGACTATTAGCTATGTGTGAGCTAGGGAACAAAAGCTGGTCTATGAGCTTGACCATTTGTCCTTCATGCGGAAAACACATTACTCTAAAGAGTGAGGAGACAATGGTTCCCATGCTATAAATATAGTCGCGTCCAAGGAGTAGATTATAATCTAGAGGTCCTCGGACTACCATTACGTTCACGTAAATGGTTTTCCTTCTCAGTGTTATGGGTACATTTGGAAGGATCCCTAACGGTCGAATGGTTCCTTTGTCGAAGCCTGTCAGATTTCTCATCTCAGGCAGAAGCGATGGCAAGCCAAGTGCTTCCCAAGCAGTTGAGGAAAGGATACTCACAGAAGCCCCTTCATCTATGATGGTACCGACCACGATCATTTTGTAAGCTTGTACAATGATTCGAAATGGTACATTAGCCGGTACCCAGGTTCTGCCTAGTAGATTCATATCGAAGGAAATGACTAGGTTGCTTAGAGGTCGGACCGAATAGACAGCCGTATATGACACTGAAGAACTTCCTTCCTGCGGTAAAAGAACGGGTAGACTGCCCCCATGTTCATCGGAGTCTGTGTTTACGAAAAGAATTTGAACGGTGTCGTTCTCATTCTCTTCGGTGATTGTGTCATCTGAAGATGGACCTTCCGAAGGCAAGACCGAGTTGACTGCCACCTCAACCCTTTGACTTTCATCTGGTATGGATTCAGCGGGTTTATCTTCAATGACAGATACTTCGACTCACCACAATGGCATGTTGGTCGGACTTTCAACTAGTGATGGACTCGGCAAGAGTTTCTTGTATCCAGGAGCAAGTTGTAGCGGCGAAGCCAGACGGTTATCCAAAACTCTTTTAGCTTCGTCTAGGAAGGGACAATGGTGGATGGTGTGATCGCCTTCACACAGTTTACAAGGAAATTTACATTTCCTTTTTTGTCCAAAGGTTTCGCTTTCACTAGTTGATGGTGTACTTTCAACATGGTCTTCAGAGGTTGATGACACCGGGTTGTGCAAAAGAGGAGACCAGTCCCTTAAGATCCGAGGGATGCAGGGACAATCTCTGTGATAGTGGTCTCCTTTGCAAATGACACATGGAGATTTAGGCTTAGATGGTGTAGTGTGTGGATTTTCATTAAACGATGCCTTGTTACCCCTTTTCGCCTTTGGCTCCTTCTTCTTCTTCTCTTTCTTCTCCTTCCCTTTCTTCTCCTTCTTAGTTACTTGATTTTTTGCTTTACCAGCTTCATCAAGCGAAGAGGAAGGAGGAGAGAGAGAATCGGATGAAGTAGAAGGTTGGGGGGTAACTCCAGTATCATCTATTTGCCGACTCGATTGTTCAGGAATTACGGTGTTCTGAACGATGGAGGTCGAGAAGAGCCATATTGGAAAGCCAATAGCCAGTCCTGGAAGTGACAATGTGGCCATATGAGGTGTACCAACATCTCCCCAAGAGGAGAAAGGACTAGGATTTCCTCCAAGGGGAAATCCTTGGTTGGTGGACTCCATTTTTCTCAACCTAAGACCAACGTGGGAATGGTGATATTATTCCGATTAAAATAAATTTTAGATGCTTTGACACAACTTGTTTTTTCAATTTTTAAGAGTCGAGAAAAAACAAAATATGACTCTAGTCGCCTTCAATTTTTAATGAGCCCGAAGTGACAAGTGCTCAGATGGACCTTTTCCTTTAAGGAGTCTGAAAAGGAAAGAAAGAGACTACTCTGGAAATCTAGACAGAAGAATTACCAAACCAATCGCAAAACTACAGAATACTTTTTACGGTACGACAGTCAATCTTACCGAATGTTGTGTTCAGTGCATTGCGATCGATAGGGCGGCAGACACGGCTTCCTCTGGATAAAGGATATAGCCTATTGTGGTCTCCCAATATATACTCGACGGTACGTGGGAGCACAAGTCTGTACTGGCACTTGTCATCTCAAACAGGAGGAATCACCCAACCAACAATGAAAGCGACAGTTACCAGGCTTTGCGACGTCGGAATACGTCTCTAGCCTAGACTTCTAGATATTGTGCATTAGGTTCCAAAGTGTTTTTAGGTTCATTAAATTTATTTTACAGATTATCTTTTTTAAGAAATTTTCCTTTTAGGTTCACCGCGTGATGTAGATATAATTCCTAAAATGCAATCTAAGATGATAAACAATCGTTTAATCTTCTTTTTGCAATGAAAATCCTAGCTACTAAAGAAAGAGAGACGGTATTATTTCAATATAGAGTAGAGAGCACACACTACATGCACTGTCCTAATTCAAACCAACAAACAGTCTAAATGAAAATGCACATGCATGTATTTTTTTCAGCTTTCTTAATGTGTGAATGATAAGAAGAATGCTAAGTACAAATCTGAATTATCTTTTCAAAGCGACAGCACTAACAAATTTTTCTTCAAAAACGAAAGGAAGATAATGATGACACTTTACTATTTTGAATTGAAAACTGCTTTTGATACTTGAAAAACTACTAATTCAAATCAAATACAAGAGTAACTGTATAATCGACCATCAAGGACAATAGAATTCTTTTCTTTTACTGAAAACGACACTTGCGACACTTCCAAATCAAGAAATGACAGTTTGATTATGCTACTACTTTGTAAAAGAGAACTGTAAATGGCGCAAAATACATAAAAACATTCACAGTTCTTTGCACAATGAAGGCGGAATGATGGAAAGGACGGGGGTTTCCACAGTGGTATACTGATCACAGACAGCAAAACTCCTGAATAGAGCTGAAGAGAGTGAACACAGAAATAAAAAACTGAGAGCTGAAGAGAGTGAACACAGAAACAAAAAACTGAGAGCAGAAGAGATCTTGTCTTATCAGCGCACCTGTAACACAGGGAAAGTGCGATGCAGCGCACCTACTGCACACGGGGGGTGCGATGCATCCAGATTCCCAAGAGTAGAAGGTGCGATGGTCTAGGGACGAGACTTCAACTGGATTCCGGGTCACAGTTTGCAGCTCAGTTCAGGGATTTAAGCCAAGCAAGTGATGTACAGTAAATATAAATCATAGGCACTGATCTAATGAGGTTACTAGAGCCACCACTAGGGCAATTAGAAGGTTTGCAAATCGATTGTTCAGTTCATAAACAAAACCCGGAGATAGACTAAAGCAGCATTGATCTACTTTGCACTTGCATAGCAAATGCAGTTCGAAGGCTAGCTGGCTTGACTTCAGGCTCCGTCTGTAAGTTTATAAAACAAACAAATATAGACAATCAAACAATCTATTCGCTCCCCAATGGAGTCGCCATTTTGTTATCGGGAAATCTAGTGTCCACTCGGATCTGCTAGTCCCACTAAAACTGGTAGCTATCTTAGAAACAAACAAACTAAAACCACTTTTTCTTTCCTTTATGAGAAGTAGATAAGAGGGGAATGAAGGACACCAACCTCAGTCTTGCGCTTGGTTCCTTGCTCGGTTCCTCTCCCTTCTGATAGATCCTTGCCGCTTCTCTTTCGTCTACCCAGCTTCAAAGAGCGCCTGTGGAATCAAAGCAGCATAATGCTATCGAAGAAGAGAGATTTACAATCATAAACAATATAGGACCAGATATATATTGACCACACAAATTCATATATCATCAAACAAATGTGGAGGAAAACTTGAATAGCTTTATTAATATCAAGAATAGCAAAGAGGATTACAACCAATTGTTCTAACCCAGCGTCATCCTCTAGCATGAAAGCCCTTCTTTCACCTCATGAAAAGCTTAGATCACCCACACTAGGATATTCCAACAAGAAACCAACAGCACTTCCTTACAAGATACAAAATTCCAGCCTTTGGATCTCTGGGATGAGGGATCCATATATAGATGATTGTAGGGGGGTGAGTCAGCTTTTGGGATTTTTATTAGTGTCCTCTCTCTGATAGTTCTTGATTCCACTTGGAGATTGATGATCTCTTACTCATCCCTGGGCAAATTCAAAGAGGCAAGTGTCATAGGAGAAGTTTCTGGAAGATTCTATGATCATCCACCTCGCAAACTGTCTCTGCCAGTTGTCCACTCTCACCCATCGCACCCTACAGAAGGGATTTTCAATATGCATCACACCCTTTTCACTGGGCAGGTGGGATGCATCGCACCTTTAGCATTGAGCAACCTGTATGGTTCAGTTTTTACCAGTTTTGAGCAGTTTTCTGTGGAGAACTTCTGGGAGATGATGTAATCAGCTGACCTTGTTATTTTAGGGTGTGAATCAACACTTTTAGGGACTTAGGAGCCATTGGTTTATGGACATGTTTGATTGGGGTTGTAGTGCCCAAAAATGTCTATAATAGAGATTGACCCGAAGAGAGCCCTCTCCATCCTCGTAGGGCTATCTACGAGGCTGAGCGTGGTTTGACGTGGACCTAGAACCTTTCCTTTTCATCCTGAGGAAAATCTAGGTTCTAACAGACTGCCTAAATCTAGGAAAGGTCATGACTATTTATATGTTTTTGTGGATAGGTTCAACAAAATGTGTATTTTGATAGCATGTAATAAACAGATTACAGCTGAACAAACTGAAAAGTTGTTCTTTCAGCATGTATGGGTTCATTTTGGATTACCCACTTCCATTGTATCTGATCGAGACACTCGATTTGTTGGGAAGTTTTGGTCGAGTCAATCGAAACTGATGGACACCAAACTGAAGAAAAGCATAGCCTTTCATCCACAGACAGATGGCCAGACAGAAGTAATCAATAGGATAGTGATCCAATTGCTCAGAGGATATTGCAGCAAGCATCCCAAACTCTGGGATGAACATTTGTGTTATGTGCAGCATGCTTACAACCAAGAAAAACATTCTTCTACACAGAGATCTCCTTTCAAGACATGCTTTGGTTTTACACCAAGGTCTCCCTTGGATTTTGTCTTTGGTAAAGACATAGCATTTGATGGACACAGTGATGTGGACAAGGAAACCAAGTTCATTGAACAAATCCAAGTTATTCACCAGGCAGTACAAGAACAGCTGAAAAAGAGCCAAGCCAAATACAAGGCAAGGCATGACAAGCATCGAATGGAGCATAGTTTCCAAGTTGGTTATCAAGTCTGGTTGTATATCAGAAAAGACATAATGGAAGGTGAAGGTAAAAAGCTAAAACCAATAAGTTATGGACCTTGCAGGATACTTGAGAAAATTGGTGAGAACGCTTTTCTCCTCGATTTACCAGCTTACATGCACATCTACTCAATCGTTAATGCAGATAGCTTGAGACGATTTGAACCTTCATTAATTGAAGACCTTGAAGAGCAGAGTCATTTTCATTCTATTGATGATCTGTTACCTGAATATCCCAATGAATTGTAGGAAGGCATAGTTCTGGACAGGAAGGTGAAGACGACGCGCAGGGGAGATGTTGAGTACCTCAGGATTGGACTCAAGGGTTCAAAGCCAAGCAGTGCAAAATGGATAGAGATTGGACAAGTGAAGCAACTATACCCTCACTTAGTCGATGCTTGAAAACCAACTTTTGGTGGTCCAAAAGCTTTTTCAGTGTGAAGGTCATGATCTGAATTGGATCCTTAAAACATTTCCATGACTGTTTCAAATTATGTCAGGCTTCAAAATATTATGAATAACGAGCTTATCGGAAATGACCTCTGGACAATGGCAATTTGTGGCCAGCATAGAACAACAAGGACCCTCGGTCAAAGCACGCTGACCGTTGGCCCATGGAGACCGCGCATGGACGCAAATTAGTAATCAGAAGCCCAGATCCGGAAACATAGGCAGTTTCTGATACACGATTAGCGCAAAAAAAGTGTTAATCGCATATCGTAGGGAAAAACCCTCAGCGAAGGAAAGCCTTGAGCACTTGGTCACGGGGAAAAGCATAGAACCACACGGAAATCACCGATTCCATCAGAAGGCGGGTCTCGCGCCCAAAACCGGCAAGATATTGCGTGCACTTCAAGCGGTAAGCGGGTTTAGCTAAATTCAACGTGATGCCACACACTGGGTGACACGTGTCCAGCATGAGAGAGAAAATCGCTTACATCGCGTGAGTAACAGTTGAGCAGCTCACCCGCGTGATATAGATGGAGACCGTAGGATCTGGAGGCTCCAGATCAACAACGGAGAATCAACCCGATGGAAGACCGGATTTGATGAGGAAATATGTTGAGCTACATAAGGTTTGAGGTCTAACATGACCGATGAGTTGGCAGAGGAATAGTTTCATAGGCAATCTTGGAGTAACGGAAATAACGACCGTTCAAAGAGAACTGACACTCAGTTCGTGAGGAAAAAGGTGGCCACCTCCCTGACAAGCGTTACACAGTGATGATGACGTAGAGCAGGGGAATTCCAACGGATAGAGGTGAGCGATCCAGAGAGCCAGCAAGCAGAAACGAATAATCAGGGAGCAGATTGGCTTTAAGCCATGAACAGACAGAGAAAGCAGGGAGGAGAAGGGAGAAACAAAACTATAGAGAAAGAAGTGAATTGCAGAGAACAGAGAAGCCGAGCTGACCCGCAGAGCATAAGCAGCATTGAGCAGACAGAAAAGAGAGAGTCCGAGAGTCTGTGAACTCCAGAGAAGGCTTGAGAGGTTCAAGCAACTCCTCTACGTAGACTTGTCAGGTATTGAGTACCAAATTGGACTCATACCACTAAGACCAGTTGAGGTCGAGATTCAGTAAGGGGATTCTGTGTACTCTAGAGACTTGGGGATCCAAGTACAATCCTACTGATCATTCTCTGTTAAGTGAGACTCAAATTAAGCTCCTTATTGTAAAATCTCTGCTTTAAGACACAATAGAAAAGGCCACCACTGAAGGCTGGACCAGGAGACATAGCCCAGGAGGATTGGGTGAACTCCTTATTAAATTTGTTGTGTTTTGTATTTGCTTATTGTGTTTCTCTTACTATTTCAAGTGCCTGTGTATTTCACAATCTTATCAATCCGTTACTTAAAATAACATAGGCACACCCCAGCACAAGAGTCTGTAATACCTTCATTAATTAACTGAGATCATTCACGAGTGATTTCAGATCAGTGGGCTAAAGAAAATTCATTAAAGATCACCCCTGTGAAGACACTATTGATGGAAGCTAGAGAAAATGAAGACCTAAAAGAACGCTAGGGTTTGATGGATTATATGAGGTTATGGTTTGGAAGAAACCTTGTGTGAAAATTCTATCACTGCAACAACTTATTTACTTTACCTACTTATTGTCCAATAAGTTATTTATGAAATTCCTTCAATAAACATTAAAATAAATTTTGCTGCAGATATCACACCATAATATAGAAACAAACACATGCACAGGAATCAACACATTGACACAGATAAATTGGACAACAGACCACAGAAAAACCCAATGTGGGAGAACGAGTGCAGCAAGGGAGGATTTTATTATTCAACAATTCTTTAGTACAACAGGGTGCCAAACTGGCTTACCCAACAGACAAAAAAATTCTCTAGCACTTCTCCCAGTCTCAGTGTTAGCCTCGCTAACCTCAATGTAGCTCCCATACACTCTGCATCAGCCCCTGCCTCTTTGTGTCAGAACTCGGCCTCTCTGCATCACCCACGCAGACCCTCGAGTGATTGCTCAATTTGCTACTGCCCCTCAAGCCTCTTCTTATAGTTTTCGTGTTGGTCCATCAACGGCCAAGATTAAATATCTAATAAACGGCTAAGATTAGATTTGACTTGATCCATGACTTTTGGACCCTTCTAACCCAGTTTTATATTAATACCCATTAATATTTTATTTTTCCTAAGTTTAGACTTAGGAAAATATTAATTATTTTAATATCTCTCAAACTGGTTAGAATCTGCCCAAACCATTTCTGGGTCTTGGATATCTCACGTGCTTTAGCCTCTCCACCATTTTTTATGGCTAGATCACATCCAATGTTACCCCAAATCAACACTCCCTATTAGCGAGGATTATTCTCTAGTAATACTCCTGATTGAGTATCACCCTGATCATCCAGCATCGGTCCCTATGTTGATGCTAGGATTCCCTGCCCAACATCCTTTGCAGTGTTGCATCCTGTATTGTTGCCCATGGTCTTGCCACTGCCACTGCTGCATATGTACGGCAGCTCCCTCTACATCTGTGTTGTTGTTGGTCCTTTCTTCCAACACTGCATTTGCACTGCAACTCCCTCTGCCACGTTGCACCTTGCTACTGCTATTGCACTATAACATACCCTCCATTTCTACCACTGAAATGGATTCTTTATCATCCCCATCTTTTCCCTGAAATAATCAAACTTTGTTCTTCCAAGGGAATTGGTGAGGATGTCTACCACTTGTTCTCCTGTAGGAGTGTTTCTCAACTGTATAGCTCCTCCTTAGACACAGTCTTTGACAAAGTGACACTGGATATCAATATTCTTTGATCGATCATGAAACACTGGATTCTCATAGAGCTTGATGCAACTTTTATTATCACACATGATCCTGGTTGCCTCCATTTTTCTTCGGAATAGGTTCACAAGCAGTTTTCTAAGCCATAAGGCCTCACACGAAGTTGTGCTCGCCGCCATATATTCTACCTCATATGAGCTCAAAGCCATAGACTTCTGTTTCCTACTGCTCTAGGAGGTCATTCCTGATCCAATGTTGAAACAGTACCTGGAGGTCCTTTTTCGATCCACTGAACTTCCTATGCAATCTGCATCTGTAAATCCACTCAATCTCATATCCTTACTCCTGGTGTACAAGAGTCCATAATTGACTATTTGCTATAAATCCCCGAGAACATGTTTGGTTGTTGCCCAGTGTGTCCTCTTCGGTTCCACCATGAACTGACTGGGGGTGTTGACAACGTAGCAAATGTCTGGCCTAGTATTGACCAGATACATTAGGGACACTATGAGCTGCCTATATAAGGTGGGATCAACATCCTTGTCCTCTGATGCATCAATTTTCTTCTAGTTGGTGATCATTAGAGTAGCCATGGGTCTATAGTCCTCCATCCTGAATCTCTTTAGGATTTCTGTAGCATATCTCCCTTGCCCAAGGAATATCTCTCCCTTTTGCTGCCAAACTTCCAACCCTAGGAAATAATGCATTCATCCCAAATCCTTCATATCAAATTTTGTGGCTAGATTGTTCTTGCAGTCCCCAATGAGCTTGGATGATCCTGTCAGAAAGAGATCATCCACATACAATACTAAGATTAGCGGCTCGTTCTCTACAACCAGATAGTAGAGATTTGGATCTGCGTCACTCTTAACAAGTCCCATCTTCTGAAAGTAGCCACTGATTCGACCATCCCATGCTCTAGGCGCTTGTTTCAATGATACAAGGCTTTCTTCAACCTTCATACATGCGACTTCTTCTCATGTGTCTCAAATCCCTCTAGTTTTTCAATGTATACCTCTTCTTCTATCACCCCGTTCAGAAATGTTGTTTTGACATCCATCTGATGAATCTCCCACCCCATCTGTGCTGCAAGAGATATCACTATTCTAAAAAATGTATACCTGGCTACCAAGGCGAAGGTCTCTTCGTAGTCAATTTCTTTCTTCTGAGCATACCCCTTAGCCATAAACCTGGCTTTATATTTCTCTACACTGCCGTCTGCAGCATATTTGATCTTGTAGATCCATCTCGAACCTACCACTGATCTGTCTTAAGGCCTTGGCACTACCTCCGAGACATTATTCACCATTCTAGAGTTGTACTCCTCTACCATTGCATCTAGCCAAACTTGATGTTGAGTTGCCTCTTGGAAACTAGCAGGCTCCCCATACTGAGCTACTAATGCCTGATATCTATCTCGTTGTTTTTGCTCCCTCTTATTGTTTCTTAGCACACCAATGAAGTCCTCTGCATGTCGCAGAATCTGATGAAGTTCCCTGTTAGTTCTTCCTCTGCCAACAAGTACTTTTGTTAGCTCATCCTCATCCTGTGAATTTTCCTGACTCGAGGAAGAATTTTTTACTTATGTTGGTTGAAGAGGTTTAACCAACGGCTCCTCTTTTGACTGCTCCTCGGAAGGCATTACACGAGATTTTCTGAAAGCCTTTCCCTCCATGAACTTCACATCTCATTAAACCACTACGTTCCTGCTCCCTGGAAGATAGATTTTGTATGCCTTAGCGTTCTCGCTATATCCCACTAGATACCCTTTTTCCGCAGTTTGACCTAGTTTTTTCCTCTTTTCCTCAGGTACACAGCAATATGCTAAACTCTGAAACATCCTAAAATCACTGACTTCAAGTGTTTTCCCTGTGAAAACTTTCTCTGGAGTAATCTTTCCCAATGCTCGATGAGGAGTCTAGTTCTGAACATAGACTGTTGTGTTGCATGCTTCCGCCCACAGTAATTTTCGCAGATCCTGATCATACATCATGGCCCTAGCTGATTCAACAATAGTTGCATTCTTCCTTTTTGCTACTCCATTCTACTCCGGATTGTAAGGAGTTGTCCACTCCCTTCTGATGCCCTCCTTAGCGCAAAAATCAGTGAAGTCTTTATCGAAATACTTTCCACCATTATCTGAGCGCAAAACTTTTATTTTCTTCCCAGTGAGATTCTCCACCAGAGCCTTGAACTCTTTGAATCGATAGAAAACCTCATCCTTGGTTTTCAGAAAATAAATCCAAGTTTTCCTTGAGTGCAGATATCTGAGTGTATCAATCCTAGTACACTTTTGGCCCTGTTTTTACTTCTAGGAAATGCTGCTTTGGCATACTTTCCTAGAGCACATCCTCTGCATACATCATCTCGTTCTGTACTAAGATCTGAAACTCCTATTATAGTGCTCCTGAGAATTCTCAAATCCCCATGGTGAAAATGTCCCATTCTTTTGTGCCATAATTCGTTCAAATATTTATCTCCATGACTGCCTATTAGTGCCATTAGTGATTCTAGTTGTAATCTATACAAACTATTACTTTTGATCCCGATCTGCAGTTTCTTTTTCCAGCTCAAGTGTTTGATGTATTCTTTCTCCTTGATGAAGAAGACATCATATCCTTTTCCTTGAAGTTGTAACACGGAAAGTAAGTTCATCCCCAATCCTGGTACATGCAGCACATTGGTAGCATGGAACCGCTCTCCCGATTCTGTTTGAAAATCTATGGTGCCCCTCCCTACTAGAGTACAGTTTGCCTTGTTCCCCATGGTGATCTAAAAGTTCATCTTCTCCTCCCGATAATCTGAGAAACATTCTTGGATTCCCATCATATGCCAAGAGGCTCCACGATCTATATACCATACCTCTGATGATGCAAAACTAGTCATACAAGCCACTTCTTCTTCCAGCCTGGAAGCCATCATAGAGAAATTGAAATGTGCGAGTCTCCTGATGTAGATGCCTCTGCATCATGGTCTCGACCCATAATTGATTTTCTCTTCCTGTCTTTGATTACTCCCTCTAATACGATGTGAAAAATCTATCACTGCATCAATTGGTTTACTTTACCTACTTATTTTCCAATAAGTTATTTATGAAATTCCTTCAATAAACATTAAATTAAATTATGTTGCAGATATCACACCATAATACAAAAAAAAACACATGCACAAGAATCAACACATCGACACAGATATTTTGGACAAAAGTCACAGGAAAAACCCTATTATATAAAAAATTAGTTAGTTTATAGTTTATTAGGCAAAGGGCATGATCAAAGATCATGCTCGTTCACCAAGAGGCACCCAACGCAGTATATAGCCAGGGCCTCTCACAAAATGTAAACATCATCTATTCATTTATTAATAAAATATTTATCATGGCTGTCAATAGCTAAATTCATGTGTTCCATCTGGTATCAGAGGGAGTCGATTGTTGGCTTCTTGTTGTCCGTACAACGCTTTCACACCTTCACCATCGCTCTCCCTGTATATTGTTCGCTAAACCACGACCCTCCACCCCGAAGTGTTCTGCCACCCATCCGTTCAAGTTGTCCTTATCCTGACGTCGACATCCACAATCGAGCTGCCATCCAACGAGCCACCGTCCAGCCAGAATTCCACGCCAACTCCAACATTTTGTAGGCACATTAACATCATGTCCAGCCACCAGCCTCGTTTCCCAATCAATGCATCCACAGGTCAACCTCTCGAAGTCACGGGTCAATAATTCGAATTAATTGAATTATTAATTCATTCTACTAATTTGAATTATTGAGTTCTCATATTAATTCGAACTATTAATTCATTATATATATATATATATATATATATATATATATATATTAAGCTGGCAGACAAATATACACTCCCACAAACTCATTCAATTTCGTTGATGTCAATGGTCGATTTCAGCAAAAAAAAAATTGATCTTAAGAGTAAGGTTATCGGGCATTCCGACAATATCAAGAAGTTTCAAGATACGTCAAATCGGATAGAACTACAACTATCGGGCATTCCGACGATATCAAGACGCTTCAGGATACGTCAAATCAGGTAGAACTACAGCTCGGGCAGAACCAGATCTAATTCGAAATGAATCATAATCAGACAATAGCATTGTTGAACACTTTGTGTGGAAGACCGAAGGTTACACCCGAACAACTACTCCAAGATGATGGAGGAAATCAAGAGCACAATTCATCAGATTCAACAAAGACAGCAGATTCTCACGAAAAGCCGGGATCTCCAAAAAAATCAGCCACACCCCATCAAGGAAATAGTAACGCGGCTTTTTCAAATAAGCAACTCTGGGATACATTCACCAAACACCCTCTTTTCGCTCCACTGTTAGCAACGTATCAACGAAAGGCAAAAATCGAGCTGCCCAAATTCGATGGTAATGAAAAATGCAGTGTTGCATGGTTGAATAAAGCAGAAGAATACTTTGAGATTTACGACATCGACAATGATGACGAAAATATTAGGCACGCTTCCATGAAAATGGAAGGAGAAGCATATAACTGGTATATTTGGTGGAAGAAGACGACAATCGTCATCAATTGGAGAAAATTTAAGGATGCATTATTTAAAAGATTCCAAGGTGTAAAGGAAGAAGATTTCTTTTCAACACTCATCAGATTACGACAAAAAGGAAGTGTGGATGAGTACATTCAAGAATGGGAGACCTTAGCAACATGAGTACCTAGGTTATCAAAATCTCTTCTAATTCAATCATACATATCTGTACTAAAAACTCATCTACAAGTAGAACTAGAGCTTCATGACATTACGTCAATAGAAGTAGCAAGATGAAAAGCAAAAACTGCTGAAAAGAAATTTGAACAGATATTGTGGTCAAAGCCGGAAAAATTATACTCAAGATGAAGAATGCCCCAGTCTTTGGATATGAATAATACAAGATATGTTCCACCACATCGTCGTGACAGCGAAAAATCTAACGTGGAAATGCAAAGGATAAAAGAAGGCAAATGCAAACACTATGGCGAGAAGTGGGACCATAAACATAGGTGTGCTAAAGGAAAAGAATCAAAGAACCTATATAACTGTGAAGCAACTAATGATTCAAACAATGATGATTCTGACATAGAAGAAACAAAATATACCCCATAATTCTCTCCAAAATTAGATGATAGAAGTATTCTGCAAGTGTCACTATTAGCTATGGCAAGAATATCACAACCTCAGACTCTAAAATTGAAACGACATATAAAGAAGAACAATGTAGTAGTTCTCATTGACTCTAGTAGCACCCACAATATTCTAGATGCAACCGTGGCAAAGAGACTCAACATTTTCTCATTTCCCTTACCAAAGATGAAGGTGATGGTAGCTGACGGTAAGAATATTGAAAAGGTAGGGAAATGCCATAAGGTTAAATTGCAGATATAAGACTTTAATTTAGAATCCACGTTCTTCACTGTACCATTAGGAGGAGTAGATGTGGTCTTAGGTATCCAATGGCTACAAACTCTAGGCACTTATGCTGCCAACCATCAAGTATAGTTCATAAGATTTAACTGGGGAGGGCAGAGGTACAAATTATACAAATTCCAAGCACCAAAGAATCAAATCGTATCATCATCTTAGATCATGAAGGTGATTCGAAAAGGAGCACCAGCTTATGTAGTACAATGTCACTAATTAGAAATGTTATCTGTAAATATGATTAGTGAAGAGTCACCAGAGGGACAAGATCTAATTCATAATCGTGAAAAGGTATTTACCTGCCTATGAAAATGCCTCCTAACAAGGAAATTGAGCATACAATAGAAGTCAAAGCAGGGTCAGACTCCGTCAACATCAAGCCATATCAATATCCACATCACCAAAAGATGGAAATTGAGAGATTAATCCAAGACATTTTAAAGTGTGGGATTATCTCGAAAAGTAAAAGTTTGTATGCTGCTCCAGTGGTATTGGTAAGGAAGAAGGATGGTTCATTCAGGCTATGCATTGACTATATAGGATTAAACAAAATAATGATTAAAAACAAATTCCCAATTCCCTTGATCAATGAAATGTTGGATGAACTACATGTCGCAAAATACTTCTCAAAATTGGACTTAAGGTCAAGCTATTACCAAATCAGAATCATGTTGGAAGACATACCAAAAACTGCATTCCGAACACACGAAGGTCACTATGAATTTAAAGTAATGTCATTTGGGTTAACCAATGCACCAACAACGTTCCAAGCCACTATGAACAAATTATTTCATCCATACCTTAGGAAGTTTGTATTAGTATTATTTGATGATATTTTAATTTACAGTAAAACTTGGAAGGAGCACTTACAACATTTGGATAAAGTTCTTACACTAGTAAAAGAGCATCAATTCTACACAAAAAAATCCAGATGCACATTTGGAAAGGAAGAAGTAGAATACCTCAGACACATTATATCCCATGAAGGCGTAAAAGTGGACCCTAATAAAATCAAAGCTATAAAGGAATGGACCAAACTAGTTAATATATCCAAGCTAAGAGGGTTCTTAGGATTGACTGGATATTACCGAAGATTTATTAAAAACTATGCACATATAACTGCACCACTGAAAAACCTTTTAAAGAAAAATTCATTTCAATGAGATGAGGAAGCAAGAAGGTGTTTTGAAGAACTGAAGGAAGTTAAGTCTAATGCCCCGGTATTGGCAACTCCAGATTTCTCCAAACCATTTATCATCGAGTGAGATGCTTCCAGATTCAGTATAGGCACAGTGTTAATGCAAGAATGGCATCCAATAGCTTTTGAAAGTAGGAAGCTCAATAAAAGAGAATGTCTCAAGTCCACATACAATAAGGAAATGCTTGCTATTATGCACGCACTAGCTAAGTGGAGACAATATCTATTGGGAAGTAAGTTCTCCATTCAAATGGACGATAACAGTCTCCAGCACCTCCTTCAACAAAAAACAATTTCCAAAGAACAACAAAAATGGATTGAAAAAATTATCGCCTTTGACATGGAGATACTACATAGAAGGGAAAAAGACAATGTAGTAGCAGATGCCCTATCTAGGAAGGACGAAGAACCAACATTACTTGTAGTCTCGGTTGTTGTTCTGAATGGCTTAATGAGATTCGAAGTGAGTATGCAAAGGATCCAGAAATAACTGTGATAATCAATAACCTTCCAAACAACTCAAAATTTGAATGGAAGAATGTTATTCTATGGTACAAAGGAAGAATCTATCTGAATGAAAACTCCATGTTTAAATCCAAGATACTCAAGGAGTCACATGATTCGCTGTCAGTCGGACTTGTAGGATTCTTTAAAACTTAATACAATGCACATCAATAATTCTTTTGGAATGGGATGAGTCGCGATATTCAGAAGTATGTAGCAGAATGTGGCACATGTCAAAGAAATAAAAGTGAAAATATTATGACACCTAGATTACTTCAACCCTTAAACATTCTGAATCAAAAATGGGAAGAAATATCAATGGACTTTATTGAGGGGTTACCTATATCTGAAGGAAAGGACAAGATTTTCGTAGAGGTCGATAGACTCACCAAATATGCTCACTTTATGGCAATAAATAAATCAGACTCAGCTAAACAAATTTCTAGAATATTTTTCAAATATATATATAATTTACACGGTTTTCCGAAAGTCATTGTGAGTGACAGAGATGCCAAATTCAAGGGTAATTTATGGAAGAAATTGTTCAACCACATAGGAACCTACCTAAATATGAGTTCCGCTTATCACCCTCAAACAGATGGACAAACATAGGTTGTCAATAAATGTTTGGAAGCCTACCTATGTTGTTATACTATAGAAAAACAAAACAAGTGAGCTGAATGGTTGTATCTTGTTGAGTGGTGGTATAATTCTACTTATCATACATCAGCAAAAATGACACCATTCCAAGATTTGTATGGATATGAACCCCCAAAATGGAAGGATCTAACTATCGTCCAGAAAAATCTACCTGATGTTAAACGCCAACTAGAAGAAACCCAAAAAATTGTCCAAACCCTAAAAGAAAACTTGAAAAATCAAGGAACCGTATGAAGCAACAAGCTGACCAAAACAGAACCAAAAGAGAATTTGAATTCGTAGAATGGGTATTTGCAGCCATACAAACAGTTGTCCTTGAAACAAAAAGAGAAAAATAAATTGGCACCAAAGTTCTATGGACAATATTAGATCAATAAAAAGATCAGACAAGTTGCATATAGTTTAAGCCTTCCAGAGAAAAGTCGTGTTCACAACGTCTTCCATGTCTCATGCCTTAAAGGGCACTAGGCGAACATCAATCAATGTAAACAACGCTTCCATCCCTAGAAGATGAAGGAAGGGTCATTTTAGAACCAGAAGGTATCTTATCTACCAGAGAAAGGAAGCTTTGATCTCGCGCAATCAAGGAATACTTGATCAAGTGGAACGACTTACCAGAAGAAGAAGCTTCTTAGGAGACTGAGTCATTTTGTCAGAAACATCCATCGTTACGTATGCTTTGAGGACAAAGCATTCTTTTGAGAGGAAGGCAATGTTATATTAAAAATTAGTTATTTTATAGTTTATTATGCAAAGGGCATGATCAAAGATCATGCCTGTTCACCAAGAGGCAACCAAGGCAATATATAGCTAGGGGTGATCATGCCTGTTCACCAAGAGGAAACCAAGGCAATATATAGCCCAGGGTGATCATCCCTGTTCACCAAGAGGCAACCAAGGCAATATATAGCTAGGGTCTGTCACAAAATGCAAACATCATCTATTCATTTATTAATAAAATATTTATCATGGCTGTCAATAGCTAAATTCGCGTGTTTCAAACCCAATGTGGGAAAACCGGTGCAGCAAGGGAGGATTTTATTAGTCAGCAATCCTTTAGCACAACACGGTGCCAAACTGGCTTACCCAATAGAGAGAAAAATTCTCTAGTACTTCTCCTAATCTCAGCGTCAGTCCCTACCTCTTTGCGTCAACGTTGGGCCTCTCTGCATCACCCATGCATGCCCTCCAGTGACTGCGTAGTCCGCTACTGCCTCTGCGTCTACCTGAGGGGCCACACGTCTGCCTCTCCAACCTCTATGTTGGTCTTCTGGTGCTACTCCCGACTCTCTATTCCATACTTGCTACCTCGTACTACTCTCCAGACCACTAGTTCAAATTTCTCAGCTAACCCCACTCTAGAAATCGAACTGACTAGTCTCCCTTAGTGTATTCTCCAACTAACCCTCAAGCCTTTTCTTATACGTTTTTTTGGTCCATCAACAGGCGAGATTAAATCTCTAATCAACATATTTGACTTGATACATGACTTTTGGACCCTTCTAACCCAATTTTATATTAATATCCATTAATACTTTATTTTTCCTAAGTTTAGACTTAGGAAAATATTAATTATTTTAATATCTCCCAAATCGGTTAGAATTTGCCCAAACCATTTCTGGGTCTTGGAGATCTCATGTGCTTTAGCCTCTCCACCAATTTTCATGGCTATATTACATGCAATTCTACCCCAAATAAACACCCTAGAGTATGGAAAAGGTTTGAGTTATGTAGTCTTGAAATCCTACCATGAATAGTGAGATGTTATTCTAGCACTTGTGACAAATTCAGGGTAACCCTAGATGGGTTGGTCTCAATTAGGCCTGGTTTCTGATGAATTCAATTGAAATATTTGAAGGCGGCATTGTTACATGGATAATGGACAGTGCGAACTCTTGAAGGTTGGTTCAAGAGGGATATGTGTGAAAATTCCTAAGTCAAAATCCCTACTGCAACAATCTGATGTCACTTATCCTACTTGATTAAATCATACAAGTTATTTATTGTCTTCTACAGTAAATTTCGAATTAAATACATCTGTAACCTTCACCTAATTTACTTATATGCAAAAACAAAATACTGAGCAAGAAAGAAAAATACAACACATAGGACACAGTTATTTTTGGACAAATAGTCCCCAAAAAAACCCAATGCGAGAAAATCAGTGCAGCAGCTCTGAGGGTTTTATTATTATGCAGTAGCAAAATCTAAATACATCATTGGATACCTTACATGGTTATTCAGTTACAAAGAGAAATATTGGCAAAAGCTTTGTGAGTTTTACCTCACAAAATCACTGAGAAATCTGATTGATTCGGCTGCTAGATGAAGTGCCCCTGGTAGGCACTATGCTAGCTCTACGTTTTCTCTATGTTGTCCCAACATCAATGCTTTTAGGCACTGCATCACCCAACTGGGAATTCGATCAGTAGCCCAAAGTCACTCCTCTCAACCTCCCGGTCTCACACCTTGACTTCCAGTTGCTGAAACTAACCCTATGCTCTGATTTTTGACTTTATCTCTCATCCTCTGCATCACTTTTGTGTGGCCCTTCTGGCCTTGCATCAAGGCTTCTGGATCACATAATTCCTCTCTCTTCTGATGTATCTCCAGTTGAGAATCTCTGTCTCCGAAAGATGTTATCTGTGCCCCTCATCTGCAAGAGATTTCCTCAATCGATTTTTCCTCCTGAGAACTTCACTTCAGAAAATCATTTTTTCTCTCTCTCTCTCTATGTGTGTGTTTTCTAAATGACACTCAATCCCCTTCTTATATCTTCCTGTTGGACAACCAATGACCTAGATTAAAACAGGTCAATGGTTCAGATCATTTTGGCTTCATCCATGGCTTTTTCTAGAAGTTTCACTCCTCATTAGATTAATACCCATTAATATTTCAATTTTATTAAAAATATTAATTATTTTAATAAAATCACTTCTAGGTGGAATTTCCTAAAATAATTTCAGGTTTCTTTGAGATACCTATGCTCAAGCCTCCTTGCAAAATTTGAGGCTTAGATCACATCCGATGCTACCCCAAATCAACACTCCCTCTTAGCGAGGAATGTTCTCTAGCAATACACTACCTCTCTGCATATTTCTCTAACTCTGAAATCGGCGTTGTGCTCCTGATGTATGACGTACTATCCACGAAACACAGTGTTGTTGTTTCCACTCTATTGTTGCCTTTGACACTACCACTACCAATGCTACATATGTCCTACAACTCCATCTCAAATGTTGTATATAGTATGTGTTATGCTACTAGCACTGCCACTACTAACATTGCATCCACACTGCAACTAGGTTGACGAGAGGAGACACTGAAAAACACCCAAAACTAAACAAGTATCTAGTGGATACACCTCGATGATGACATCCTGACTATTGCTAGTTCCACTCCGCCTCTGAAGCCACTGTGATGTTGAAGCTTTGCACTATGCCTCCTCTCACTATTGCCTCACTATTCTGCGTTGCTCAGTCTCTGGCTCTCCTAGCCACTACATCTGTCGAATCATCACTCCATGGAACCAACTGAAACTCCACCATCTCTCTACTACTGATCATGGGCTCCCGTAGCAAGGTGATGATCCAAGTGGTGGGCTCCTCAAGGATCCTGCCCATCTGCAGTTCTCCCGACTACAGCTCTATATCAACCCACCTCCCTCCTGGAGGTACCTCAGCTATCATGGTGAACTCCTCGTCAATATTCGTGGTTGCAACCATAGGATCATGCTTCTTATCCTTTTCATTTTTCTTCAAAGGACACTGGGATGCATAGTGGCCCATCTCGCCACATCTGAATCACTTCACCTTGGAGATGTCCTTCTCATGTCTCTGTTGCCCCGGTTGTCTCTTCGATGCAAGGGTTGCGTTATCCTCTTCCTCCACTTTGGGCTTCAACCCACTATTGCTGCTGCTCCCGTCAAGTTTTACCTTGAGTAGGTCTCTCCTTAGCTCTTCTTGTTTCATAGTTGCCCACATCTCGTCCCAATTTGGAAATGTTGCCCTGCCCAGGAGACTCTGGACAAAGATCTTCCAATCATCTGAGATGGAGTTTAGAGCCAATCTCACTAACTCTGAGTCCTGAGGAGTATGTTCCGCAACTGACAGCTCATCACGAGTGTCCTTTAGTTTCATAAGGAACAAATCCACTAGCTCCCCCTTCTGCATCTGAGCATATCTCAGCTTCTGCTCGAAGTACATCATTCGTTGCTCGAAATTTCCCTGATACAATGTGGCCAAGGCATCCCACATTTCCTTATCGGTCCCTTTGCTAGCAACGTGGAACACCACGTTATCCTCAACTCCATCCAGGATCATCCTCTTCGCCTTAGCCATCTCAGCCTTGCACTTTTCCAGCGGATCTGCATCCGCAAGTTCAGCCACCACATTATCAACGTACATCTTGATGGCATGCTCATCTAGCAGGAAGGTCATCCTATCCTTCCAGATGGCATAGTTGGAAGCCCCGCCCAACCTGTCCTTATTCCTCAAGCAATTGGTTTCCATCTCCTCCAAAAAACTGTCGAACATCTCCCTCTTTCTCCCTACTGCGTAGCTCCTAGGCTGACTTGCGCACTCCCTAATGGAGATGGTAAGCTATTGCTCAGCAATTAAGAAATGTTGATTTCGTTGATAAGAAATCACTGAGGAAGTATTCCCTCACTATGATCTGCTGCTTCTTTCTTCTGACATCTTTTTAGCCTGGTAAAGTTGCCCACTGAAAATATGTGTCCACGAGTTGCTCCTCATGCTGAGGCCCAGCGTTTCTCCCTTTGCCACAAAAAAATTTGAACTAGATACTATTTCTCTCCATCAACTCACTCAGAGAGAGACTACCTCGAATTTTCAATCCTCTGGCTAGAACTGTACAAACCCTCTGGGGTTTCGACTTGCTGCCTCCTATAGCTTTTCGATTTCCCTTCTGCTCAGAGCTATGGTTTCTGGTTCTGCTCTTCTTGTCTCACCTGCACTAGCTTTGATACCATGTGAAAATTCCTAAGCTGCAATCCCTACTGCCGCAAATTGATGTTACTTCTCCTACTTGATTAAATCATACAAGTTATTTACTTCTCCTAATTTTGAAGTAAATACATTTTCACCCTTCACTTAATTTACTTATATGCAGAAACAAAATACTGAGCAAGAAAGAAAAATACAACACATAAGACAGTTATTTTTGGACAAATAGTCCTCGAAAAAACCCAATGCGAGAAAACCTATGCAGCAACTCTGAGGGTTTTATTATTATGCAGTAGAAAAATATGAATACATCACTGAATACCTCACAGGGTTATTCAGTTACAAAGAGAAAAACTAACAAAAGATTTGTGGGTTTTACCTCACATATTCATTGAGAAATCTGACTAATCTGGTTGTTGGATGGAGTGCCCCTAGCAGACACTGTGCTAACTCTTCAATGCCTCTACGTTGTCCCAATGTCAACCCTTTCAGGCATTGCCTCACCCAGCTAGGAATTCAATCAATATCCCAAGTCACTGCTCTCAACCTCCTGGTCTCACACCTCGACTTTCAGCTGCTAAAACTGACCCTCTACTCTAATTTTCAACTTTATCTCTCAGCCTCTACGTCACTTCTGTGTGGCCCTTCTGGCCCTGTGTCAGCCTCTGCATCACTTCTATGTGGCCCTTCTTGCCCTGCGTCAACCTCTGCGTCAAGGCTTCTGGATCACTTCCTCTCTCTATTGATGTATCTCCAGTTGAGAATCTCTCTCTCCAAAAGCTACTATCCCTGCCCCTCAACTGCAAGAGATTTCCTCAATCGATTTTTCCTCCTGAGAACTTCTCACTTCAAAAAAACGATTTCTCTTTATCTCTCTATGCGTGTGTTTTCCAAATGACCCTCAAGCCCATTCTTATATCTTCCTGTTGGACAACCAATGGCCTAGATTAAAACATAATCAAAGGCTGATATTGTTTTGTCTTGATCCATGGCTTTTTTTAGAAGTTTCACCCCTGATTAGATTAATACCCATTAATATTTTACTTTTCGTAAGTTTATACTTAGGAACCTCATTAAAAATATTAATTAATTTAATAAAATCACTTTTGGGTGGAATTTCCCAAAACGCTTTTTGGGTTCTTTGGAATACCTGTGTCCAAACCTCCTTGCAACATTTGAGGCTTACAGCACATCCAATGCTACCCCAAATCAACAATATGATCACCTTTCGTTAAATATACGTACCTTTTAGATTTATATCTTCATGACACTATCCTTGTTTAGATTTATTGTTTTGATTATTGTTTATACTTCCTGCATGAATATTTGAGTATCTGAATGCTTCTAACCTCCAATTGAGATGTGATAAGTAGATCCTTCTTGAGCATCATCTAAGGCGAAGGAAAAGAAATCTAGTGCAAGAAAATAAGAGTTGTCGTTGGAAAAGGAAAGAAGTACCTGAAGAAAGTTTTTGAAATCTTTCACAGTAGCGTTTGGAAATTACAATTTGCAAGTGTTACAAATTGCAAAGGTATATGAATATTACAAGGTATGTGTGAGCTACAATATTGGATGGCATGGTAAGCCCTAAGGTATGATGAGAATATCACCTTCATCAATGACTAATGCATGCATATGAAAGTAAATTTGATTTCTAGTACAGCTGATATATGGGTCACTTCATATTTGTAATCATGATGGATTTCCTTAGGCAAGCTAGATACATTGATTTTGATATATGGTAACTTGATAGTATTGTGAATGCTTGTGATAAGCATGGTAACCTTGATAATAAAAATATGTCAATAAGATTGATGCTTCGAATATTCTTATTGATCTTGGTTTTGATAAGCTTAGAAAATTTGACAATATGACAAAAATGGATGACCCAACTTAATGATGGTTGAGTAATATGATAAAGAAGTGATGTTGTGATTATGATTGTTGAAGTATGTTGATACACTTTTCAGTTGCGCTAATTATATGCCACTAACCTTTGATGAATATTTGATGGCATGTTCATATGTGATAGCTGATGATGATTTGTTATGACTATGATGCATATATTTCTGAGAAACTGATATAGTTTGATTTCATGATCTAACAGTTTTGTTGATGCATGGAAATATTGTGATAGATAGGTTAAAGATGATTGAAAAAGCTTTCATTCAAAGGGAGGAACTCTCCATGAGATCCCAACACATATTATTGTTTGCAGTAAATGAAGAAAAGGCTCTTGATTGTTGAAGCAAGGTTTCTAGACATGAATAAATGATCGTTTGATGTTGTTAACGGAAGAAGTTTTGGCAAATTTTGATTTGAGCAAAGAAGATTTCTCCTAGTACAAGCCCCAATCATTGGGAGAAAAGCTGAAGGGTGCGGCTATAGGCCTCCCAATGGCATAGAAGAAGACCTATGAGTTCGGCTAACCCTGCACATAAAAAAATTGAAACCTTATGCATGAAATCAAGAGCGCACCAGGAGAATGATGGACCTACAGACATGAAGCAGATGATAGTGAGTTCTATGAGTAGGGAAGTTTATGGAATAGTGAGATCTACATGATGTTTGACTTATTACAAAGGATGTGAATGTCTTGACTAGTCTTTTGTTTGTAGGGGTCTGTAATATCATATCAGTATGTTATTTGTCTTGATTTGATCATTGGAGCTAGTATATGATAGTGTCTGGTAAAAATTGCAAGAGTTTGACAAGATTTGGCTTATTGGCTTGACTTCATATAGATGAGAAATATTGAAATTTTGGCATGATGTTTGACAGTTCATAAATATATTTTTGTTTATGGATTGATTGAATTCATAGTGATAACAAGTTAGGGTTTTGATTATATTTGGTACTTAAAAATGGTGATTTTCCTTGATGGGAATATTGACTCTCAGTGATTAATATTGGTATTCAGTATTGATTATGTATTGTCATCATTGGCATTGGCACATTGGTTGAAGTATAAATAGTTGTGATTTAGTAAGTAGTGATTTTTATTACAAAAATCTCACAATGAATGGATGGAACTTATATGACTTATCCTTGGTGTTTGCATTTACATCTAGGGACAGAAATTATTCATATTATGATCATGTAGATGGCTTGATGAAGTTTGGCTTGATATTGCTTGGTAAATGACAGTTTTTTTCATGACAATAGAGAAGGTTTTAACCTGGTACTTGGGGACTTTGATTAGAAAGTTTAATAGTGATATTGGTAGAATATTTCATGGTGTTGATATTTGTTTTGGTTTGGCATTTAAGGCTTGATAAGTAGACTTCGTTGATTTGATTACATAATATTGATTTTTTTGAGGTTGGGTATATTGGTTTGGTCAGTGTTATGTTTGCAGAAGGAATTATATGGTTTAAAAAAATCCCCAAGCCTGGTATGTTCACATTGACAAGTTATCTGGAAAAGCTTGGAAGCAGTGCTGATCCAAATCTCTACATCAAAGTGGTCTAAGGTGCGCCTTTGATTTTGGTTTTATATTTTGACGATCTATTCTTGACAGGTAATGAGCCACTAATGATCAAAGTAAGAGGGAGTTGAACTCTGAGTTCAAGATGAAGGACTTTGGCATGATGCACTACATTTTGGGATTAGAAGTTTGGTAAAGGAAAATATGTCATGCAGCTATTGAAGATATTTGAAAGTGGGAATGCAAATCCTTGGACACCCCAATGAAATTGAATTTCAAGAAATTATTCATAGATGTTGGTGAATATGAATACCAACAGTTGATTGAAGCATTGATGTTCCTTGTGAACATTCGTCTTGATATATGCTCTACAATGAACATCTTGAGTCAATTCATCAATGAGTCACTTCATGCAAATTGGGTTGTTGCAATGTACATTTTGAAATAATCTACATGGGACGATCAATCTTGGTCTAAGATATATTATAGGAGATGTACGATTGCATGAATGCACTAATGGTGATTGGGATGAAAATTTTATTGATAAGTAGAGCACGTATGGGTGTTGCTTTAGCATGGGATCTACCATGATATATTGGATGAGCAGGAAAATAAAAGTTCATAGCTTTAAGCACGACTGAGATTGAGTACATTGTTGCTAACATGGCTATTTGTAAGGAAATCTGGTTAAGGAAGCTCTTTGGAGAGTTGTTTGAGGAGTTTTTGAACATGACAGTGATACATTGCAACAATAAAGAGTGGGATCCAATTAGGAATGAGAGATCTTAATGTATTGAGACAATGTTTTTGTATGAAACAAGCTTAGACTTGTGGTTTCTACCTCTGTGAGAGGGATAAAAGATGAATAATGTATCCTTTTATGACATGTATTTGTTCTAACATGATATTTGATTTGATTTCCTACATGAACAAAAAACATAGAATTGTTGATTTTGATATTGTATGAGGAAACAAGTTATTCAAGCCAGTACTGGATACGAGGAGATTGATATGTTTCTAACCTATAGAGAGCATCATGGATTGATGGATGTGACCCTCCTAGGCAAGGGTCTAGGTTTATTGAGGACATTAAGCTATGCTCTTCACCTTTGTCTGAGCTCCCAGGGTGAGGAATTAAGTCAAAGAGCTCCTAAAGTTGAGGGATTTTTGGACAATAGTTTATCGCCCCTATCTGTCACCCATGGAGTGGAAGACATATGCTCCCCTATCTTGGTCTAGTAGAGTATACCCCAATTGGCATCATACCCACAAGTTGGGCTTGTTGGGATTGTCCCTCCCTGTCTAGCCAACAGGTTGAGGAGGCTTGGGGGTGCGTGATCCTTACCTTTGGTAAGTCAAGTATCTCACCCAAGCTCGATATGATGCAAGTGTTCTACCACATGACTCTTGAGGTTCATGGTTGAGAAGATCAGTGGAAAATAGAATGGATGAGATATTATATCATGCATATTTCTCGACATAGGGTGGAAGACCTGTGCTCCCCTATGAGATGACTTAGGGTGAGAGTATCCCATAATATCTTCCCCTCTGTCATATACATGAGATGAGAGTGTCCCGTAGGATCTTCCTCATTGTTAGTAGATTCCGGGTTGAGATAGGCTTCCCAATGTGGTTCGGGGTTGAAGGGCTCCCTAATGTTGTTCTATATTGAGATAAGCTCTTCGATGTTGTTGATTTTGTTGAGGGTGGTAGCTTGAGCTCCCCTCCAATATCAAAATATTCTTCTTTTAGATTTGAGAGTGTTCAGCATATGAGCAGAGACAAGCAAAGATAAGAAGAGATAAGAAGGGATAAGCATAGATGGGCAGAGACAATATTTGATGCTGACAAGATACTTGTGATGGGACATATGTTGCAGTCGGTAATTTCTCCCTAGCTGAGAGGGAGTGTTAACTTGGCAACTCAGGGAAAAATTCCCTCTGGAAAATCTTCTTCATCAAGGAAAACCCCATCTAGCCCTTGGAGGAATTTAATTTGGTTAAAGAAAAATATAATTTTAATATGGAAACCCACATGTGCACAAAAGGACAGGTCAGCCCAAAAGAGTAATTGGACACCCTTGGATTAGGAAAAATCGATGACCCGATTCCTACTATAGCAAACTGATGATATTTCTCCTATTTTTTAAATTACTTTAAATAAATTACTTGCAATTTTCTAAAGAAAATATCGAAATGCATACATTGCAGCCTACACAAAATAAATATTGTGGAAACTAAATACTGCAGAGGAGAGAAATAAACACACACAATTACAACGTTGTTTTTGGACCAATGTCCCCGGAAAAACCCAACTTGGGAAAACTGGTGCAATAGTTGAGGGTTTTATTATTATGCATTAATTTATTTGTACAAACCTTTAGATGCCCAAACTAGCAATCTGATACAGAGAATAAACTTGCAAAGAGGTAGTGAGAAATATTCTCACAATGTGACTGGTGATCCACCTCTGATCCAGGATCTGGATGGCTAGCCCCATGCTATCTCTGCGCAGTCTCTACATGGGCTCATGCTGCCTTTGCGTCACAGCTTGTAGGAGCTATGTTACCCTTCCAGCTGATAGGTTTTCTTGTTGGAACTTGACTCTCGAGCCCCTCCAGTCTCACACCTCGACTTCCGGCACCAGATCTCGACAACACCCAACAAAATTATGGGCTCCCTCTGAAGCACTGCACTACCTCTGTGTGGCATTGCGCTACTTCTTTGAACTTCTTTGTGCCTTCTCTGCCTTGCCCTCCCCAGATCTAGAAAACTCTCCTTCGGTCTACTATCCCTGCCCCTCACTGCAAGAATACCACTTGATCTCTCTCCGACAACTCAACACTGCTGCTCTTGAGAAATTCTCTCTCTTGATCTCATTATCTCAGTGTCTTCAGTGTGTTCTCCAAGTGCCCATCAAGCTCCTTATAATTTCTCGTCGGAGCACCAACGACCAAGATTAAAACATAATCAAAGGCTAATATTAATTGGGAGTTGATCCTCGTCTTCTTTTAGAAGACTCGCACTAGATTTAATTAATACCCTTTAATTAATCACATTTTGTAAGTTTAGACTTAGGAATACATTAATAATGATTAATTATTTTAATTAAACCATCTCTAGGTGGAATTTTCCCAAACTATTTCTTGGTATTGGAGAATTCATGTGTCTTAGCCTCTCAGCAAAATCTCTAGGCTAGAGAAAATCCGATGCTACAGAAATCAACACTCCCTCTTAGCGAGGAATGTGCTCTAGTGTTGCAACCCACTGAAGCATCACTCTATCTTTGCACCATCTCATGTTACACTATTGATGTCTAGTTGTTTCTGCCCACAAACCACTCCGCAAATTTGGTTGTTGCATCAATGATGTTGCTGGCCCTACTGAACTGCTGCCAACATTGCATTTTCACTGCAACCTTCTCCATATGTTGTTGTTGCAACTGCAATCATTGTAATGGAAAAGAATCCAAAATATTGAACCAACTGTGGTCAGTATGATGCATCCATCATCTGAGTTATGATTGTTGCTAGCCTCTGCATTGTCACTAAAGCCTCTATGTTGTTGATGACTCTGCATTGTGCAAACTGCATTGTTGCCAACTCTGCTTTGCATTGCTAGTCTCTCACCTTCTACTAGCTATTGTATATGTCACTCTGGCACCTAAATACACTAACTGCCACTGATTCATCCTACTACAATATGTCTTGGGATCCTGTAGCAAGGCACTGATTCATGAGTTGGACCTCTGCAAGAATCTTGCCCATCATATGGCTCTCTGGGGCTACAACTCTAGATCACCCCACCTCACCCCTGGAGGTAACTCGGCGATTATGGAAAACTCTTCCTCCAGTATGGTAGATAGCCTGTCAATCTCAACATATGCAGCATGTTGATCCTGCTTCTCCTCTTTTTCCTTCTTTCTGAGAGGACACTAAATATTGTAATGCCCCAGCTCACCACACTTGAAGAACTTTATCTTCGAAATGTCCTTCTTTCTTATGTGTTGCTCTTGATGCCCCTTAGATGTGAAGACCATGTCTTCCTCCTCCTTTACTTCTTCGTCCCACTTCTGTTGCTCGAACAACCAATGGTGTTTTCACTAGATCTCGCCTCATCTCCTCCTGTTGTAGATCATCCCACACACGTTCTCAATCTAGTAGTTTTTCTCTGCCTAGGATATTCTATATGAAAACTTGCCATTCTTTGGAAACGTTATTCATAGCTAATCATACAAACTCTGTAGGTTGGGGCATTGTCCCTACTAAAGCCAGTTGGTCCCGAAAATCCCAAAGCCTAGTAAGGAATGGGTCTATACGCTCCCCTTTCTACATCCTCGTGCATCTCAGCTTCTCCTCAAAATACATCTTCCGTTGCTCAAAAGATCCTTCGTACATCATAGCTAGTGCCTCCTACATCTATCGACTTGTATCTTTGCCATCTATGTGAGATAATATGTGATCTCAAACCCCATTGAGAATCAACCTCTTAGCTTTTTCCATATCCTTCTTGTACTTCTTAAGTAGATATGCATCTCCGGGTACAACTACCACACTATCGATATAAGTTTTGAGATCATGCTCATCTAGAAGGCAGGAAATTCTAGCCTTCCAAATCACATAGTTGGAGGCTTTGTCCAACCAATTTTGATCTCTCGGCCCAGCTGATTCCATCTCTCTTAAGATGTTGAATTCATCCTCTTCTCCTTTGTGTAACTGCTTCATAGCTATTTTCACTCCCTTTTGGAGTGAGAAATCCTGCACACAGCTACAGAATTCCCTCATTGTGTGCTCTTCCTTCCTCATGTTGCTATTTTCACTAGCAAACTGCTACAAAATCTGTGTTCCATCTGAAGATATTTTATACAATGAAACTGTTGCTACTCCCTCTCCCTTGGGTTCTCTTCTATCTGGAAATGCCAAATTTTTGAAGGCAAAAGGAAACTGCAACCTGTATAACTAGTTGCTCCTCACCCTAATTGTTATGGTTGACGTTCAATCCTTGTGTTATAACAACAATCTAGCCCCTCTAAATATGAAATTGTACATTTTTTCCTAAAGGACTGATACAGAGATCGAATTCATCCCCACGCCTAGCACATGAAACACATCATGGATCGGTATTTGCTTATTGTTCTCCCTCTAAATATAATATTCCCTTGTGCTATATGAGTGTAATTGGACTCGTTCCCCATCTAAATCTAGAACTTTGTGTCCTCCTCCTTATAGCTAGATAATTACTCCCTAACTCCTATCATGTGAAATTGAGTTCCATTGTCTATATAACATAAACCCTTTGAAGTTGAGCTAGTCAGGCAAGCAAACAAAGAAAACTCTTGATCCATCATGTTGGAGAGCTCATCTACATTTGCTGAAGTTGCAACCTACTTATTTGCCTTCTTCTTCCTCAATGGGAAATTGTTGACATAGTGGCCAAACTCATGATAGCCATATCACTTGGCCTTTAAAAGTTTCTTCTTCTTCTTTTCCTTATCCCCTTTCGAGACTTGTCCCTTTTTGGGACCCTTCTTCCTTTCCCTCCTAAGGCCGTGTTTTCTTTCTCCCTCTCAACCTTTTATGCCTTGTCTTTGTTGTTTCTCCCACTAACCAAGTTGAGCCTAAGCTCTTCATGAGTGAAATCGCTCCAAAGGTGTTCCCAATCTGGAAGTTTATCCCACCCATTAATTACTTGGAAAAAAACACCCCACTCCTTGGTAATACATTGAGTGTTATTCACACCACCTCATCATCATTGGGCTTGTCACCCACTACAATTAGCTCATTTATGGTAGGTCGAACTCTGGTGAGATATGAAGACATGTCTTCTCCCTTGTTCTGATGAATGGTCCTCAGCTTCTCCTTGAGAACCATTTTCATATTATTTATAGGATCCTGATACATTTTTACAATGGCATCCCACATTTCCTTCATAGTGTTATTCTCTGTGATATGTGGAATGATATGATCTCTCACTTTTTAGAGATGAATTATCTTTTCTTTGCAATTATCCCTCATGTATTCATTAGACTGGATGGGATATGTAGCTACAATAATAATGGTTGTAGAAAACTCCTTCAAACCATGTTCGTCCAATAGGAATAATATGCTTGTCTTCCAAATGCCAAAGTTGAAGTCTCCATCCAACCTATCCTGATCTCTCAATCCTACTGCGAGCATCTCTGGAAAACTGGAAATTCTGTGAACTCAAATAAACTATGAAATAACCTGAAGAATTAAACCTAGGTAAAACCCTTGTGTGTTTTCGCTTCTGGTACTCTACGCAGTTCCTCCTACTGCCATCAAATCTTCTCTGACGCCATGTGAAATTTTTAATTAATTTTTGCAATTATTGGTTATTATTCTCCTACCTTTTCATATTATTTGTCAACTGCAATTAACTTGTAGTAAATATTGAATAAAATACAATTGTAACTTCATAAATAAATAGATTCTATAGGAACTGAGAAATATATGCACACACACACACAACTAATGAACACCATTCTTTTCGCATAAATGTCCCTCGGAAAACCTCGAAGGGAAAACCAGTTTAGCATATGAGGATTTTATTATTAATTTTTTAGCAAAAATATTACAACTGCTTTCCTAGCACAAGAAAAAATATGGAAAAAAAATATTTCTTCACTTCTACAAGACACCTCTGACCTCCTAGAAACTAAACAACCCACCAAAATCAATATGGCCTCCCTCTGAAACTAATTTTGGCTCACACCTGCTGCTTGGTTGAGAAACATAGCCCCTATATAAACTCACATTAGTTGGGCAAATAAACATGGCCTCCGCTATAAAATCTTGTCTCCTCTGGCAAATCAATCCTCCTATGCAAATTCATTTCTCTTCTACAATTTTTCTTGTCTCAGAATTTCTCCTCACTCAGTAATTCACACTTCTAATATGGGTAATTTACACCCCATCTGGAGCAACTCACACTGCTGGAAAATCGGCCTCTCACTGCAGAAAAATCAATCTCCTAATTTCCCTGTAAATCTTTGTGAAGAATCTCTTCGGCAATCTCTGTTAAAACCCCTACTGCAGATGTCCATGTGCTTCCTCTGTGCCCTTTCTCTCACTGCAAATTTGTGTCTTTGTGTCTTCTCCAAATGCTTATCGATTTACTCTTATAATCTATCATTAATGAATCATTGACCATGATCTAATCACAATTGATGGCTAATATTGACCCTATCAATTGACTCTTCCATAAGTCTCTAGAGGAAAATTGATTTACCCCAGTTAATATTCATTAATTAAGATATTTAACTAAGTTAAACTTAGCAAATTTTAATTAACTGCTTAGTTAAATCTAATCAAGACCTTTTCTCATGAAACCAATTCTAGGTATTAGAGAAAATGTGTTTCCTAGCCTCATAGACAATCTGAGACTAGAACACTTGTTTGAGCTGCACAAACTAACAATATATTCGCAGGTTATCATGAAGCTGGTGTTGGAGATGCTAGATCCATTTAACAATTTTGGTTGCTTGATTTGTTTCAGCGTGAGCATGGGAATACTTTCTTAGTGAAGATGTAGTCAAGAAAGTAGCATCCATAGGGGCCACTAGATGGAACCTCGAACACATCTCAAAATAGTTATGGGCAATAGAGTTGTACATAGCTCTATTATATCCGTGTTGAATATTTGAAATGTTATCAGCCCATGTATGTGGATGTTTCACCTGGAAATGTAGAGGCACCCTTGTAGGTGAGGTGAATATTTCTTTGAACCCTTCTACAAGCTTGTCCACTTGATTATGTTCTGTAGAGAGAGATTGCATTGAAGATATGGTGGTTGCAATGACTTCTTGTTCACCTTCTCACTGAACCATGGAGAGGGAAAACTTGGCATTATGAGAGACTACCTGTTTCCATTGTTTTGATAAGAATAATGTATTTGTAGTAGTTGGAAGTCAAGAATAATGTATTTGGCTCAAGAGTCCCCTCTCAAAAGTCCTTTACCTCACCAAACTCACTATAGATCGTAGTCACTACTCTAACATAAACTCATCCATCCAACAGTAGGGTAAATAAAAAGTCATTTCTCCTATGGCTTGTCCCTTCTTTTATAGGAGTCCTCATAGGTGACACTTGGTCTTTCATGCATAATTAATTATTTTTAATAATCCAATAGTTTGATTATTCACCCACCCATGTGTCACTCTCTCATCAAGGATCTCCAAAATTCTTTACTTAAATTTTAATTTAAAAATAATATTTTTCCTCACCTCAACAATATTCCTATTTCTTCTCCTAGTTGTCTCTTGATCCCCCTTTTTACTCCTTAATTTGAGTTCATTATTGAAGTCAATTGTAAGTCAAGATCTGATCCCCTATCTACTCCTTATTTTAACTCAAGTTATCTCTTAGATGGATATTCTTATGTTGGTTGTTGCCACATGGAGGTTCTCTAAATTTCTCTAAAATTTAATTTATTAATCTTATTTTAATTCACCATCCTCTTCTCTTAATTAGGTTTAACTATTTTAAGATTAATATTTATCCTTACATTTATGTCCTGTTTTCCCATTTTTACCTAATTAAACTACATTATCTACCTAATATTTTCCAACATGGGGAGGGTAGGGTTTTTAAGGTAAAATATTTTATTTCTTCCTATGATCCTCTTAACCCAAGTTTTATTCTTGATTTAGTTACCTCGGTTTCTAACATCATTTAATGTTGATGTGAATTTACCCAGTTTTCATATCTTGATTATATTTATTAATTTATTTATTTTTAATGATTTCAAGAGTGCCAAGTTTGGTCGTGCCCTTCAAGAACTTTCCTTGAAGTTCGAAGGGTGTCACGCCTAACATTTTATTTGCGATGCCAAGGGTGCCATGTTGGTCGTGCCCTTCAAGAAATTCCCTTGAAGTTCTAAGGGTGCCATGACACTTTCCCTTCAAGCATTCAGTGGCTACGAGGGGAAAGTATAGGTGCAATGACAAAGACCACTATCATCTGTTATGTTGCCTGCTATAGTGAGACTAACGGTGTAGGGGATCAAGGAATTCGCCTTGATGCACGCCCCCGGTAAAATCCTCATGAGCGACCCAAATTTGGGACCTGCCCTCATGACATCGTGATCTTCAAGACAAAGGTGTTTCAATCTTTCCAGCCCAAGTCACGGCGGGAGTATTAGTGGGTGAGATCAGGGACACTGCCCCACCCCTCCCATGCAGTTCCATCCAATTGTACAACCCCATCACCCATATGTGAGTCATTCGGCCAAGCAACTAATTTGTGCCTGCAACCACTAACATATCAATAGAATATAGATAAACATATATAGCAGGTTTCAAAACTGACTTAGAATTTCAAAGATAAAATAATATAAATTTTCATCAAACCAGGTGTTGTCAAATCATCATATGCGAGTGCCTCTGATGGTTTCCTACCATACTCAATAATCATCAGTAACAAGGTTTCTCAGTGTTATTCATTGTCATAATAGCATCATTAACATCACCTAATCATTCACATCACTAACATCACCTAGTTGATTGCATCATTGTTCATTGTGAACCATAACTAATGCAAGTAGGTAAAATAGGGGACACATCCATCATGGCTATCATCATCATACCATCAATGGAAACATACATATCCATTAAAGCTATCAACATTGTAACCTTAATAGAAAACTTACCTATCCATCAAAGTTATCATCATCATGATATTGATAGAGAGCATACATATCCTTTACTGCTATCATCATCATAAATTCAATAGAGACCAAACATAACCATTTATGCTACAATCATCATAGTATCAATAGAGAACATGCATAACTATTAATGCTACAATCATCATAATACCAATAGAGAACATGCATAACCATTAATGCTACAATCATCATAATACCAATAGATAACATACATAACCATTAATGTTATCTTCATCATAATATCAATGGAGAATATACATAAACATCACAACCACTAATAATAGAATCATGTGTCTGGATCCTCAACTTGAGGTCATCAAAGAATAAAGTGTGGTCCTTAGGGCTAAATAAATGTTAATGTCATATCAATGTCAGTCGACTAGAGTGGGGCACTACACTAGCCTTTTTTGCTTTTGACTTGGGCTAGTTTTCTTTCAGTAGGCTCTCCTTGCTTTATCCCTTTTTCTATGATTAAGGGCCTCTTTTTTATGGCTTTTGTTGTATTGGATTTGTAAAAACAAATACCCACTTATTCCTTTTCTACAATTTCTATTGTAGTTTGATAGAATTTCAATAAGTGACTACTAATGAGGATATGTCAAGGAAATTCATATTTGTTTGGATGCATTTATGTAAGCCACTTCAATGCTTTAAAACCAAGTGTGGCTCACAGTCTTTAATTCTTAACTTTGAGTGGAATATATGGAAAAAATTGGTGTACTCTAACATTGTCTAGTCTCTCTCTTGTTGCAGAGTCATCCATATCATGTATTGGTCATCATAGTTCCCTACAGGGTAGAATTCATCCTTGAGCGCATCAAAAAAGCATCACAAGTGGGGCCTGCATTAAGTATCACATACTCATCTTCATTGTATCTCTTCTAGCAACCTTCCCACCAATCTTTGACATGGGGAAGGGCTTTCAGGATCACAAAGTGATCTTCTCATTATCGGAAAATATTTGGACAAAGTAATAGCCCTCTAACATATTTAACCATTTCTACAAAGAATCCTTAATTATTTTTCCTTCAAATAAGGGGATATCCAAGTTAACTTGTATCTTGAAGGGTGTCGCACCTCCAAAATTTTCACTTGTTGAGGGTGTCTTGGTCGTTGTTGGAAACCATCGAAGAATCTAGGAAAAATTGTCATCATCTCCTCTACCACACAAGTTCTTCCTCGAGAAACAACTTGATAGGATCTCCTACTCTCCCATCTCTCTGTCTTCTTCCATGGGAGGTTGCTTGGGCTGGTGAGAGTCGTTTTCCTCGAGTGAAACTAGTTTGAGATTCAACACTTTATACCCTAACGTTGTCGGAGGCATGCACTGGGAGGAAATGAGGAGTAGATTGCTTTGATAGCTCTGATCTAGGATATCTAAGAAATGAGAATAAATAATGACAATAGAAAATGTCACAATTTCATAAAGAAATGATGTAGAGGAAAAAAATGATACGAAAAGAGCTTAATTATTTTTATTAAATGGTAAAATGTCATAGGGGTACATCATGAGAAACTCCATGGATTTTATAATGGCAAAGGCTCATATTTATATTATTTTATGGTGTCTTTTTCACCTAGAGTCATGCACTTTTATTATATTTCAAATACCACATGTAAATACTATGGATGAATACCATCAATCAATATGGTAAAACTAATGAATGGTTGTATATAGTAAAAGCTAATTGCATGGTTAGTTTTTAATTTTATTTTCTTCCACATTTAAAATACCATAGGAGGATACCATGGTTTACCAAAACCATGAGCTCGTAAACCACTAATAGTAGAAAACAATTATTGACCATAACGATTCACCGACATCCTCCTAGACTATGAAGACACCTTCAAAACCTTCAAAATGATGTTAAATAACCTTAGGAAGCAAAAAACAAGAGGATTGTTTCCTTGGGCTATAGATTAGTAGTATGGCACAAATCCCATCATATATAAATTGTCGTGGATATTCCACTGGACAGTTCATCACAACAAATCTAATAAAATTATATTTAAAATCTGAATTCTACACTATTACAATTCTATTTCTTTTTATATTTCTAGATCTGTAGAACATTGTTAATAGTGCATGCAAGAGAATTAAAAATTATGCAGAAAATAGAGAACCACATCCAACAAGTGCCTCAAAAATGATTATGCAAATTAATGGGACACAAAACAAAAATGTACAATAAAAACCAACTTTATAAGAACCGATAGGATTTAGTATGATGATGTCAACCATGGGGAATGATTCGCCATTTTTGGAGTAAAAATGTAATTAAAAAAAAACTACTTTTTCAACTCGTATTTTCAACTTATCTCCCTATGATTTTACTCAAATTTCGAGTGAGAGCACTCGTTAGATGCAGAATTTAATTTTGCATCCAAAGAATGGCCATGTTGCATACTTTCAATGGACCCTACTACATGAAAAATGACCCTTAAATAATTCAATAACAACTAGAACTTGGAAAATGACCCTTATGAGGACAAGGACCTAGAAGAAAATATATAAACATAAATGAACATCAACACCAAGCGCCATGTCGTCATTTGAAGGAACAAAAGAAAAAGGGAGTCAGCTTACTCAAGCTCCAAAACAAGAATTATACCATGCACACAAGTCAATTAAAGTAATTAATGATCCTTGGTTTAGAAATTAGGCCTACACATATCCACACTAAAATACTTACATACATCACCATTATCCCATAAAATTGCGAAGATAATCCTCCCAATGGTTCAAAATTGTTGTAGTGTTTTCTTCTCAAAGATGTACGAAAAGAACCCACTTAAGATTGTGGATGACAAACAAGTTCAACAATATAAATAGCTGCTAAACATTATAGATCTGCATCAACTGATAGAAACAAAACCTGCCAAAATTCTAATCCATACCACAATCATAGTTAAACAACAAAAATAAATAGTAATAACTCCAATCATCCAATCGAAACTAGATATACAAAGAATAGTTTTTCTTATAACACTTGTGAAGGGAACAAATAGATGTTACCAGTCCCCCTCTATGGGATGGGTTCTTGGCTATCCTCAAATGTCTTCAATTTGTGTAGAGTCTCTCTCCTCTATAATGTATAAACCCAGCAAAAATATGGTGTGCGACAATGAAAATAATCAAAGTTACAATAGTGAGTGCAACAATGAAAATAATCAAAAGTGAATAATTAATGAAAAATATTTCTATTTATAACAAAATATTGAGTTATCCTCAAATAATGAGCAATAATAAAATATTATTAACCCCATTCTTGGAATAACCACTTGGAATATTTTATTATAGTTGGTTAGGAGGGAAAAAATTGAAACTTTTATTTAGAAATAATAAATAAATAAATTATTTATTTATCATCTCAAGGAATTCGTTAAGTAATAATAAACAAATAATAATTTATTTAATTATTCCTAATGGATTTAGTCAAATTTGACAAAGAATAGTAATTAATTAGTGATTAATTAATTATTTTTTAGAGAAAAATAAGATAATTAATGATTTATCTGTTTACTTTTCATGATTGGGTCAAATATGACAAGGAATAATAATTGAACAATAGTTTAATTAATTATTCCTAGAAGAAAATCAAATAAATAGTGATTTATTTAATTATTTTTCATGGGCTTTACTATAAATTACTTAACAAAGGTGGTTTATTAAGTAATTTCTCACAGTGAAAGTAATTTTACTATGGTAAAATTGGTTTTACATGGTGTACTTCGATCCATCTAGTAAATTAAGCTAGATGATCAATTTTTTGGTGATAGCAGATTTCCCCCCAACGTATGAGTGTTAGGAGCAAAACGTATGACTGAAGTACGTTGTAAAGACACAATCACTAGACAACATAGGGGAGTCATAGAGAGAGAACAATAAAGTTAAAGTGAAAGAGGATAGGGACAGAGGGGGCGAGACTAATGAAATTCTCCTTTTATGTTATGGTACTAGACCTCAATGAGGTGGGGGAGGCATACCCATACCCTCCAAGGTAACTTAGTACAAAAATAATGGTGTGCCCTGAAACATAAAACTGAGCAATGAAGTACATGTTGAATGGTACATGACATGCTGGCATAACAGAGCCAGAAAATAATACAGTGTATCCCATATACATAATGCACCTGGAAAAACATGAACCGTGATTGAATACAATAATACCTAAGTACGTGACATATAATGGCCCTTCCCTCAAAAAATGGGTGGGAGGGAGGGTAGAAAAACCGAAGAAGCCCTGTTGAACAAGGAAGGGCTCTGCAAAACTGGATGGATCATCTGAAGGAGACGTACATGTTATGAACACTATGATAGGGAGCAACCAAACCCATCAACTCTGCGGAACTACATATGAGGTTGTAGCATAATAAGAATGCATATGGGCATGGGCTACCTGAAAGACCACCCCCTCATTAGGTCTGAAACATCTCACACACTCAAGAATCACTGGTACAATCTGCTACATCATTGGACCATCAGGTGTATGAATCACGAACATGAAACGACCAAGTCAAAGGGAAATAATGAGTCCCTTTGCTCGATCTGAGGCGCCGAACAAGAATGGAAGCCTGAACAAAGATACACCGCCCTCTAGGTCATTCTTCTGGAATAAATGAGTTGATGTCGATAGAATAGGGCCCGCAATAGACGAGGCAATCAGGGTCCGCAATAGACGAGGCAATCAGGATCCTCAACTAAGGAACGAGGGAAAATAGTAATGTGACTAATGGACTAATACCAGCGATAATGGGAAAAGTGGTACTGAGGAAAAAATAGACGACTTCCCTTATCAGAGCATAAAGTGCATGGTTGACCTAGAAGCCACTAACTCAACTCCGGAGGGGATGGGGACAGTATGATTGGGGGCCAAAATGGGCAACACAAGATGAACGGTATGAAAATATGGATGGAATATTGTGACATGATATAATGGGACGTGAAACAGACTCCATGGATGCAAGGGTGACTCATCACGGATGCTCTGAACAAGGGTGACTTGATGACGTTGCCACACAGAATAGGCCCGGTGGGGACCATCAAAACATGAGTAAATGATGGTTACTCATGATGAAAATTGACACATGGTATGACAAGTATTAAGAGGAGGTGGACCTCAAAATACAAGTGTCCCTTTACGAAGCAATTTGATTTTGAGATGCGGCGAAGTGCCCCTTCTTGGAAAAATGGCTTCCTGGTGAAGCGTCAAATCATCAAATACTGAGGAGGACCCAATATAAAGATCGATGAGATATTTCCAACGGTGCTGAAGGTTTGTCAAACTGAGGTACGGTTTGGTTGCAAAGGGAAATAGAAAAATTGTGGATTTTTCTATGAAATGACATTTTCCCTCCAATTTGGATTTATTTGCTAAGTGAGCTGTGGTGAATTTTGAGAGGAGGAAAATGCCCTAAATCTTGTGGAGATCGTAGTGGAAAAACCGACCATCGGAATTAGGGTATGCAACTTTCAGGTAGGTGGCCTTACTCGTCTCTTCAATTTCAGTGGTTTATTTCCTGATTTTTAGCACCCGACAGCTCCCTGGGAGACCCCTACTCTTCTTCACAGTTGCATCGCACTTTTTGGGCCTAGAAGTGCGAACCAGATCGAAGGAAACAAATGGAAACCTACGAGATTGCACTTTCTGGGCAGAAAACTATGATTTGGGGTTAAAAAGAGGGTGGTTTGTTGGCATGGTGGGGATTGTAGGTTGATTAGTGTAGACCAGTGTTTTCTTCTCTGAACTGACAAGACATGTGGTGTTTTACAGGCATGGCGGAGCTGAAAATCAACTAGCGTGAACAAGAATTAGATACCCTTCGATCAGAGATCCAGAGGGATCAGGGGGTTCGAGGGGCATTGGCTCGTTATGGGGTTCTCAAGTTGGTAGAACCCATTGATGAGGGCAAGTGACCCCTTGCTATCGAGAATTGTGATCTATTTGGATCTAGACTAGGAGGTCTTTGTCGTGTAGGGGAAAAAGATTGAGCTCACATTACACGATATTTATTTCTTGACCGAAAAACCTCCCCTCAGAGTGGTGGGGGATATTCTTACGGTGTTTCCTGGTGGGAGGAACATTACTGAGTTTGTGGAGTGCCATTATCCACGGGATGTATGTGTCAAGGGCACGACTATCCCAATCGGTGAGCTAGAGTAGCTAGAGACACGGGTTGTTGTCGCAGCTGTGCTACGGGTCTTGGGCAGCCAAGTGTTCCACCACATCACTGGTGGGCAGATGATGTTTGTTAAGAGTGTTTTGGTTGGGACCTACTATGCTTGGGCCCAGATGATGTTGTCATCAGTGAAACGATAGTTAAGTATTTGCAGGAAGCAGGTGAACTATGACTGTGATTTTGGTACAGTATTGTGTGCATTCTTCTTTGATAAGATACCCACCATCCATCCTCATGTACAGACCCGAGATGGGGGCCCACAGGAGCCCAAGATGCATCGATGGAGGCAACTATTATGGAGAGGGGGAGGGGGAGTCAAACGGGTGTTCCGACCCAATATTTTCGCAAATGGGATCAGATGCCCCTCTATATTGACGATTACCCTTATAGCGGGATGAACTATAAGGGAGATCCTAACTTGTCACTTCTGCCCAGGGGAGCGTGGGGGCCAAACGATAAGCATTAAGTTGCTATTTTTAATGGCGCATTTCATATTTTTATCACATGTATATAGTATTGAGTGTAAAATATGTTGTATGCAAACATAGCACTGGTAAAACCGGCAGGATATACAGGACAAGCCGCAGCGCCTGGGGCTACAGATCTAATCCGGATTTAAACAGGAACGCAGCAAATTATAGAGATAACCATATACACAAAGATGCAGCGGAAATAATACTTCATTTCATTAATGGAAAATACTGAAATATGCTTACAACCAGAAATGGAAATAAACCAGCTAGGGCGATGGTAGCTTATCTCTGAGAAGAGATGTGATGGCTACATGCCTCTGAACTGTGTTACAATGAGGCTCGAAGGCCTATTTATTGTTGAGAAACAATGGAAAGCCCTTAACATTTCAAAACCTAACCCTAGGAGATGAAACGCCAAACTGTGGGCCCCGTTTGGGGGTAAATTGGTACATCAATTTCCCGGGGTCGTAACTTTGGCATATGATCTATGTTTGACGCGTACAATAGCTCATTAGAAAGATCTATCTGAGCACTATCATTGTTGGAACAGGCAACATTCATGTTGCCCCCGGATTCCCCAAAAAACGTCGTTTAGGGCCTCAAAACGGCTCCGGAAGTTCAGGACCCGAAAAACTGCTAAAAATAGTAAGTTATGCTACAATTAAGGAAACTGAAAATGCTGAGAAAGACAATGATGGGGGTTCAGGTGGACTTGGCAGGTGGCCACCAATATCCACCTGGAGCATTCCTCCCCCCTTAGGAAGCAATGGTCCCAATTGCGTTGAGCTCCTCCATGAGATGAGGAAACTTCTGCTGAACTTGTTCACTGGTGAGCCACTTGCCCTGCTGAAGGAGTTGGCCTGTTTTGACAACTCGATACAGTTGGATATTCTGTTGGCGAGTGTTCTTGATCTGTGTGTCCATGATCTGATCAGTTGCAGCTTGTTCCATGCAATCTGGATTTAATTCTGTGGGTTTGAGCTGTTCTGCAATGTCGGATGTGTCTAGCAATGGTGGAAAGTATGGCCGAAGGCGGTCCACATTGAACACTGGGTGCAGGCCAAGGAATGGGGGAATGCTGAGCTCAAATGCATTGTCTCCCATGGCCTTAGTAATGGTGTAAGGACCATATCGGAGTGGTCTCAATTTCCGATAGGCTCCAGTAAGGCGTTCCTTCTGCAAATGCAACCAGACTTTGTCGCCCACCTGAAACTTGTGTGGCACCCGATGTTGATCATGTCGCTGCTTGTACTTGGCATTTGATTTCTCAAGAATGTCATGGACCTGCTGGCGAATATGTTGGATGCGCTCAATGAAGCTGGTGGCCTTATCTGTTTCGGACTGGACATGAGCTGAATTCATGTGAGTAGCTGCAAGTGGCATGGCCACATCAATGGGGCATAGTGGCTGGAATCCCAAACCCACCTGAAAAGGGCTATGGCCAGTGGAGCTGTGAAGAGCTCGGTTGTAGCTGTGCTGAACATAGGGGAGGCTCTCGTCCCATGTGCGTGGATGCTTTGAGTTATACATGCACAGAATCTGCACAATCATCCTATTGACAACCTCTGTCTGGCCATCAGTTTGAGGATGGAAGGCTGTGGACTTCGTGAGTTTGGTGTCCAGCATTGACCAGAGACTGGACCAAAATGTGCTGAGAAACCGACTGTCCCGATCTGAGATGATAGACTGTGGGATCCCAAAGTGCACCCACACTCGTTCAAAGAAGAGTTTAGCAGTGGCTTCTGCTGCGATATTCTTCTTGCAGGCCATCATAATGGCCATCTTCGAGAACCTATCGACGACCACAAAAACACAGTCATTTCCATGTTTAGTGGAAGGAAGGCCTGACATGTAATCCATGGAGATGGATTCCCAAGGTCGACTAGGGGTAGGCAACGGGGTATAGAGGTCGTGCTTCTTAATGGTCGGTTTGGCAATGGCACAGGCAGTACATGATCGGATGTACTTCCCAACATCCTGTCGAAGATTCGGCCAATAGAAATAATTTTGCAGTACTGCCACTGTTTTCTCGACCCCGAAATGCCCAGCAGCCCGACTGTAGTGTGCTTCCCAAATCATCTTGGCACGCTCGCTTGAAGGAACACAAAGGTGACCAAGGTGGCATAATAGGGCATCCTGGAGGTGAAAATCTACAACATGCCGACCCTCCAAGAGTGTCTGGTATGTGTGGCCGAATTCTGGGTCGCTTTTGTAGAGAAGTGGCCAATCAGAAGTCTCGTGCCCACAACAGTTGAGCACGGTGGTTAGCGCCATGATCGGTGGTCGACTGAGGCAATCTGCAACATTATTGGTGCTGCCCTTTTTATACTTGATATTCAAGTGAAACTGTTGCAGGTATGTAGACCACTTCTGATGGCAATCATTCTGCAATTTCCCTTGGGTCTGTATGAACTGCAGAGGTCGGTGGTCTGTGTGGATGACTGTTTCCTTCCCCAAAATGTAATGCTTCCATTGTCGGCAGGCATGTACAATGGAATACATCTCTTTATCATAAGTGGGGTACTTTCGGACTGTGTCTGAAAGTGTTTCACTGTGATATGCCACTGGATGTCCATGTTGAGTAAGGATTGCCCCAATAGCATAGTCAGAGGCATCTGTCTCGACCTCAAATGGTTGTTGTAAATCTGGTAACGCGAGCACTGGTGCCGTGCAGAGGCGATCCTTCAACTCCCTGAATGCCTTCTGTTGAGATTCAGACCAAAAGAATTTTGCTTTCGCCCCGCCCTTGGTGACTTCACTCAAGGGCCAAGGAATATGAGAAAACCCAAACACAAACCTGCGGTAGAAGTTGGCAAGACCTAGAAAGCTGCGGAGCTCTGTTAGAGTGGTTGGAGAGGGCCAATCCCGAATGACTTGGATCTTGGCTGGATCTACATGCACCCCCTGTTCATCAATGATGTATCCCAGATACTGAACCTGGGTCATACCAAAAGTGCATTTCTCCAAATTGGCACATAGCTTGTGTTGCCGCAGTGTTTGGAGAACCTGTCGGATGTGGTGGAGGTGCTCTTCCCAACTCTGGCTGAAGATCAGAATGTCATCCAAGTATACTACTACAAAGGAGTTGGTGAATGGCCGCAAGATGTCATCCATTAGCCTCATAAAGGTTGCAGGAGCATTCGTCAATCCGAAAGGCATGACCAACCATTCGAAGAGGCCCTCCTTGGATTTGAAGGCAGTCTTCCACACATCGGAGGGTTCGATTGGTACCTGGTGATATCCTAACTTCAGATTTATCTTGCTGAAATATTTCGCCCCCTTTAGTTGGTCTAGGAGGTCATCAATCCGCGGGATCGGGTACCTATTACGGACAGTGATCTTGTTCAGCACCCGATAGTCAATACAGAGTCTCCACATCCCATCCTTCTTTTGTACCGACACGATCGGACTCCCACAGGGCAATGAACTCGGACGGATGTGACCTTTCTGCAGGAGCTCCTGAATCTGCCTCTTGATTTCATCGTTCTCCAGAACGGAGCGCCGATAAATTGGTCCATTGGGTAGCGGCGCACCTGGGGTCAGATCAATGGAGTGCTTGACTTGACAGTGCAGAGGAACCCCTGCCGGGGAGGTAAAGATGTCCTCGTACTCCTCCACAATCTTGTCCATCTGTAATTGTCGTGCAGAGGAACCCCGTTTTGAGGCCGCGACCACTGTCTTCTTCTTTCCTTGAGGGCGTATCATCAGGAAAACAAATTTCCTGGTTTTGGAAATGATCTTACTGCATTGTTTTGCAGTAATCAAAGAGATGGCGGCAGGTGGTGCTACCTCTGGTATCCTGAACAACTTATTTCCCAATGTAATAATGACAGCACGGGGCCTTGATTCATACACAGCATGTCGCTTCCACAAGTATGGTTGTCCTAGTAATACATCACAAACTTCAAGGGGAGAAATGTCACACAATACCTCATCCATGAAGGGCTTGATGTTGAATGGAAGGCGACACTGTTGGCTCACGCGAAGATCTCGTCCTTGGTGAAGCCACCTAATGGTGTATGGTTGTGGATGTGCTGTGGTCGGTAAGCCCAACCGCTTCACGACCTCTGCCGAAATGAGGTTCTTTTGACTCCCGCTATCAACAATGAACTGTATCGAGGAGCCCTTTACCCACATCTGGGATTGGAAGAGACAATCCTCCTCCTCTGGATCTTCGAGTTCATTTTTCTGGATCTTTCCGGTAGCAATAGTGGCGTTGGGATCTGCATCAATGATCTGCTTCCCTTTTTCGTACCCCTTATCGGGTTCTGACTCAGAGTCGGAACATGCATTTGATTCTAAAACCTTTAACTCAGCCACCAGTGACTGCTTGGCCCGACACTCACTTGTGTTGTGAGTGGAGCTCTTATGGAACTCGCACCATTTTCCAGTGTCCTTTCTCGGCATCGCGGCGCTATTCTTTGCTTGCAGCTTCGGCTGGTTGTCTTGGGTTGTCCCGCCTTGGCTTTGTCCTTTGTTCTGTGGTTTAGGGGCACCTTTCCCCTTTGGATTCGTAGATCCAAAGACTCGCTTCTTTTGTTTAAACTTCTGCTCGACCTTGACGGCATATCGGTATGCTGCGCCGAGCGAGGGGATGTTTAGGAATTGTATTTCTTCCTGGATGTACTTGTGCAGGCAACCACGGTATTTGAGTATCAAATGTTGCTCTGAATCCTTGATACCCAACTTTGTGCGAAGGGTATGGAAAAGATTGGTGAACTCCGGCACGTCTTGGTCCCTTCCCTGCCGCAGCGTGGTCCACTTTATGTATTCATCCTCATAGCTTCCGATAGGGTAGTACTGCTCCTTGATGGCATCCCAGAACGAATCCCAGGTGGGTGCGGCTGAAAATAGTGAGCTAGTACTTTCATCCTTCTGCTCGCAGTTGGTTTCCCACCAGTCCTTGACGTGGGGGGCTGCTTTGAGAAGAGCAAAAACAATATTTTCCCGACTCGAAAATTCATGAACAGAAAAATAACCCTCTAGCAGATTTAACCATCTATCTACGGCATCTGCGTCTATCTGACCCTCGAATATGGGGATTTCAAAATTAACTTGTACCTTAAAGGGTGTGGCGTTTCCATAGTAGCTGCTGGAAGTCGATGCGTTGCTTCTGGGTAGCCGCTGAAGGATCTGGGAAAAGTTGTCCATCATCGCGTTCCGTTGTTGCTCAAGGGCTTCTTCGAGCAAGATTTTGATGGGATCTCCTGCCCCCTCATCTTTCTTCTCGTCCTCCATGGGAGGCCGTCGGGATTTGCGAGGCTAGTCTTGCAAAGGTTCAACTAGTTCAAGCCCTAACTCCTTATATCCCGACCTTGTTGGGGACATGCAAAGAAAAACAGAGAAAAAGCAGACCGCTCTGATACCACTGATCCGGATTTAAACAGGAACGCAACAAATTACAGAGATAACCATATACACAAAGATGCAGCGGAAATAATACTTCATTTCATTAATGGAAAATACTGAAATATGCTTACAACCAGAAATGGAAATAAACCAGCTAAGGCGATGGTAGCTTATCTCTGAGAAGAGATGTGATGAATACATGCCTCTGAACTGTGTTACAATGAGGCTCGAAGGCCTATTTATTGTTGAGAAACAATGGAAAACCCTTAACATTCCAAAACCTAACCCTAGGAGATGAAACGCCAAACTGTGGGCCCCGTTTGGGGGTAAATTGGTACATCAATTTCCCGGGGTCATAACTTTGGCATATGATCTCCGTTTGACGCATACAATAGCTCATTAGAAAGATCTATCCGAGCACTATCATTGTTGGAACGGGCAACATCCATGTTTCCCCCGGATTCCCCAAAAAACATTGTTTAGGGCCTCAAAACGGCTCCGGAAGTTCAGGACCCGAAAAACTGCTAAAAATAGTAAGTTGTGCTACAATTAAGGAAACTGAAAATGCTGAGAAAGACAATGGTGGGGGTCCAGGTGGACTTGGCAGGTGGCCACCAATATCCACCTGGATCAAGATCAGGGAACATCTTCGTCGCGTCAAGGCCCAAAGGAGAGTGCACTACTCATTGATCTACATCGTAGATGTGAGGTACTTTTCACTGGAGTTTCAGAGCGTGAATGGCATGAGTTAGACGATCGATACACAGATGAGTGTACCGACCTTCCCTCAAAGTAGTGAGGTATCATGAGGCACATGGCAATGGTTGGTCAGGCAGTACACGATCTATGTGCAGGTGGAGCAGAGCCTTTGGTGCGAGATCCATCGGACAGTGACTATATATAGGGACATCCGGGTCCCTTTGATTGTGATTTTTGTAACATGTTATGGGCATGTCTGATGTATTTAGAGCTATGGGCTCCAAACACTTATATGTTACATAATATGATTATGCATTTTATATGACAATGATGGTTCGCCATGTAGGTCTTAATCCCATACAGAAATTACCTGCATACGAATTCTAAAACACATAAAATAAACAATGCGAGATCATAACACATAAAACACATATACACAGAGATTTTCCCCTGGATCCTAAAACCGAGACTACCAGTTTGATTTTTCATTATACTCCTTTCAATGTTACAGTACATATTTATACATGTCGAAGCATCCAATACCATGGACTGAAAAACCATCGCATCCAAAACCATGGACCGAAAAACCATCGCGTCCGAAACCATGTGCGAAAATCATGCACAAAACCATAGGTGGGTCCGCCCAACCTAACATATGGTCCAAAACCAAAATTTTCTGGGGCGCTGCCCTGGACCCCATAAAGTGGGGTTATGGGTACCCCTCAAACCCCCTGTGACCTCCCCCCCTCTAACCCCCAGTTAACTACATGGGCTAGTCGTGGAAAGAATATAACACAACCCAACATTCTCCCACTTGTTGTTTTCTTTCCACAGGGGGCCACAAGAGAGCTTAGTCATTTATCCAGCCCTACAACGCCCATTGTTTCTCTACACCAACAGAACTTCTCAGAGCTCACAGATTTTGTCAATGCATCTGCAGTATTCTTCGAAGTGTGCACCTTTACCAGCAAAACCTTTTTGTCTTCTATCATATCCCTCACAAAGTGATACTGAACATCAATGTGCTTTATCTTTGAATGATATGCAGGGTTCTTTGCCAAGAAAATTACACTTTGGCTGTCACAGTCTATCCTTGTAGCTTCTTGTACTAACCCCATTCTTGAACACAATCTCTGCAACCAAATTGCTTCCTTTTTTGCATGAGTGGCTGCCATGTATTCTGCCTCTATAGTTGATAGTGCCACCAGAGCTTGTTTCTTACTCATCCAACTAACTGCACCTCCAAATAGGTTAAACACATACCCACTTGTAGATCTTCTCTGATCCAAATCTCCAGCCCAATCTGCATCAGCAAAGCCAAGAATATCCAACACTCTATCCAATCCTAGTCTTCCTTGCTAGCACAAACCATAATCACTAGTGCCACCAAATACCTGACAACCCACTTCACTGTTGTCCAATGCTCCTTTCCTGGTTTTGACATAAACCTGCTCAATACTCCCATTGCATGTGCAATGTCTAGTCTAATACAGACCATTGCATACATCAAGCTACCGATTGCACTTACATATGGAACACGGGACATGTCCTCTTCCTCTTCTTGTGTCTTGGGACATTGTTTAGCAGATAACCTCACACCTACAGGAATAGGAACCTTCTCTGGTTTACTATCCTGCATATTAAACCTCTGCAATATTGTCTCGACATACTTCCTCTGGTTTAACCAGAGCTTGCTCTTTGCCTGATCTCTTTTAATTTCCATGCCCAAAATATAGTTTGCAACACCAAGATCTTTCATGTCGAATTTGGAGGACAATTGGATCTTCAAATCCTAGATAAATTCTTTGTCATTTCCAACCAGCATCATATCATCCACATACAAGATTAGATAAATAAAATGGTCACCAATTAATTTAAAATACACACAGTGATCTGCTTTGCTTCTGATGAAGCCAAGTCCCCGTATAAATGTATCAAATTTCCGATACCACATCCTTGGTGATTGTTTTAACCCATACAGAGACTTCTTTAACTTGCATACCAGTTCTTTCTTACCCTTCACTGCAAAGCCTTTAGGTTGCTTCATGTAGATAACCTCTTCCAAATCCCCATGAAGAAATGTTATCTTCACATCCATCTGTTCTACCTCAAAATCAAAAGCATCAACAACAGATAAAAGTAATCTAATAGAAGTTACCTTGGCAATAGGAGAAAAAATATCACAAAAATCAATTCCCCGCACCTGGGAATAACCTTTTGCTACCAACCAAGCTTTGTATTTCTCCACTTTTTCTTCTGTGTTTGTCTTCTTCTTGAACACCCATTTGCTGCCAATGGGTTTCCTTCCAGCCGACAACTCCACCAGATCCCAAGACTCATTTTTGTGCAAAGATGCCATTTCATCAACCATGGCCTCTTTCCAGAGTTTTCCATCCTCTGAATCCATTGCTTCCTTCACAGTTCTGGGATCATCATCAGTATTAGATAAAGAAAAATTTGAAAAAAAAGCATATGGACTATACCTTTCTGGCTACCTTCTTTCTCGAACAGATCTTCTCACAGCCGGAGTTTGCGGCTCTTCATCTTCTAATTCCTCCTCTGTTGTAGAGTCTGATTCTTCCTCCTTTAGCTCAAACTCTATCTTCTCAAGTTCCTTTGGTTGGACTTCATGTTTAATAACATCTTTCACCTCTCTGAACACCACATCTCGGTTGTACACAACCTTACTTGTTACTGGGTTCCAAAGCTTATAACCCTTTAAACCATCCTTATACCCAATAAAGATGCACTTTTCAGATTTACTATCCAATTTGGTTTGTTTATCCTTTGGAACATGTACATATGCATCACATCCAAATACCCTTAGATGTGAAAGAGAGGGTTTCTTACCAGTCCATACCTCTTGTGGAGTCTTATCCTCCAACGCTGATGAAGGTGACCTGTTAACTAGGTAACATGCAGTATCCACTGCCTCTGCCCAGAATTCCTATCCTAACGCAGCACCACTCAGCATGCTTCTTGCCCTTTCCATCAACGTCTTGTTCATTCTTTCTGTAGCTCCATTTTGCTAAGGTGTATATGGAGTAGTATTCTGCCATGATATACCACACTTCTTAAGAATTCTTCAAATTCCTTGCTACAAAACTCTCCACCATTATCTGTCCTCAGCACCTTTATCTTCTTCTCTGTCTAATTTTCCACAAAAGCCTTAAATTCTTTAAACCTGTCAAAGACTTCTGGTTTCTTCTTAAGGAAATATATCCATGTATTCCTTGAGAAGTCATTTATAAATGATACATAGTACACAGACTTACCCAGTGATGGAACCTTCACAGGTCCAAACACATCACTGTGCACAAGCTCTAATATCTGTTTTGCCCTCTTACCACCGGAGGGGAAACTCACCCGATTCTGCTTCCCATGTACACAATTTTCACAAAAATCAAAATCCAGAGAGATATTACTCATACCTTCTACCATACCTTTACCATGAAGTATTCAAAGGCCCTTCTCTCCAATATGTCCTAGCCTGTGATGCCACAGCATGGTCTTCTCTCCAGAGCCCACTAGATTTTCTGCTCCACTTTCAGGAACCACAGAACTGTTGCACCCATCAATAACAGTGCTACCTTGAAGCTTGTACAGAGTTCCAATCTAAACTCCTCGCATCAATACCAGTGCTCCCCAAACCATTTTGTAGGTATCCTTCTCGAACACTGTTTTTACACCTGCATCATCCAGCTTGCTTACAGAAATCAGATTTCTGGCTCATGCAGGAATATTTAGAACACTTGGAAGTGTTCTAACCCTTCCACCTTGCAACTTCAACTTTATTTTTCTGCGACCAACGATTCTAGCCTTCCTTTCATCCCCCAAGAAGACATTACCACCATCATATTTCTCATACTCGCAGAACCACTCTCTATGGGGAGTGAAGTGAAAGGATGCACCTGAGTCAATCAACCATGCCTCATGATATACATGTGTACTTGAAGAATCCAAGTATACATCCCCACCTTCATCTGAGGTGTTTTTCACCTCTGCAGAAGGAGCATCATCAAATCCCTTTCCTTTATCAAGGGCTTTAGATTTACAGTCCCTTTTGTAGTGCCCTACCTTTCCACATTTCTAGCACACCACCTTTACAGTTTTCCTGGAGATTTAGATCTCCCTCTATATTTAGATCTCCCACTTGATGACTTATTTTTGTTTCTATTTTAGGACTGTCCTCGTACAGACAAGGCATCACCATTTTGGCTCTCCATATTTTTCCGTCTCATCTCCTCCGTCAGCAAGGATGAGACTATTTCATCAAACTACAAGGAAGTTGCATTGCTACCTATTGCCATAACTAGACTATCCCACGAATCTGGTAGAGAACACAACAAACTGATGCACTTATCTTCATCTAAAATTTTAATATCAACAGATGTTAACTGACTTACCATAGTGTTGAATGCTTTTAGATGCTCTGTCACCGAGTCTCCATCTTTCATCCTCATGTTATACAGCTTTTTCCGGAGGAACAGTTTATTCACCAAAGACTTGGATTGGTACAAAGTCCCTACTTGTCCCACAAAGCCTTCGGCGTAGCTTCCCTTGATACATTCAGCAATACTAAATCTGAGGCTCACAATCATATTGTGCTTTTTGCCTTCTGATCCAACTTCTTCCATTCTTCATCGGACACTCCCGTTGGTTTAGTACCCGAATCTACCGCGATCCACTAATCTTTATCCACCAACAGATCCTCCATCTTGAGTTTTCACAACTCAAAACTCTGACCATTAAATTTCTCGTTCTCTATCTTTCCACTGCTCGCCATCTTCTTTCACCACCAGAATCGATCTCACAGATCTCCCACTGAACAGGGTCTACCACAGGCACGAGCGAAACTCCTCAGCAACAAAGGCGTCCCCTTGAAGCCAAAACACTTCTGATACCAAATGTAGGTCTTAACCCCGTACAAAAATTACCTGCGTATGAATTCTAAAACACATAAAATAAACAATGCGAGAGCATAACACATAAAACACATATACACAGATATTTTCCCTTGGATCCCAAAACCGGGACTACCAGCTTGATTTTTCATTATATTCCTTTCAATGTTACAATACATATTTATACATGCTGAAGTATCCAATACCATGGACCAAAAACCATTGCATCCAAAACCATGGACCGAAAAACTGTCACGTCCAAAACCATGTGCGAAAATCATGCACAAAAAAATAGGTGGGTACACCCAACCTAACATAGGGTCCAAAACCAAAATTTTCCGGGGCACTGCCCCGGACCCCATAAAGTGGGGTTATGTGTACCCCTCAAACCCCTTGTGATCTCCCCTCCTCTAACCCCCGGTTAACTACGTGGGCTAGTCGTGAAAAGAATATAACACAACCCAACAAACCATGTGTTATTTTTATGGTTGTCTTCTATGGTATACATGTGATAAATGCCAATCTAGAATGTTATTTACAATGGTATATACATAGTTATTTTGGACTCTAGGAACATTACTGAACATAATGGTTTCAAATTCACGTTCCAACAACTTAACTTGTAGATATTTTCTAAATAGGACTTGGTTATGCACATGTGTTACACAGTATTTTGTCACACCTCCTACACTTCCATGTTACATACCCCGAAGTGCCTGAAACGTGACCATTATACAATATACTCATCCATGTATATAGTGAGATCCTCTATCAACATCTCCATCTATCCCTTTGATTAAATTAGATGTAAAATTTGATTTGCCAATATATCATGGAGAATTAAATGCAGAAAAGCTAAATAACTGGATTAGATAGATTGATGTATATTGCAGGGTGCAGAACATTGATTCAAAAAGGAGAAAGATTCAGCTAGCCAGCCTTCTGTAGGTTTTAACCCCGTACAGAAATTACCTGCATACGAATTCTAAAACACAGAAAATAAACAATGCGAGAGAATAATACATAAAACACATATACACATAGATTTTCCCCTGGATCCCAAAACCGGGACTACCAACTTGATTTTTCATTATGTTCCTTTCAATGTTACAATACATATTTATACATGTCGAAGCATCCAATGCCATGGACCGAAAACCATCGCTTCCAAAACCATGGACCAAAAACCATCGCGTCCAAAAAACATGTGCGAAAATCATGCACAAAACCATAGGTGGGTCCGCCCAAACTAACATAGGGTCCAAAACCAAAATTTTCCAGGGTACTACCCCGGACCCCATAAAGTGGGGTTACGGGTACGCCTCAAACCCCTTGTGACACCCCCCCCCCCCCCCCGCACTACAGAATCGGCGCGACGAAGGGGGGGCTCCACCCCCCCTCTAACCCCCAGTTAACTACGTGGGCTAGTCGTGGATAGAATATAACACAACCCAACATTCTCCCACTTGTTGTTTTCTTTCCACATGGGACCACAAGAGAGCTTAGTCATTTTTCCAGCCCTAAAATGCCCATTTTCTCTCTACACCAAGAGAACTTCTCAGAGCTCACGGAGTTTGTGAATGCATCTGCAGTATTCTTCAAAGTGTCCACCTTTACCAGCAGCACATTTTTGTCTTCTAACATATCCCTCACAAAGTGATACTGAACATCAATGTGCTTTGTCTTTGAATGATATGTAGGGTTCTTTGCCAAGAAAATTGCACTTTGGCTGTCACAATCTATCCTTATAGCTCCCTGTACTAACCCCATACTTGAACACAATCTCTGCAACCAAACTACTTCCTTGCTTGCATGAGTGGCTGCCATGCATTCCTCCTTTGTAGCTGATAGTGCCACTACATATTGCTTCTTACTCATCCAACTAACTGCACCTCCAAATAGGTTAAACACATACCCACTTGTAGATCTTCTCTGATCTAGATCTCCAGCCCAGTCAGCATCAACAAAGCCACGAATTTCTAACACTCTGTCCAATCCTGGTCTTCCTTGGTAGCACAAACCATAATCACTAGTGCCACGCAAATACATGAAAACCCGCTTCACTGTTTTCCAATGCTCCTTTCCTAGTTTGGACATAAACCTACTTTACTCCCACTGCATGTGCAATGTCTGGTCTAGTACAGACCATTGCATACATCAGGCTACCGACTGCACTTGCATATGGAACACGGGACATGTAATCTTCCTCTTCTTGTGTCTTAGGACATTGTTCAGCAAATAACTTTACACCTATAGGAATAGGAACCTTCACCAGTTTACTATCCTGCATATTAAACCTTTGCAGTATTGTCTCGACATACTTCCTCTGGTTTAACCAGAGCTTCCTCTTTGTCCAATCTCTTTTAATTTCCATGCCCAAAATATAGTTTGCAGCACCAAGATCGTTCATGTCAAATTTGGAGGACAAATGGGTCTTCAAATTTTGGATAATTTATTTGTCATTTCCAACCAGCAACATATCATCCACATACAAGACCAGATAAATAACATGGTCACCAATTAATTTAAAATACACACAGTGATCTTTTTTGCTTCTGGTGAAGCCAAGTCCCCGTATAAATGTATCAAATTTCTGATACCACATCCTTGGTGACTATTTTAACCCATACAGAGACTTCTTTAACTTGCATACCAGTTCTTTCTTACCCTTCACCGCAAATCCTTTAGGTTGCTTCATGTATATCTCCTCTTCCAGATCCCCGTGAAGAAATGTTGTCTTCACATCCATCTGTTCTACCTCAAAATAAAAAGCAACAGCAACAGATAAAAGTAATCTAATAAGAGTTACCTTGGCAACAGGAGAAAAAATATCACCAAAATCAATTCCCAACACCTAGGAATAACCTTTTTCTACCAACTGAGCTTTGTATTTCTCCACCTTTCCTTCTGCATTTGTCTTCTTCTTGAACACCCATTTGCTGCCAATGGGTTTCCTTCCAGCCGGCAACTCCACCAAATCCCAAGCCTCATCTTTGTGCAAAGATGCCATTTCATCAACCATGGCCTCTTTCCAGAGTTTGCAATCCTATGAATCTAATGCTTCCTTCACAATTCTGGGATCATCATCAGTAATAGATAAAGAAAAATTTGAACAGAAAGCAGATGAACTATACCTTTCTAGCTGCCTTCTTTCTCGAACTGATCTTCTCAAACCCGGAGTTTGTGGCTCTTCATCTTATGATTCCTCCTCTGTTGTAGAGTCTGATTCTTCCTCCTTTAACTCAAACTCTATCTTATCAGGTTCCTTTGTTTGGACTTCATGTTTAATAACATCTTTTACCTCTCTAAACACCACACATCTGTTGTACACAACCTTCCTTGATACTAGGTTCCAAAGCTTATAACACTTTAAACCATCCTTATACCCAATAAAGATGCACTTTTCAGATTTACTATCCAACTTGGTTCTTTTCTCCTTTGGAACATGTACATATGCATCACATCCAAATACCCTTAGACGTGAAAGAGAGGGTTTATTACCAGTCCATACCTCTTGTGGAGTCTTATCCTCCAACGCTAATGAAGGTGACCTATTGACCAGGTAACATGCAGTATCCAATGCCTCTGCCCAGAGTTCCTGTCCTAACCTGGCACCACTGAGCATGCTTCTTGCCCTTTCCATCAATGTCTTGTTCATTCTTTCTGTAATTCCATTATGCTGAGGTGTATATGGAGTAGTCTTCTGCCATGATATACCACACTTCTTATAGAATTCTTCAAATTCCTTTCTACAAACCTCTCCACCATTATCTGTCCTCAGCACCTTTATCTTCTTCTCTGTCTGATTTTCCACGAGAGTCTTAAATTCTTTAAACCTGTCAAAGACTTCAGATTTCTTCTTAAGGAAATATATCCATGTTTTCCTTGAGAAGTCATCTATAAACTATACATAGTACACAGACTTACCCAGTGATGGAACCTTCACAGGTCCAAACACATCACTGTGCACAAGCTCTAACATCTGTTTCGCCCTCTTACTACCAAAGGGGAAACTCACCCAATTCTACTTCTCATATACACAATTTTCGCAGAAATCAAAATCCAGAGAAATATTACTCATACCTTCTACCATACCTTTACCATAAAGTATTCGAAGGCCCTTCTCTCCAATATGTCCAAGCTTTTCATGCCACAGCATGGTCTTCTCTCCAGAGACCACTAGATTTTCTGCTCCACTTTCAGGAACCACAGAACTATTGCAACCATCAATAACAATGCTACCTTGCAGCTTGTACAGAGTTCCAATCCGAACTCCCCGCGTCAATACCAGTGCTCCCCAAAACATTTTGTAGGTATCCTTCTTGAACACTGTTTTTACACCTGCATCATCCAGCATGCTTACAGAAATCAGATTTCTAGCTAATGCAAGAATATGCAGAACACCTGGAAGTGTTCTAACCCTTCCACCTTGCAACTTCAACTTCACTTTTCTGCGACCAACGATTCTAGCCTTCCTATCATCCCCCGAGAAGACATCACCACCATCATATTTCTCATACTCGCAGAACCACTCTCTATGGGGAGTGAAGTGAAAGGATGCACCTGAGTCAATCAACCATGCCTCATGATCTACATGTGTACTTGAAGAAGCCAAGTACACATCCCCACCTTCATCTGAGGTGGTTTTCACCTCTGCAAAAGGAGCATCATCAGATCCCTTTCCTTTATCAGGAGCTTTAGATTTACAATCCCTTTTGTAGTGCCCTTCCTTTCTGTATTTCCAGCACACCACTTTTACAGGTTTTCCTGGAGATTTAGATCCCCCTCTAGATTTAGATCTCCCACTCGATGACTTATTTTTGTTTCTGTTCTAGGACCATCCTCGTACAGACAAGGCACCACCATTCTGGCTCTCCATTTTTTTCCGTCTCATATCCTCCGTCAGCAAGGATGAGACTATTTCATAAAACTGCAAGGCGGTTGCATTACTACCTATTGCAATAACCATACTATCCCACAAATCTGGTAGAGAACACAACAAATTGATGCACTTATCTTCATCTGAAATTTTAATATCAACATATGCTAACTGACTTACCATAGTATTAAATGTGTTCAAATTTTCTGTCACCGAGTCTCCATCTTTCATCCTCAGGTTATACAACTTTTTCCATAGGAACAGTTTATTCACCAGAAACTTAGATTGGTACAGAGTCCCTAACTTGTCCCACAAAGCCTTCACTGTAGCTTCCCTTGATACATTCAGCAATATTGAATCTAAGACACACAATCGTATTATGCTCTTTTCCTTCTGATCCAACTTCTTCCATTCTTCATCGGACACTCCTGTTGGTTTAGTACCCGGATCTACTGCAATCCACTGATCTTTATCCACCAACAGATCCTCCATCTTGAGTTTCCACAACTCAAAACTTTGACCATTAAATTTCTCAATCTCTATCTTTCCACTGCTTGCCATCTTCTTTCACCAACATAATTGATCTCACAGATATCCCACTAAACAGGGTCTACCACAAGCCCGAGCGAAACCCCTCAACAACAAAGGCATCCCCTTGAAGCCAAAATAGCTCTGATACCAAATGTAAGTTTTAACGCCGTACAAAAATTACCTGCATACGAATTGTAAAAAACAGAAAATAAACAATGCAAGAGCATAACACATATACACAGAGATTTTCCCCTGGATCCCAAAACTGAGATTAATAGCTTGAGCGTCCAAAAAACATGTGCGAAAATCATTCACAAAACCATAGGTGGGTTCGCCCAACCTAACATAGGGTCCAAAACCAAAATTTTCTGAGGCGTTGCCCCGGACCCCATAAAGTGGGGTTACGAGTATGCATCAAACCCCCTATGACCCCCCCCCCCCGCTACAAAATCGGCGCAACGAAGCAGGGGCTCCACCCCCCCTCTAACCCCCTGGTTAACTATGTGGGCTAGTCGTGGAAAGAATATAACACAACCCAACACCTTCGCCTTGGAGGAACTGCCCTACTGTGGTGGGAGGGCAGGAGACAAGATGATTTGAAGAAGCATGGTAAAATTCTTTCTATCTGGAGTGAATTTGTTTCTGCCATTAAAAAACAATTCTATCCACTAGCTTATATGCAACAAGCAATGATGAATTGGCAAACTCTTCGCCAATTAAGGGGGCAAAGTGTACAAAGTTATACCCAAGAATTTAGAAAAAGAGCTTTAATTCTAGGCATTTCTCTAGACTCACCTGAAACTTTGTTGAAGTATATAGGTGGCCTACACATCTATTTGAGGCACACCATTCTCATGTTTAACCCTACTAGCATACATGAGGTATCTGTTCAGGCTACACATCTAGAGGCTAGAGGCAAGAATGTGAACCCAGAGATTGGGGGATCATAAAAACCCACTACAAGTAAGAACAAGAAAAAGAAGAATCAAAAATGGAAGGAGAGGAAGACAAACACTGTATAGAAAGACAAACCTTCATGCACTCACTGCAAGAAGGATGGGCATGATGATGAACATTACTGGTCTTTGCATCCGGAGCTAAAACCCAAGAAGTTCGATGGCAAGAAGAAGAAGATTGTTGCTGCTATTGAGAAAGATTTGGGGTCAGACTCAGGTGATGAAACAACAATCGCAGCCACAGGTATAAAAGGTAAAAATTCTGAAGCATCTTCTAGTAATTTTGCACAATCTATTGATAAGGAAGAAAATGAGAGGAAAAGACATGAGCTTTTTCATATTAGAGTTATTTCCAAGTATCAAAAGATTGATACTTTATTTGATAGTGGTTCACAAGTAAACTTGATTTCTAAAGCAATTGTAAAGAAGTTTGAACTACTAACCACACCTCACAAGAAGCCATATCCATTAGGTTGGGTATGTGATAAAGTAAAGCTACAAGTGACTAGACAATGTAAACTTAGGTTTGCTTTTGGGTCAACTTTTGTAGATGCGGTTGAGTTAGATATAGTTCCCTTGGATATATGTGGTATTGTTTTAGGAAGTCCTTACTTGTATGATAGAAAAGCCATTTTCTACAGAACTGGAAATAAGTATCAACTCATAAAAGATGGAATAGAATATATTGTAAGAGCTCATCAGCTCAAAAATAACTACACTCATAAACTCATGGCAGATGAAAAGAATTGTAAATTCATGCAATAAATTTTTAATAATGGTTGTAAAGGAAAAGAACCCTGATAAAACCAATGTACTTGAAGGTTATGATGCTAAACAGAAAGCTGATTTAGAAAAAGTTGTTTCAGAATATGATATCCTATTTCAAGAACCTAAAGTTCTACCACCCAAAAGGGAAATAGTACATGATATTCATTTGCAGCAAGATGCTCATTGCCTAACATCGGAATGTACAGGTTATCCGCTTTAGAGAATGCAGAGATCAAGAAGTAGGTACAGGAGCTACTCGACAAAGGGTTCATAAGACCAAGCACATCACCATGCGGATCTCCAATTGTCTTGGTGGGAAAGAAAGATGGATCGTGGAGGGTGTGCATTGATTACAAAGCTCTGAATAAAATAATGATCAATAATCGTTATCCTCTTCCTCGCATTGATGATCTATTAGATCAGTTGAAAGAAGTTGTTTACTTTTCCAAGTTGGACTTGCGTAGTGGCTACCATCAGGTCACAGTTGCAGAACAATATGCATGGAAGACTGCTTTCAAAACAAAGCAAGGGTTGTATGAGTGACTAGTTATGCCTTTTGGCTTAACTAATGCTCCTGCCAGTTTCATGAGAGTTATGAATGATGTACTCAGGCCTTTTATTGATGATTTTGTAATTGTATATTTAGATGACATTCTTGTTTTCAGTAAAACATGGGAAGAGCATTTGAAGCATGTAAATCAGACTCTAGATGTTTTGAAAAGAGAAACTTTCTATGTTAAATTATCAAAATGTGAATTTGTTAAAACATCTTTGAATTATTTGGGTCATATTGTAGGGGGTGGTGAATTGAAGATAGATCCCTCTAAGGTTGAAGTAATTGTGAATTGGCCTAAACCCAAATCTACTACAGAAGTTAGGAGCTTCCTAGGAGCAGCACAATATTGGAGAAAGTTTATTGCTAACTTTTCCTTGATTGCAGCTCCCTTACATGCTTTAACAAGATTGAACAAGGTGTTTCAGTGGGGAGGAAAACAACAGAAATCCTTCGACACCTTGAAAGAAAATATTAGTACAGCACCAATACTAGCATTGTCAGATCTTCAAAGACCATTTGAGGTTGAAACAGATGCCAGTGATTATGCCATGGGAGCAGTGTTGATGCAACATGGTAAGCCCATATGTTATCACTCTAAGACATTTAATTCTGCAGTAGTTAATTATCCCACATATGATAAAGAATTGTATGCATTAGTGCAGAGTGTGAAAAAGTGGAAACATTACCTATTGGGCAAAGAAACAATTATACATACAGATCATAAACCACTTCAATATTTGCACTCACAAACTAAATTGCAACAATCAAAACACTATAGGTGGATGGGGTTTCTACAACAGTTTCATCTTGTCATCAGATATAATAAAGGCACACACAATAAGGTTGCAGATATGTTATCCAGACCAATTATAAATGCATCTACTATAGTTAAGCATAACTCGGTATTGCATGAAAGCTACATTGAACAATATGCTCAAGATGTAGAAATTAAGGATGTATATGCAACTTTAAGTCATGGCAAACAAGTATAAGAATTGGATTATCATGTTAAGGACCAACGCTTGTATCATTTGGGAAATTTATGCATTCCTCAAACTGAAAGATTTAACATAATCCGAGAAGCACATACTTCTCTAATATTAGGTCATTTTGGTGTAAGTAAAACAGTTGCACAGCTGCAAAGGTTCTATTATTGGTCAAGAATGCATGAAATAGTTTCTAGATATATTAGAGGGTGTACCATGTGTGTTAAAAGCAAGCCCAGCAATAGAAAACTAGGTTTGTACACTCCACTTCTAGTTCCTTCTCATCCTCGGGAAAGTGTTTCCATGGACTTTGTTGGGGGACTGCCAAAATCTAGAAAAGGTCATGATTATTTATATGTTATTGTGGACAGGTTCAGCAAAATGTGTATTTTAATACCTTGTAACAAGCATATTATAGCTTAAGAAACAGAAAATTTTTTCTTTTAGAATGTATGGGTTCATTTTGGGTTACCCACTTCTATTGTCTTTAATCTAGATTCCCAACTTGTTGGTAAGTTTTGGTCAAGTCTGTTATCACTTAGGATTTAAAAAAAAAAAAAAAAAATTTGCATATAATCCTTTGTCCTAGTTCAATGTCAAAAGTTTGTGGCAAATTGTTTTCGTTGTATGTTTCTTACTTAGAGTTGGAGCTTTAAAGGTGTTTGATTTAAATTATACTCGAATTCTATTGGTCCTCCTCCACCATCATGGTTTCATAAGTCATGTCTTGTCTTATCCTAGTCACTGATTCTTTTCGTGATTTCGCAGCGTAATCTCCTATTGGCCAGTTTTGCAGCGTAATCATTGTTTAGCCATTCCGCAGCGCGTTATCATTAAACCGTTTCGCAGCGCATTATTAGAATTCAAAACTAATCGCGCTGCGAAATCGTGGATTCGTGCATTTCGCAGCGAATCTTTCCCAAAGTGTCAAGTCTGTTGATGAGTCACCAATTCTGTCCTCTCATGTCAGTTTGTGTACCTCCCGTAGCATGTCTAAACGCTCATTAGTCACTACTCCACCAATAGATTAGTTGAAATGCACAGAAATATCATTCCAATGGATTTTACCGTGCATGGATCTTTATGATGATCGTAAGTGATGCATAAGTGACAAGCTCGATTAATGATGTATTTGAGTTTTCAAGCGAGCCTGATTACAAGCGAGGCCGAGTTAAAGAGAACTGAACCGCCATTTCAACTGAAGTTGTTGGTCATTGTGTGTGTGAAGATTTCAAAAGCAAAATGGAGAGGAAAGAACATAGATCTGGAAAATGCCAGAGGACAGAACCCGAAGGTTTGGACATAGCATTGAGAGATGAAGGTGTGAAGAAAGCATTCAAAGATGCCGGGTGCTGGAACTTTTGTAAAAAGCTGCAAGGAGGACATGCGCAGGTAACCAAAGAGTTTGCTTTAAACTTCACCGGTTTAAATTCAAAAATAGCTATGTTGGAAGTTCAAGTGTCTCCAGAGGCAATAGTTGCTGTAACAGAGATCCCAAGAGGTCGGCAAGAATGGTTTAAGAATTTTAAGTTTGATATGAATCCATGCAAAGAGTTTTTAAAAGAGGCATATGTGAATGAAGACCTAACAAAAGCAGTGCCCAGAAACTATGTCAAGGAGCATTATGCCCTTCTTCTCACCTGTATTCAGAAATACTTGACCTGTGAAGGAAGATACAATAAGGTATACTCTTATCACTTCAAGCTCCTTTTACATTTCACTGGGAAAGCTTCCATAGACATTCCTTTTTACTTATTTCGCAGTTTGAGTAAAATGTGTGATAAGGTGCAGCTGAGGAAAGAGGATTGTGAAACCTCTTTGTTTCACCATGGTTTGGTTAAATTGTTAGTTTTAGATGGCCTCCAGAAGATAGGCAGAGACTGGAATTCGTTCATCTTCATGGCTGGTTTCCAAAACAAAACTGGCCTTACCCCACAACCAGTTAAAGAACAACCAGTCAAAGAACTCACGATAGCTGAGCTTCAAAAAGAGGCAAGAGATAAAAAGCAAGCCAAGTCACAGCTAAGAAAACCAGTGAAGCCACTGATCATTAGAGAACAACCTCAGCAATCAACAAAAGAAGAAGCTCAACATAAGAGGACTGTACCTGAAACAAGTAGATCTGAAACAGTGTCAAGGGTAAGGACAAGAAGCCAAATAAGTAAAGAAAAAGGTAAATCCTTAGCTGTTGAAGAAAGCCCAGTATCTAAGGCAAGCCTGAATGATTTATTGGAGGCCATTGAGTTTGAGCAAATTGAACCAGTGCATATTGATTTGACACAGTCATCACCAGAAAGTACCAAGAAGTCTAAGGCCTCAAAAAGGCTGAAGTTTGATGAGCCAGGTGAAGAATTCATTTTCAAACCCAGAAGACCTATTACAAGGAAGCGAGTAAAGGAAGCCGAGAAATTGCCCAGAACAGAGGACGCCGAGGAATTGCCCAGAACAGAGGAGGCAGAGAAAATTAGGCAAAAATACACAAATAGAACAGTCATCATATCTCAAGGAGGTAATATTATAGCTATAAGGAAACAGTTAGAAGCAGCTAAACATGAGATTGCTACGGTGAAGAATGCCACTAGGGAGACTGCAGTCAGGTATGCAAATTATCGTAAAGTTGTATGGAAAGGAAGTGAAAATCTAGTAAACCAGTTGGATTCAGTAGCCGATGTTTACACATGGACAGTTCTGGCAATTAAAGAGGCTAAATTCATCAGAAAGATAAATATGCATCTAAGAGCTGAAAATAAAGCTATGAGGAAGAAAGTTGAAGACTTGAAGGCACAGCTAGGCCAGTTAGCTGCTAAATGAAGTTGTTGTTCAAAGAAAGGTTTTGTTCTAAATTTTGTCAAATTTTGCTTAGTTTTATTGTTTTGAGGACATGTAGATCCCTGCTATATGTATCAAAGATCAAAAGGAGTTTTGGCAATCAAATGTCTAGGCGGTAAATACCTCAGGGCAAAGACAAGCTATTTAAACAATTTAGCAGTTTCGTAGCACGCTACGAAACTGCTGTAGGTGGTGTTTTCAACGCAGACAAACAGTTTGGTAATATGTGCGGAAATTTTCAAAAGGAAACACCTGAAGGATATGTAAGAGACCAAATGAAGCCATCACAACCATTCAGATCAAGACAGCTGTACCTTTAAAAGGTGGAATGCTTTAACTCAAGTTTAAAGTTTCTGTTATAAAGCCACTTTATTACCGGTCATAGGGTATTGAATGAGTTGCATACAAGGAATTTTGGCTTGCACACTTGGCCATCGATGAAGCCTCCAACACATCAGGAACATGGTGGTGTTCTATATTTTTGGGTTATTAAAAGGGCTAAAAAACATGCTGCTGTATTTTCGAAGTTATGGAGGACTGGAACCGAAAAGCAAGGGATATCATCTAACAATCACTGAGCAGTTAAAGCATTCAGCATCCGAGGCCAACATGGAGCATTAAATACTCATCTCAGCCATCTCAGCCAAACTGAAAGGAGACCACGTGTCAAAGAACAAGAAGGAATCATTCTACGAAGAAGATAGAGTTAGAGTCATAGTCAAATTAGAACTCTTTAGAACTCCAGTTAGCACTAATTGTATTTAATAGTTTGTTGCAAAGCAGATAGGTGTCATAAAAAGTAGTTGTTGAATTCCCCTCATGCTGGAGGAGGAATCTCGAATTAGGTAGAATAAGAATTCTATATATAGCTAAGACAGTGATGTAATGAGGGTTGGATATTTTATAAAACAGAGGATTGTTTTGGCTTATGTAAAAAACAGAGTTCAGTAATATAAATGATTGTTTTACTTCTCAGGATTCATAAGGGATTTTCTTGTTCAGAATGTGTGATGGTATATTTTCTTTAGTGTTCTTTTACAGTTGTACAAATGCATAATCACTCAGAATTCATTGATCATGCTCTGACTTCCTGTATGTCTTTGTAAACTGTGGTTTTATATAAATGGTATTCTGAACATTCAAATGCTAAATGCCCTGACTTCTATGTAAGGCATCATCATTGTTTGCTGTAGTATGTTTGACTCCATAGGCCCAATGGAAATTTATGTAATGTTTGTCCAGCCTTCATTATTTGTCAATGTTATTCACAAGAGTTAGCCATCTTATTAATAGTCAAAATCAATAATCCTTTGAGAGAGCCCTCTTAGGCTAAGGAGGCTAAGCCTTAGTCTAAAGATTGGTGTGAAATAGTTACTTGAAGTCTTCCTGGGTTGCAGCCTTCCAGGGCTTGATTTTGAGATAACAAAGTCTATGGGAGTTAATGGACACCAAATTGAAGAAGAGCACAACATTTCATCCACAAACAGATGGCCAAACAGAGGTGGTCAACAGGACAGTGATCCAGTTGCTCATAGGCTATTGCATCAAGCATCCCAAGATTTGGGATGAACATTTGTGTTATGTGCAACATGCTTACAACCGTGCTAAACATTCTTCTACACAAAGATCTCCTTTTGAGACTTGTTTTGGTTTTACACCAAGGTCTCCCTTGGATTTTGTCTTTAGTAAGGACATAACAGTTGATGGAAACAGTGATTTGGATAAAACAACCAAGTTCTTTGAACAGATCCAAGAAATTCACTAGGCAGTGCAGGAACAGCCAGAAAAGAGTCAGGCCAAGTACAAGGCAAGGCATGATAAGCATCGAATTGAGCATAGCTTCCAAGTTGGCGATCAAGTCTGGATGTACATCAACAAAGACAGAATGCAAGGTGAAGGTAAGAAGTTGAAGCCAATAAGGTATGAGCCTTTCAAGATACTTGAGAAAATTGGTGAGAATTCTTTTCACCTTGATTTTCCAGCTTACATGTACATCTATTTAGTAGTTAATGCAGAGAACTTTAGACTATTTGAACCTTCATTGATTGAAGATCCTGAAGAGCAAAGTCAGTTGCCTTCTATTGATGATGTGTTACCTGAATATCTCAATGAGTTGCAGGAAGGTATAGTTTTGGACAGGAAGGTGAGAACTACGCACAGAGGGGATGTTGAGTACCTCATAATTGGACTCAAAGGTTCAAAACCAAGCAGTGAAAGATGGATGGAGATTAAACAAGTGAGAAAGTTGTATCCTCACTTGATTGATGCTTAAAAACCAACTTTTGGTGGTCCAAAAGCTTTTTCAGTGGGAAGGCATGATCCAAATGGATCCTAGAAAACCCTCTAAGTCTTCAAAATCTTCTAAACATTCAAAACTATCACCTAAGAAAAACCTTTAAAGAAGGCGATAACACTATCGAGAGGCAAAAACATAGAGAAAACATTGAAAAATAGGCTTATCAGCGGTCAAAGCAACTTTGAATTGGAGCCGTCGGATCTGGCCGATCAACGGTCCAGATCCGATCGGCGAATCACAATCGGCGGTGGCAAAGGGAGGCTATTAGCGGGGTCAACGAGGACCATCGATCAAGCGCGCAGATCGATGGACTGAGTTGCATTGCAATATCGCGTCGGCACATTACAATGGAGCGGGGCTGATATACATATGGCTTGCGACACCCAGACCAGATAACATTACAAACGAGATTTGTTATAATTTCAAGTCCAATAAAGGACTTTTTCAATGTAAATCGCGATTTTCGTTAAAAAACAAAATACAAAGGATAAAGCGCCGATGCGATGAACCGAACCCGAAATGGTTTCTTAATGTTATTGTATGTTATTTCAAGTCCGATATAAGTGGGATTTTCATATTTTAATGTATTTTCCAATATAAAGGGAAATCACAAAACAGGCAATATTTCGAGAGGACCAAAGGCGATAAGTGGTTTGGGTCGGGCTCCGCCTGATCCCACACACTGGCTGCCATGTGTCTAGGCTAAGGAGAGAGAAAACCACCCTTATTGGGCGATTAACCCCCGTACGAAAGGGACGCCTGAAATGAACCACAGCCATTGGATCTGGATCTCCTAGATCAACAATGGAGATGCGATGTCAGTATACAGGCGAACCCGATAGGAGTATAAGGCGGATTTATGGATATTTAAAGTTTGATAAACAGTGTTTGGCGGACTTTACCTGTGTTTGAATGTATTTCTCTATGTAAACAGAGAACGGCCATTTTTGGGATTTGAATGGCCCGATGACCCATTCTGTTACAGTACAGGTGGCCGCCATCCCTGAGAGATTTTAGCAATGATTGCCAACACTCATAGGGGGATCTGAGCAGACAGAGGTCGAGAAGCCAGAGAGCCTGAGAAGAGGAAACAAACAGGAAGCATTGCTTGGCTTTAAAGCCATAGGTTGGCAGAGAACAGGAAAGGCAGTTCTAAGACAGAGCAAAGATAGAGACAGAGAGTGATAGAGAGAGTTTGTGTACTTAGAGAGGCTTAAGGGGTTCAAGAAAAACTCTTGTTGTTGTATATGTTGTGTGTTGAGACTCAAATTTAGCTCATAATTTTGTAAAACTCTGTTTTTGAAGACATAATAGAGAGGTCACCACTGAAGTCTGGACCAGGAGACATAGCCCAGCAGTGTTGGGTGAACTCCTTATTAAACTTGTTGTGTTTATGTGTGTTGTCTATTATGTTCTTTAACTGCTTCATTGTTTATGTATTTCACAATCTTCTCGATCCATTGCACAAAGTAACATAGGCATATCCATGCACATGAGTCTGTAATACCTTAATAATTGTCTAAGATCTCATTATCAGATCACTCCTCATACATCTCGGGTTCCTCGTCACCAATTGTTTCCATCTATGGAGTCAGAAGGTGAAATCCCAACCTCTTCTCTGGGTCATTCGGAAGTTTCCACTACCCATACTCCCGATGTTGATGATGAGAAAGGATACGAATTTCCTCCAGAAGGCTTTCCTTATACAAGAAGAGTCCCATCTCTCACCTTTCCTGAAACTATTGGACCCATGTTGCGACATGGTTATACCACCTTATCTCAATTAGTTTCGGGTATTCCTAGTGCTTTGTCATTATATCAAAACCCCATTTGGTCTTCCAATGTTATTCCTACATCAGGTCCATTCATTCCGAACATGACATCTTGAACTTCTGTACAAACTACAGTCACCTCAGTTCTTGTTCAACCTACCATTCTGTCACAGCATGTCTCGTCATTTCAATCGACTCTTCCGACGCAATAAATTATTTCAGGTCAAGTTTCGGTAAGTTCTTCTACCCCTCCTTCAAGTGGACAGAATGTACCACCGCCTGGGGGACAAGATCTGAATACTCCTCTTGTGTCAGGCGAAACTAATGTCAGTGGATTAAAAGCTCACATGGTTGAAGTTAATCAACCTTATTATGGTAGTATTCTTAACCTTGTTGGTCCATCCGGGCCAGGTAACGCCCGATATCAGCAACGTTATATGGCTCGAGTTCCACTCCAACAGGCTTATGTCCCATATGGTTTGCAAGCCTTGGTTAATTCATCGTACATTCTTCAATCAGGAGCTTATGTCCAACCTGGTCAATCCACTATTCCTGGTGGATGTGGTCAAATTCAATTTGGGAACTATAAATAGCCTCAGGGTATATCCCAAGGAACTATCTAGCTACCCTTGCAGCAACAAGGATAATGTTTTCAGCAGCAAGGGAAAGCATTGCAAAAGCAAGGGAAATTGTTACAACAGTGGGGGCAACCTTTATCGTAGTCGAAGCAGCCTTTGCAGCCACAAAATTAGTTTGTTTAGCATTCTACTCAACCTTTCTCCTTGCAAGGCAAACCTTTGCAGCAGCAAGGTCAACCTTGGCAGCAGCAAGCTTTATATGCATACCAGCAAGGTCAAACTTTGCAAGTCCAAGGTCAACCCCTGCAGCAGTAGGGTCAATCTCGTTACGTCCAGGGTCAACAGGTTCAAAAACCTTATAACCTGTATGCCGCGTACAATGCTTATCAGCAGCCTATGGTAGGATAATATCAAGCCTACCTTGGACCAAATCCACCTTGTTGTGAAGGTAATCCTCAGTGGGGACAAAATCAAGTCCCATATGGACAAAATCCTTACCTATAAGGATGGACTCTGTAGTTTAGGTCTCCTTAAAGGCCTTATATGTTGTTTAACACAAAATTGCCTTTCTTGGCTACTTTGGAGTTGCCCGATGTCTCGAGGCTCATGAATAATCGCATTCTTCACTCACCTTACTGGCCTCCAATTCCAACGAAAATTCCAAGTGATTGCCCCAAATTTGAGGGAAAGCCTAAGGAGGACCCACAAGCCCATGTGATGACATATCACCTCTGGTGCTCCTCAAATTTGTATGTCGGTGATCCTATCCGTCTTCGACTCTTTCAAATAACTCTCACAAGTGTTGCCACTAAATGGTATATCGAGTTGCCTCGAGGTACCTACGGTGACTTCAACTCTCTGGTTATGGCTTTCCTCACTCATTTCCAATTCCTAGGTCGATATGAACTGGCACTCATTTGCTTACATCCCTTAAGCAAGATACCATGACCCACATTTTCGATCATATCCATGAGTGGAGACGTCAAAATCGCCTCCTCAAATTTGAGATTGCTAATGATTTTTTGACAAATGGTTCACAAAATAATTTGTTAACAAGATTTCTAAGGACAAAGCTATGGGTGTGTTTCGGGAATATTTAGTGTTCTTGGACAAACTCCTAACCCTCTAGGTCTAGTAGCAGGTCTAGAAACAACAGACAAATTAATCTTAACCTTTTCTATAATCAACAGATAAAACAAGAGAGAAGAGAAACTTACTTGTAGTTTTCGCTAGCTCCATGTCTCCCTTGACCGATCTTGTTGCTCCTTTCCGTACTTAAATTTCTTAGAAAGTACCTGTACAACTATATAAACAAACACCCATCAAGGCAAATGATAATGATCTATTGCTTATAAATAACATGGAATCAAGAACATGATATGCATATGAAAGCATTAACATATAACATAAGCATAAGGAAAAAGTCTTGAAAACTTTATTGATAAGAGGAAAGATTACAACCCATATGTGCGTGATCTAGTGACATCCTTCCAATTCAATCTCTCTTCACCTCATGAAAAGCAAGGCACCTCAACACTATTACAATACTTGCAGCCAATTCTAATCTCATATCACTAGCATCTCCTTACAACTCAATATTTTTCAACCCCGAATCCCTTGGATGAATGATCTATTTATAGGTGAGTGAAGGAGGTTATGCCATCAATGGTGATAATGAATACCTTTCTAAATTTAGAAATCAAGTCCATGGAAGAAGGGATAGGGGATTGATGTTTCCTAATTCCGTTCCTCATCCAAATGCGAATTCAAAGGTATAGGTGGCATTGAGAACTTCTATAGGCTTCCAATGGATAAGGAATCTTCAAACCCTCACGAAAATTCGCTCAATTTCGCCTAGCGCAGGCCAAATAGGGACCAAGTGCATTGCATAGCACCCTATCAGTACATGGTTTGCATTGCAGCGCACCCTAATGAAGGCCTACCTCCGCTAATCTTCTTAGAGGTAGTTTTTGGATGTTTTCAGTGATGGAACTTCTTGGGAAGTGAGGCATTCTGATGACTAACTTCTTTAGGGCATCTAACAACTACACTAAGGGTTGATGGGCCCTAATAGTATCTATCTATAATTTGGGGTTGATATGCCCAAATGGATCTGTAGCAGTTTCCCCCTAAAGCATGAAGTCGTAAATATATATGTTGGGTGAAATGCTTTATCACAAGAAGAGGAGGTTTCGAAACAGAAGGTGACTTGCATCAATTACAATACATATATCATGATGATTTTTCTCATGAACTAGCTAAGGGAAGGCATACCCATGCTCAGCTTATAAACTTTCATTACATGTGCAAATATAGTCGTCTACAGATATAGACCCATGAATGGTTGACCATGAATGTAAGGCCATTGTACATTTCATTTAGTACTCCTGAAAATATCGCTACCCGGATGGATGAAACTAGATACGGGGTCTTCAATCTCATCCAATCTTTTGCTCAAGTATGTCTAACCATGTGAATATATGTTCTGAAGTCGAACATGGGAAGACATCATCTGATTACCAGTCAATGATGTAAGTTGTTAATAGATGCGAGAGGAATCATCCATAATGATAATGACCCTCAAGGTACTACAGTAGATTTTGCATGGTGTGAATAAATGATTTGATGTCGAACACCATACAAAGTTTTTTGGTCGAAAGCCATTGATGTCAACCTATTGTCGGAAGCGAGAAACCTGTCATTGATGTATGCAAGCTTCAAGGTACTGAAGGGGTGTTTCTAAGTCAACTTCTTGGATAATGTGTTGATGTTGACAAGAAATAACTCGTCGGAGGAGGGCCTTGAAGTATCCCACATATATGACACAAAATGAGGTAAATGATTTTGGAGATGAAAGAATGACTAACAACACAAAGTTCAGGAATGGCGGTCATGAAAATGAAGGTTTATGGTATTGCAAAGGATGAAGTTTGAACTGAATGACTTCTCTTGAACATATCGGCGACACTGAATGAATTGGCGGCATTGACCCAAAACAAAAGTGATGGATGGTGTGATAGACCATGAGTATGATAACCATCAAGCAGATAACCCAACCCAAATAGCCACAAAGATGAAGTGAAAGTGTCATGTTCAAGAGCCACTTGCTACCACAAAGTTTTCTCAGCTTTTTCCCACTTTCCCCAGTCATTGCTAACAAGTACCTCTTTATTTTTTATCAAGCTTGAGGAGGATAAAATATGTTTGTTGTATAATTTCACCCTTCAAGTGAATCCATCGCTATTTGATGCTTTAACGAGTCTAGCAAAGGTGAAACTCGGCCTTGTCTAAAAGGACAATTTTGTCACTATTTGATGTTTTTAATGAGTTTAACGACAAAGACAACTCGATCCTTTTCATGTTTAGAGAGTTTGAAAAGGGACGAAAAGGAAACTCTATAAGTTCTTTTTCATAAAATGATCTCTCGAGTCCAAAAAAACGTAAAATAATACAAGAGAGATGTCGTTTCCAATTCTTTAATGAGCTAGAATAGACAAGCGCTCGAAAATATTTTCGTATTTAGAGAGTCTGAAAGGAGTTTAAAGAGGACTCTAAGAGGGTTTCTTTTTTTTTTTAACAAAGCTTGAAAAAGAAATAAAAGTTTGCTTTGTGGTCAAAGATGTTCAATTTACACTTGAGCACATTGAAATATGCTTTCAGCTGTTAAAATTGCTCAAAACTCCATCAAAGAGGATTAAAAATACATGTCCATGGATAAAATTAATAAAAACTAACATTTACTCGATTAATATGCAAGAAATAAACATAAAAACAAGTTTTACTATTCATTTTCACCATTTCACTTTCACCCTTTGACTTTGGTGCTCTGGACCAATTTTTCACCTCAAAGTTCACTAGCTGATTGCGGAGGATTCAGTGGACCATTTCTTGTGTCGTCTAGACTAGGTAGGAGCTATCCATATTCTCTTCCATTTTATTCCATTTATTTTCAGTTTTAAGCAAAAAAAATTGGTTTTTGAGGCCCCTAGGATTTCATTTTGCACTCTCTAGATCAACGCACACTTTCAATATCGAAAGGTGCACTACATTGCATACACCTAGAAGGCAATATGCATTGCAACGCATTGTCTCTAATGGAGGGGTGCAATGGGCGCAAAAACCAAATTTTGACAATTTTTTCTCCCAAATTTTCAATTGTTTTTTGCAAAAAATGGATCCTAATTTGTCTAATGGTTTCATTTCAGACATTCATCGAATCAAAATGGTGATTATATGGAGAGAACGAGAGGATGAAGATCAAGACATGATTTCCCTAAATGATCAGGGAACAGTTGATGCCCTAAGAAATTGTGGGTTACTAAAGTATTTTCGATTATCCAACATGCGACAACAAATTGAACTTCTACAGGATCCTACCGATCAAGTTTTTCACAATAGGTTCAAAGGGATCTCCTTTACCATCGAGGATATTTACTTTCTAACTGGACTCTTGAGGTAGGGTACCCCCATCTCATTATCAAGATTTACGAAAGGAGGTGAATCAGTAAGAGATTATATACGACAGTTCTGTCATGAAGGAGCTCAACCTAGCAAAGACGGAAAGATCAACATCAGGGATGTCAATGATTTACCGTTAAGAACAATCCTTTTTACCCTCACCAAACTGGTTGGCAGCGCAACTTTACACTTGGCAAACAGGTCATATACACAATATGCTTTAGAGTGCTTGGAGCCAAAGGTGTTCAACTGGTGTGAGGCAGTTCTTTCATCCATGAAAGAACAATTGGGTAGAGAATGGAAAGACAAAAAAATTTGGTTATGGGTCTATCTTGATTTCTTTTGCCTTTGAGAGAACCCCACTCATGCAGCCACAACACATCTCACTGGGAGTACCTGGACCTAGAGACACGCGGATGTAGAGGTGGGTAGATCTTATGGCTAGGCATGCTGGCCAGCCATTGATCTCGTTTACCTCTGCTTTCTTTGAGTGGTTCGACCGACAAGACATGACCTTCGCAGAATATCCATATTCAGGAATGGATTTACGTGGTGATCTAGATCTAATGTTACCTGTTGGAGCATAGTGGAGTGCTATTGGTAAATTGTTTGACCACAGTGTTTTTTCTTTTTAAAGTTTCTACCTTTTTTGTGTTTTTTTATTATTGCCAAGATTAAAAAAACATTTTTATATGTTTGCAGATGTTGGATCTGTTCGACCTGTGGGACGCCAACGAGAGGCAGGTGTGTCAGTACAGAGAGCTGTTGGGAGAGCAGTTCTCCGAGACTTGGATTTAGTAGAGACATTGGCTGAGCTACAGGATCACATAGAGGGTTTAACCCTGGGTATTCCGGATGTCCAGATCGAGGAGTTACCTATGCGATTGCAGTGTCATACCATTGGCGTGCCGAGTCGTTGGATGAGACTCCTACGCATGATAGCACATGTTGTGACCTGTTATCACGAGAAACACTAGTTTACTTGGATATTTTTTGCATACATTTTTGAGTTTTTTGGGTCAGATGACCAATTTTTGTCTTGGACACAAACTATTTGTAAAAACTTACATATAAATATCTATTTGACTTTCAGAGTTTTATTATGGTTAAGTGATGCAATCCTATTCAAATGATGATGTGAATTGAAAATGTTTACGTTACATATGTCACAAATGTCTATTTAACACATAATTCGCTAGAGAGTGAGTTAATGTGTTTAGATTTCTATAAATATGTTGATATTGAATAAATTCAAAATACCTTTCCAAAATACGAACTGTAAGAAACATGCGATGGATTGTTGGGTTACGGACGGTATAGATGCTAGTAAGTTGAAGTACAACAAGTTGTGAGTCTAGCCTAATGATGATTTGACGTATGCCAAGTGAAATGGCATCAGAGAGGAGTTCAATCAATGCACTATACTCAGCGATATTGTTTGTCGATCATCCAATACATATCCCTTTAAAACTCACTAACTCACCACTTGGAGCGAAAATGGCCCATGCTGCAGAAGATAAACTCTGCGTACTATGACTAGCTCCATCAGCATAACCAACAAATGGTTTCGAAAAGTTCAAAATCTGCAATAAATGTGAAGTGGATTACCTAACCAAATAAAAACTCTAAAAGAAACACACACACAAATGCAATCAAAGCATATATACAATGAGTTTTACTACACTCAACTAAGCATAGTAACTTTTAAGGTACAACCAGTTTTGGGGCTACAATAATGGAATCTCATCATAGTCCACTAACTCGTAGGCACCTTTTGTCAACACACTTTTAACAATATAAGGTCCCATCCATAGAGGTTCAAATTTTCCTGCTCCAAGTTTATCAGAATTCTGATCGTAAAGCAAGACCAAGTCACCTTCTGCGAAGACATGAGGCTTAACATTTTTATCATATTGCGCCTTGATGCGTTTCTTATGCGCCTCGTTAGCCACTGCGGCATCACGATGGGTTTCATCCAGATGGATTAACTCCAAGAAACGTGCTTCTTCTTCAAAAGTGTCAGGTAGCAGGTCAATCGTGAGTTTGAGAGACGAGATTTCACATTGGATTAGTAAGATTGCTTCCAAACCATACACCAACTGAAAAGGCGTAAATCTGGTTGCATTCCTCATCGAGGTTCGGTATGCCCAAAAAGCCGAGTACAGGATTAAATGCCAATTCCTTTTATGAACTCCAATCATTATTTGAAACATGCGCTTAAGGACTTTGTTGATAGTTTCAACTTGTCCATTAGCTTGCAGATAGTATGGAGTAGAACTATCATGTGACAGTCCTAATTTAGCAGTTAATTTGACTATCATGTGATTGCGAAAATGCGACCCATGATCTGTAACTATAGCTTGTGGTACACCAAACGTAGTAACCACAAGGTTGAAAAAAAATAAAGCAGCCGTTTTGCCACTGTTGTTCAATGTTGGCATCGCCTCGGCTCATTTGGTAAAATAGTCAATGGCGACTATAATATACCCATGCCCCCTGGCCAAGGTGGGGTTACATGTCATAAAGTCAATGCCCCATTTTGCGAATGGGCCAACAACAATGACTGGATGCAGTGGTGCGGGTGGTAATCTGGTTTTACGATCAAATATCTGGCAAGCATGCAAACTTCTGATAGTAAGGTGGCCAGAAGTAACCAGCACATAGAATTTTCTGTGCAGTTGTGTAACCAGAAACATACCCCCCACAAGCACTTGAATGACACTCATTCAAAGCTTTTTCGGCCTCCTCATGACTAAGGCACCTACCTAAGATCGTATCAACACCACAATGATAAAGTGTATCACCAACAATCAGATAATCTTTGGCTTGGTATCAAGTACATCGTTGTTCAGAGCGAGAGGTATTAGGCCAAAAAGCTTGGGTTTGGAGATAGATCAGTATATCTCCATACCATGGATCACTTGACGAGATCAAAAACAGAGACTCGTCTAAGATTGATGCTTCTGATGTTAAATCATTGGAGGATGAGGGAAGATCGCAAAGTAACTCGGAAAAGGCAAGATATTTCTTTGATTTAGATTTGAGGAATTCCAAATCAAACTCTTGCAAGATAACTATCCATTTAGAATACTTTCCCCCCAGCAATTGACGTGATAAAATGTATGTCATAGGGTTGAAATCTGATACAATGGTATTTTTGCGAAGGAGGATGTAATGACGAAATCTCTGCACAGCTTGAACGGCTGCCAAGGCTAACTTTTCGACATATGAATACTTACTCTCTGTATCATTGAGATTACAACTCAAATAATAAATATGATGTTCAGTTCCACTTTATTCTTGAACTAAAACCATTCCAATGGTTGTATCTGCAGCGGCGAGATACAGGTAAAAGTCTTTTTGATAGTTTGGGGCATACATTAATGATGCTCTAATCAGGGGATTTTTGAAAGCATCAAAAGAAGCGTGCACAACTTCGTCCCCATGGAAGGGTACCCCTTTCTTCAATAGACGTGTATAACCTTTAGCTAATTCAGCATAGTTTAGAATGAACCTCCTCAGAAAGTCTACCTTCCCTTGAAGTCTCTGCATCTGTAACAAGTTGGAAGGTGGAGGCAAGTCAAGGATTGCCTGAACCTTAATGGGATTGAGTTGAATTCCATCTTTTGAAACTACGAGTCCAAGCAATTGACTAGAGCCAACATAAAACACACATTTATGTGGATTGAGTCTTATCTTGTAGTGTCGACATCGTAAAAATATTGCTCTCAAATGTTGCGGGTGATCAGTCTATTTTCGCGAATGAGCAGGCAAATCATCAAGATAAGGTTGAACAATGTGCTTGATGTCATGGAAATCAAAATTCATCGCCCTCTGAAATGTAGCCCCTGCATTCTTCAAACCAAAAGGTAGCTTTCGATAAATGAATGTGCCCCAAGGACATATAAAAGCGGTTATTGTTTGGTCCTGTGGGTGGATATTGATTTGATTGTAGCTAGAAAATCCATCTATGAATGAAAAGATTTCACATCCATCACATTCGTCAATAATCTGGTCGATAAAAGGTGTAGGATAATTGTCCTTTGGACATGCTTGGTTTACATCCCTATAATCAATGCACACTTGAATTTTCCCTTGTTTTTTCATCACTGGAACAATATTAGATACCCAATCAATAAGAGGTGCAGGGAAAATGAAGCCAGCACGCAAAAGTTTTTCAACCTCTACTTTAATGGTAGCAGCTTTCTTAGGATGAACAGATCGAAGTCGTTGTTGTACTAGTTTGACATCAAGGTACATTTTAATCTCATGTTCGACAATACTTGGTTCAATGCCCGGCATCTCCTCATAAGACCATGCAAAGATATCTCAAAATTCGCGAAAAGGAGCACAGTAATTATCAAGTTCCAATGGAGAATAGGATTTGTCGACATGAATGTTTTCTATAATGTTAAGCTTAGTTGAAATGTTTATAGAAATCATTTCTTCTATGTTGGACAAATTACGCACAGAATCTATAGTATTTACAAAATTTGACAAAAAATCAATGATCGATGGGTGAGTTAGTTCATTTGAATAATCTTCATTGTCATCTAGAAGGTGGGAATGATGATGATAATCTTCCCATGACGTCTCTCCTATCATCATTGATTGGACGATTCCTTCATCAATAGAATGTATACATGAAAAAGGATCCGAAGAGGTACCATATTCTAACGATCTGTCTACCCATACGATTGTTGAGTGTGGATTAGGGTTTGCCTCACAAGCCCAAAAAATTGATTGCTATGAGGATTCAATGGGGCTTAACGAAAACGCCTCGCTATGACCGTCAGTTTCAAAGTAGTTGGAAATCTTCGTAAAATCAGATGATTTAGAAGAAATCATGTTGTAAGTCTCTACTCTTGCCACTTCCGCCAAACTAGATGGTGACGGGAGGGTAAAAGTGCCCATCAAGGAAGGATCTTTAAGGAGACCTACTCCAAAACTTTGAAGTGACGGTGGGTTTTTGTGTATCAACAGAATGCTTCCCATAGCATGTGAACTATTGGAAAACAAGGCTAGTTGATCAATGACTATGATTCCACCCTTGAAAGGGAATGCAATTGTACGAAAGTATGTGGAAACAACAGCAGCCATAGCGTATACGCAAGGCATTCCTAGTAAAATGTTGTAATCAAGGAATCCGTTAACTACCTCGACGTCAATAGTAACTATCTTGCCCCCTAGTTCGATTTGCAAGTTACTCAAAATCCCATATGGAGTATATGTCCTTATATCAAAGGTTTTTAACGTAGTTGGTGATCGTGACAAGGGTGGTGAACCAAGTGTTTTCCAGCAGCTCATGGACATAATGCAAGTAGATGCCCCCTCATCAATAATAGTTCGGTGAACATTCTTATTGAGAGCTTTTACTTGTATTAGGAAAGCTAATTGCGTCGGTAATTGTGGTGAATATCCTGCATGGTTAAAAACCACAAGATTTGAATCCGTAGGATCTATTCCACCTATTGCTGACAATAAAGCTTGTTTCTGGGAGGGACAGTTTTGCAACACCTCGAGTGTCGACATAGCAGAAGGTGATTGAGCCAAATCTTCCACTATATTATAGTTTTGAGCTGCTCGAGCACGAGGATTGAAAGCTGATTTTTGCACAACTCCCTTTGGTGTCTTTATCGTCAATTCAGGTACAATTGGTGGAACAAATTTTGATGAAGTCGAGGTCGAAGTACTAGGTTGATCAGTGGCCTGGTTATTCGACGGTGACGGATTTCCATAATCTTTGTTCCTTGTTGACACCAAAACATTGTTTTTCGGATTTGTGATGGATAACATAAGTACTTGGGATGTGGAAGCATGGTCAGTTGCAACCAAATGTGTTTCCGGGGTAGGAAACGGATCTGTCAACACTGTTGATGTGGTTGAATTCTTTAACAATTTCGAGACCTCAAAGTGATGTGGACAATCTCTTGTATAATGCTCGTATTACATATCAGACATGGATAACGAGGTTTCCTGGCCGTAGTATGGGAATCAAATGATTTATCTAGAGTGGAATTTTCCTGTTTCTTTTTGTTATCCTTCCCATTTTTCTTACCTCCTGGTTGCTTTGGATTTTTTCCTTTGTCAGATGACACGACGTTAATCTCTTAGGGATGAGTGTTTTTTGATGCATTTACAGCTTGATTGGAAATAGCAAAAGTTTGACCAGATGGTCTTCCTGTTGCTTGTGTGCTTGAAGAACCGATCACACCGTCATTGGCATGAGAGTCCTTGCTCGATTATGGGGGTGGTGGAATAGTGTATGCTGGTCTAGGTGCATTAGGGATTTTATCATAGAGCGTGCCAAATTGTGTGTAAATCAAATCCAAGTATTGGGCACGAGCGATAACTTGGTCTTCTGTGAAAACTCCACCTTTTGCCACATCCTTGGTGATTGATGGCAACAAGGACTTTATGAACCACTCAGCTAAAAGATGATCGAGAACGTATGTCTTAACCATTCGACGACGACGCTGCCACTCATGAATATGATCTGATATATGGGTAGAGGTAGTCTGTTTAAAGTTGGTTAAGAGTTCTATTCCAGTCTCATATCTGATATGTAACTGGAAGTGGGTCAAAAAGGTAGTGGCTAAAGTGGTGAAGTTACCGAAAGAAGCTCTTGGTAATTCAATGTACCATTTAGTAGCTGGACCAGTAAGTGTTCGTTAGAAAAGATAAAGTCTGATCGAATCATCATTCAAAGAGTTGGATGAACACCATAAATGAAAGGTCATAACATGATTCGATGGGTCTTCTCCAGGACCGTTAAACTTCGGAATATCAGATGGTAACTTGTGCGGAATTACCAGCCACCAAGGTACATATCCGATTGGATCATTGGTGTGTTGGTTTAAATTTGGTAATTCTAAAGTTGCTATGAATGGAAAATGTCGATTCAAGTCAGGTTGAGCATACCCAGGATATGATGGAATTGTCTGTGCAATAGGTCTTTGCAGACCATCATAGGGCATCTGCATTTGGTAACTTTGGTAAGGTTGTTGAACAAAACCAGTATAAGGTGGTTGTTGATAACCAGATTGAAATTGTGGTTGTCCATAACCTGCAAAGCCTTGTTGCCTAGGACCTTGGTAAGCTTGATATTGACCAAAACCAGGTTGAGCTTGTGAACCAAGTCCAAACTGAGGTTGGAACTGTTGGAATTGGGGTTGTTGGAATTGTGGCAACCATGGTTGTTGAGACAACTGTTGTTGCCCAGCAATGAAAGGTTGACCAAGTTGTGAATCAACTATACCAGTGTAACACTAGGTCAGTCTAGATAAAGGTATACTAACCTAAGGTTGTTGATGAGCTCCAAAAACAAGTGGTTGTCATATAAAAACCTGAGAAACTTGAACCTCTTGACTTGAAACTTGTGGTTGCAAGGGAGAAGGATCAGTTTGTACCGGTTGAGATACAATAGTTTGAGCTTGTGTCTGTGGCATAGTAGTAACAACAGGTGTAGTAGGAATATTTGACACAGTTTGCATTGGTTGTGTTGGATACAAAAGCCTTGGTTGAGTTGGAATTGCTGGTTGCCATTGACATAATCTAATTCCAGGTTGACTTGAATATTGTGAGAAATTACCATATGGTTGTCCTCCGGAATAAGGAGGATACTTTGAATAAACATATTGCTCTCCATATGGTGGCAATCTAGTATTTAATGGATACACAGGTCGTTGATGACTAGATTTCCCGGCATGATACTGATGTACAGGATCAAATTGTTGAGTTCCCATTATAGAATAACTAGGTAGAATTCTGGTTGAGGACATGGGTGATGACCATGGTGCAGAAGCAACCCCTGAGTGGGTTCCAGACAATGATTGGTAACCAACCGGGATGGATGATTCACCATACAGGTGCGACTCAGGTGTGGTAGAAAACATCGAAGTGATGAATGGTATGATAGACCATGAGTATGATAATCGTCAAGCAGATAACCCAACCCAAATAGTCACAGATATGAAGTGAAAGTGTCATGTTCAAGAGCAACCTGCTACCACAAAGTTTTCTCGGCTTTTTCCCATTTTCCCCAGTCATTGCTAACCAATACCTCTTTATTTTTTATCAAGCTTGAGGAGGATAACATATGCTTGTTGTATAATTTCACCCTTCGGGTGAATCCATCGTTATTTGATGCTTTAACAAGTCTAGCGAAGGTGAAACTCGGCCTTGTCTAGATGGACAAGTTTGTTGCTATTTGATGTTTTTAATGAGTTTAACGACAAAGACAACTCGGTCCTTTTCATGTTTAGAGAGTTTGAAAAGGGACGAAAAGGAAACTCCATAAGTTCTTTTTTGTAAAATAATCTCTCAAGTCCGAAAAATCATAAAGTAATATAAGAGAGATGTCATTTCCAATCCTTTAACGAGCTGGAATAAACAAGCACTCGACAATCTTTTCATATTTAGAGAGTCTGAAAAGAGTTTAAAGAGGACTCTAAGAGGGTTTCTTTTTGTTTTTAACAAAGCTCAAAAAAGAAACAAAATTTTGCTTTGTGGTCAGAAATGTTCAATTTACACTTAAGCCCCATTGAATCCCCAATGGAGTCACCAATTTGTTTCGAGAATATTTAGTGTTCTTGGACAAACACCTAACCCTCTAGATCTAGTAGCAGGTCTAGAAACAACAGACAAAGTAATCTTAACATTTTCTACAATCAACAGATAAAACAATAGAAAAGAGAACCCACTTGTAGTTTTTGCTAGTTCCTTGTCTCCCTTGACCGATCTTGCTGCTCCTTTCTGTATTTAAATCGCTTGGAAAGTACCTGCACAACTACAGAAACAAAAACCCATTAAGGAAAATGATAATGATCTATTGCTTATAAATAACATGGAATCGAGAACGAGCGAGACTGAGCTGAGACAGCGTCACCTTGTTGTTGCTCCATTCGTTGTTCATTTTTCACACGAAAACAATGTTTGACCATGACTTCCAGCCGCAAACCAGCATCCTCGAACCTCTTTTACCGTCGACCCTTTGTGCCTGACGCTAAGCAGCTACGGCCCTTTGAACCTGCTCACATGTGCCATCGACCTTCACCTCCAATGAACAGATAGCCGAGTTGTGCAGGAGCAGAAGAAAATTTCTTGCCTCTGGTCTCTAGGGTATATTCACTGCGCGAGGGCGGGGTGGCTAAACCTAGCTGCCTCTACCTCCGGTTTCACCTCTACTTCACTGGACGGGTCCGGATGGGCTTCTCGCCGCTGATGCAGACAGTGTTTGTTGGTCTCGCGTTGGCCTAACCTTGGCTATTTTGGAGAGTTGAGGGAACGTGGGTGTGGAGGTTTGTCTCTGTGCTTTGTTTCGTGCCGCTGCAACACGGCTAGGTGTGATGGGGTTTTTGAAGACTGTTGTGGATTTGGGGTAGTTGTTTTTACATCTGGTTTGTCCGTTTCAGGAGGAGAGATTTTAGGGGGCTGGGGAGGAGTGGCTACCCTTGTTGCTATCTTCCTCATTTCATGCCTCTCTTTCTTGTCTAGGCCACCAAGTCTAGAGCTTCATGTCTCGGTTTCTCTCCTCAAGAGTTTTTTTTCTGCTTGTGGTGCTTTAGTGTCGGGTCTGAGTTGTGCGGCTGGACTGCCGCCTCTCTCTTGGTGTTGTTTCACTGCTCTCTTTTGTTATTTTTTGTAATAGATATGGGTTCCCTCTATAGGTCTGCTTCTGCAAGTTTGCTGGGGTTTACATACCCATTTTATGTGCTTTATGCCCTGTCCAAGGGCTTTTTCTGGAATAATTATTTTGGATTATTTTTATGTAAGTGGCTCTGCCCACATTTGTGCATATGATTTTAGCATCTACAACATGTAATCTTCTGATCAATGAAAATTACGATATTTCTCCCCGGGGAAAAAAAAACATGGAATCGAGAACATGATATGCATATGAAAAAATTAACATATAACACAAGCAGAAGGAAAAAGTCTTGAAAACTTTATTGGTAAGAGGAAAGATTACAACCCATTTATGCGCAATCCAGTGACATCCTTCCAATTCAATCCCTCTTCATCTCATGAAAAGCAAGACACCTCAACACTATTACAATACTTGCAGTCAATTCTAATCTCATATCACCAGCGTCTCCTTACAACTCAATGTTTTTCTGCCCCTGATCCCTTAGATGAGTGATCTATTTATAGGTGAGGGAAGGAGGTTATGCCATCAATGGTGACAATGAATGCCTTTCTAAATTTAGAAATCAGTTCCATGGAAGAAGGGATAGGGGATTGATGTTTCCTAGTTCCCTTCCTCATCCAAATGCGAACTCAAAGGTGTAGGTGGAATTGAGAAACTTCTAAAGGCTTCCAATGGATAAAGAATCTTCAAACCCTCATGGAAATTCGCTCAAGTTCACCCAGCGCAGGCTAAAGAGGGACCAAGTGCACTACATAACACCCTATCAGTGTATGGTTTGAATTGCACCGCACCCTAATGAAGGCCTACCTGTGTTGTTCTTCTTAGAGGTAGTTTTTGGATGTTTTCAGTGATGGAACTTCTTGGGAAGTGAGGCATTCTGATGACTAACTTCTTTAGAGAATGTAAAAACTAAACTAGGGGTTGATGGGCCATAATAGTATCGATCTGTAATTTGGGGTTTATGTGCCCAAATGGAACTGTAACAGGGTGGATATGTTACTGAAGAGCAAGCTATCGCTCGTGCCCAGTATTTAAACTTGGTCTATTCATAATATGGCACATTGTACGAGATGTTACCTGATGCTCTTAGACCCTCATTGGATCTGACAGCATCAAAGTCTCCTAATACATCACCTGTTGATGCGTGATTGGTTTTGTGTCTCAGACTTCCACGAAAGCTTCTTCGAAGCAGAAAACTGTCTCGAACACTATTTCCAATAATCCCTCCAAAAATTCATCCAGTCCTGGTAAAACCTCTGAGGTACGTGTTGTTTAGTATACCGCAACAGATAAGGCCTATAATGGTAAAAAGAAGGGCAAAGGTAATGCCAAATTCGATGCCCCAAAACAGGACCCTCCTAAATCATCTACTGATGATGCTTCTAAAAGAATGTCGAAATATTCTTGCCTCATCTGTGAGGAGGATCATTACACCAAGGATTGTCCCCAATGTTCTGAAGTTAATCACTTGTTGAAAGGGACTCTAGTTATCTTAAAAGAACCTTTTCCATCTCAGTAAATACAATTGGTAGACCAAACACAATCCTTTTCTTCCTCAGGTTCCCAAGTGTTCATGATGCAAGGTTCATCACCTATCTCAATCGCTACTCAAACTAAGGACTATCAAACCACGCCTAAGCAGATGGTGGAGAAAGAAGTTACCGATATTCCATCTACTTCTACTCCATCCAGTTCTGGTCTGCTCCATATTGAGTGCCCTAACAGTGAGTTCGTAATCCGACCACCTCCCAAAGGTGTTCTTTGGAAATCATCTTTTAATCCGAATGCTAGAGTTGTGAAACATTACAATATTGTTGAGGATTTAGCTCAGGAACCTTCGGCAATGTCTGCCTTGGAGGTTCTCCAATCCTATCCAATGCAGTAGAATCCATTGTTGTTTGTTATAGGTGTTATTGATCCTTCTTATTCGATTCTGATTACCTTCAATCTTGAAAATCATGTGCCTCGTCTTCCTCGTCATATTGCTTTTTTGTTACAGGTTCTTATCAAAGGAAAGACAATCCATCGGACTGTTATTGATGAAGGTGCCTCTACCTGCATCATGTTTTTTTTGTGTTGGAAGGCCATTGGCTCTCCTACTCTTAACCAGTCCTCGAACACCTTGGAAGCCTTTGACGGCAAAGGTTAACTTCATTATGGTAATCTCATGAGCTTGTTGATTACACTAGAAGGAAATATTTTTAAATTAGAAGTAGAAGTTGTAGATGCGAATCTCAACTACAACCTTCTTCTCGGGTGAAGCTGGACCCACGTTGTGTTTTGTGTGGTGTCTTCTTTGTTTCGAGTGCTTCATTTTCCTCATGAAGGAAAAATTGTCATTGTTGATCAATTGTCCTTCTTTTCTTCTGGTTCATCAAATGACAATGTCCCTTACGTGGGAAATATTGAGATTCCTTATGAGAGTGTGGGGGCAGGTCTCTTCAAAGACTCTACTTTAATGGGTACTTTTACTCTCCCACCTCTGAATGTTCATTCAGTCAATATGATCTCGGTCTCTACAGATCCTTGGATTATCCCTACTGCAGATCAAATTGATTTATTTGGCGATGCTATGCCTTTAAGTCCATTCGAGCAAAATTATCAAGAAATTGTCTTGGCTTTGATGACCACTTCAAAAAGTCATACTATTTTCAGTATGAACCTGGAAACTTATGTGCCATCTCCTTGGCTTGGTTCTTGGGATTCTCTGGATCCTTTGAACGAGACATTCCCCACCAACGAGAGTATCGTTAAGGTCATGTCTCTGGATGAAACTCCATGGAACGGTCTACATCATTGTTCTTCATTTCTTCCCAGCCTCGATGAGATGCCTTCCTGTCTTGAAGCGTTTGTTTCTCTTATCCCATGCCTCCACTTTAGACACCTATCTTGGTGCATGAAGTCTTGTCGGTGGGTAATATGGGGATCACTACAACCCTGATTATTGACATTTCGGCTCACCCTAAAATTATCAAGATTTTTCAACTAGAGGCACCTTTTCCTCGTCATGAGATTCAGTCTTTTTCGCCTCCTCTCATGAGATATTTTCCTCGATTCTCTACTGTTTGCCCATTATCACAATGGGGTTTTCATCTTATGACTCTTAACCCTCACTCACCCAGGGGGCATGGGGGCATAGCCTTTTATGATTTTTACTCTAGTATTTGGCCGAGTCAATACTTACACGTCATGTCAACAATGAAACTCTAGTTTTATTCTCTATCGATTGATTGCCCGAGTCTGGAAATGGACTCCATCTGAAGAAGTATTATGCGTGAAATTCGTGTAATGACTTTTGTACATTAGCGTGTTAATTCATTAGTGTGCGTTTTTTATTTTGGTGTGTTTGTTTTCTTTGCAGACATGTGTTTTTCTTCTTACCCTATGTTCCACTCAATTTGCAAATGTCGTCAAGCCATTACATTGGTTTTTGTTAAGTTATGGTATGTTCTATGCTTAGAGTAATTTACTTCAATTTCTTCTTATTGGCCCAATGTCAATTTCATTGTTTATCAATCACATTAACATAAAGTAAAATGCTGGTAGAACATAAATAAATCGAGAGAAGACAAGCCAAGACAAGAGACACTAGATGTGGTGGCTAGCCAGGGACAAACCCCAATGTGGGGAAACCCTTTGACCAATTCTTCTATAATCTTCAATAATTCAGCACAGAGAGAGATAATACAATATCACAAATCTGAAATTTTATATCAGCAATAATAAATCAGCATCCAACAAAGTCAAAGCTAGTCAAACAACCTTAATTAACCTCTAGTAAACCTTGAAGAACTCGGTCTTCAACAGCAAACATCAGCAGCCCAAAATAGCCCTCAGTCAACGGTCAAAATAGCAGTCAACAAATCAACAGCCTGTGGTTAGCCTTAACCAGTCAACATTGGTCAACGCTTTGGTCAACGCAGGTCAACACATCACCCAAACAGCATGTGCAGGTCAACGCTTGGTCAATGCATCCTCTAACATCCTTGCATGTTGGTCAACACTACCTAGAAAAGTCAACATTTCCCAGAAAGTCAACGATGCCCAGAAAGTCAACGTTGCCCAGAAAGTCAACGTTGCCCTAGAAACAGTCAACGCTGCCCTAAGCATAAATTTTGCCCTTCTTCTTGCACGTGTGAGGGAGACTACTCCTACGCTAGCCCAATAAGATAAGGAGAGAGAATATGAGTGTTGAGATGATGGAGAAATGAGGCACAATGTCTCCTTCCTTTATATGCAACGTTGAGGTTAAGCTGGGGGTGTGCCACACACTTTATCTTGCTGGTTGACCTTGACAAATTGTCAAGAAATACAAATAAATCCATATCTCCATAAATGAAAGTCAGAATCGAATGATCGTTAGATCAATCCTACACCTCTTGACAAGAGGAATCCAAGAACCATAAATAAGATGACCCACATGGAATTTGGCCCTAGTTTCCAATTTTAACACTGCCTCTCAACTAGGGAGAACTCCATTTGCCAATCCATCTTACCGTTGGTACTATCTCTGCCATCAAATGAACTGTCGTACATTGTGTTAGCGCTTGGAATTCACCTAGGCTGAGATAGACAAACTCTCAAGGCTACATCAAACCATTTCACCTCGTAGCTAGCCCTACGAGGTATGAGAAGGCTCTCTCGGGTCAGATTCGGTAGATCTTTCAATATGATAAGCTGACCAATTAGGAATAAATATTTTAGGCTAGTAAATTGATAAGGGAGGTTGATTTAAAGATTTTTGGGGTTTTTGGTGGCAATTGGAGGGAGTGCAATTCAGGGTGCGGGGATTGGGCTCAGTTTTTGCAGGGGGATCTTTGGGGCAAGGTAGGAGTGAGTGCTGATGCCTTAATCTGAGATGGATGATCAAGAATGATAGAGGAGGAGCTAAAGAGGGAAAACAACAACTTTGAATCCTCTTTAGACAGTGGAAAACATAGATATTGAACAAAATTAAAAGCTGAGCATGGCATGCATGAATTCAAACTTTATCACTTCATCTGTTCAATTAGAAGCAAAAGAGAGATGTGGAATACTTAAACAAACTTACAAGAACATGTAGAAAGCACACCATCAACACATCAATCCTAAAGAATCCACAATGATGTCTGCAAAACCCTGGCCTTCCTTTCCTTAAATTGCAGAAGTAGATGTACAAATACACAATAATGCTTTCTCCCACAAGAGTCCAACCATGAAAATGAGAAGGAGAGAGCATAATATAGACCATCTAGATCATCTAACTCCTTTCCCCACCTCTAGCGATCGAGCTCAGCTTCCTAGGGGCAGTTTGAACTAATTCTAAATTAAGCACTAGATAATAGGCAGTCCAACAACTTGCTTCTATTACTTAGCTAACTGATTCATGCATTAATTATTCACTTTTTACATCAAGGAAGCTTCTAGAAGGGTAAAGAGAGATAAAATCTATCAAAGTGCCATGAAAATATTACATTTATCCATCATCTACAAGTAAAAATGGTCAACCATAGTCAAAACAGTGTTTTTTGACAAAAAAGGTCAATTCTGGCAAAGCTGGCTCGAATGGTCGCGCCCCTTTGCAGCACCTTTTGAGTGGGTTCCACTGGTCCAAATCAGGTGCAAGATGGCTCATTGGAAAGCTTGGTCTGTCTACTTTCCATCCCAAGTGGAATTCCTGAATTTGGAGTTGTTTTTCCCCCTCAAAAACCATTTCTCCCAAGGTCACTTTCTGCAACTCAAAAAGTGGGCAGAAAGTCATTTTTTTTTTTGTATTTTGAGCTTTTGGAGGCTCAAATTTCAAAATCAGGCTTCTCCCAAGTATTGGTAATTTTTCTCTTTGCATGCCCTTTCCAAAAATGCCAAGTTTTCAAAATTCCGAGCAGTCCTCCAAAATGGTCTCACCCGGGGTGAGACCATTCCACGGGAAAAACCTATAAATTGCACAAAAAATTCACAAATGACAAAATTTTCTCCAAATTTCTTGAAATTTGGGCTGGGAGTCCCCAATCAAGTACCATGCTCAATCAAAGAGGCTTTGGCCAAAATTTGGAGTGGATCGGGCGTTTTCCTTCGTTTTTGTGCTTTGGCCCACCGTCCTTGGAGCACCTTCGTTCTCGCCGGTATTTTCGACATTTCTCTCAAACCATGACACCTGTGTAAAAAGTGAAAGAGGTTTTTCTTCCTTGGCATGTTGTGGACAAAAACCTCTCTCAGTTTTGAAAAATTCATCTTTGATTGCTCAGAAACAGCTTTTGAGTGAAACTTGTCCCGATGTGTGAAGCAAGGAATTTTGTCGAAATGGAGCGAAATGAAGGAGATAGAGGGCTTCTAAATTCTTGGGGAAATTTTTGGGAGTGGGGAGTGATGTTAGGAAGCAGGGGAAAGTGGAATATCAGAGATTGAGTGAGTGGAAGGGGTCTAAAAGGACAAAACATAGGCCAAACCTAGAAAATTGCCAGGTTGTAGCTAGAAACTAGGGTTTGTGCAAAAATGAGGAATTTGGCGGATCTAAGGGATGGGAAGTGTTGATAAGGTACTTTAGGGATAGGGAAAGGTGTATGAACATCAGGAAACAAGTTTTTCCGGTGATTTGACCATCCAAGAGAAATTGCCTTCAAAACCCTAGGAGAGGGAAATGACCTTGCCTGGGCGCAACATGAAGCATGAACAAGGTGTAAAATGACTCATTAGACACTGACATGATAATGACAACCCTCTGAATGATGATACACTCAGCTGAATGGTGACATGGACTGACATTTGGGCAAACCCTAGACCTAATGCCTAGTGACCAAATTTTGGCTTGAAGACTCACTGAAATGACAAAATTTGACCTTGACACTCTGAGACCACTTTGTAAGAGCATATTTGATCACTGATGGAGGGCTTTCAAGACCGACACTAACATTGGCTCCAATGGGGATGGTAGCTCCTTGGAGGTGTCAAGAACCGTAGACATCTGGTAGAGTAGACCAGTGCTTGCAACCATTGGGCGATGGAGTCAAAAACTCAAGCTGAAATGCATGACTGAAAAATGATGACTTGATAACACAAATTGACTCTCACTCAAATAAAAACTGACTCAACACTTAAACACAACCGACAAACTGAAAATGATGCTCAAAAGGGAGCTTATTCATCACAACCTACTCTAACAGTTTCACTCATCACCTGATCAAGTGAAATGAAACAACCAATGCAACCAAGTGAGTATCTCATCTGTTGTTTGAAATCTTCGCAAGTTCTCACTGATGACCAACAAGAGAGAACTACTGAAAGGCAACTCCCATGACAACTTAGAAACAGATCCGCTGAATGATATGAATGCTCTATCCGCCTCCAAAAACACTGCATAAGGATCTTGAAATTCAAGCACACTGGAACTTAACTCATCGAATGGATTACTTCTCTTTTCCTCATACCATGAATGCAAACTTTGATCTGAGCCTTGTGATGAGACCTCTGCTGAAAATGACAAAGAAACCGGCTGCTGGATCAACTTCATATCAGCACATGTTTCAAGCTCACATGTGGTCAATGGAGAAAGACTTTGACTACAAACCTCATCCAAAACATCAGCTATTGGATCATGAAAAACTTGAAAAGACTGCTGCAATGTATCCATTGAAAATGTATGACATCCTTCTAGCTGTTCATTTTGTTCTTTAGAGATTTTATAAAGATTCTGTCTCATAAACTGAAATGCTTCAAAACAAAAGGGTATAGAATCTTCCTGTATCATCAAATCATGTATTTTGGCTGCCATACCTTCATCTGTAATCTGCCCTTCAATTTCATTTGGTGGCTGCAAATCTGATGCTACAGGCTGCTCAAGAATTTTGTTATCTGTCTCATCCTCAACATTTATACTGAGAGATTGTTGATTTGTTATAGGCTGTTCATTTGAAGATTTACTATACAACCTACCCTTCAAAAACTGAAATGATTCGAAACAAAAAGGTAGGGAACCTTCTTGTATCATTTGATCAAATATGTCAACTTCCATGCCTTCATCTGCAATTTGACAACCAATGGCATTTGGGGGCTGCAAATCTGAATATGAAAAGTCTTGAACAAGGTTTTTATTGCCTTCAAGATGGTCTAGGTCAAGACTTGTTAACAACGGATTTGTGATTGCATGGAAGTTGTCTCTGATGAACTGACATGAATCAAAACAAAAAGGCAAAGATCCTTCACTTACTTCAAACTGTGCTGCACTTTCCTCGTCACTGTCATAGCTGATATATGATGGCTGAACATTGTATTCAAGCTGCTGAAAATGAACTTCCTCCTCCCACAAACGAGCTGCTGATTTGTCTGCAAGATTAGCTTCTGTTTGGAGAACATAATCATCATCATACTGATCATAATGAGGCAAATCATCATCAAACATATACATCATATCAACAGCTCTCTCTTCTCCTAGATGATCTACAAAACAATCACTATGAGTGCGATGACAACTAGGATGGGAAACAAAATGTTTTGGATCAACAACTTGTTCTTCTTCAATCAGCGAGCCATGAACATCATAATCATTCCTTGCGGTGATCTTGTCCATCATCTCTTCTACTGCACTTACCAAAACGTCAAGCTTTACCTCTAGAGATGTTGATTCGGCCGGATCTATGTTTTTCATCTCTTCTTCCTTCATCCTTGCCCTTCGGATCAACAGATGAGCCTCTACACTTACTGCACTGTTTTGCATCTCGTGAAGTGTTGCAATATCCCTTTCTCTCAGCTGAAACTCCATCTCCGGATCAAAGGCGCCCGGATAGTGTAAGAGAGCAGATCTAGGAGAAGGTCTTATATCAACTGGCATTGAATAATAAACTTGATTAAATCTGGCCGAAAATTGTTGTACTGTCTCACCTGGCAATCTTTTCAGCTGGTTATACTCTTCTACAATCAAGAAAAGGTTCTGCCCGATCATCCACCTATCGAGAAAAACTTTGACGAACTGCTGGAAATCTGAGATGCTTGCATCAGGCAGGGTTTTGAACCAACTCTTAACTTCAGCTTGCAAAGAAAGAGCAAAAAGCCTCATACTAACATCTTCATCATCAACTTCAAAAAGATCTAGAAAATTCTCAAAATTCTGGACATGTTGCTCAGCGTTGACATTCTTACATTCACCATCAAACATCGGCAAGTATAGATCATAGTTTTTGGGGAAAACATGAAGAATAGAAGGTAAAACAAGAGGTTTATACCGATCTGGAATTTTACAAGGTATAGGGGTATGTACAGCAGGTATAGGTTCATCACAAAATTCGGAAAAAGGATCTTGATCAAGCTCAAAGGTATGCAAATCTTTGGTATTCACAGTCTTCAAAGGGAAAGAATCAACTGCAGGCCGAGGCTCTTTTCTCAAGCATAATATACTTTGCAAAGCCTTCTTGACATTCTTGGGAAAAGAGAAGAAATAATTTATGACAAAGAACAAAATGTCTTGGATAAAATTCCAACTTGAATACCTGATATGTCCATGTTGTCCTTTCATGTTTCTACTGGTCGAGATCATCCTCCAGTGGAGTCTTTGGATCTGATCTCAAAACTGATTTAGAGTCGCCAAGTGAATGATTTCAACCTGTCAAGTGTCTGATCGTTGTCCACTATCAACAATCAGATCTGAACTTGATACATGTACTGGGGTAAAATGCAATCGAAGTGGTCGTATTCACAAGCTCACGGAGATTGACTGAAGCAGCGTTTATCTACTAACGCTGATGTAAAACAAGAGCGTTTTCGAAGGCTCCTGGCGTAACTTCAGGCTCCGTCTAAAACTTATGAAACAAACACATCAACCCACAAACAAGTTTGTTCTCCCCAGTATGGTCGCCAATATGTTAGCGCTTGGAATTCACCTAGGCTGAGATAGACAAACTCTCAAGGCTACATCAAACCATTTGACCTCGTAGCTAGCCCTACGAGGTATGAGAAGGCTCTCTCGGGTCAGATTCGGTAGATCTTTCAATATGATAAGCTGAACAATTAGGAATAAAGATTTTAGGCTAGTAAATTGATAAGGGAGGTTGATTTAAATATTTTTGGGGTTTTTGGTGGCAATTGGAGGGAGTGCAATTCAGGGTGCGGGGATTGGGCTCAGTTTTTGCAGGGGGATCTTTGGGGCAAGGTAGGAGTGAGTGTTGATGCCTTAATCTGAGATGGATGATCAAGAATGATAGAGGAGGAGATAAAGAGGGCAAACAACAACTTTGAATCCTCTTTAGACAGTGGAAAACATAGATATTGAACAAAATTAAAAGCTGAGCATGGCATGCATGAATTCAAACTTTATCACTTCATCTGTTCAATTAGAAGCAAAAGAGAGATGTGGAATACATAAACAAACTTACAAGAACATGTAGAAAGCACACCATCAACACATCAATCCAAAAGAATCCACAATGATGTCTGCAAAACCCTGGCCTTCCTTTCCTTAAATTGCAGAAGTAGATGTACAATACACAATAATGCTTTCTCCCACAAGAGTCCAACCATGAAAATGAGAAGGAGAGAGCATAATATAGACCATCTAGACCATCTAACTCCTTTCCCCACCTCTAGGGGTCGAGCTCAGCTTCCTAGGGGCAGTTTGAACTAATTCTAAATTAAGCACTAGATAATAGGCAGTCCAACAACTTGCTTCTATTACTTAGCTAACTGATTCATGCATTAATTATTCACTTTTTACATCAAGGAAGCTTCTAGAAGGGTAAAGAGAGATAAAATCTATCAAAGTGCCATGAAAATATTACATTTATCCATCATCTACAAGTAAAAATGGTCAACCATAGTCAAAACAGTGTTTTTTGACAAAAAAGGTCAATTCTGGCAAAGCTGGCTCGAATGGTCGCGCCCCCTGTTCAAATGGTCGCGCCCCTTTGCAGCACCTTTTGAGTGGGTTCCACTGGTCCAAATCAGGTGCAAGATGGCTCATTGGAAAGATTGGTCTGTCTACTTTCCATCCCAAGTGGAATTTCTGAATTTGGAGTTGTTTTTCCCCCTCAAAAACCATTTCTCCCAAGGTCACTTTCTGCAACTCAAAAAGTGGGCAGAAAGTCATTTTTTTTTATGTATTTTGAGCTTTTGGAGGCTCAAATTTCAAAATCAGGCTTCTCCCAAGTATTGGTAATTTTTCTCTTTGCATGCCCTTTCCAAAAATGCCAAGTTTTCAAAATTCCGAGCAGTCCTCCAAAATGGTCTCACCCGGGGTGAGACCATTCCACGGGAAAAACCTGTAAATTGCACAAAAAATTCACAAATGACAAAATTTTCTCCAAATTTCTTGAAATCTGGGCTGGGAGTCCCCAATCAAGTACCATGCTCAATCAAATAAGCTTTGGCCAAAATTTGGAGTGGATCGGGCGTTTTCCTTCGTTTTTGTGCTTTGGCCCACCGTCCTTGGAGCACCTTCGTTCTCGCCGGTATTTTCGACATTTCTCTCAAACCATGACACCTGTGTAAAAAGTGAAAGAGGTTTTTCTTCCTTGGCATGTTGTGGACAAAAACCTCTCTCAGTTTTGCAAAATTCATCTTTGATTGCTCAGAAACATCTTTTGAGTGAAACTTGTCCCGATGTGTGAAGCAAGGAATTTTGTCGAAATGGAGCGAAATGAAGGGGATAGAGGGCTTCTAAATTCTTGGGGAAATTTTTGGGAGTGGGGAGGGATGTTAGGAAGCAGGGGAAAGTGGAATCTCAGAGATTGAGTGAGGGGAAGGGGTCGAAAAGGACAAAACACAGGCCAAACCTAGAAAATTGCCAGGTTGTAGCTAGAAACTAGGGTTTGTGCAAAAATGAGGAATTTGGCGGATCTAAGGGATGGGAAGTGTTTGATAAGGTACTTTAGGGATAGGGAAAGGTGTATGAACATCAGGAAACAAGTTTTGCCGGTGATTTGACCATCCAAGAGAAATTGCCTTCAAAACCCTAGGAGAGGGAAATGACCTTGCCTGGGCGCAACATGAAGCATGAACAAGGTGTAAAATGACTCATTAGACACTGACATGATAATGACAACCCTCTGAATGATGATACACTCAGCTGAATGGTGACATGGAGTGACATTTGGGCAAACCCTAGACCTAATGCCTAGTGACCAAATTTTGGCTTGAAGACTCACTGAAATGACAAAATTTGACCTTGACACTCTGAGACCACTTTGTAAGAGCATATTTGATCACTGATGGAGGGATTTCAAGACCGACACTAACACATTGCTTGACTCTACTCTTCTCTACTTAACTATGAAGAAGAAGAAATGATCGAGGATGTATCATACCATCCTCTATTGACCCGAAGTCAGCCCCATATAAAAGAGAGTGCTCAATTGCGCTCTTACTGACCCGAAGTCAGTCCTAGAGAGTGTGTCATACCACTCTTACTGATCCCAGATCAGTTCCAAAAGAGAGTGAGCTATATCACTCTTACTGACCCACAGTCAGTTCCAATTGATCCCAGATCAATGTCGGTCATCCTAGAATAGGGATTACGGTAGATACACGATGCATCCATCGGTACTACTATGGTCCCTATCCTCATTTCCCTACTCATTGGCCAAATGAGAGGTACTTCCCATGAGTCCCATACTACATGGGTAGGATGCCTTGGTAGGAGAAACACTCATCCTACCTACAAGTCGCCACGGGGTATCACAGGGGAAGGTTGAACCATTCACCCTGTACACAGTGCACCCCTAGGGGAGGGTGAGTCACCTTATGGTTGCTTGTTGCTACAAGAAGTACCCCAAGCCCCCTGGAGCTCCCAAAGCTCAATGCATGCATCATACAAGACCCTCATAAGAGGGTCTCTCAATGACTCCAAGGCATTCTCGGAAAGTTAAGAATTTTACCTTTCCCAGGGGCTTCATCAGAATGTCAGCGACCTGCTCATCTGTATCGATATGATGGAGCCTTATTGCTCCTCGTTGTACCATATCCCATATAAAGTGGTACCTGATATCGATATGCTTGGATCAATCATGAAATACAGGACTCTCAGATAAATGAATCCCACTCTGGTTGTCACAAAGGATCACAATAGTATCCAATGTATGTCCAAACAACTCATTAAAGAGCTTCCGCAACTAGATAGCCTCACAAGAGGCCATACTCACAACAATGTACTCTGCCTCAGCGGTGCTCAAAGCCACCGACTTCTATTTCCTACTCATCCAGGATATCGAGGCAGAACCCAGAGAGAAATAGCACCCGGAGGTGCTCTTTCGGTCCACCACACTGCCTGCCCAATCAGCATCGGTATATCCATGTTGCCTCACATCTTCGGCAGTGTATCTCAACCCATGAGTGATTGTGCCCCAAAGATATCTCAAAATATTCTTGGCACCAATCCAATGTGAGTGGTGAGGCTCAACCATATGTTGGCTCAATGTGTTGACTGCAAAACATATATCTGGATGGGAGTTCACCAAGAACATCAATGCTCCTATGAGTTGACGATACTCAGTAGCATTTCCCAAAGTAGGTCCGGAAGCACTACAGCATAACTTCTTGGAGTCAAGCTCCATTGGGGTACTCACGGGCTTACAGTTGACCATACTGAATCTCTCCAATATCTTCACCATGTATTTTTCTTGAGATAGGAAAATCTCACCTGGCTTCTAGTAGACTTATAGACCTATGAAATAGTGCATCAGCCCTAGGTCCTTCATCTCAAATTCGGAAGCTAACTCCCTCTTACATTTGTGAATGAGAGGGTCTACACCTTTCAGAAAGACGTCGTCAACATAAAACACTAGTATGAGAGGCTTATCATCCTCAACCTTAAAGTACAGGTTTGGATCAACTTCACTCCTAGTGAATCCCAGCTTCATCAAGTATCTATCAATCCTCTCATACCAATCTCAGGGTGCTTGCTTCATCCCATAGATGGCTTTCTTCAACCTGCATATGTGAGATTCCCGATTATGAATCTCAAACCCCTCAGGTTGTTCCACATAGACTCCCTCTTTAATCAAACCATGCAAGAACACGGTCTTGACATCCATCTGATGTAGGTTCCATCCTTGCGAATTAGCAAGGGCTATGATCGAGCAGATGGTGGTGTATCGGGAAACAGGTGCAAATATCTCATCATAATCTATACCTTCCTTTTGAGAGAAGCCATGAGCGACAAAGCGAGCCTTATACTTTTCAGCACTCCCATCAGCTTCATGCTTTATTTTGTAAATCCACTTTGAGGTGACAATTGTTTTGTCCTGGGGTCTGGGGACCACATCCCAGACATCGTTCTTCATGATGGACTTGTATTCCTCATTCATAGTATCCTTCAATACTTGATGCTTCACAACTTCTTCGAATGATGAAGGCTTATTTTGAATAATAGTGCTCATAGTGGTCAAGTATCCCTGATACCTGGTCAACTTCTTACTTTCACGGAAAGTCCCTCTGGGTGCAATATGTCCTTTGGCATCATCAAGTGTCCCCCTAAGCCATGAGGGCTTCTTCCTAGAAGAGGAAGGCTCTTGCGGATGGGGATCAATAGGATCCATAGGTTCTTCCACATCGGGCATCGTCTCATATTCCTTCTCATCCGGCTTCCTAGTGTCAGCTTCTTTATCTTTTCCCAGAACAGGAAGATTGTCAACCTTGCTAAGAGCCATATCTTCGTCAAAGGTGACATCATGACTTATTTTGACTTCCCTTTGACCAACCACATAGATTTTATAGCCCTTATAATTTTCGCTATAGCCCATGAAGATTCCATTCTTTCCAGATGCACCCAATTTGTTTATTTTCTCTTTCAGCACATGAAAATATATGGGAATTCAAAAAATTATAAAATGAGAGGCATCAGGTTTCTTACCAGTGAACATCTCTTCGAGAGTCTTGGAACCCAATGCTTGATGGGCGCATCTGTTTTGAACATATACGATGGTGTTCGCAGCTTCGGCCCATAGAAACTTTGGAAGCCTTTGATCATGGAGCATAGCACGAACAGCTTCCACAATCGTACGGTTCTTCCTTTCCACCACACCATTTTGCTAAGGAGTGTATGGTGTTGTGTTCTCCCTCTTAATGCTAGCCTCTTTGCAAAAGTCATGGAACTCATTGGATTCATACTCGGTCCCATTATCAGTCCTTAAAATCATGATCTTCTTCTTGGTTTGATTTTTGATCAAGGCTTTGAAGTGACGGAACCAGGAGAACACTTCATCCTTCTTTTTCAAGAACTATATCCAAGTCTTGCAAGAATAATCATCTTTAAAAGTAAGATAATATATATATCCTCCCAAAGAGTTCACAAGCATCATACTAGATATGTTGGAGTGAACCAACTGCAAAATGTCAGAGATCTTGCTATGGCCTGAGGGGAATGGTCCCCTTTTAAGCTTTCCTTCGGCACATCCCAGAAATACACCTTATTTCTCTATTGTGAACTCGGTCATCCCTGTCACCATTTGTGTTACATCAAGTAGAGCCTCATAATGAAGGTGGACAAACCTCTAGTGCCATAGTTCAGACTAAAGAGATGTGTCGTAAGACAAGACTCCCAACGGACTTCCTCCAACTTAATATAGAGAGTCAACTCGAAACCCAAGAGTGAAATCATCTTTGAAATTATTTTTCCATACACGTACCTTGCCATCGATGAAGGTCACCTTATAGCCTTTGTCTTCCATTGCCGAAATGGACACCAGGTTCTTCTTGAGATCAGGTACATATATGACTTCTTGCAAATGAATTGTGTTACCCTGATTTAATTGAAGAGTAACATTCCCTACACCCTTTATGGGATAGGTGGACTTATCTCCAAGAATAATCTCCAAGTTGGTCTCTTTCTCTATCAGATTAGAGAGAGCTTTTTTGTAACTAGTGAAGTGCCTTGAGGCACCACTATCAATAAGTCAATTTCCCAACGAGTCTAGAGGAGAAGTAGTAGAGAGGGACGATATCAGATAATATTCATCTTGCTTATTGTTAACAACATTAGATTCATACCTAGAGTTCCTTGCCTTCTTAGAGGGTTGACCACTTCCTTGATTTCCGGCATTCCTCTTTCCTTTGCCACTGAACCTGTCATTCCTTTGATTGTGGTTGGAGTTGTCCCATGAGTGATTTTAATCATTGTCATGAGATGTGTCCTTCCTATTTGGACACTCCCTCACATAGTGGCCGAATTTATTACAAGCGAAACATCTTCCCTTCCTTCCAACTTTCGATCCGGCCTTTCCTTTGGATTTAGACCTAGAATTATTTCTCCTTTTAGCATGAGAGGAGAAAGTAGTGGGGTTGCCTTTAAATGAAGGCATTTCCTGCTCTTCCATCCTTGTCTCTTCTTGAATGCATCTCGCCATCAATTCCTCAAATCTTGGAATTACATTATTGTTGAGAAGAGTGGTTCTAAATACATACCATTCATATGGGAGCCCTCCAAGAGTTGTGATAGTCAATTTTTGTCAGGAATGACTTCCCCAATCGATAGGAGATCATTCTTGATCTCTGTGATCCTTAAGAAGTAGGATTGCATATCCTCATTTGTACCCTTCTTAATTTCCTTCAGCTTGCTTTTTAAGAAAAAAACTTGATTTTCATCAATAACTTTAAACAAGCTTACCAATCTATCATAGATCTCCTTAGACGTGTTCAGCTCGGGAACATAGTCTTCTTCGCTTTGACTTCACCCTTAGTGTAGAGATGTGATAGTCAATTCCCTTTCAGGACTGACTTCCCCAATTGATAGGAGATAATTCTTGATCTCTGTGATCCTTAAGAAGTAGGATTGCATATCCTCATCTTTACCCTTCTTAATTTCCTTCAGCTTGCTTTTTAGGAACAAAACTTGATTTGCATCACTAACTTTAAACAAGCTTACCAGTCTATCGTAGATCTCCTTAGAGGTGTTCAGCTCGGAAACATAGTCTTCTTCACTTTGAATTCACCCTTAGTGTACTTATTCCTTGTAGCAGTCGGTGCATTTGATGGAGGCTCTGTAATTCTGCCTCTCACATAGTCCAACACTTCTTTCTCTTCCAATGTCAGATCGAGAGACATCTTCCATCCGTGATAGTCAGACTTCTCATGGAGCTTGTCTTCGGCGAGGAAGTGTGATGAGGAACCCATGAATTCTAAACACTTTTTCCAACAGTCTTCAATGATTTCTCTTTCTCTTGCTCTTGCTTGGGCTTTGTCTTCACCTCAACTCTGATACCATGTTAAGTTATGGTATGTTCTATGCTTAGAGAAATTTACTTCAATTTCTTCTTATTAGCCCAATGTCAATTTCACTGCTTAGAAATCACATTAACATAAAGTAAAATGTTGATAGAACATAAATAAATCGACATAAGACAAGCCAAGACAAGAGACACCAGATGTGGCTGTTAGCTAGGGACAAACCCCAATGTGGGGAAACCCTTTGATCAATTCTTCTATAATCTTCAATAATTCAGCAAAGAGAGAAAGAGATAGTACAATATCACAAATATGATATTTTATATCAGCAACCAGCAAAGTCAAAGCTAGTCAAACAGGCCCAAATTAACCTCTATTCAACCTTGAAGAACTCGATATTCAACAGCAAACATCAACAGCGCAAAACAACCCTTAGTCAAAGGTCAAAACAGCAGTAAACAAATCAGCAACCTGCGGTCATCCCTAACCAGTCAACGTTGGTCAATGCTTTGGTCAACATTGGTCAACGCAACACCCAAAAAGCATGCGCAAGTCAATGCTTGGTCAACGCATCCTCTAACAGCCCTACACCTTGGTCAACGCATCCCAGAAAATTCAACACTGCCCAAAAAGTTAACGCTGTGCTAGAAACAATCAACGTTGCCCTAAACAGAAATTTCGTCCTTCTTCTTGCACGTGTGATAGAGACTGCTCCTACGCTGGCCCAAAAAGATAAGGAGAGAGAAGATGAGTGTTGAGATGATGGATAAATGAGGCACAATGTCTCCTTCCTTTATATGCAACGTTGAGGTTAAGTTGGGGGTGTGCCACATACTTTATCTTGTTGGTCTACCTTGACAAATTGTCAAGAAATACAAATAAATTCATATCTCCATAAATACTTGTCGGAATCGGATGATCGCTAGATCAATCCTACACCTCTTGATGAGAGGAATCCAAGAAAAATGCCAGCTCCCATAAATAATATGACCCACATGGATTTTGTCCCTTGTTGCCACTTTTAACAGTTATGTTGATGGTGCTTATCGTAGCACATGGAACCTTTCTTCCGTAGCATGGGTACTCTATGACCCTAATGGCGAGCTGATTAACTTAAAAGGTATCTACCTTGGTCGAAAAACCAATAATATTGTTGAATATAGTGCAATTATTGAACTCTTGTCAGAATCAGTTGCTCTTGGCATCAGGGATTTAGTTGTCAAGTTGGATTCACAACTTGTTGGGTTACAATTAAACAATCATTATTCAGTGAGAAATCCACAAATATTGCATATGTATCTACATGTTATATTTCTGGAAAGAAATTTTCATTTCATTACATATCAACATATTCCACGTAATTTAAATACATTAACAAATGCATTAGAAAATTTTGTTCTTGATAGGCATTTTCATCATTTATAAAACTAATCATGTTATGGACACATAAGTAGGAAATAAAACATGCATATATATATATATATATATATATATACACACACACGCATATATATATATATATATATATATATATATAGATATATATATATATCTATATCTATATATATATATATATATATGTGTGTGTGTGTGTGTGTGTGTGTGTATATATATATATATCACGTCTGTCGGAGTGTTTACATCAAAATATCAAAAAATAGACTATTCTGGGACACTAAGTATGTAAAAATACTAGATAAACTATCAGCATGCACAGTGCTCATGATAGCACGAGACCGCTCTGATCACTTAGCCTAGCAGCCGATGCAGTCTTGTAGAGACTCCCACTATGTGTCTCTGCCAACACAGTGGAACATCATCAATAGTGACATACTTTGGGACTCCTCTAGTTAACGCCTCCAGATTGTGCTCCATCTCAACTAAAGGGTCTACCCCTTCCTCATAGTTTGCACCCACTATCTGATGTGAAACTCGTCGTGCTATTGGTGACATCCCTGATTGTCTCTCTAGTCCCACATCTAAACATTTATCACAAGTTGAGTCTCAGTTTACACTTTTATAAAAAATCATAAAACTTGAAAAAATCCAAAAAACAAGTTTCCTGGTGGCAGAGGAATATCTGGATCCCACCTGAAATTCGTGCCAGCATAAGCATAATCGTCCACCACGAGTAGTTTGTGTTCTATCCAAATGAAAAGTTATGGTGGGTAATGCATGTGCTGACCCGTCCCTCCTCGAGGCATGAGTTGACTCCATCGCACGAGTCTCGGATCTCGGGTGGGAAGATCTGGTACCTCTGCCCACTGATACTAGAATAAGGGCACTCGCTCTAAAAAGAAGGTCACCAATATAGAACTGAACCCGAATTGCTTCAGGTGTCCATGCTTCCCCTTGGTTAGTTGTCGTTTCATGTTTGCTAAAAGGCCTCCACACCAGTTGAAGACAATGGGGGTCAAACATGTGATAGCATATTGGAACTGAGATTTTGAAGCCTCATGCAAGGCTTGCGTGCCGGCTACACGTGCCATAGTGAACAAAATCATTCTCAAGATGAGGTTGTTGGTGATTGTCGCTATCTTCACCTTCCCTCCATTGGTCATTTCGGCACTGGGACAATGCCTTTGGACTAGAGTCCTTGTACTTTCACCTCCTTGGCGAGATCCAAAGAGTTGGACCGCTTCCCCTCGTCAGGACAATCCCGTGATGAAGTAGATATCCATCTCCTCAAGTTCTAGTTCCTAGCCTTTTATGATGAATATCTCTCGATCTACATCCCAGAGACTGATCAAATAGGGCAACAATTCCATCTAAGCCCTTAACCCTGTAGTCCTGAAGAATTTTAGCAGCCCGCAATTCCTCAAAGCGTTTATGCATTCAGGATCCTAAGCTTCTTGGAAGTCTTCGGCCTCATGGCCTCTTTCTTTCCACTCCAAGACCATGATCTCCTGCAAAACATCATTTAACACTTATTAATGCTTTTTCCATGGATCAAAATCATCAATTGTTGCTTTAAAAGAGAGTTTTCTTTCCTAAAAATCTGCCTCAATGCCATCGAGCCTATTTTTACAAATAGTCTTATGGCATTGTGGGAGCCTTTGGGCTCAAGCGCGACTATCACAAGTCTGATGACCATACCCGCGAGGGTCATCGGTGCCCTAAAAATTTGAAATCCTCCCTTATAGCATAAAATTTACAGTTTAAAATGCATAAAAAAAGTGATAAAATGCAATAGCTGAGATGGGCCTATTACCTGTTGCAAATGGTTCGTGAAATGGTAACCTGGATCTCCTGCAACATCGACTCGAAAATCAAGAGAATTAGGGCACAAAATGCACTTTCAGAGCTCACCGTGGTAAAATGGTAAAAAATAAAATTACTTTTGACTATTTATAAGTTTTGAAAGTCATTTTTGTCGATATTTTCATAATGTTTTAATATTTTCTCTCGATATCGGTGATGGGTGTGTTTCTTATGCAATTACAGGTACCTTCAAAGTAAACAATGATCATTATTTACTGATTCTCGTGAGTTTTATTTTATCTCTTTTTCAGACTCATTAAATAAACAAAAAAGGAACCCCCCCGGGTCATCATTGAGCTCTTTTCTGACTCTCGAAAACTGAAAATATTTCTGAGTACTTGTCGTTTTGAACTCATTAAAGTAAATGTATCGACATCACCTCGGTATATGTTTACCACTTTTTCGGGCTAAGATTGACTATTTACGAAAAAGGTACACTTTAGTCGACATGGTCAAGAGGTTCCCTCGGATATTGTTTTCTACCTTTTCGGATTCGAGGGACAAATTACGAAAAGGGACTTGATGGAGTTTTATTTTTCGTCACTTTTTTAGACTCTCTAAATGTGAAAAATATACCGAGTTATTCTTATGTCAAACTCGTTAAAAATCTATGACGAAAGAATCATCACCATGATGAGACTGAGCTTCTCCTTCCTAGGGCTCGTAACACTTACTAGGATGGATTTATTCAAAGAATGAACTTACATGACAAGCATATTCTATCCTCATCAAGCTTGTGATAAAAATAATTGGGGTACTCGCTAGAAATAGTGGGGGGGGGGGGGTGGGAATGAAGATGAGACATCCTTTGTATAGGCAGCATATCGCTCTTGAACATGACACTCTTCTACTCTCGTGTCGGGTTTGGGATATTCTCACTCAGTCACTTTTCCTCCCGGGTTTGGGTGATCCATTTTGGCTCTCATTTGACTATTCCATTCTGTCCTCGTGACCTTTAGGCCTATGTTGAGTCAAATGCTACCACACTCCAGAGTCGTGTCACCAATGTTCAAGAGAAGTTCAATCTGCAATTATTTACCTATACATTGTTTGAGTCATTGTTACAGTCTTGACAATTATTCTACTTTATTCCTTGTTTCGTGTCAATGATGGGGGATTCATCATTTCCCTCCTTCGACAGGTCACTTCCTGTTGACTTCAGCTCATTATCCAGGAAGATGACTTAGAAACTCCCTTTCAGTACCTTAGAGTTGGCATGCCCTAATGGCCAGTTCTTCGCATCCGACAATAGGTCTTCATCATTGGCTTTTGATTGGGTGATTCCACGAGTGTTCGACCACATATTCATTATCGCATTCATAGATTGTATTGTTGTACCTTGAGGGTCATTGTCATTATTGATGGTTTCTCTTGTACCTGTTAACGGTTCACATCATTGGCCCATAATTAGGTGGTTTTCTAGCATGTTGGACTTCAACACATTTATTTGCATGATAAAACTCGTACATTGATTGGGTCAGGATGGAGCACAAGACCCTGAGTCTTGTCTGTTATGGCTCAGGTTGCATGGAGTTACATGCATTCATGATTGTACACATGTTTCTATTATACGGATGGTTGTGACCATATCGTGGGACTTTATATTTATGATGATCCTTGTTATCTGGATGGTTGTGCCCATACCATGGATCTTTTTGTATAGTCTTCATCATCCAGATGGTTGCGTCCATGTCGTGGATTCATGTCTTGATCTCATATATGTATATGTATATGCATCCTTGATTTGCAGGTCTCTTGATAGTGCATGTCCTCGTCCTTGCAGGAGCTCATAAAGCATCTCATTCATCACTGCTCATTTTCCCTTCATGCTTTAGGGGGAATTTGTTACACAATATTTTGTCACACCTCCTACACTTCCCTGTGACATACCCCTATGTGCCTGAAACATGATCATTAACACTTTGTTTGGAAAATGTCTTGAGCTTTCCCTGACGAAATAGCTCTTCACACCCTAAAATGAGAGTCATATCTCTTATGAGGCTTAAAACAGGGATGGTCACTTGTTGCACTGTGTTTGACCCATGATGGCATCACTTTGTTCCTTTGCATACCTGCGATGATCCCAAAAAGGTAATTTTCCCAAAGGAGATGAGAAGCTTCATGATCTAGAAGCTTCTAGAGCAACAAGCTGGAGGTGGTTTCGCATAGATGAGATTGAATCCTCCCAACTTGACCTCTTTTCCTTATCCCTATGAGCTACTTCCTTTAGATGTGGGCCTAATCCTATCTTTGGAGAAGTCCCAACTCCCTCTTCCAGCCTATAAATTCCTCCTCTCCCATTCCCAAATGGTTGTTCTATGTCCATTTTCACCCTATGTTGAGCTTGTGCCTATAGGCTATTCATTAGACTTGGAGAAGGAGTGCTTGGAGAGTTTCTTGGCTTGGACTTGGATTACCACTCAAGGAGAGCCTTTCAACATCAAGGCTATGGTTGTAAGCTTCCCTTTATTTCTTAAATAATATACAACTGATGGTTCATCTTCCCAAAATATATATGTTCATGTATTTATTAGCTTGACCTTCCTTGATCAGTTAAGTAGGTTGTTATTGGTTTTGGCATGATTTGTTGTCTGTTGATCACTTGTGCAGGTACATAAGCACTGAGAGAAGCAGGAGCAAGTCTATGACATAAGCGGATCGAGGCCCTCTACAAAGGAAATTAGAATAGCAATAGAATAAGGTAGGTCATATGTTTCATTCTACTTTTCAATTATAACCTAGGAAGATGTCTAGTTGATTGTCACTTCAGTTGCTAGACCCACTCATTGGGCTAGAGGGATCGTCTCTGTCTGCAAAGAGGATTAACCTTGTAAGCAACATGATACACACCATTTAATTGCATGACCAGTAGCAAGGAATCTAAACGAACATGAAGATGAAGGATGCGATGAGCGAGGGCATCGACTAACAAACCTATCACTGCATCATATTCGGCCTGGTTATTGGTGGCAGATCCAATGCACATGCCGTTCGAAAGGACTAACATATGCAAGGGGGTAAAAATGGCCCAGGCTACCGAGGCTAGATTCTTGGAGAAGCGACTCGCACCATCGACATGACTGATATACAGTGTGGATGATGGATCCATCTGAAAGGTACAAAAGACAACAGATGAGATGATGCAACCTACCTAACTTCATGGAAGAAATAAAGACACGCAAATCAAAGGGATATGCTATGAGAAAAATTTCTTGAGGTAGAGTGCATTGGGAGAATTAGGAAGGAGATGGCCTTCAGAATCCTCCAAAAAATATGCCCCCTTGCCTAAGTGCAAGGGTAATCAGGGGTAGACATAGCTTCCATGATGTCCTTATCATAATGGAAGATGGGTGGACAAGAGAATACTGACTACATGATGTGGCGGTGGTACCTGGTGCATCAACCTGTGAAAGAAGGTTCACACACATGTCATATCGAATGGTAGATGATGAGCTGGTATATGGAGGATCTATGGATGTTGAGACCTGGGATTCTGTTGAAAGAGGTCTGATAGAAGCACACGCAGAAACCTCAGAAAGGTTTGTCTACGAGGAACTCAAGGATGACGATAGGTAAAGGATATGGCCCGTGGTGTCCGTCATCTCGACATCAGGGGGAGGGATCACGATGGTGGGACTAGAGTCCCTATATTTTGGTTTACTAGTGGTACCAAAATCCACAGGTAGAGGAGTAGGTGTTCCAATACGAGTGGTCTCGTATTCGCGAAGCGCTTTAAGGCAATCGTTCATCGAGACGAGGGCAACAATGGGAATAGTGAACATGATGATCGCACAGGGCACAAGGGTGATTTGTGAGTAGCGTTAAGAGTTTCTTGGGTGGACGTGGCAAGTTAACATGGACTTCAGGGATATGTGACTCAAGGAACATTTCATGAACCAAATGTTTGAGATGAGGAAGCTTGGGACAATTATTGGTGGCATGCCCAACAACTTTACACAAAGCGCACGGAGGTGACGGATTTGGGGCCTTAGGGGATGGAGGATCTTGGGGAGCCTTATCCTTAGGTTCTTTCCTTTTAGCTTTGCCCCACTGTCTAGATTCGTTCGCAATAGGAGAGGGTTCCTGTTGAGGTTATGATGGAACTGAAGCAGTGGCAAGGGTCGTAGGGACTGGATGAACCGGGGTCAAAGCGTGATAAGGTCTTAGCTGACCATGCAGAATGCTTACAGGGGGATCAATGTACCATAATGGGATCCCCAAAGTCATGTTAGGAAGGACTAGGGAATCCATGACAGGGACAGAAAATACTCCCGGAGGGGGAAATAAGAAAGGTATCTGGCCTGCAAGGTAATGTCCCAGTGGAATAGCCCCTGGATGGTTGAGACCTCGAGGAACAGTTCCTGGTGGAAACATAGGAGAGGCACCCATAAATGGAGGAGGTCGTTGGAGGGTGGATCCAAAGGGCTCAGTTGGGATGGCAACAACAGGGTGCTGAGGAGTTGTTTGCAGATCAGATGTACCAGACTGCTTGAGGGCAACCCATGACGCTTGTAACATGCAAACACTCAAAGAGTTAGGTTCTAAGATGAGGGGGAAGACCAGGGAAAGCACCCGATAATGACGAATCTTTGTAGACTCCAGGTGAAACACTAACCAGAGGAGTTGGAGACTACTTATCTGACATCGATGAGATAATGTACTCGGGGGAGGTTACGGATGTCGGCTCATATTAAGTTAACTGATCAATGGTAGCGATCTTCCCTTCATGAGGGAATCACATCTTGCGGAAAACCGCGGATGTGACAATTGACATGGCATATGTGTAACTATGACCTAAAAAAATGTTGTAATCCAAAGGGGCATCAATAACCTCAATGTCGACATGAACAGTCTTGTGGCTTGCCCACAAGGATCACTAGACAATTGCAGTACATGCCAAGAGGCTGGGAAGAGTGTCCTTCCCAAGCACGCAAAGTGATGGTGGAGGGGGACAAGTCAGGTAACTTAAGTTGTTTCTAAATGGCAGTGGACATCACACATGTGGATGCACCTTCGTCAATAATGCATCAGGAGATGATGGAATTACAGACTCGAACTGGTATATGGAAAGCAACGGATGAAGGCAATGGGGGATGTTTTGATATATCAATTGGGAAGAAAAGAAAATGATCATCGGAAGGATCTATTGCGCCCAAAGCAATTAGTAGAGATTTCTTTTGAGATGGGCACGACTAGAGTACTTCCAGTGTCGACATGGAGGCAGGTGATTGCGCCAAGTTGTCTACTATACTGTATGTATGGGCAGCTCGGTTAGAAGCCGCGTTACAACATAATGGTCCCTTTGGGATCTTGGGAATGGCCTCAACTTTAGGTTGAGGGATCTGCAACAGACCATTTAGTGTCATAAGAGGCTCAGCACATGCTTTGGTTTTGGACTCAGTGGTGGACGAAGTCGATGGCTTGTCATATTGACGTGGCCGAGTTTGCAACTTAATATCGGAGGGATTAACCTTATCATAATTCATCATAAGGATCTGGTAGTCAGCAAGACCAGAAGGTTGGGGGGATGGGCTGCTTGACCTAGCTGAGGTTGAGCAGCAACAAATCCTTGCTAAGGGAAAGGATTTGTAAGCACTGTCGATTGAGATGGCGCAGGATTCTGAGGCGATTGTTGACCTCTAGAATCTGCTTGAGCTTCCCACATTTGGCGCATCTGGGGTAAGAGAGGACACTTGTGTATAATGGAAATGTACACCACAACATGCGCAAGGCTTGTTCGTATGAATAGCCTTGTTCTGCTTGGGTTGGATGCCCTGTTGCTAGTTGTTAGTGTTAGGTTGGTTCCCCTGGGGTTCACTAGGTTGATTACCTTGATTACCTTAGTTACCCTTGTTATCTTTCCCCTTATTCTTTTTCTTCAAATTTTGGGGATTGGTCGCACTCTGTTGCGCAAACACTTGACCATAAGGGGGCGATGGCTGTTGGGGCTGAGGATGCATGGGAGGATGTAGCGCTAATGCTTAAGGGGTTAGAATGCTCGATTGTGCATAAGGAGGAGAAACAGTTTGGAAGACAGGTTGGGGCCCTGAAAACATGTTGCTATCAGGAGGGGCATAAGTGTTAGAGGAACTGGTGCCCCCCTGCAAATAGCCATAACTTTGTTGAGTATATGGAAAAGGATGTAAAAGGGTTCCAATGATACCGTCAGCGGTGTTACACAGTAATTTGTCACTGTCTCCCTGTCAGTCCCCTATTGTGTCAAGAATTCACAATAATCAAGTTCATGCCTTCTGAACTGGCCAAAAAACCCACTTTTCCAAAGTTTTCCTCATCAGCGCATCTGTTTCTAAAATATCCGCGATGACTGGCGCTTTATAACAGACCGCGTGCGCTGCCAGCGCGGAAGAACACGCCTTTCCCGCGCTGATCGAAATTTTATGACCAGCGCAGCCCTTCTGTGTACCTACCCGCGCTGATATGACCTTTTCTATTATGTCTCTGCGACGTCAGCGCGACCGACCAGTTATGCACCCACGCTGATCCAGTTTTGGCGAATTTGTTCCAACAGCCAGCCTTCCAGATAACTCCAGGCTTGGTTGTTGGCTTTGTGAGTATCAACTCCCTTCTATGGCATGTCTGTTCGACCCTTTGCAACCACTTCCCTTGAGAATAAGCTCATCCTTCCACCCTTTTAGGAAGCTCCTTCTCCTATATAAACTTCCACCATTACCATGAGCAGCTAGTTTGGAATAGCTTGGATTGTATAGAGCTTATAGTGCTCAGATTGCTGCTACTATAGGTATTTGGTGTGCTAGGTGTGGAAGTGATTGATTGCTTAGGGAAGGTTGTTGTGTGTTACTTGTGTGAGAGAGAGAGAGTTGCTTGTCTTGGGAGAATCATTTCCAAAGGTGAATGCTTGAGACACTTGCTGACTGGCCCCTCCTGAGAAGGTTACCGACGTCAGAACATTTGGTTGTACTCTTCTCTGCTTGATTAATAATAGATGACTGCTATTATTGTTCCATTCTCATTTGTCTATGCAATGGTTAAATATGAATTACATCTTTTCTGACTGATGTATGGTTGCTTTTATTAGATTTCACGCTTGTGTTTGTTTTCTCTTCGTGTGTGCAGGTATCTATTCGCGGAGATCGCGAAGGATCGTGACCAGCCAGAGCGAAGGAGCGAAGGCGGCATCTCTTCGTCAAACAACAGCGCTGGAATCCAAGTAGGTGTTCTTTACCTCTTGTTTAATTGTAATTAGGAACATGCATAGTAGCATTGACTGATTGTTGCTAGACCCTTGCTGGGCTAGTAGGGATCGCCTCTATCCGTAGAGGGGATTTACCTCTCCAACAATTTGGCGACTCCACTGGGGATCAGCCTTTTTGTCTCTTGTGTCCACTCTTTGTGCTTGAATTTGATTTTTCTCTCTTTTCGAGTTTTGGGGATTGTTTCTCTGCTTGTAGCCTTCCTGGGTCCATCTGGGAAGTGTCTTGACTGTTAAAAGACTTTCTACCTTTGGTTTGGGAGTTTTTTGCCTTGATTCTACTTGTTTTCACCTTCGTCGCGGTTTAATTCAGAACAGACGCGCTGACGTCGCACCCCTGTTTCTTTGTTATCCTTGTCATCGCGCCTGCACGATTAATAGTCGCGCTGACCTCGTTTTTAGAGACAGCGCGCTTTATCCGTGTGCTTCCGCGCTGACGTCGCACACCTGCTTCTTTGTCCTCCCTGTCATCGCGCTTGTGTGATTAACAGTCGCGCTGACCTCGTTTTTTTGAGACAGCGCCCTTTATCCGTGTACTTCCGCGCTGACGTCGCAAAGTTGCTACAGGCCTCCTCTTTTCAGCGCCGAGTTGCTGAAGGCTACCCGCGCTGATCCTGTAGAATTCATTTTTGTCCAGATTAGCCTCCTGAACTTGTTGCTTTAGCTTTCCCCTCTTCTCTCCACTTGGTTTGTGACTTGTTTTTCATTACCTGAATTCTGAGCTACTTGTTTACGAAGTCTTGTTCCACGGGGTTTCGTTTTTGCTCATCTTTCGGTTTTGCAAATACCTTCCTCTTTGCTTTCGCTGCTTGGTTTGTATTTCCGCCATCACTCTTACAGTTGCTGGATTGTGTTGAGTCTCTAATTGACTGGTTGTAACTCTCATCCTTCGGGTGTTTGCCTTTTTCCTTTGATTTCGCATTCTAGCCCTAGGGCATCTAGTGGCTGTGTGCGTGTCAAGCCTTCCGTAAGGATCTTGTTTTCTTGTTTGACCAGCCAACTTCAGATTTGTTTTTGCACTCGTTCAGTGATTGTTGAAGTGTTTTTGGTCGTGTTTCCGAGTGGTTTTCGCTTCCTCCTTGTTTGAATCCTTGCTTGTCTTGCCGAGCTTAGATCACATAGCTCGTGCGGAACTTAGTTCTTCCTTTTGATTTGGAAGCCTTTGTTGGATGTTTTGGGAGCTTTGTGTGCTTTCATTGAGTGATTTGCTTGGTGTTCTGGTTCCTCCAAATTCATTTAGATGCTTTGTGCCATTGAAAGAAAATCAAACTAGTAGCTTTGCTTTTGAGAATTGAAAAGGAAAAGAACATTTCGTTGATTTGCATTTTCAAAAGAAAAAGTTTCCTTTCCTTGCCTTTAGCTGCATTAGGATTGTTTGATTGCTTGTGTTCATTTTGTTTGATCGAAATCTCTTTACCCTTTCATAGCTAGAATTCATCGAACAAAATGGTTTTCTTTGGCATGTAGTTTGCATCTAGGTAATTGTGAGAGAACATACGACAGGACCTGAAATCGAAACTTAATTTCAAGATCAACTATAAAATGAACTGAATTAACCTAAAAAGGCATTGGAACTAAACGCAAACATCTAGAGGTCTAGGTTAGAGACGTGTTCCGACGTCTTTAAACATAGTCACTATTGTTTCACATTATGGTTGGGTGATTCCTCCTTCTGTGACTCGATAGTGGTCTAACACGGACTGCGCTCCCACGTACCGTCGCGTATATAGGGAGACCCCACTAGGCTTTTATCCTTTATCCATAGGAAGCCAAGTCTGCCGCCTTGTGAACCGTAATGCACCGAACACATCATTCGGGAAGATTGAATACAGTACGGAAAGTCCTTGGCTCTCATACGATTGCTAAGGTGTATAAGCAGTTTTACGGGTCGCCTGGTAAACCCTATACCTAGAGTCTCCAGAGCAGTCACTTTTGATCCTTTTCGGACTCCCTAAATGAAAAGGTGCCTGTGAGCGTCTTGTCACTTCGTGCTCATTAAACATTTGAAGGAGACTGGAGTCATCTTTTCGTCCTTTTCTCGACTCTTGAAACATGAAAAGGTCAAGTTTGGTTCTTGTGTCTTAAAATTAATTCGGCCACGATAACATCACCTGATTAGATCTTGTGTGCGTTAGCTTTGAGTAGGGTCTTTATCGTTAGTTTGCTTTAGGTTTTCTAAGGGGTCTTGTCATCCTGGCTGACCCGTCAACTCCCGGTCCAAGTGATCAAGGTTTTCCATCTTCTGTTGCTCCAGAGGTACCAGTTGTAAGTGGTACTCTTCCCATTGTTCCGAGTATCCAGCCTATCAACGTACGTGCCCCAGGCGACGAAGATTACATAGAAGATTGGAATCCTATCTGGGAGCCTGACAGCGATTATACCCCTCGTACTCCTCTCGGTATGTCGTCTCCAATGTCTACTTCCCCCATGGATGAGACAGCTTCCAGCACAGGTGAGACACCCGTGGTGACGGATATTGAGACTCCGATCCCGGCTTCCTCTCCACTCCCTCCACGATATCAGTCAATGAGGGATAGGATAGCCGCTAGAACTACTTCTACGACTATATGGGATCCTAGTCTTATTGCCACCACGGGGCCCTTTATTTCGCAACCTCTTAATACACCTCTTACTTCAGGTCTTAACACGCCTGTTACCTCAGTTCCCACCAATCCAACCATTTGTGTAGCACGCTCGACTCCGGTCATCAATGTTGTACCAGCATCCTCATCTACAAACCCTGAAGCTGGGCCCTTTCCTGGTGGTGTTCTAGGAGCAGGGCCGTATGATGCCCATGGGCAGCCCATTGTGGACCCAGATTACCAAGGTCCACTCTTTTATTATGATGCGAACGGCGAGTACCTCGAGAACGTTTCGTCCTTACCTCGTCGTCCTTTCGAGGAGAACCAGGAACCGTTGAACGTTACGTATGATCCCGTTACTCATGTTTTTCATGGGCGCCGGAATCCTCCCGGACAGCCTCAAGGACCACCCAATCAAGGCCAGTCGCCTTATGTGCAAACCCCTCAAGGGCAACCACTTTATGGCCCGCCTTACCCAGGACAATCTGGGGGCCCACAGGGACAACCCTCGGCCGTTGGAGGTCCGTCGTATTCATATCAAGGTCAACCTACTGGATATCCAGGGCAACCTGGTACCCAGCAAGGTTACCCAACTGGACAACCAAGGTAGCCTTACATTCAACAAGGCCAACCCGGTTTCCAGCAAGGGTTCCCATCTGGACAAACTGGGCCAGTTTACACTCCTCAAAATCAACCAGCAGTCCAGCAGGGATATCCTCTTGGGCAGGGGGGGCCAGCCTACCGCCCAGTCTGGTCATCTTTCTGGGCAGGGTGGGCAACCCTATGTTCAGCAGGGTCAACCCACTGCTCAATCCATGCATCCTTCTAGGCAAGGGGGGCAACCTGCTATACAGCAAGGCCAACCCTCTGCTCAGCCTACGCATCAAGGGGGGCAGCCCGCTATACAGCAGGCCCAACCCTCTGCTCAGTCTGTACACCCTGGGGGGCAAACAGGCCAACCTTCTATGCAGCAAGGTCAACCCGCTGTCCGCCCTAATCGTCCATCTGGACAAGCTGGCCAACCTCAGGGTCAACCAGCTATCCAGCCAGCTCAGTCATCCGTTCCGCAAGGACAACCCTTGGTGGCTCACGGACAACCTGGTACCCAGCAAGTCCATCCTGCTGGCCAATCAGGTCCATCTCAAATCCAACCAAGTCAACCTTCGGGACAGATGGTTCAACCCCAGCCGGTTCAAGGACATTACTCTAGGCCTCAAACTCAAACGGGTTATCAACCTTCTTACCAGACGCAGCCTCCCTATCAGGCTCAGTATGGGGCCCAGCAACCATATGGCTACCAGCAACCCCAGGGGCAAAATCAGTTTGCTCCTTATCAAAATTATCAACAGCCACAGGTCACTCCTTACCAAAACTATCAGTATGGTGCACCTGTGGGGCAAGCTGCTAATACATGGGGAGCTGGGGGGCAGACACAGGGACAGCCGTCCGCATATGGCCAGAATCCGTACGGACAGAACCCCTACGGACAAGCTCCCTATGCACCAGGCCCTTTTGGGCCAGGTCCATCGGGACAAAGTTCTTACGCACCAGGCCCTTTTGGGCCAGGTCCGTCCGGACAGAGTTCGTGGGGGCAACCACCATCTGGTTGGAACCCTAATGTCGCCTCGAATCCGCAGCCACAAATGTCCTTTGACCCACATTTACCATTCTTAGCAACGTTGGAACTACCTGATGTGTCCAAGATAACAAATGATCCTATTTTGCATAATCCGTATTGGCCACCGGTTCCAACCAAAATACCAGGTGACTGTCCAAAGTTTGATGGCAAAGTTGGTGAAGACCCTCAGGCCCATGTAATGACTTATCACCTTTGGTGTTCATCCAACTCATGGCTTGATGATTCTATCCGGCTTCGCCTCTTTCAGAGGACTCTCACTGGTTCAGCTGCTAAGTGGTATATCGAACTCAATCGCGGCATGTTTGAAGATTTCAACTCGTTGGCTATGGCCTTTCTGACTCATTTTCAGTTACCCATTCGGTATGAGACTGGGACACATCTCCTCACATCTCTCAAACAGGATACGGCTACGCACATCTCTGATCATATACATGAATGGAGAAGGCGTCTTCATTTGATTAAATTTTGGATTCCTGATCAACTCCTGACTGACTGGTTCACGACTTCCTTTGTCCCTAAGATTGCAAAAGACATTGCCATGGGAGCGTGTGTAACTGAAGAGCAAGCAATAGCGCGAGCTCAGTACCTCGACTTAGTGTACTCTCAGTTGGGTACTTTGTATGAGTATTTTCCAGATGCCCCGAGGCATGGACAGCCCAAGGCTCCACCAAAGCCTTCTGTTGATGGAGTCATTGGTTCTGTGAATTTGTCATCCAAGAAATCGGCTGCGAACCCTGGGAAGCAAAAGCAGAACACCTCTAACGAAAATGCTCCTCAGGGCCAATCTATTTCTGGGAGTACCTCCGAGGTAAACGCCATTCAGTCCACCGCGGCGGATAAATCCTCGAAAGGGAAAAAGAAAGGGAAGGCTAAAGATAAATCTAGACAGCCCAAGCAGAACCCTCCTAAACCTCCCTCCGAGGAAGGAGCTAAACGAAAGCCTAAGTATCCTTGTCTCATCTGCGAGGAGGATCACTACACCAAGGATTGCCCTAGGCGGTCCGAGGTTAGTCGACTTTTGAAAGGCGCTCTGGGGACTCCTGCTGTGCTAAAAGAGCCTTTCCCTTCCCAGCAGACGCATCAGGTGGCAGATCCCTCTCAATCCTCTTCCTCGTTCGGTTCTCAAGTGTTCATGGCTGGAACAATCCCCATCCATGTTTCGACTCGAGCGAAAGATTATCCATCTCCAACCGGGAAAGAGCCAGAGGTTCCCTCCAGCGCTCCTTCGTCCAGTTCTGGTCCCCTTCACATCGAACGGCCCAGCACCGAGACAATCCCCCGACCCCCTCCTAAAGGTGTACTCAGGAAGTCATCTTATAACCCCAATGCTCGTGCTGCCCAGCACTATAGCATTGTCGAGGACTTAGCTCAGGCTCCGTCTGCTATGTCCGCGTTAGAAGTCCTCCAGAGTTGCCCCTCCCAGAGGAAGTCCCTGCTATCAGCGATTGGTGGCATAGACCCGGCAGATTCGGATTTAATTTCTTTTGATCTCGAGGGTTTCACACAGAGACTACCTCATCAGGTGGCTTTCCTTATACAGGTCCTCATCAACGGCAAAACGATCCATCGAACAGTCATTGATGAGGGCGCCTCAACCTGCATCATGTCAGTTGCTTGCTGGAAGGCTATTGGTTCTCCCGCTCTGAGCCAGTCTCCTACGACCCTGGAAGCTTTCGATGGAAGAGAATCTCGTCCATATGGTATCCTCCCACGATTGCCTATCTATTTAGAAGGGAAAACCGTAGAGGTAGAGGTTGAAGTCGTTGACGCTAATCTCACTTACAACCTCCTCCTTGGACGAACCTGGACATATGCCATGCAAGCCGTGGCTTCCTCCTTGTTCCGTGTCGTCCGCTTCCCCCACCAAGGAAGAATCGTCACGGTGGACCAGCTGTCCTTTTTCGCTTCCTCTTCTGAAGGAAATGTGCCATTCGTAGAACATACCTCCAAGTCATTAGTGAGTGTGGGTGCTGGACTGTTCAAAGATCCCTCATTGATGGGAGTCTTTCCCCTCCCACCTCCAAATCTCGCCCCTGTCAACATGATTTCAGTACGTTCTGATCCATGGGTTCTTCCTCCCTCGAATCAGGAAGACTCTTGGGGTGACATGATGCCGTTGAGTCCTGCCGAGCTCAACTACATCGAGATTGTCGCTGCATCGGCTCCCCCTCCTAAACCTGCTTTTTTAAGCAGTGTTCCTAATTCATACGATCATTTCCCTTGGCTGGGTGATGAGGCCACTTCGGATCCTCTGAAGGAAATATTTCCCTCCGACGAGGCCATCATAGAGACTATGTCTCTCGAAGAACTCCCTTGGTTAGATCACCAGCATCGTTCTTCGTTTCTCCCACCGCATTCGGAAATGGTCGCTTGTCTTGAGCGGTTTGCTTCATGTGTCCCATCTCCGCCTCTCCAAACACCTGTTCAGCTATATCAAGTGTCTTCGGAAGGCAATATGGGTAACATCACGCAGACCCAGCCTATCGACATCTCTGTCAAACCAGGGATTGTCGAGAATATTTTCATTGGAGTCACATGCACTCCTGAGGAAGTTCAACTTTATACCGCTTTATTTCGTGAATTTCGTGATGTCTTCGCATGGTCTTACGAGGAAATGCCCGGCATCGACCCCAGTATTGTGGTGCACGAAATACCTACTTACCCAGGCGCTAAGCCTGTTCGTCAGCGCTTACGTCCAGTGCACCCTCGAAAGGCTGCAGCCATCAAGGCCGAAGTTGAAAAGCTTCTTCGAGCTGGTTTCATCTATGCCATTCCCCTCACGGAGTGGGTATCCAATATAGTCCCTGTGAATAAAAAGCAGGGCACTATCCGGGTCTGTGTTGACTACCGCGATATTAATCGTGCCTGCCCAAAAGATAACTTTCCTACGCCTTTCATTGATCAGCTTATCGATGACTGCGCAGGAAGTGAGATTTATTCGTTTATGGACGGCTTCTCTGGTTACAACCAGATCAACATAGCCCCCGCAGACCAGCATAAGACAGCTTTCATTTGTCCTTGGGGCACCTTTGCTTATAAGAAGCTTCCTTTCGGCCTCAAAATGCCGGTGCTACTTTCCAGCGTGCGATGTCGTATGCTTTTCATGATATTCGACACATCGTACAGCCTTACCTGGATGACCTCCTAGCTCATTCAGCTAAACGTCAAGACCATCCATCTCATCTACGCGAAATCTTTCTCTGCTGTCGACACTACCGTATTCGACTCAATCCGCATAAGTGTGTCTTCTGCGTAGAATCTGGCCGACTACTCGCGTTCATCATCTCCCGGGAGGGCATCCGTCTGGATCCCCTCAAAGTCGAGGCCATTTTGAATCTTCCTCCTCCTGCCTCTTTGCAGCAATTGCAGAGCTTGCAGGGTAAAGCTAATTTTCTCAGACGATTCATTCCGAATTATGCCGAGGTGGCTAAGGGTTTCACACGGTTGTTAAAGAGAGACACACCCTTTCGTTGGGATGTTATCGCCTAGGAATCTTTCGAGCGCCTTAAAGACCTTCTTGTCTCAGCTCTGCTCTTAAGACCTCTGAATTACCACCGTGACTACACTCTCTATCTTGCTGCCGCTGACACCACCATCGACATGGTTCTAGTGCAGGATGATGATGCCGGCACTGAGCACGTTGTCTATTATCTTAGTCGCAACCTCCTGGATACAGAAACTCGCTATGCATATGTCGAGAAGTTGGCATTGGCAGCTGTCTGCGTCGTCCAACGATTCCGCCATTATATCCTGTTGCGCACAATGACCGTGATCTCTGACTGCAACCCCATGACCTACATTTTGTCACGTCAGCTGCTGGGGGGCAAATACTCGAAGTGGATTGTAATCCTCCAAGAGTTAGACTTGGAATTCACTGCAGCCAAGTCTAAGAAATCTCTGGTCTTTGCTAAACTGCTCTATTCCTTACCATCTCACTTTGCACCATCTCGTCTAGAGGAGCATATCCCGGATGAAACATTGTTTCTCATCAGCACCCTCGACCCGTGGTACGGGGACATTATCGTATATTTACAGACGTCTTCTTTCCGTCCAAATGTATCGAAAGATGCTCGACGGCGAATTCGTCACCAAGCTCAACCCTATCGCATTTTGGGCGATACCCTGTACCGCCTCGACGTTGATTCTGTTCTCCGCCGTTGCTTGACTCTCGAGGAGGCTGAGAGGGTGTTGAATGACTGCCACTCCGGCGCTTGTGGCGGCCATATGTTCGGATATGCTACCGCCCAGAAGATCCTCTGTGCTGGTTATTTCTAGCCTTCCATCTTCAAGGATTGCATCCTTGTTGTACGTGCATGTCACGAATGCCAGGTTTACCACCGGAAGATGCGTGCACCTGTTGCACCACTGCACCCTGTTGTCACCGTAGGTCTATTTGCCAAATGGGGCATCGATTACACATCCTGTAACCCTCGTTCGGCCGGGGGGCATGGGTACATCATCATTGTCGTGGATTATTTCACCAAGTGGGCCGAAGCGATGCCTACATTGAACGAAGACGGTTACAGAGCGACGCAGTTTTTATTCAATCATGTCATTACTCGTTTCAGAGTCCCTCAAGCTATGGTCATGGATCACGGAAAGCATTTCCGTAATCACATGATGACGGAACTAACGACCCAACTAGGCTTGCGTCAAGATAGTTCGACACCATACTATCCACAATCCAACGGACAAGTTGAGGCAGTGAACAAAGTTTTGATCACTATGCTTCAATGCACCGTCAATACGCACAAGTCTAATTGGCATCTGATGTTGTTCCCAGCCTTGTGGGCCTACCGGACTTCTGTGAAGGACGCCACCGGTTTCACTCCATTTCAGTTGGTTTATGGACTGGAGGCCACCCTTCCTGTCGAATGTGAGATTCCTTCGTTGAAATTAGCTGTCGAGTTACTTCCCAACACCACTCCGGTGGAGGAACGACTTCTTTACCTAGAACGGTTAGACGAGACTCGTCGTTTGGCTTCTCTGGCTATCGAAGCGCAAAAGAAGAGAGTCAAAGCTCACTTTGACCAGAACATTCATCCTCGTTCCTTCGTTGAGGGAGATCTAGTACTGCTCTACGATCAAGCTAAAGATAAACTGAGGGCAGGAAAACTCAAATCCATGTGGCTAGGTCCCTATATCGTGAAAGGAGTTTTACAAAAGGGCGCATATGAGTTGATTGATTACGAAGGAAATCCTCTTGACAAGCCCCGCAACGGGCTGTATCTGAAAAAATATTATGCATGACTTCGTGCACTCAGTTTGTACATACGCGTGTTTAGTGTGTTTTGTGTGCATGATTTCATGTTTTGCTTTGGTGTGAAGGCGTGTTTGCCTCTTATTGTGTTTTCTCCTTCTTGTGCAGATGTCTAGTGCACCTTATGTTGGTTTCGCTAATGGCGCCTGCCGTAGTACTTGCAATTTTTCCTCTGCGGCGTGGGCAATCTATGATCCTCACGGAGAGTTGCTAGATCTTCAAGGAGTCTGCCTTGGTCGTACCACTAATAATGTTGCCGAATACAGTGCCGTAATTGAGCTACTAACCGAAGCAGTTGATCTCGGCATTCGTGCAATGATGGTAAACCTAGACTCCCAGCTTGTCGTTCATCAACTCAACGGGCGATATTCCGTCAGAGACCAACGTATCCTAAGGTTGTATCTACGTGTCAGATTGTTAGAAAGGAATTTTGACTATATCACATATCAACATATTCCGAGACAATTAAACACGTTAACTGATGCATTGGAAAATCGTGTGTTAGACAGACATTTGCGAAATAGATAAACATCATACAAGAAGACATAGAAAGCATAGTAGAGTAAAACATATGTAAATAAGACATTTCTCAAGCATAGTTTGCATGCGTGCTGTGTGTGCTTTTAAGCTTGCATTTAAAAACATTAAAATATATGGGTCATGTGTTGTGCAATTCATACATAAGATCACATTTGTACTGAACACTTGCATAACATAAACAAAACATCATCACATGTAACAAGATCCATCCAAAAATCGGTATGTATATATATATATATATATATATATATATATATATATATATATATCGTGTGGCGCGTTAAGGCGCTCAAAAATAAGTGTATATGTCAAAAATAGAGTCACTGTCCTCAATACATCCGAGACACATGTCTCTCAAAACAGCGATAGAAGTAAACCTAGGCGACTAGTGGGCTGGGTTGTGCTCTCTGTAGCACACAGCCGCTCGTGCCACCCACCTCAAAAGGCAATGCAGCCTGGGTGCCACCCCCACTGTGTGGATCTGGTGCTCTATAGGGACCTCCTCGACCCCCTGATAGTCCGGCACTCCCTCCAGCAAACCCTCAAGGTTGCGGGCCACAATCTCCGACATATCCACCCCTGGAGGAACTAAGGCCAGGGCCCCAGCTTCTGGTCCCTCTCTCCGTGCCGTTAGGGCTAGGCCCACAGGTCTCACAGGTCCCACATCTGCATACAGTGACATTCATTAAGACATGTACATGAAAAACCAAAAACATCAAAAAATGTTAAAATGAGATCAAGTGACATACCTCCATCATCCCAATGCTCTCCTGCGGGCAGTGGCATGTCTGGATCATTGCAGAAGTCCATGCCGGCATATGGCCAGTCCTCCACAATGACAACCTGGCGCTCCAGCCACTCTCTGAAGTACACTCCCCAAGATACTGGGCGACCACCACCTCCACGTGGCATGACTCGGGCCCATTGACTGGCCCTCGTCTCCCGGGGACCTCTAGGTGGATCCACAGCCATGGTCTGTAGCTGCAGAACCGGCACCTGCTCCAGCATGAGCGGTAAAAGGAGTGACCCATATGTGAACTGCTTCATCTCCCCACGACGGCAGTTGCTCAGTTGCCTCTTCATGCTAGCAGTCGCCCAGTCAAAGATGGTGGGCTGTAGGCACTCCAGAGCTAACAACAGTTGGTTCTTCGAGGCCTCATGGTTGGCCAAAGAACCTGCTGCCCGTGTCACCAGGAAGAGTATCGTGCGGAGAGGCATGTCCCGCACTGTCGGGATAGCAACCTTCCCGCTCCGTGTCTTTTCAGCTCCTGGGCATACTCTAGCCATCAGCTGGTCCAGAGTCTCGCCGCTGGGTCGCTGCCCCTCCAGGATGGGCCTCTGGCCCCGGCGCGACAAACCAGTCAAAAAGTAGATATCCGAGGCATCAAACTCAATATCCTGCCCGCGGATGGTGAATTTCCCATCTACTGGATTCCAAGCTCTGATCAGGAACTCCAGCAAGTCAGGTTGCGCTCTCAGGCGCGGAGTCAGGAAGAACTTTAGGAAACCACATGCCCGCATTGCATTCCGGCATTCGGCAAGTGCATATGCAGCTATATCCTCGTTATCGTGAGCTCTCTCTTGCCATACGAAAGACATTGTGCCCTGCAAAGCCATGAAAAAATATTAGATCGCCGTTGGTGGAAAAATTTACGTTCAATTTATAAAAATTCATATTTTTCCGCGCCAGCGCGACTGTTTTTAAAACAGTCGCGCTGAAAATGGCGCCCCTTTGTTTTTTCATTGGGTCAGCGCGGAAGAACACGGGTTTTCCGCGCTGACCCAAAAGCTGGTACGTGTAATTTTAAATCGGTCAGCGCGGTCCCGAGCGGGAAACCCGCGCTGACCGAGAGCGCACCCATGCTCAAGAAATTTGCCCAATTGGGCGAATTCCACCGTTAAAATCTTGCTAAATATAATCAAAATGGAGCGCATGGCAAGGGGAACCTACCTGGATCAAGCCGTTCGACGAATGGTGTCCGCACGGGGAAGAATTTGCTCCGTCCACTTCACAGCTTCACAACGTTCTCAGAGGCTCAATATGGTAACAATGGTAAAAATGACTATTTACCCTCCTATTTATAGTAAAAATGGCTCAATTAACTATAGATTTTGCAAATGTGGGTTTTTGTCATGCTTTTACCATGGATTTAGCACTTCTGTCGATGTCTTATGCATGTTTTAATATGTTTTTCACATGTCGAACGGATTTATGCGGGTATTTTTTATTGTGCAGGTCATCAGAAACAATGACGTCATAATGATCCTAAAATCACTTGGTCCCAAAAAAAAAAAAAAAAAAATGTTGTCTTTGAGCTCTTTTCCGACATGAAACAAGAAAAGATGGCCGAGCTTCCTTTCAGCTCGTTAAAGGGGTCGAGAGACACAACTGTACGAAAAAGGACCCCCCTGGAGTCTCCTTTTCCGCTGTCTTTTCAGACTCTCTAAATAAGAAAAGACGCCGAGTTTTTCCTTTGTCAGGCTCGTTAAACACTTAATGACATCAGACATGGTCAAATGACACTCTTCAAGCATATGCTATCCCCGTCAAGCTTGTCATCCAAAAATAACCGGGGTACCTGCCAGAAATGGTGGGGAAAATGGAACTACAATTGTTGCGTCGGCAGTATGTCGCTCTTGAACATGGCACTAGTCTGCATTCGTGTCGGGTGGGAATCTCTCATTTTGTTTCACAACTGGCCTCCGTGGGTACGGGTTATCCTATTTGGCCTCTCATTTGCTCATTTCCATCATCATCATACCCTCTGCTCATTTGATGTCAAATACTGCCAAATCCACTGTTGTGCCGTCGATATGTTCAAGAGAAGTTGACCTCTGCAATAATATAACCTCATCTGCTATCTCACACAAATCATTTCACCTCTGTCTCGTGTCAATGATGTGGGAAACATTATGGCCCACCTTCGATCAAGGTCACTTCCTGTCGACTTCAGCTCATTATCCGGGAAGGTGACTTAGAGACTCCCTTCAGGTGCCTTAGAGCCTGCATGCCTCAATGGCAGGTTCTTCATGTTCGACGCGAGGTTTTCATCATTGGCCTCCGATCGGATGATTCTGCGGGTGTTCGACACCAGCTCATTGATTCACACGCCGCGGATTGTACCTATAGTACCTTGAGGGCCATTGTCATTATTGGTGGTACCTCTCGCGTCTGTTAACAGTTTTCATCATTGGCTGGTAATCAGACGATGTTCATGCATGTTCGACTTCAGCTCATGTATTCACATGCTTGGACTTGTACTTTGTTCGAGTCGGGACGGAGCGCAAGACCCTGGATCCCTGTCTGTTATGGTCCAGGTTGCGATTTTGTGGATGATCATTACATGACTCATTGATGGATGGCTGCGCCCATACCTGAGTCTTGATGGATGGCTGCGACCATACCTTATCATTATTTTGGTCTCTTTAGCTGGGTGGCTGCGTCCATTCCACAGACCTTTTCGTATGTCTTTCGGATGGCTACGCCCATGCCTAGCCTACATGTACTTGATTATCAGAGATATTCGGTCCTTCCTGGTGGTGTTCCAGTTCGGCGAGTGTTGTAAAGCATTTCACTCCTCCCACTCTCTCGGTCTTCATGCTTTAGGGGGCATCTGTTACACAGTAATTTGTCACTGTCTCCCTGTCAGTCCCCTACTGTGTCAAGAATTCACAATAATCAAGTTCATGCCTTCTGAACTGGCCAAAAAACCCACTTTTCCAAATTTTTCCTCATCAGTGCGTCTGTTTCTAAAATATCCGCGATGACTGGCGCTTTATAATAGACCGCGTGCACTGCCAGCGCGGAAGAACACGCCTTTCCTGCGCTGATCGAAATTTCATGACCAGCGCAGCCCTTCTGTGTACCTACCCGCGCTGATATGACCTTTTCTATTATGTCTCTACGACGTCAGCGCGACCGACCAGTTATGCACCCGCGCTGATCCAGTTTTGGCGAATTTGTTCCAACAGCCAGCCTTCCAGATAACTCCAGGCTTGGTTGTTGGGTTTGTGAGTATCGACTCCCTTCTATGGCATGTCTGTTCGACCCTTTGCAACCACTTCCCTTGAGGATAAGCTCATCCTTCCACCCTTTTAGGAAGCTCCTTCTCCTATATAAACTTCCACCATTACCATGAGCAGCTAGTTTGGAATAGCTTGGATTGTATAGAGCTTATAGTGCTCAGATTGTTGCTACTATAGGTATTTGGTGTGCTAGGTGTGGAAGTGATTGATTGCTTAGGGAAGGTTGTTGTGTGTTACTTGTGTGAGAGAGAGAGTTGCTTGTCTTGGGAGAATCATTTCCAAAGGTGAATGCTTGAGACACTTGCTGACTGGCCCCTCCTGAGAAGGTTACCGACGTCAGAACATTTGGTTGTACTCTTCTCTGCTTGATTAATAATAGATGACTGCTATTATTGTTCCATTCTCATTTGTCTATGCAATGGTTAAATGTGAATTACATCTTTTCTGACTGATGTATGGTTGCTTTTATTAGATTTCACGCTTGTGTTTGTTTTCTCTTCGTGTGTGCAGGTATCTATTCGCGGAGATCGCGAAGGATCGTGACCAGCCAGAGCGAAGGAGCGAAGGCGGCATCTCTTCGTCAAACAACAGCGCTGGAATCCAAGTAGGTGTTCTTTACCTCTTGTTTAATTGTAATTAGGAACATGCATAGTAGCATTGACTGATTGTTGCTAGACCCTTGCTGGGCTAGTAGGGATCGCCTCTATCCATAGAGGGGATTTACCTCTCCAACAAGCGGCGTGAGATGCCCCTAGTGCATTGGCACTTCCAGGATGAGGGAGGTCTAGAATGACGGTATAGACATAACCGGATTGCGCATAAATTAGGTCATACCTTAGAGAGGTTTGGAGAGCTTCTTCCTCGGTCTGAGGAAAATGAAACACAACATCTTTTCCAATGGGTGCTAATAAGGCTCCTAAGAAACCAATCTAGATAGACACACTCTTCGAAGGGAGGGGCACAACATGTGCTCCTTCTACGCCACTCTTGAACATGGTATGAAAGGCGAGTGGCAGAGGACTGACGAAATGAGTTCAATAGCTCCATACCAGTGTCATATCAGAGAGGTAACTGAAATTATGATAGGAACTCTTTAGCAAGCGTCACGAAAATGGAATGAGATGTGGCAGGCTAGTATACATAGAATTTTGTAGCGTCTCCAGTGAGCGTGCATTGGAACAACCGAAGATGAATGGAGTCATCAGTAATGAAGTTAGATGAACACCACATGTGGAAGGAGCGGACATGGTTGGTAAGATCCTCTCCAGCATTACCCTCAAACTTTGGGATGTCTGAGGGAAGATTAGTTAGCATAAAGGGCCAACCAGCATCGTGGTGTATGGGGTCATTTATCAACTGGTTAAAACCCGGTAGACTTAACCTAGCCATAAAAGGGAGCATGGGGGCTGTCAAAACGGTTCCTGAGACTGTTCCATTTGATGTGACTACGAGGATAGAACTGGAGCCAACACCAGGTTGGGTTCCAGTGCTAGCTATGGGTCCAGACATGGTGATGATATGTGGTGAAGGAGGATTAGAATCAGATGAGGAATCGGATGAACTAGGAGAAGAGACGGTATGGGGACTTGGAGGGCTATGAAATCGAACCCGATGGGGAGGGGTAAAATGCCCAAGCAGAAATTGGGAGTGAAGGCCTAAAATTCTCCACGAAAAACGTCGTGGTGGCGCAATGGTGGTAAGACACACGTGACACAGAAATGGTGAAGGGAGGTCAACAATATGCCTTTGTCTCGATGAGGGGAGATAAATGTATTATGTCAAGTCTTGGCTTGGCGATGTAAACCAAGTGCCCTTCGCTTAAGTTGTGCTTATGTGTGTGAGTGTATTTATTGATTAAGTCCAAATCATGTTTGTAAAAAAGAAAAAATCTTGCTGAAAATAAATTGAAATTAACAACAGAAAATGAACAGCAAAACAATTAACTAAACCCCACCCAAACTGGGTTTGCAAACACTGTGCTGGTTGGTGGCTAAATCGACAGAAAACACACTAAAAAGATCAAGAGATATAATTACCGGTGTGACTTGGATCAAGTGACACTAAGTTGCTAGAAAGTGGTGCGGCAACAACAAAAAATCATAGAGGAAGATCACTGCAAAAAGATAGGGAGATGGGTGAAACACTTAGGGAAACCGATGGGACCCTAAGATCATTGACAAAACAAGTTGTAATATGAAACTATGGATGGTGACAACCTATCTTTATAGATCTGAAACAGAAGGGTATAGATCTAGAAAATATGGCTGAAAGCGCTGCAGAAACTCATACTACTCACTTAGCTAAACTCCTATAAATATGGAAGTGTACTCAAAGCCATAAGGGGGCTAAATTCCACTTTGACGAGTAAACCAGAGTAGATTAAGGCCTAAGCGGGATGAGACAGAGGTCAAACAACCCAGCAAACAGCTCTCTGCAAAACCCAAAAATAGATCTAATAAAAAACTAGAAACCCTAAAGTCACAGGTATTGACCTGTTTTCAGGTGAGATCGCACTTTTTGGGCTGAAAGGTGCGCTCTAGACTCCAGATCGCACTTTTTGGGCTAAAAAGTGTGATTTTTTCTCCTTGATTCCTGGTCAGCAAATCTCGGAAAATTTTGTCGTCTCTGTCACAACTGGTTCCTATAACCTGCAAAAAAGACGAGAAAGCTTGCGAAAGTCATAATTTTAATAGATCTAGGGTGAAAAAGCTAGGAAACATTAAGAAATTGAAAAAAGAAGAAACCCTAAGCTGAAAATCGAAGGTCACCCAGGTTTCTGGATTTGAAGTATAAAACCAGTGGAGTCGCCAATTTTGTTGTAGTGTTTTCTTCTCAAAGATGTACGAAAAGAACCCACTTAAGATTGTGGATGACAAATAATCTCAACAATATAAATGGTTGCTAAACATTGTAGATCTGCAACAACTGATAGAAACAAAACCTGCCAAAATTCTGATTTATGCCACAATCATAGTTAAACAACAAAAAGAAATAGTAATAACTCCAATCATCCAATGGAAACCAGATATACAAAGAATAGTTTTTTATTATAAAACTTGTGAATGGAACAAATAGATGTTACCAGTCCCCCTCTATGGCATGGGTTATTGGCTATCCTCAAACATCTTCAACTTGTGTAGAGTCTCTCTCCTCTATAATGTATAAACCCAGCAAAAATATGGAGTGCGACAATGAAAATAATCAAAGTTACAACAGTGAGTGCAACAATGAAAATAATCAAAAGTGAATAATGAATAAAAAACCCTTCTATTTATACAAAACATTGAGTTATCCTTGAATAATGAGCAATAATAAAATGTTATTAACCTCATTCTTGGAATAACCACTTGGAATGTTTTATTATTATTAAATATAACGTTCTCCATTTCTAACCAAATAACTTCATTTTATACAATTTACCTTAAATACATTATATTTACATAACAAATTTGATAATTTAATACAATAAAATTATTGCCTAAAATAATATTCATAACCATGTAACTAATCACATTTTTCAAATCTCCTAACATTTTTTTTTAACAAGAGTGAGTATCATTTGCATTAAATATGTGCCTAGTCACAACGTATACATAGGAGAGTTTACAATATGATCATCATCTTGCAATTTCATAGGGCTAAATATTGTCGATAACATATTTATTAGGCTACATACTATATCAAATTTCAGAAGATTCCTAAAACTATATCTACGACAAAATAGTCCTAGCAAAAGGCAAAATTTGTAAGAGGACATACTTTAGATACATTTGTATTCTGCCCCAATTGCAAGGATATTAAGATCTAGAAATTGCTCTTCTTGAATCCTGGTTGTATCGTCACTATTGTTGAGCTGAATTTTCATAAGATTAATTTATTCCTGGAGAATCCAATAGTTAACTATGTAAGGCCTCCACCTCATCATCTTTCTTGGCCAACTTTTCTTCTAGAGACTAGTTTTCCTCCAACACTTGGACTGTGGACAGCCTATAGTCCTTTATTTTCAAATTTATGACAAGTACGTCCACTTGAAGCACATCAATTTTTTTCTCTAACTGAGTGACTACGTCTAGACAACCACAATTCATTCTCCCAACATCATTGATGCTTTTTGTTGTTCCTATGGGGCCCTTTCACGTTTTGACTCCAACTCGTCCCATAATTTCCAACACCTTCAGTCTTCCCTCAGACTCATTGTTCTACCAAAGAAAGTTAAGGCTTTGTGCCCTATTGATTCATATTTAGACTGGCACTAAGAAAAAGGCCAATTATCCACCAGACTGAGTAAAGTGTCTTTTCTTCAAGCCAAAGAGAGGGAATGTGGAGCAGAACCAACCTGTAAAAGCCAAAGATCTTAGACGAAGTTTAGCACCTGAAATAGAACAGACGAATTTGAGAGGTAGACAACTAAACGATGGAATTTCCTTTCCTAGCAGTGATGTAGAGGTCTCTATGAATTCCATGGATGCTAGTAGTTCGACACAAAGGTCACCAATCTCGAACCTTCTACCACCCTACTATAATTGCATGTTGTAATGGTATTAACAGGAGGACAATCCAATTGATGAGTCTACTCCCAATTAGAAAAAAGTGTCTCTCGTTGAGTTGGAAGAACAAACTAATATACCCACGTTAATCCGATATTACAATTTTCCAACCCACTAACAATCATCAAGTTTGAACATTGCACATAATTAAGATTATGTCTCATAGGCATAAGTAGGACTACCTCTGCCTGACTTGGAGGTCATTACATATGCCAAAGTCTGCAGCCAATTCTCTTAGAGATGTAACTTGAAAAGGATAAACCTCGATGTCTATGGGGTTCTCGATCATCATTTTATGTTGTTGCCACTTGAACCCACATGCGGGAGAATCTAAGGTTGTACGACATTTCATAAACACTGTCCTATGGAATACCATTATACTTCCAATTGGATTATATGATCTATACTTGCTTTCTTGCCACAGGATGAAGATCTAGCTTTGCAATGAGGTTAATCTCGTGTCAGTTGCATGATTGAAATAATTACAAAATCCCACAACAAGATTTTGGCTCCCTTCCACTTATTGAATTCTTTTTCCATGGGTAACATTGACCATATTATTATTCTTTATTGCCATGTTAATTATTTTGGCATTAAGGTAGATTACACCAGCCACCATTGGTTTCTAGTTACTTAGCTTTAAGCTAGCATGCATTATTAGCACTCTTATCAGCTTCAATGTTTTGATTTCTTGGGATATGAAAGAAATATTTATGGGGGAATTCATCCAGTGGTTCTTTGATTTTCTCTAGAAAGTTTTCGAGATAAATGTCTTTCAACCAAGTTCTAGTATGAAAATATTGAATAATGATAAGTAAATCTCCAAAAATGATAATATTAGTCACTTGAATAACTTTTATCATAAACAAACCTTCGAACATGTTTGTACATTTCAGCCTTATAGTTGATTATGGTTCGTAACCTATACATACCCTATAACCAATTTTCCATCCAAACTATACTAAACCCCTCCCTCTCGAACCACCCCTTCAAATCTCCTAACAATATCTAATAAAAATATTAAAATATCATCTTTAAATATTAATGTCTTGTACCATCTAAAGGTTAACGATGTGAAAGAAGATGGGAATATATGACAGCTGTGCCATTAATAATAATAAAATAATAATTAATAAAAATACGAAATTGAGATCTTCGACAAGGTACTCACGACACTTACCGGATTCTGGATTGTTCATAAGAAGGCTGTGGAAACTTCGCGATACAGAGCGGAGAGAAATATAGAGAAATCCAGAGACTTCTTATGGACACGTGTCCATTCATGGCGGTTTATCCTTGTACCGACTTGCATGCTTAAAAGGACCCTCAATCCAACCCCCTTGCAATTCAGTTCAAGAGAGTTGTTTTGCTAAGTGAGCAAGGAATACAGAACGTCTTGTTTCAATTTTCTTGTGTATTCGTGTGGTCTCTTTTGATTTTGCTGTGATTTGAAGTTCTGACGATGGCTAGTAGCGAAGGGAAGGCGATTGGAATCGATCTGGGAACAACCTACAGTTGCGTGGGTGTTTGGCACCACGACCGTGTGGAAATAATTCCCAATGATCAAGGTAACAGAACGACTCCTTCCTATGTTGCTTTTACTGATACGGAGCGTCTAATTGGGGACGCTGCCAAGAATCAAGTGGCCATGAATCCCCAGAACACGGTCTTTGATGCTAAAAGATTGATCGGCAGGCGCTTCAGTGATGCCCCTGTGCAAAACGACATGAAGCTCTGGCCTTTCAAGGTATTATCCGGCCCTGGGGATAAGCCTATGATTGAGGTCAGCTACAAGGGCGAGAAGAAGCAATTCTCTCCTGAAGAAATTTCGTCTATGGTCCTTTCCAAGATGAGGGAGATTGCAGAGGCTTTTCTTGGTCAGGCTGTAAAGAATGCTGTGGTTACTGTTCCTGCCTATTTCAATGACTCGCAGAGGCAGGCGACCAAGGATGCAGGTCTCATTGCTGGCTTAAATGTGTTGAGGATCATTAATGAGCCCACAGCTGCTGCCATTGCTTATGGGCTCGACAAGAAGGCCAGTTCTACTAGAGAAAAGAACGTGCTCATATTTGATTTGGGAGGAGGAACGTTCGATGTCTCAATTCTGACTATTGAAGAGGGAATCTTCGAAGTGAAGGCCACCGCCGGAGATACTCACTTGGGAGGCGAGGATTTTGATAACAGAATGGTGAATCACTTTGTGCAGGAATTCAAAAGAAAGCACAGAAAAGACATCAGCGGGAATGCCAGAGCTCTTCGCAGGTGTGGAAACTATTTCTTATTCTCTTCTATTTCTGGCTGATGCATGATTTGTGAATCTGCATGTTTATTGTTTACTTTCTTTTGTCCCTTTGGTCTCTGCTCTGTAATTTAAGCTGTGAATTTGATAGTATCCTTCAATGGTGTTGGGGTTTGCACTAGGGTAAAGTGAAATTGCAGGATAGTAAGCAGAAGTTTACAAAGGTTACCTCTGCTCTGTTGTAGGACTTGAGTACGCTTAAGCTTGAATACATTTCTCAGCTAAATAACCAGTTGTCTTTAGCATCAGGTCTCGCTTAGATTAAGTTTGGATTCATCCCACTAAGGTTCAAATCCCTAGGCTTATGCTGTTATGGTGGTTAATTTTCAATTTGAACATGTTCTATTTTTTAACTAAATCTGCTGTTGGTTTTAGCGTCTTGTTTACGGGGGAAAGTGGGTTTCATATCCGGCCAGGTTCAAATCCCCAGGTTTAGGCTGTTATATACGGTTGATGACATTATAGCGGTTTTATAGCCGTTGATCTCTTGTTTTGGGAGACCTACGGAGTCCAAGTTCCAACCCCTTTCCAAACCAAATCAATTTGGATATTATTTATTTTTATTTAATAATCTATTAGAATTTTGACTTTTTTTTTGGGAATTAATATTTTAAATGTATATCCAATTTTAGCTCTTTTTAATTGTTCTCTCTTTAATAAATTGTTTTAATTGCCCTAATTTTTTGTGCAAACTTTTCCATTTATTTTATTTTAATCTTTTCTTTCTAACACGGAAAGCATTCAGATAGTTAACATTCTATTCTTAGATTATTCTTTAAACATTAAATGCAAGCATTTAAATAATGAAATTATCGTTGGAAATGCTTAAATGCAAGCAATTTAAATAATGAACTATGGTTGGAAATGCTTAAATAAGCTTTCGGATTATTGTGAACAGTCATGCTTGGCTTTCAGGGTCTGGTTGGAATGTGGCTATGATTCAAAATTCCCTTGTTGAAGGTATTCCAGTGATCTCACTGGGGTTGTGTTTTAACTACTAATGCCTAATTCTAATAAATTTTCACCGGACTTGTGAAAATCTTCCCAAATACCTACGTTGAAAAGTTGCAAAACGAGGTATAAAACCCTGATTCGGCCTGGTCTCTAGACCATGAGACCCATGCTACAGAAAACTTTCTTCTATCTCTGTAGAATTTTATATATTTTGATTTTGTTTTATATTCAAAACAGACTTATTTTAACGCAATTGACGGGGTACCAGCTAAAAGTTTGTTCTCTCCTGGGGAAGTGTTGCAGTGTCGTTATGTTTCAATGATAGCGAAATGTTGTATTTGCATGCTCATATAATATTGTTGTTGGGGAGAGGGTTTCATATTCATCATAGAATTTATGATCACTGGATTTATATGCTCATAGATTTTCGCTGTGTTTTTCAGGCTGAGAACAGCATGTGAGAGGGCAAAAAGAACGCTGTCTTCTACTACACAGACAACGATTGAGATTGATTCTCTATATGAAGGAATTGATTTTTACGCCACAATTACTCGAGCTCGCTTCGAGGAACTCAACATGGACCTGTTCAGGAGAAGTATGGAGCCTGTGGAGAAATGTATGCGAGATGCTAAGATGGACAAGAGCCAAATCGATGATGTCGTCTTGGTCGGGGGTTCGACTCGTATCCCCAAAGTACAACAATTGCTCCAAGATTTCTTCAATGGCAAAGAGCTTTGTAAGAGCATTAACCCAGACGAAGCCGTGGCATATGGTGCAGCTGTGCAGGCTGCCATTCTGAGCGGCGAAGGCAACGAGAAGGTGCAGGACCTGCTGTTGCTAGATGTCACTCCATTAAGTCTGGGGTTGGAAACAGCGGGAGGTGTAATGACAGTATTAATACCGAGGAACACCACCATTCCCACCAAGAAGGAGCAGATTTTCTCAACTTACTCAGATAATCAGCCTGGGGTTTTAATTCAAGTATATGAAGGTGAGCGAGCGCGGACGAAGGACAATAACCTGCTCGGCAAATTCGAGCTCACAGGAATTCCGCCGGCTCCTAGAGGTGTCCCGCAGATTAATGTCTGCTTTGACATAGATGCCAACGGCATCCTCAACGTTTCTGCTGAAGACAAGACCGCGGGAGTGAAGAACAAGATTACTATCACAAACGACAAGGGTCGGTTGAGCAAAGAAGAGATCGAGAAAATGGTTCACGATGCGGAGAAGTACAAGGCCGAGGATGAGGAGGTCAAGAAGAAGGTTGATGCCAAGAATGCCCTCGAGAACTATGCCTACAATATGCGAAACACCATCCGAGACGAGAAGTTTGCTGGTAAATTAGATCCGGCAGACAAATCCAAGATCGAGGAGGCTATTAATGGTGCCATCAGCTGGCTTGATCAGAACCAGTTGGCCGAGGTTGATGAGTTTGAAGACAAGACGAAGGAACTGGAGGGCATCTGCAATCCTATCATTGCTAAAATGTATCAGGGGGGAGCTGCTCCAATGGGAGGTGAAGATGATGATATTCCCACCTCTGGTGGTGCTGGTGCTGGTTCTGGTTCTGGTGGCCGAGGCCCCAAGATCGAAGAAGTAGACTAAATGATTAATGTTCTTTCACTTTTTTTTCTAGTATGTAAATTTTTTTACTATATATTTAGGTAGATATGTAGAGATATAGGTATGTCTTAGATTGAGGGTTCAGTGTGGCATTTTTCTTTAAAATGCATTTCGAGAGATGTTTATGTGAAACTGCAATATTGCATCCTGAAGATAGGTGTATTGTCACCTTCTTTGTGTGTTTGTAAAAGTGGTTGAATTTTATAATACTGAATAATTTTCCTACAATTCTTTCTTCAGATCAGGGAATCGTGATCATATCTCTTATCGTTTTAAAATTTTAGAATGTCTACCAATGGTTATCACTAATTTATATGTAAATTATGTCAGTGTATTGTTTTAGACCAACTAATTTATGAGAGGTTGTTATTTGGAATTTTACTTTTGTGAGCGAGGTAGCTCTGAAAAATTGTGCAAAATTTCTGTGGGTCTGCTGTGGAGAGAGTCTTGCATTGGTTTTTGCTGGGAGAAGAAGGTTGCTTTTTCTATTTATCAATAGATACAGGGTCAGAATCCCTGTCTGGTATTTAACTTGGGTTTATCAACAATTCTAAATCCCTTTCTGTGATTTATCTTGGGTTTATTAATACAACAATCCTGAATCACTATTTGGTATTTATCTTGGGTTTATGAATACGTTTTGGTACAATACTAAATCCCTTGGATTTATGTTGGAGTTTATCAATACAACTTGGTATCAGAATCCCCTTTATTGTATTTAGCAATACAAGATGCGCTGTGAGTTTAAATCTAGTTAAACTAGGTTTTGTGGAGTGAAAGATTTCTGGTCAAACACGCCTCAACTAATTATTTAAACTCGGTTTTGTGGAGTAGAAGATTTCTGGTCGATCACGCCTCAACTAGTTATCACCGGATTGTCAAACTTGGTTTTGTGGAGTGGAAGATTTCTGGTCGAACACGCCTCAACTAGTTATCACCGGATTGTCCTTGGATTGGATTGAGGCCTGCATGGAGCAAACGGAAGCAACCCTACTACCAAGCTTAACTTGTGCAAAAGGAATCACTAAAATAGCCCAGGAGCAAGCAAGCCATCGTCATGACAGCATGCCAACCTTGTTATGACCTTAGAGATGCAACATTGAAGTTCTTCTGTTAGGTTTGAAGTTCTTCCATTTTGGAGACACAGACATTCATGCCTATCATCTTACTCGGGGAAAAAACTTGGGGAAAAATTTAAAGGCATTCAGTTGAGTTTCTTACATTTTGGAGATAGAGACATTCATGCCTATCATCTTCGGAAAAATGCACTTTGGAGATAGAGACATTCATGCATATCATTTTCTTCAGAAAAAGTAAAGGCATTCAGTACTGAAGACATTCATAGGCTAGGCATTCATCATTGAAGACAAATACATTTTGGAGATAGAGACATTCATGCATATCATCTTACTACAGAAAAATTAAAGGCATTCATTACTGAAGACATTCATAGGTTAGGCATTCATCACTGAGGACAAGACATTCATTTCTATCTTGTTACATGCAAGAGGCCATAGACTTTGGAGATAGAGACCTTCAATATCTGTCATCTACATTCATGCCTATCATCCTTCATACTTTAGAAAAATTAAAGGCATTCATTACTGAAGACATTCATAGGCTAGACATTCATCATTGAAGACAAGACATTCATTTCTATCGTCTTACATGGAAGAGGCCATAGATTTTGGAGATAGAGACCTTCAATATCTGTCTATAGATTTTGGAGATATAGGGATGTTCATGCCCATCTTATACAAGTACATAGATTTTGCATATATTTAAGGGATGGAGAAATTCGTATGCACAAAAAAAATATATATTTCAGGAATGGAGAAATTCGTATACACAAAAGGAGAAGTAATATTAGACAAAGAATTACAAACTACTAAATCGCATCATCACCATTTCCGATAAAACCAAGTGAAACCATTAAATCACATCATCACCATTTTCGATAAAACCAAGTGAATGCCATATCCTTAGAAAAAGAATTACAAAACCATTAAATCACATCATCACCCTTCTCGATAAAACCAAGCGAATGTTTCGAGGGATACATATCCTCCTTCGAAAAGACTGATCTAGGATCAAAACCTGGCAAACATGTAAAATAACATTGCAGAAAATTGTTACATGTACATTTAAACATGTGTCACTCAAATCCCTTTAGAAAAAGCATAAACCCAAGTGAATGTTGTCACTCAAATCATCCATTATAAAAGCATACACCAAGTGAATCCCATGTGAATGTTGTCACTCAAATCAGCCCATTAAAAAGGCATAAACCCAAGTGAATGTTGTGAGGGATACCTAACCTTTGAAATGATCAAAACAATGATCACAACTTGTATAACATGTCCAATAAAAAATGTTGTGAGGGATACCTAACCTTTGAAATGATCAAAACATTGATCACAACTTGTATAACATGTACAATAAAAAAAAATGAGTTGTAACACTAAAACATGTTTTTACTAAAATTTCATTAGAAAAGTGTGAACCCATCAACTAAAATCTCATTAGAGAAGTGTGAAGTGTGAACCCATTATGTGACATGTCGTTCAAATCCCACTAGAAAAGTGTGAACCCATTATGTGACATGTCGTTCAAATCCCATAGAATCATGAACCCATTATGTATCACCGTAATCAATGAATAAACAACCAATATAAACAACTTTAAAATTGATGTGTGATTTGTAACCAATGAATAAACAATCAACATAAACAACTTCAAAATTAAATTACAATCAATATAATATGATTCATAGTTATAAACAATTTTAAAATTGATGTGTGATTTGTAACCAATGAATAAACAATCCACATAAACAACTTTTAAATTAAATTAAACAACTTTAAAATTGATGTGTGATTTGTAACCAATGAATAAACAATCAACATAAACAACTTCAAAATTAAATTGCAATGATTTGTAACCAATGAATAAACAATCAATATAATATGATTCATAGTTATAAACAATTTTAAAATTGATGTGTGATTTGTAACCAATGAATAAACAATCCACATAAACAACTTTTAAATTAAATTACAATCAATATAATAGGATTCATGAACAATTTTAAAATTAATGTATAATTTATACCCCAAACTAGTTTTGGTTGGTTATAAAAAAAAACATAATTTTAAAATTAATGTATAGTTTATACTTCCAATAAATTTGGGATCTCTATTAAAAAAAGAAATTTAAACCTCAACTCTTTGGGAACTGCAGATCTTTACTTTGAAAATGTTGAGAAAATTAAATATAAAATTTTAATTTTCTCAATGAATAAACAATCAACATAAACAACTTCAAAATTAAATTACAATCAATATAATATGATTCATAGTTATAAACAATTTTAAAATTGATGTGTGATTTGTAACCAATGAATAAACAATCCACATAAACAACTTTTAAATTAAATTACAATCAATATAATAGGATTCATGAACAATTTTAAAATTAATGTATAATTTATACCCCAAACTAGTTTTGGTTGGTTATAAAAAAAAACATAATTTTAAAATTAATGTATAGTTTATACTTCCAATAAATTTGGGATCTCTATTAAAAAAAGAAATTTAAACCTCAACTCTTTGGGAACTGCAGATCTTTACTTTGAAAATGTTGAGAAAATTAAATATAAAATTTTCTTATTAACTCAATTGCATTTTTAATTATCTTTTCATTATTGATGTATGATTTGGATTATCTTTTCATTATTGATGTATGATCCTCAACTCAATTACAGATCTTTTGGGTTCTTTATAAAAAAATTTAAACCTCAACTCGACTGCACATCTTTACTTTGAGAATGTTGAGAAAATTAAATATGAAATTTTCTTATTAACTCAATTGCATTTTTAATTATCTTTTCATTATTGATGTATGATTTGGATTATCTTTTCATTATTGATGTATGATTTGGAATCACTTTTTATTGTTTGAACTACAGATTTTTACTTCAAGAATGTTGAGAAAATTAAACAGAAAAGTAATTGACTACTTAAAATCCTTCATGAGAAAATTAAATAGAAAATTAATCGACTACTTGAAATCCTTTATGTTTTAGAATGCGCCTTTAGATAACATAGATTCACATCTTACTGTCTTCCCATTGCCTGTTAGGTTTTCTTTTTTTGAATTTGTCTACTCCTATATTGATACAAAAATAAAATTACATAGAGGCAGTGACCTCGAGAAGTCTAGCCCAGAGATGTGGCATGCTCACAATAAAACGCTTGAACACTGACCAAAAGACTTGCTGAAGATTGACTAGAAGAGCTTCCATGAAACAGAAAATGCTAGTATCGACACTGAACACTGACCAGAGGTATATCTGGACCAAAACAAATGGACTGGGCCCGTACAGATAAATAGTGAGGCGCTGCCCATTCAAAACTGGAGTCTGACCCAAAAAATCGTTGAATCTGACACTGAGACCCAAAGACACAGTTAGGAGAATGCCGCCCACGCAGGGAAACCGACAGTTTAACATTCGAAAAAAACTTTGAGCTTGAGAACTGTAAATCATATAATGACTATAAACCAGGAGGGAATTGAGCATTTTCGAACAGCAGAGAATCAAAAACCAATGAACGCAGACCTGATTGAGTTTCATGAGAGGTGGAAGGCGATTTTTCAACAATGCGACATCCATATTTGTAAGGGTCTTCATCCTCAGAGGGATGGCCCTTTTTCCCTGAAGCACCTCCACCCATAGGGACGCTCGGACCGGCTTGAGTGGTCATGTCCTGGGATGCAGAGCCTCTAGGATCCTTAATCTACGTATTGTCAATTTGAGGATAACCATGCTTGTCTTCCGCCCTAGTCTCCAGAAACACCCTTGGAGTAGCAGCAACCGAACTCGTAGTATCCTCTCATAGCTCAATTTTCACTGAAGCTATGAAGGGGGAATCACTGAGAGAACAAGGGAACCGAAAATGAGCGGTGTGAGATGGGGAAATCTGAGAGCGCCTTGTTGCAGTATGTTGCCCTCGACCTCGATCCCAACCACTTTTGGTAACGGGATAGTTGTCAGAGCAGAAGTCTGAGGTTTCAGACGAGGAGTCCGAGGTAGAGGAGCGCTGGAGGGTGACGCGACCACGGGAGCTTCCTCTTCTGCAGCTCATTCTCGGGCCAATTTGGGTATGTTGAGATGAGCAAGAAGAGTTGAACAGGGAACAGATCTATAATGACAGGGGGGCACTGCAAGGGGCCTAACTTGAGCTCGCATAGGAGCCCTGAGCAAGACTGAGGAGGAGCGGCAGTGGAACATGCAGAAAGGGCTATGTAAAGCATGAAATTCCAACGGAAAATTAGCATGCTTTCCGGAGCATGACAAATATCTGGGCTGGCTCGAGAGCGAGGCTCTGCTATAGCACTGAAACAACAAGAGCGCAGGGGAGGAGCAAGAATGAAGTTTAAGAGGGGCACCATGACAGAAGTAATTGCAGGCTGGAGAGGGGGGTCGAGCTGCATTAATGTGGCATTGATGTTTTTGTCTGAAAACTTTAACGTTGGCTTTGTGCGAGCCCAGATGGCGGTGGTAAGGAACCATGTGCCAACCCACCAATCTGCCCTCTTACAGATTGACAAGTTATACACCCGCATGCGGGAAAGATATGTCTTGTTGCACCAAAAGAGTGCAGTCTTGTTTGAGTTGTGCATCATTAGAGCCGCTTATTGGATTGGAGAAGAATGGGAGCTGCTGATTGACGCCTTGATTTCCCAGTCTGTCTGCTACCTTGTTCGCTGTCCGCCGAATGTGCTTGAAGGTGACGCTGCGGGAAGCCCTGAGCCATTCTTCAATTTGTTCCAATCCGCTTAGAAGCCGCCAGCTCGAAGCGATCTTCGCTGCTAAGGTGTCGGAGTGAATTCGAGTAGCTGCTTCTATTAAGATTTGAGAATCCCCTTCCACCTCTAGAGGGAAAAAAATTTCTTTTTTTGCTATACAAATGCCTTTCCATAAGCCTTCAAGTTCGGCAGCATTGTTGGTATCTTTTCCAAGCGAACCATGATATATGTGCATCGCTGAGCCAGCAACGTCTCTAAAAATACCACCATAGCCAGCCAGCCCAGGATTGCCCTTAGCAGCCCCATCGAAGTTCAGTTTGTAGGAATGGGTGGCAGGGGGAGACCAAGAATGGGGAGAATCAGTATGGATGGAGGAGTTGGGTTTGACTTGAGCTAAAAAAGTGAAGTCCAAGTTCCAATTTTTTAGAATGAGGCATTCCTGGGGGGAAGCTGGCAAGTTCGAGTCTTGCCAATGTCTTAGAGCTAGAGTTTCTTGAAGGTTTTGTTTGAGAAGTAGCCACAGGGTATCAAGGGGCTTACTGAGATTGTTAAAGATCCTGTTATTTCTCTCCTTCCAGATAATCCAATAAACAAAGCCCGGTAAGAGGATCCAGAGGGAATTGAGTAGAAGGCTTTGGAAAGGATGTCGAGGCCAGTCCCTGATGGTGTTAATAATATCTCCCACTTGTCTGCCTGTTCTTCTGTTGCACTGTGCAGTTTTCTCCCAAAGTTGTGTAGCTAATGGGCAGGTGTCCAAGAGATGCAAGATGGTCTTTGTGTTAAGATTGCAATTAGGACATCTAGAAGGCCCTGTGAATCCTCGCTTTTGTAGATTATCCCAAGTGAGGATTCGTTGTTTACTTAGTAGCCAAAGGAAAGTAGAGATCTTAGGCCAGATGCTTGGTTGCCAAACCTAATCCCATAGTTGATCCTTTGTTATCTGCGTGGGTTGATAGAGAAGTTGGTATGCTTCCTTAGTAGTGAACATACCTTTGGGCGTATATCCCCATCGCACTTTGTCCTTTTGATCAGAGTGTTTAATTTTCCTGAGTTTGAGCTCTTGGTCGATCTCTTCATATGTTTCCTCCTGCCAATTAGCCTGCCAGGTACTAGCTGATCTCCAAAGTTGAAAACCTTGAGGGGGTTGCTGCTGCCAAAACTGATGGACATGGATTTGATCAGTATGCTGCATAGAAGCTCGCCACTTGGGCTTGTGGAAGAGTGAGGCTAGTTTGGGAAGTTGTTGCCAAGATTCATCCCAAAATCTTTCTGTGGTACCCAAATGGATTTCCCAGAAGCTGTGCGCTTGAATAAAGGCACTATGTTGCTTGGCAGCATTCCAAATCAACGAGCCAGGGGTGGTTGTGCTAATGTGGATGAGATCTTCTTGTTGACTGCTTGGAGCATATTTGGCCTGCTAGAGACGTGCCCAAGGAATGTGCAGTTTGGAGATCCAGTTCCACCAGATGCGGGCCCCCATGGTGTTATTGTTGTGGAGGGGATCCCTTAGACCTAGCCCACCATCTGATTTTGGTAGACAAACCTCAGTCCATTTGACAAGAGCCCATTTTCTGTTGAGTCCTGAGGAACCCCAAAGAAAGTTTCTTTGAAGATTGCAAATTTTTTTAAGAACCCATTTAGGGGCTGCCAATATAGAAAATAAGTACAGAGGCATGGCTTGGAGAACAGATTTGATTAGGATAAGCCTGCTAGCAATGTGGAGCGAGCGGTAGGTCCACGAAGAGAGCCTGGTTTCTAAGTTGTCAAGGAGGGATCTCCAGGGAGGATGTTATATGGCAGAGTCCAACAGGGGAGCTCCTAGATATTTTGAAGGAAGCACAGCTATTGGGAAGCCCAAAATCCTGGCTATATTTCTTTGAGTAAGAATGGGAGTGTGGAAGAAGAAGAGCTGGGATTTGGAAGCATTGATGGTGGTGCCAGAAGCTTCTGAGAAGAGATTGAGCAAGGACTTGAAGGCAGAGGCCTCTTGAGTTGATGAATGGCCGAAAAGCATATTGTCATCGACAAATTGTTGGTGGGAGATAGGGGGAGGCCATGAAGAGAAATGCCCTTTATGGTGCGTGAAGAGATAGCAGAATGAAGTAGACAACTTAGGCCTTCGGCCATGAGAACAAAGAGGAACGGGGAAAGAGGGTCGCCTTGTCGAATACCTCGGGAAGGACGAAAGGGCGCGGAAGGAGAACCATTGAGAAGGATGGAGAACAGGGGGAGGAGATAAGATTCATAAGCCAACGAGTACAAGTAGCACTGAAGCCAAATGCTAATAACATTTAATTAATATAGGTCCAACTGCGTTTATCAAAAGCTTTAGAAAGATCTAACTTTAGAATTATACCTGGCTTTTTTAGTATCTTGAGTGAGTGGATCACTTCATTTGAGAGAATGATACCGTCCATTATCTGGCGCCCTTCTACATAACCTGTTTGCTCTGGCGAAATGAGGAGAGGGAGAAGAGGATTGCCCGTTAGGTTAAGTGTATGCATTTGAGTCAATTTTGTGAAAATACATATTCTTGTATTTTATTAAACTTCAATTCTCTTGGGTAAGTATGATGTGAAATTATATCCACATTTTTAAGGTCTTCCAATTGCCTGTTAGGATAAGTGTATGCTTTTAAGTGTATGTCTTTGAGTCAATTTTGTATTTGATTAAACTTTAATTGTTTTGAATTGTTTTGGGTAAACATAAATTTTATGTGATTTGGTTTATTTGATTTTGATAAGCAATTTAGACTTTTTAAGGATTTCTACTCTACCATGGGTATGATTGTTAACACTAACAAAACAAAAGTTATGATTATAAAATCCAAGGACACGTACGCTGACAATAGTAATTTGGAGAAAGTGTATTTTTTACAAGTACCTAGGTATTGATATTCATCACAAGCTCAAGTGGAACTATAGTATTGAGAAAATGATTAATGGGGGGGTGGAAAGTTTATTTTGGTCTTGAAAATAATTGTAAAATGACAAGCCTTGTAATGTGGGATAGAAAGAAGTTCCTCTTTGAAACTTTAGTCATTCCCGTTATCTTATATGGATGTGAGGTTTGGGGTTGCAGCATCTCTAGAGAATCCTGGAGAAAGATGGAACAAAAGGATTAATGGGGGGCAGTTCCTCTTTGAAACTTTAGTCGCTCATGTTATCTTATATGGATGTGACGTTTGGGGTTGAAACATCTCTAGACAATCCTGTATAAAGATGGAGCAAATCCAGAAGTGTTTTATAACGTATAACTTCAAAATTAAAAGCAATACATCCTATCCTATTCTCCTTATGGAAGTGAATCTTTCCCCTATCGAGAGCCTAGTTATGACTAGGCTTCTATTGTACAAGCACAAACTCAATAACATAGGAGACCATGGACTTCCTAAGCTAGCTTCAAATTCCAACCAAAACCACCTAAGGCTCAAACAAAGTCGGTATAAAGACACCAGGGCCTGGTTAAACCGTTGGGAGATTGACAAGAATGTTGTATTGCAAAACATTAATAACATTAAAAATATTGTTACTTCTAAGTTCAAAGAAAAAATGTGGTGTGGGAAAGATTTAGCAGTTAAAAGAAAATTAAGATATTATAAGGTCATCAACCCCACCCTAGAAGATCAAAAGTATCTCTCTGTTTTAACTAGCTCAAAGAAGAAAATTAATATAGTCAAGATTAGAATGAGCTCTCATGAGCTCCATAGTGAAACGGGTCGTTGGGTAGTTCTTAAAACACCATGGATGGAAAGGATCTGCCATCTCTATGAAAATATGAACATCGAGGATGAAAATCACTTCCTCTTAGAGTGCCCCATGTACAACCACATTAGATCTCGGTTTCATAATCTTTGTTGCAACACTGACCTTCCTGGCCTTTTACGATGTCAAAATTATAGGGAGCTTGGGAGGCTTCTCTCCAAGCTTTTTTAGTATAGGAATAAAATCTTAAATCAAACTGAACAATTTGTTTCTTTAGGTCCGATAGACCAAAGTTTGGTCTCATCGGACGTTAACCACCACCATCATCATCATCATTAATTATTCTAATTAAATAAAAAATAAGTTATATTTAATTAATAATGAACTAATAATTTAACCACCTTGAAATTTGGTCTTTACTGAAAATCGCTTATTAAATATTGAAATCTTGATCACACCTGTGAATTCAACTATTATAAAAGTTTTTATTACTTTTAGATTATGCAATCTATATATCCAAAATTTGTAATTTCTTCAAACTAAAACATTTTGAATTTTGCATTGAGGTTAGTATGTTTAATTTTTCCTATGTATATTGATTCTCTATTTTTAATGATTTTATAAAAAAAAATTATTACATTTAAAGTCTAATTTCTAGATAATTTAGATAATTTCTACTATTTTTTTCCAATCTATATAAAAAGTTTTTTATTTGACTTTTAGTTAAAAAACATATCAAAAAGTAAAATAATTGTGGTGTTGAATGGTTTGGATTTATGAAGGAACTGAAATACAAATTGAAAATAGAAATACATTTCTAGAAAATTTAGATAATTTCTATTATTTTTTTCCAATTTATAAAAAAAAAAAATATTTGACTTCTTGTTAAAAAACATATCAAAAAGTAAAATAAATAACTTTTTTATAAATTGGAAAAAAAATAATAGAAATTATCTAAATTTTCTAGAAATATCAAAAAGTAAAACAATTGTGGTGTATAAATGGTTTGGATTTATGAAGGCACTGAAATACAAATTGAAAATAGAAATACATAGATACAATGAAATTGAACTTCAATTAATAAGTGTTGAAAATTGTTTACATGCAAAATGAAAGCAAATTAGCTCGAGTGATGGTAGTTTATTTCTAAGAAGCGATGTGATAGCTACATGCCTTTTGAATTGTTTTATAATGAGGCCCGGAGGCCTTTCTGTCATGAAAAAACAATGAGAAACCCTAAACATCCAAAAACCTAACATTAAGAGATGAAGCATCAAAATGTGTGGGCCTTGATGGAGATAGTTGGAACACCAACTTCTCGGGGTTGTAACTTTGGCATATGATTTTTGTTTGGCATACATGATAGCTTGTTAGATAGTTTTATTTGAGGATAGCAACTTCGATTGCAAATTATTTGCCCATTTTCCCAAAAAAACGTTATTTAGGATCTCAAAACGGTTCTGGAAGTTTAGAACCCGAAAACGGTGAAAAATATAAAACTATCGAACAATGAAATTGTGCTGAAAAATAGGAAATTGATAAAAAATAGTGTTGGGGTCCAAATGGAATAGGCAGGCGATCACCAATATCCACTTGGATCATTGATGGTCTCCAACCATTCATAATTTAAATGCACACATGCTAACCTTGTATTTTTCTTATAAAAAATGTTTGGTTGTTTGGTGAAGTTGGTATCAAAATTGGTGTGTTTAATGATGTAAGTAACTTTTTAATTTAAGATGAAATCTAAACTATTTTTTTGAATAAAAGCCAAGTCCACTTAATTTTCACTAATTTTTCCCTTCATCTTTCTTCTTAGCCTCTATTGTGGAAGAATTCCTAGGATATATAGATTTAGAAGTTGAGCTTAGTTACTAACTCAAGGGGATTTGGGAACTAGACAAGGTAATGGGATCTTAATCACATGATGTTTCACGGTGTTTGTCTCGCTTTCAATAAAACCACTTTGTCATGGACATAAAAATCAATGGCTTTGAAAACCTTCTCTATGAAGCTTAATGAGGACAAAAGTGAGCAATGAAGATTTGGTCTTGTTATGGAGGGGAAGATACATGAAATCTTCATTCCCACATTGAGTGATCATGACATAGGGTGTAGGGTGATATTATGTCGTGGATAAAAGCAAAGGGGGAGGACATGGTGATTGCTAAGTTTAAGACCAACATGGATATGGGGACCTTTGGTAATGAGATCGTCAATGTGGAAGGCAAGGTCAACCTTCTCAAAGCCAACATTTGTTTTCTCATCAAGAATGAGATCAAGTAATTAAGACCAAACATAAGGGTAACAACATCTCCACTCTTCCTTTAGTAACAGTTTTGACATTGCATCCAAAGATTTCCTCTTTCTCTACATCTACTATAGCCCTTGCCCTTACTCCTTGAGTCCTTGCTTTGACATTGAATGTCCCAAAAAAAATACTATTTTATCCCTTTGTGCAAAAATGCTTGCCAAATATAAGTTTGATTTAACAATGGGTCCAATGGATGCATTATGCCTATAAATTTTTGGATTTCAATAAGTATGACACTTTACCTCCTCCTCCTCCTCCTCCACCCCTTGGTAGTACTAATAGTAGTGCTACTAGATCTATGATTCAACGAAGAACCACAATGCCTTTCACTACAACATATTGTGCAACAATTCCTAGCTCCTCGTGTGGTGGGAAGCCTTGCAATGCACATGTTCCAAGTTAAGTGTTTAATCACCATTGGTGTAATTGTTTATGTTGTGTGCTTTGATTCTATCTTTACAACACTTCATTTATTGCAATGGGTTGTAGCATGATTTGTGAAAATTCCTAAATCTAACAAATCAGAAACCCCCACTGCAGTTACTAGTTTACAATCTCCTACTTGTTATTTACATTAACAAGTTATTTAATTGCATAAACATCGAATTAAACACTATTGCAGTGTTCACAAATATACAGATCAGGCACTGAAATAAACTGAGACAATAACACAAGGGACACCACTATTTTTGCTATGGAAAATCGTCCCCGGAAAAACCCAATTCGGGAAAATCGGTGCAACATATAGAGGGTTTGTATTATTAAGCAGATTTTGTGAAAACAACTAGGGTGCCAAAAATGGCTCACCCAACAGAGGATTCCCTCGAGAATAGTACCTTTATCCGGAGACAAATATTCTGGCAAATCAGCAACTGGATGATCAAACCCCATAGCGACTCAGTTGTTCCCTATGCTGGACAGTGAAAGCTACTCCAAGCACTGCTCTAGAACTGTCACTCCTTCAGGATTTGCGTCTTCCTCTCCTAGCTCGGGATCTTTTGATCTGCTCTAGTTGGGTCAGGATTTGTTGATCTGCTCCAGTCTACCCCATAGAATCTCCCAGTGCTGCCTTTGAAGCCCTCTATGACTTTTACGTCAACCTCTGCATCTTCTGCGTCAGCCTCTACGACCCTCTACATCCTCTGCATCAGCTCCTACGACCTTTGTGTTTGCCTTTATTGGGCCTGTGTTGTCTCTCCCGACACTGCACTACCTCTCTTCTATGTATTCTTCAGCCTCGGATGAAAATCCCTTGTTGAACTACCCCTCACTGCAACTCTGATCACTAACTCGATTTCCTCAGCAAACCTCAACCCAGAAAATCAAATTCTTGATCTCTCTTGTTGTATCTCAAAATGACCCTCAAGCCTCCTCTTATACTTCTCCTACTGACAAATCTAAGATTAGAACTGGCTTGATCCTCGTCACTTAGAACCTTCTCACCTATATTATTATTAATACCCATTAATATTTGTATTTTCCTAAGTTTAGACTTAGGAATCCATTAAAAATATTAACTATTTTAATAACTCCTCATCCAGGTGGAGTTTCTCCGAACGATTTCTAGGTCTTGGAGATTTCATGTGTTCTAGCCCTTCTAGCCCTTCCATCAAATTTCATGGCTAGAGCACATCTAATGCGACCCAAAATCAACATGATTAGCTTGTGTGACTTGCAAATAGGAAAGTATCCTCTTTAACCAAGTTGCATCACAAATTGTAATCATTATTTCCCATTACTCCATCTTAGTGAATAAAAGTGTCATTGCATGATACTTCTTACTCTGCCAAAAAATGCACCCATTTTGAGATTGAAGGAATAACCTCTATTCTATGACTTCCTGACATCAATTGAACCTAATTAGTCTAATCTAATTACATATTGTTGAAAATGTAGCAAATGAAGGTCTTATGGATTGTGCCTTAGCTAATAAAGACCTTGAATTGTCTTTCTCTAAGCATGTATGTGAATTCATGAGATAGACTTTAGTATGATGAGTCGATTTCTAGTTCACTAGAATGGTCATTAGTAGATTGCATATGTAGTGTTGGACTTCAATTTGTTGGAGTCTTCTTTAGTTAGACTATAGGATGAGATGGTAGATACAAGTCTAGTTAGGACGAGTTGAGACTGCAAAGACAAGTTTAGTTAGGACGAGTCACCACTATAGAGAGAAGTGAAGAGAGGATAAGTTAAGTCCTCAATTAACTTGGTTCACAACTAGAGGAAAACAAGGAGCAACTCGAGCTAATTAACTGGGAACTAGTCCAAGTGCAACTGAGACTTGCTCCAATTAACTGGAAAAAATAACTTGTTAAACTAGCGTGAACAATGATTCAAAATTGGCTTCTCTGCATGGATTGAAATTCTATTAAAGCAAGAGAAGGATGAAGGCATGAGATGGATGATTCTTTGTTGTTGGCATTGTGGTTTGATTGAGGAGCTAAGATCAGGAATTTAAGGAGCAAGATGAGATTAGTTTCTGTCGGAAACAATTTGTGTATGTAGGTCGAGATTAATAGGTAGGGTCGAGAGCATCTTCCCAAGGCCAAGAGCAGTGATTAAGGAGGAGGCCAAGAAAAAGTGTGTAGCTAAGAGAATAGTTTCTCAAAGGCCATTTGTTGGTTGCATTAACAACATATTGAATTTGTGGAATATCTATTTGATCAAAGAACAATTAATAAAATCCTACAACAACGAATGTAGGTTTTTGTGTGCATGTTTTTTATCTCAACTATTTTCTACTGCATGTTGAATGTTAATAAACTTTGTATCTTGGTAAAAGTTAAACTTTGTTTTAGTTTTTAGTTGCCTTGTTTTTTCAGTGAATTCATCTGTAGTTGCAGAGTTTCAAGAAAATTAACATGGTATCAGATCCACGCTTTATATAAAAACCAAGCACCAGGACTTTTAATCAATGAAGGGTGCAACTCAATCACTAGGCTTGAACTAGAGTTTGAAGAGCGGTATTTTTTGGATATGCAATATGTCATTCGAAGGACTAAGGGCAGATCACTATTTAGAGGGAGCCTTTAACTTATGCTCATGGAGGGAGTGGATCTTAGTAGTGTTAGAAGATAATGGGGAGTTTTGGCATAGATGCATGGGGCATTTGCATCATGGGGCGCTAAATATCCTTCAACGTATAGCCATAAGGCTATCACCATGTATTATTGACCAGCATAAAGTGTGTGAGGGTTGCACACTTGGCAAGTATGGCAGACATTTTTTCAGGGTTAAGACAACGGAGCCAAAGGGATTTTGGAGTTGGTACCTTCATATGTATGTGGGCCCTTCTCTTCTCCATCTCTCATGAGACACAAGTACTATGTCACTTTCATAGATGACTATTCTCATAAAACATGGATATTCTTTATGAATAAGAAGGAGGAGGTCTTCTCTAAGTTCATGGAGTTTAAGGCCTTGGTATAGAACCAAATCAGGAAGAATGTCAAAGCATTGAGGAGTGATAATGGTGGGAAATGTGTCTCTGATGCCTTCAAGGACGTGTGTGTCGAGGAGGGCATTAGAAGAGAGCTTACAACACCCAATAATCCTCCATAAAATGGGGTGGTTGAGAGGAAGAATTACAACATAGTTGGAGCAGTAAAGGCCATGTTGCATGATTAGGGAATTCCCATGTTCTTGTGGGCAGAGGCATGCAAAATTGCAGTATTTATGCAAAATATTTCTCAAAGGGTACTGGGACGAGTTACACCAGAGGAGGCTTTCACAGGAAAGAAGATTGATGTTTCTCACTTCCAAATCTTTAGGGCTAGAGTTTACTACCATGTGTCCAAAGAGAGTAGGAAGAAGTTAAAGCCCATAACTAAAAGGAAATTTTCATGGGTTACTATGAGACACCTTAGGCATGCAAGTTATACATGTCATCACTAAAGAAAACAATTATGAGGTGGGACGTGAATTTTGAGCGGGATAAAGCTCTGAGGGAGTCCTTAGAGCAAGAGAAAGTTGGAGTTCCTGAGGATTAGCTTATCGCTTCCAAGTAGGAGCCTCAATGAGTACAACGGACTTGGTCTCATCCAAGTGGCAAGCAGGTCGTACAACAGGATGAAAAGGAGTCATTACAAGATAAGCGGGAAAGACCAAGAAGAGTGGAGGTAGCCACTCAATCAGTAACTCCCAACATAGGGAGTAAGAGAGACAAGTGGGACGAGAGGTTGATTCAGGAGGCCCAGGAACGAGTTGAGGTTCCCATCTCTACACTTAGGCAGAGCAAGCATCCACAAAGGTACACTAAGTACATGGATTTGATGATTGAGTTGTTAGAGACAAAGCCTTCTTGTTTCGAAGAGGAAACCTATTATCAGCTTTGGCAGGATGTCATGGTGGAAGAATATTCCTCCATTATGAATAACAATGTCTGGGAGATTGTGCCATGCCCAAAGGGAAAATCAATGGTAGGTTCATGATGGGTGTACAAGACAAAAAATGGAGTAGATGGGAATGTGTAGAAGTACAAGGCCAAATTTGTGGCCAAGAGCTTCTTGTGGGTTGAGGGCATCGACTATGATGAGACATTTGCCCCATTGGCTTGTTATTCATCCATCAGGAAGATTCTAGCACTTACAGCTCAAATGGGGTGGAAGATCCACCAGATGGACATGAAGACAACATTCCTCAACGGGTTGGTTGAGGAAGAGATTTATATGGAGCGGCTAGAGGGATTTGATACTTTCAACAAAGACATTAATTTTTCTTTGATGAAGAGAGTTATTTACAAGCTCAAGCAGGCTCTGAGAGCTTAGTACACTCACATTGACAATTACCTTCAAGTATTGGGCTTCACGAAGAGTGAGACGGATTCCAACCTATACTACACCATGGTTGGAGGGCTTCCGATCATTCTAGTGCTTTATGTTGACGGTCTTATCTTGACTGAAGCAAACATCTTGATTCAAGATTTCATGGAAAATCTTGCAAGAGAGTTTGAGATGAAGGACATACGGTTTATGCACTATTTCCTTGGGCTAAAGGCATGTTAGGGGGATGGGGAAATATTATTCAGGTGGGGGAAGTACACTACATAGATTCTCAGGAGGTTTTATATGCAGGGTTTCAAGCCCATGATCATGCCTCTAGTGAAAAATTCGAGGAAGGTGGATGCTAGTAGAGCAGAGTGAGTAGATGAAATGTTGTCCATACAGTTCATTGGGTCATTGATGTACTTAGTCAACACATAGCCTGGCATATGTTTTGCAGTGAACCAGTTGAGCCATTTCATGATGGACCCTACCAAAGTTCATTAGGTTACTACCAAGCATGTCTTGAGGTATCTCAAAAGCACAAAAAATTATGGGTTATTGTATAGACATGTTAATGGGTTGAGGCTTGAAGGATTTACATATGTAGATTGGGCAAGGAGATGCACAAATTGGAAGTGTACTTTAGGTTTCATCTTCAACATTGGGCCATCAATTATTTCCTGGTTTAGCAGGAAGAAAATATTAGTTGCACTCAATTCAACAGAGGTTGATAAAATATCTTTTGGCTTGGCACCATGTGAAGCCATCTAGATGAGGAAGTTGCTTGTGGGCCTTTTCAGGCGGGATTTGGAGCCCACTGTGGTTCATTGTGACAACTAGAGTTACATTAAGCTCTCTGAGAATCTAGTTTTCCATGACCACTCCAAGCACATCGAGATTAAGTACCATCATCTCATGGAATATGTGTAGAAAGGGATAGTAAAGTTATCATACATTCCCACAGATGTGCAAGTTGCAGATATCTTGACAAAGGCCTTAGTCAAAGGAAAGCTCACCTTTTTCATAGATAAGTTGGGATTTGTACAGAATCCATTCCTCACTAAGAGGGAGTGTTGAAAATGTAGCGAAGGAAGGTATTTTGGCTTATGCCTTAGCCATTAAAGACCTCAAATTGTATTTCTCTAAGCATGAATGTGAATTCATGAGATATACTCTAGTATGATGAGTCGATTTCCAGTTTACAGGAATGGTCATCAGTACATTTCATGCGTAGTGTTGGAGCTTCAGTTCGTTCGATTCTTCTTTAGTTAGACTACAAGATGAGGCGGAAAATACAAGTCCAGTTAGGACAAGTTGAGACTACAGAAACAAGTTTAGTTATGATGAATCAAAATTGCAGAGACAAGTTTAGTTAGAATGAGTTAGGAATTCATAAACAAGTGAAGAGAGGATAAGTTAAGTCCTCAGTTAACTTGGTTCAAAACTAGAGGAAAACAAGGTGCAACTCAAGCTAGTTAACTTAGACCTAGTTCAAGTGCAATTGAGTCTTTCTCCACTTAACTAGAAAAAGGAACTCGTTGAAATAGTGTGAACATTCATTTGAACTTGGCCTCTCTGCATGCATCGAAATTCCATTAGGTAAGAGAAGGACGAAGGCACAAAATTGATGATTCTTTGTTGTTGGTAGTTCCCATAATTTGGTTGAGGATCTAAGATCAAGAATTTGAGGAGCAAGCCGAGATTAGTTTCAACAAGAAGCAATTGTGTATGCAATTCGAGATTAATAGGAAAGGTCAAGAGCATATTATCAAGGCAGAGAGAAATGATCAAATAGGAGGCCGAGAGAAATTGTGGAGATATGAGATTATTGTCTCATAGGTTATTTTCTGGTTGTAGTAGTAACATATTGAATTTTTTAAAGATCTATTTTCTCAAGGAACAATCAATAAAAACCCACAACAACGAATGCAGGTTTTCCCATTTAGGTTTCCTGGGTAAAACACTAGTGACAATTTTGTGTGCATGTGTTTTTGTCTCCACTATTTTCCGTTGCATGTTGAATGTTAAAAAAAATTGTATCTTGCTGAGAGTTAAAATTGGTTTTAGTTTTCAATTGCCTTGATTTTTTCAATAAATTCATCTAAGTAGTTGTAGAGTTTCAAGAAAATTAACACATATAAGTCATACTTTAAGGTTCCCTTCACATTTTTAAAAATTCTCTTGGTTTCCATCTAGTAACCACCCTCAAGAATTATCATAAGTCAAGAAATGTAGCTTATTACAAAGTTCAAATTTAGCTAGGGGCACTATGAGAGAGCTTAAGCTTCCATTACCTATTATTTGTAGACTAAATCATTTGTCCCTTTTATTTCCCTTCAAGAAATTACCTTAGAGACACATTCATTAGCATGCTTTTTTTATTCTTTGATGAGATTCTTTCTCATTAACCTAGACTTGTTACTCTCCATCCATCAATTGCATTTTTGTACTCATTAGTCTTTAATCTTCAGTGGTGTATCAATTCCCGTGATCTATTAGCTCAACCTCAAATGCGCCAAATGATGGTTTAGGATGATTCAATCTATAGTTAATATGGTTTTATTTATTGTGTAGTTTATTTTCTTAGAAGTGATGTTAAAATTTTCACTTGTTTGTGAAGTGTTAGCATTAGATGGATGTTTTGTCACTTCTAACTAAGTAAAGATATTACCTAGTCACTACATCTAACCATGTCGAGACATAATTACTTTTGGATTGGTGTGCCCTAATCTAATCCACTAAGTACCACCAGGGAATTAAGGTGGGTAACATAGTCACATTACCCCCATACTTAACATTTTTCATTAATTTCTCTTGCATTTCCAACTCATCCATAAAACTCAATATCCCTTAACTTATGGATAACTTATTAAATGTCATCAAAAGGTTCAAGAAGAATAAAGAAAGAAAATTAATGCAAACCTTAACTAAATTAAGCGAAAATAAAAAGCTAAAGAGGTAAAGAGAAAAACAAATTAAAAAAGGAAAATAATAAAATTACTTCACTATAACTTCCTCCCCTTTTAAATTTGTAGGAGAAAAATGCCTATCTAAAGCAAAAATTGACTTGGAAAAAATTAAAAAAATATCAAAAAAAGAAAAAGGAAAGTGTGTGTAGGTCAAAGTAGAGAAAGCTCCCTCTCATAAGGTTTTGCAAGTAAATGAAGATTCCTAACCACAATGTAATTACTAGTTAGACCAGATATGGACCTTCCACATCATATAATGTTTTTGAAAGTTAATCCATGGGCTACCTTTATATCCCCTTTTCATGAGTTAACATCATTTACTTACACTAACTAAGAGGATTTGTGAAATACCTTATGTTCTAGCCAATTGATGCATGTAATAGGGGTAAGGTTGTCCCCCTTGTTTGGTTTTAAGTAAATTAGTAGCATTTCTTACGTTACTTGTGCTAAATTAGGTTATATATGTTAGTATATAAAAACTAATTGAAGCTAGATATGTCATTATAGGTTGGGATCCATGCATTGGTACTTGTATACCATGCCACGAGGTGCATGCATAGTGCCTTATGATTAGTGTACTTGCATTAGGATCAATGTACCTATATGCAACTATATTTGATCACATTAGGATATGTATCAAAGCTTCTTGGGACGCATACATGTGCATTAGGATCCCTCCCAACTAATGTGGATGATGACTTCTCTACCACATCATCACCAAAAATATATATATATATATATATATATATATATATATATATATATATATATATATCAACATTTTTTAGCATTATTATTACTCATTATATATTTATTATTAATACATGTATAAAGGGAACTCCCCTTCTTGTATCCAATTTCATTTATGAGAGCTTATTTGATGTATTTGTGAAATTAGTGTGCCAAATCCATGAGTGTGACTACAATTAATCACCATTATTACTCATCTAGAAGCTTTTAGAAGTGATTTGATCATTTCCTCATGAGTATTTACTTATATAACTTGTATAAAGGGTGGCTAGGATAATCCAAACTTTGAAAGGATTTTTTGAAGCCATAAGACTTCTTGACTTGCATTAACAGTTGTTTGGTACTTTACTTCTACAGAGGAAAGAACTATAGCATGTTGATTTTTATAAGCCCAAGTTACAGGCCCATAACTAAGACTAAAAACATAACCTACAATAGATTATTGATCATCAGGGTCGCTAGCCCAATCTAAATTAGTGAAACCAACCAACAAAGGAGTCCCCCCTGAACTGTAATGTATCCCAAACTGAATTGTACCTTGAATATATCGAAGTATCATTTTTGTTGCTTTCCAATGACTTTCATGTGGTGTTTTCATATACCAGGCAACAAGACCAACAACAAAGGAAATATCAAGATGGGTATGAGTCAAATATAAGAGGCTACCAACTAATTGATGGTACAAAGTGGCATCAACTTTGGGTGTAGTGCAGGTAGCAATAAGTTTGACTCTAGATTGAAAGGGAGAAGGGGTTGGTTTACAATCTTCCATGTGAACAGTGAAGAAAGTCACATGCATATTTAGATTGGGAAAGAGAAATTTCTTCCTCAATTTGCAAGAATTTGAGGCCAAGAAAATTATGCAAATATCCTAAGTCTATCATTTCAAACTTCCTCTCAAGGTGCCTTCACATGGGATAAAATTGTAGGGTCACTACTAATGAGGATAAGATCATCAAATTAAAGAACAAGGATTATGAGATGGCTTCCTACTTTTTTGGTGTAGGCAATGGGGGTCAAAATGACATCTAGAGAATCAAGTGTTAAGGAGAAAGATATCCATTTTTGCATACCAAGCTCGAGGAGATTTTTTAGTACTATAAAGAGATTTCTTAAGGTGGAAAACAAGGTTAGAGTCACTTTGAACATAGTCGGGAGGTTGTTCCATGTAGATTTCTTCTTATAGACCTCCATGTAAGAAGGTGGATTTAATATCCATTTGATGGACCTCTCATCCATGTGAGGCAACAAGGGCTAGAACAAGACAAATGGATTTGTTTTGGTGATAGGGGAAAAGGTTTCATTGTAGTCAATTCTTTCAACTTGAGAAAATCATTTAGCCTCTACCTAGACCTTACGTCTTTCATTAGTTCCATCTAATGCATACATAGTTTTTTATACCCATTCACATTTGACACAATTTCATCATTTTTTAAGAGGTAAAAGTTCCCAAGTATCGTTTTCCTTCAAGGAACAATATTTATTCATTCATTGTTGTTTCCCAATCTAGATATCCTAAATCTTTTGCAAATGTTTCCAGATCATGAGTCTCTAAAATTTGACCCAAAAGAGAGAAGGATCATTGGTACTATAAATGAGTATGATGTTGATATCTAGAATCACCAACAAGGTCACCAATTACTTCACGTGTTGAACATATCCATTTGGGAAGTTATGGTGTTGGTGTAGATAGGAATGTGAGCAAGTATGGGTTGATTTTCATCCTTAGTGTCATCACTTCAAGAAGAAACCAAAATAGAAAGAGAAGGTGGCACAAACATTGAAGATGGCTCGACAGTCGAAGAGGGCACAACCATCGAATTAGGATCATAAGATAAGACATTTTCATCAAATTTAACATCTCTTCTAATTATTATTCCATTGGATTGAGATTCAAGAAGTCAATAAACTTTGACATCTTCAGAATATCCAACAAAAATACACTCGTTACTCTTAGGATGTAAAGCTTTCCATTTTCATTAGGAATGTGAGCCCATGCTACACTACCAAAGATATAGAAGTGATTTACATCTAGCTTCATTTTAGTTCAATGCTTCTTCCAATGTTATATTGCTTTAAGCCTTTGTGGAGTGTGATTTGCACAGTTTATGGCTTCCACCCAATAATCAAGACTTAATCCTTAGATTGAATCATAAAATTATCCATTTCCTTCAATGCATGATTTTTTATTTCAGCAATATCATTATGTTGTGGTGTAAATGGAACAATATATTACATTTGAATGTTATGTGCAGTGCAACAAGTTGTGAATTTATTGTTGACGTATTCACCTCCATTATTTTTTCTTAACCTTTGCAGTTGATGTCCAATTTGTTTTTATACAAAGGACTTGTAGGCCAAGAACAAATAAAAAATTTTGCTCTTAATTTTTAAGAAAAAATCCCCAAGTGTGTCTGGAAAAGTCATCAACGAAAGTTAAGAAGTACTTGAACCTTGAGAAGGAAGAATAAGAAAGTGGATCACATAAATCATTGTGAAAAACTTACAAAGGAGCTAAGGTGTGCCAAGAGGCATGTTGTTCAAAATTGTCTTGATGATGTTTGTCGAGAAAAAAATCGACACAAACACCATCTTTGCAAAAAACGAGAGGAAGACCAGTCACCATATTTTAATTACATAGTTGCTATAGTGAGTGATAGTTTAGATGACGAAATTTCTCATGCGAAGGTTTGCTCAAGTTATCACTATGAGCAATAAAATCTGAGGGAAAATATGATGACCCAAATTTTTTCAAACTTGTACAACCAGGTAATATTATCAACTATTCGTGTGGTAAGGACATGCTTTGGATCTTTTAAATTCTTAATTACAACTTGGTGCGGAGAAAATTATACTATTTTACCTTCATTTGAATGAGTAATTTGATATCCAAATAGATGGTTGTAAAAAATACTTGGAACACATAATACTTTCATTGAAATGACCATTATCTACTTGAACTATTTCAGACCCTACAACACTAAGATATCTATCAGCACCAACAAATATTTGCTTGGTGTTACAATTATTAAGAGAATAAAATGTATATATCCTTAGACATATGATAAGATTCTCCAGAATCAATAATCCATTCATTAGAAGAAGAAGAAGTAGAGGTTGCATTGAAGGAGAAACCAGAAGCAGAAATTGCATTTCCATGAGAGAAAGTGTTAGAAGAAGAACCAAGGTTGATGTTGTGCTTCTTCATTGTTGCTTCCAAGGTCTCCATATTTTTAAAGCATTTGGATTTTAGATGACCATCTTTCCCATAATAGTTGTAATGCATGTCAGTATTCTTACTCTTTGAATTTGGTGCTTTATCACCATTAAGAGTAGATGTTGGTTGAGAGGGTTTGGAACTCTTATTTCGCTTGTTTTTGTGAGGATGTTGCTTCTTACGTACGTCAAGCACACTAGTGCTCCCTATGAGAGTGTGGGGGCAGGTCTTTTCAAAGATTCTGCCTTAATGGCAATTTTTCCACTCCCACCTCCTCATGTTGCCTCTGTCAACATGATCTCGGTCAAATTTGATCCTTGGGTCATACCTTCACCATATCTTGTTGATACCTGGGGCAAGGTTATGCCGCTTAGTCCCGCTGAAGTCAATTACATGGAAATTGTTTCGGCTTCGAGTTTTGCATCCTTTGATTCTTTTATGTCGAATACCTCTCTCGATACGTACTCTCAATCCCCATGACTTGGCACTTTGGAATCACCTGATCCCTTAGTCGAGACCTTCCTTGCTGATGAAGGTATCATGGAAGTCATGTCTCTCGAGGAACCACCTTGGATCGATACTCATCATCGCTCCTCGTTCCTGCCTTGTCTGGCAGTTATGTCTATTGTTTTCGAAGAGTCCTCTTCTTTGTTTCCACTACCGATCATTACTCACAAAGTATGGTCAGAAGGAAATCTGGGTAATATTACCCAAACGATGCCGATTGATATTTCTATCAAACCCGGTATCATTGAACACATTCATATTGGGGTATCTTGTTCTACGGATGAGACCAAGACATATACTCGTCTATTTTAGGAATTATGTGATGTGTTTGTGTGGTCCTATGAAGAAATGCCTGGGATTGATCCTAGCATTGTAGTGCACGAAATACCAACTTATCCACACGCGAAGCCCATTCGCCAACGACTTCGCCCAGTGCACCCTGGGAAGGTCACCGCTATTAAGGGTGAATTTGACAAACTTCTTAAAGTTGGGTTCATCTACCCCACTCCCCTTACATACTGGGTGTCCAAAATTGTCTCGGTGACTAAAAAACAGGGCACGATCCACGTTTGTGTTGATTATCGAGATCTCAATCGTGTCTGTCCTAAAGATAACTATCCTACTCCCTTCATTGATCAAATCATTGATGAATGTGTCGGGAGCGAGATCTTTTCCTTTATGGACAGTTTTCTGGTTATAACCAGATCAACATCGCACGAGCAGATCAAGAAAAGACAACTTTTATCTATCTGTGGGGTACGTTCGTGTACAAAAATCTCCCTTTTGGCCTAAAAAATGTTGGGGCTACGTTTCACAGGGAAATGTCCTATATGTTTCATGATATTAGTAACATTGTCCAACCTTACTTCAATGACCTTCCCGCTCATTCTCATAGGTTCCAAGATCACCCAGACCATCTTCGGCAAGTTTTTCTTCGCTACAAACACTATAACATTCATTTAAACCCGCACAAATGTGTTTTCTGCGTAGAATCCGGATGACTCCTCGGTTTCATCGTTTCCAAGGACGGTATTCACCTTGATCTGCTAAAAGTCAAGGCCATTGTAAATTTATCCCTCCCCTGCCATCTTCACCTACACCAACTCCAGAGCCTGCAAGGAAAGGCCAACTTTCTCCGTCGTTTTATACCCAATTATGTCAGGCTAGCTATAGGATTTACTCGGTTGCTAAAACAAGGAACATCCTTTGGATGGGATGAGGTGGCACAAAAATCCTTCGATGATCTTAAGGTCATCCTTGTAAATGCTCCTTTGTTGCACCCGCCAGATTATTATCGAGATTACTTCCTTTACCTAGCTGCGGCCCCTAGCACCATTGCTATGGTCTTGGTCCAAGACGACGATGAAGGCAACGAACATGTGATCTACTACCTTAGTCGGAATCTCCTTGACACTGAAACGCGTTATGCACATGTCGAGAAGTTGGCTTTGGCTGTCGTCCAGGCTGCTCAACTCTTTCATCACTATATCCTTCTGCACATGGCTATAGTGATTTCCGAATGCAAACCCATGACCTATATCCTAACTCGTCAGTTGCTGGGGGGAAAATATTCTAAATGGATCGTGATCCTGCAATAATTTGATTTGGTATTTTCCACTGCCAAATCTAAGAAGTCATTCATTTTCGCTGAATTGATTTGTTCCCTTCCCTCTAAGTCTCTTCCTGTTGGTGCAAATGAACAACTTCCGAATGAGACCCTCTTTCTGATTAGCACCCTTCATCCATGGTACAGTGATATCATCATGTATCTCCAAACGTCCACATTCCAGTATGTGTTGACTAAAGATGATCGTTGAAGGATTCAGCATCACTCCCAACCCTACCGTATTATTGGCGATACTTTATATCGTGTCGGTGTCGATTCAGTTCTTCACCGATGCCTTACGATCGAGGAAGTTGAAAGAGTTATCAATGATTGCCACTCTGGGGCATGTGGTGGTCATATGTCTGGTTACGCTACCGCTCAAAAAATCCTTCACGCTGGTTATTTCTAGCTGTCTATCTTCAAGGACTGCATTCTTGTTGTTTGCAAGTGACACGAATGCCAAATTTACCAACGCAAGATGCATGCCCCACCCGCTCACCTACACCCCGTCATTACCATTGGTCCTTTTGCCAAATGGGGCATTGATTATATGACATGTAACCCTCGATCGACCGGGGGCCATGGATATATTATCGTCATTGTGGATTACTTCACCAAATGGGTCGAAGCGATGCCTACATACTCTGCAGAAGGTAAGACGACGACTCAATTCCTTTTCAACCATGTTATTTCCAAGTTCGGTGTACCTCAATCCATTTTCATAGACCATGGCTCCCATTTCAGAGATTACATGATGGCTAAGCTGACATCTGCATTGGGCTTGAGCCATGCTAGCTCGACCCCATATTACCCTCAGGCCAACGGCCAAGTTGAATTCGTGAACAAATTCTTGGTCACAATGCTTCAGCGTACTATTTGGATGCACAAGTCAAATTGGCATCTCATGCTCTTTCCAGCTATGTGGGCCTACCGAACCTCAACCAAAGAAGCAACTGGTTTCACACCATTCCAGCTGGTCTATGGTCTGGAAGCAACATTGCCGATTGAATGTGAGATTCTTTCACTCAAGTTAGTTGTTGAACTCCTCCCCGAAATGTCACCTCAAGAGGAACACCTCTTATATTTAGAACGACTGGACGAGACTCGTCATCTCGCCGCCTTGGTCATCAAAGCACAAAATAAAAGGGTCAAATCCCATTTCGACCATTCGGTCTCCCCTCGCGCGTTATCTAAGTGTGATTTGATCTTACTATACAACCAAGTTAACGATAATCTGGGGGCAGGCAAGTTCGAACCCATGTGGCATAGGCCCTACATTGTGAACCGCGTTTTGTAGAAAGGAGCCTATGAGCTTATTGATTATGAAGGAAATCCTCTCGACAAGCCCCGAAACAGGCTTTACCTCAAGAAGTATTATGCTTAGGTCATCTTTCATGGTTACTTGTGTACATTAGTGTGTCATTCATTTTTGTGCAGTGTGGTTTTGTGTGGTAGTTTTCAAACAGCTTTCCTGTTTACTATGCTTTTCTTGCTTTGCAGATGTCTGCGACTCCCCACATTGGTTTTGTTGATGGTGCTTGTTGTAGTACCTGGAACCTATCATCCACGGCATGGGCTATTTATGACCCTAATAGTGAGTTGATTGACCTTCAAGGTATCTGTCTAGGTCGTACAACTAACAACATTGTTGAATATAGTGCGGTCATCGAACTGTTGTTAGAATCCACTGCTCTTGACATTAGAGAGTTGGTTGTCAACCTGGATTCACAACTTGTCATCCTTCAACTCAACAGGAAATATTCCGTCAGAAACCCTCAAATATTGAGAATGTATCTCTGTATCCGTCTATTGGAAAGACATTTTGATTACATTACATATCATCATATTCCTAGACGCATGAATACATTGACAAATGCATTAGCTAATTATGTGTTGGATAGACATTTACGAAATATGTGAAAAGATAAAACAAACCATTTGTACCATAGTAGACAAGAAAATATAGCATATATATATATGGTGATAATGTTTGATATATCAGAACCCCAAAAAATAATATGTGTGTGCAAAATAACATCGGCAGCTCGCAAGCCTCATATATTCGTGGCACGCAGGACTCAAAAAATGTAAGTGCTAGACCTAGGAACTAATCAACATGGTGATCGTGGTAGCATGACACGGCTCGTGCAACACGAGTCAGTAATCGACAGATCCGATTCGAGACTCCCACCGTGTGTCTCTGGTACTGACGAGGAATGTCTCCTACCTAAGCATACTCCGGGATGCCACAAGTCAAACCTTCAAGGTTCCTCGTGATCTCCTCCTCGTTGTCACTCCCTTCTTGATAAGGAGCGACAACATCAATAGGACAGGGGACACCCCCTGGCTATTGCGGACATCCCAGCAGGCCGCTCTGGTCCAACGTCTGCATTAACAAGAGAAATGTTATAAGCACATATATACCAAAAACAATTAAAAAAACTCAAAATTAAAAAGTTGATTTTTTACCTTCATCGTCAAAATCCTCTCCATATGATAAGGGCATATCTGGATTGCCACGGAAGTCAGTGCCACTATATGGCCAGTTCTCCACGACGATTTTCTTTCGTCATAGCCATGAAAAGAATGCAGGTTGGTATGACATGTGCTAACCCCTAGTGATCCTGGGCATCAAATGACTCTAGCGGGCCATCCGAGGATTGCGTGGAATAGGAGGATCTACCTCAGTTAGCTGATACTGGAACAGTGGTACCCATTCCAAGAAGAAGGTCACAAGCACCGATCCGAAGCAAAATTGCTTCAGATTCCCCGCCTTGGCTTTGGACAGCTAGTGCTTGATGTTGATCTTCATGGCCTCGGCCCAGTTGAAGATCGTAGGAGCTATACAGTCGATAGCATAAAGGAACTTTGACTTGTTGGTCTCATGTTCTGCCTAGGACCCCACCACTCTGTTGATGGTCAATAGAAGCACTCTCAGTGTCAGATCTCGAACACTGGAAATCTCTATCTTCCCAATTTTGGATTTCAAGGCCTCAAGGCAGTGTTCAGCAAGCAATGAAGATATGCTTTCCCCAATCGGTCGTGACCCATACAAGTTCATTGGTTCCCCTCGATGGGACAATCCAGTGGTGAAGTATATATCTAAAGTTTCCAACTCCAACTCCTGATCACCAATGACAAATATCTCCCGATTAATGTCCCAAAGACCAATAAGGTACTAAATCAACTCGGGTTGGGCCCGCATCCCTGGTGTGAGAAAGAATTTGAGGAGCCCGCAAGCCCTCAAAGCTTCCAGGCAATTTGGGTCATTCATTGCCTGGGTGTCAACGTCCTCATGTTCTCGTTCTTTCCATTCCACCATTTTTAGCGATTCTTTCCTACAAAAGCTATTAATTTGAGTCAACAATCATGCTTGGGCCATAAAATTTGAGTTTAACGGTGATTTTTTGAGGAAATAGGGTTTTTCCCTATTCGCGGCGCCGACGTACTTGTTTTAAAAACAGTTGCGCTGACGGCGCGACTAGCTTTGTTAATCACCCTTGGCTAGCGCGATTCCGTGCCCGGAAGTTGCGCTGACCGAGGGCGAAAAAGTTTTTACAAAACCCCCTTAAAAAACCAAAAGAATATTTAAAAACAAAAATAACAGACATGAAAATGGAGCTCAGGGCTTTGGCTTTTACCTGTAACTGGGGGCTCGGTGATTTCCCTCCCGGATCTCCCACAATATGCTCCAAAACAATTAGGGCAAAAGTGAGAAGTTTTCACAGCAAGATAAAATGGTAAATTGTAAAAATATATTTACTTTTCTCCTTTTTATTCATTCTTTCATGAAAATATCAGGTTTTCGTAAATATTTTAACCTATTTTGCCTCAAGAACTAGATAATACACTTTACCTTTTTGCTCAGTGACAGGTGATGGATGTTCGATGATGGTGACGAGTCACGTTTCAGCTCTTTTCTCGACTCATTAAGCTCATATGAAAATATTGTCGAGTATTTTTCCCTTTTGACTCGTAAAAAAGAATAAAATGGGGGGTCTGCTTTTAAGCTCTTTTCCGACCCTTTCAAAATGAAAAGATGGCCGAGCCCTTGTCATTTCGAACTCCTTAACGGATGTGAAACGTCGTGTGCCCAGTATAATTTTACCCCTTTTTCAGGCTGGGAAGCAATATTTACGAAAAAGGTACTCCTTGACTGAAATGGTCAAGCGGTTCTCTCAAGTATGGTTTTCTACCTTTTCGGGCTCGAGAGACAAAAATGTACGAAAAGGGATCATGTGGAGTTTTCTTTGCCGTACCTTTTTCAAACTCTCTAAACATGAAAAAGATACAGAGTTACAACTTTGTCAGACTAGTTAAATTATTAAATGACATCGGATTCGTCACCATGACGAACATGAGCTTCTCCTTTCTAGGGCTCGTTAAATTTACTAGGTCGGATTCATCCGAAGGAAGAACTTACAGTGAAAGCATATGTTATCCCCTTCAAGCTTGTGATTAAAAAATAATTGGGGTACCTGCTAGGCATGGTGGGGGGGAATTTGAAATATATCAGTTGTGTCGGCAGCTCACTCTTGAACATGACAGTTTCTGCTTCGTGTCGGGTTGGGACATCCTCCTTTGTATAGTTGACTTTACTAGGTTGGGCCATTCATTTTTGCCTTCCATTTGATCTCTACCACGTCATCATGACCGTCGATCCTATGGATCCAAAAGCTGCCAAACTTCCAGTTGCGTCGCAAATATGTTCAAGAGTTGTCCTTCTACAGTTACACTTACCTCTCATTCTCTATATCATCCAAAATCATTTTGCATCCTTTTGTCTTGTGTCAATGATGTGGGAAACATTATGGCCTTCCTTCGACACGGTCGCTTTCCATCGACTTCAACTCATTATCTGGGAAGTTGACAAAGGGACTCCCTTCCAGTACCTTAGAGCTTGCATGCCCTAATGGCAAGTTCTTCGCACTCGACAACAAGTTCACATCATTGGCTTTCGATCGAGTGATTTCACGGGTGTTCGACTTCAATTCCTCTATTCACATTCTGTGGATTGTGTTGATATTACCTTGAGGACCATTGTCATTATTGGTGGTTTCTCGTGCTTGTTAACAATTTATATCATTGACTGGTAATCAAACGACTTTCTAGCATGTCCGACATAAACACATCTATTCACATGTTAGAACTTGTACTTTGATCGGGTCGTGTTGGAGCGCAAGACCCTGGACTCACATCACAAAAGTCCAGGTTACGAAGTGATGCGACATGATTATGTTGATATGCATGTCTCTTTCAGATGGCTGGTTGCAACCATACCATGAGTTATCATATGTGATCCTTCTCATTATTGGATGGTTGCGACCATACCTTGGTTTCATTATGATCCTCTTTGACAGATGGTTGTGCCCATACCTGGATCCCTTTACATGATCTTTCTCTGGATGGCTACGTCCATGCCACGATTCATGTATCATTTGACAGATTCCTCAGTTATGTATATGTATCTGTACTTGCTTGCAGGTTTTTCGACAGCAGACTATGGTTCCCCACACTGATTCATAAAGCATTTCATCTCTCACTCTAGTTCGGCCTTCACGCTTTAGGGGGCATCTGTTACACAGCATTTTGTCACTGTCCTTGTACTCCCCATTCCTTGATCCTCAAGGACCTCTACAATGAACCCCACATGCTTTTCCTTCATGAAGAAACTCCCAATGTGTCCCTCTTCATGAGCAGATCAATTCCCTTTTGCACCATTTCCCTTGAAACTTCTATTTTTCCCAGTTTACAAGACTGGCGCTAATGACCTTTGTCTCCCCCGCTCCGATGTGCAGAGATTAGCATTATCCCTAGTGCCAATCAAAGACTGAGTTTTATTCCAGTTGTGCCAATCTGGTTATGGAAAGTTTTTTAAATTAAGAGCTGAAGCTTCCAGCTATAGAAGCTTCGTAACGGAAGTATGGTAAATGGTTTGGCCGGATGGGGTCGAGGATGTCAGTTTGGGATCCTTTCCCCTATAATGATGGACCTACCTCAAGGGATGAGACCTTCTCCCATGAGAAGAGGATCCATCTCCCATCCATTCATGCTATATAAACCTCCATTTTTCCCGAGCACAAGCTAGTGTTAGTGTTGAAGTGTTAATGTTGGTGTGCTAGTGTTGTTTTGGTTTGGAGTAAACAACAAGTTATTCATAGTTGTAGCTATCTAGTTGTGTGAGGGAGAAATGTGATTTGGTTTGGAGTGAAGCCTAAAGGGAAGATCCTTAAAACTATTGTTGATTGAGGCCATCATGGAATGCTAGCAGAAGTGTGTGGGAATCTGGTCTTGTCAGAGGAGAACCGCAACGTCAAGACAATGGTTGTAATCTCTCTTTGATATCAATATATATGAAACTATTGATTGATTGCCTACATGTTTTGTCATCTTACATATTCATGGATTAATGTTTCTTGACTTGTTAAGTAGGTTGAATCACAATTTATCTATTATCACAGTTGTTGTTTACTTGTTTCAGGTGCTTGAAGAAGGAAGTGAGAGATAGTTGGAGCAAGCAACCAAGGACATCATCAAACAAGATAAGCATACTAAGAGGTAGGCCCTCTTAATTAGTTCTAACCTAAAGATATCTTCCATAGAATGTATATGTTGTGGCTAGACCCATTATCGGGCTAGAGGAATTTGTTTATGTCTGCACTTATGATTTTACTTCACCACAGTCCTGAGGGTGATTTTTTATTGATCAACATTTTTATTACATTTTTAGTGAATTCTGGAAGTTACAACAAGTTCTAGGCAGAGGCTAGGATTATGGGATAGAAAAGTGGCTTAAATCTAGGGGTCGTTGGCACAAAACTAGCAATTTTGGTCCACAGTCACTAACAAACAGGCCTGCGAGAGCGACTTTGGGTTTTTGGTGACTCCCTTGCCCATAGCATCAAAGCGACTATGGCCTAAGATCTACGGAATAGAAGTGGGACCCAAGGACATGATGTCTGAGTGACTGACTTGTCTCCTAAGGGTTGTGTTGATGATGTTGGATGACTATATGTTATGTTCTGTCGATTCCACTTCCTTAAGGCGACATAGAAGGTAGAATCTGATCATAGTAGCATCTCTACTCATGTTTACCCTGGTTGGCATGGTTATTTTGGGTAGACCTGGGAGGGGGTGTTATTGATTGGTATCAGAGCATGCTTGCGCTCTCTTTGGGTCATGTCTGGTGCTACATATATGGGTGAATGTGTTGGTCATGCATGCATGTCAGTTGTGTGTGTGGCTCTTACACTTGTGTCCCATGTGCTTTTTGCATTGCATAATGATTGATCATGGTTGTAGTAAGGTTTTCATGAGGAACTTGATGTTGATTTTATGGAACGCATCGTCAAGAGTATATGACTGGTTACATGAATATATGTAGCTTGATTACATCCTTGTATGTTGGGTTTCATTCTTTGGGATTTGATTACATGCATCAGTCTTGTAGGTTGATTACAAGAATTGATAAGTGATGCTTGACTACATGCAATTATGCTTATGTGTAGTTGATTAAGAATTGCTTATGCAGGTTGATAGTTACATGAGGAAATGTGTACAATGTAGTAATGGTTGTGGTCGTGCATGTATGGTCTTGGTTATAGTTATGCATGAATAGTAGGTCAAATATGCCTTTTGAAGTCATGATATGCAATTTAGGTCATTAGGGTGATATTGGTATGTTATGATGCTAACGTGTTGGCTGAGATAGAGTAGGAGATGCAGAGCATCATAATGAGGTTGAAACATTGGATTTTGGGGTAAGAGAAAATCGTCATATAGGTATTGTATGTTTGGCATGTAGGTATGTAAGTCAATGATTGTTATATGCATTAGGTTTATATACATTAGGGTTATGTACATGTCTTTTGATGTTATGGTTACATTCATGATAGATGTTAGTTGATTAGTGTAGTTATATGCACATGTGTCAGATAGTCAAGAATGATAGTAACATATAGTTGTATGCATTGTTATTGTTTTTTTATATTAGATAACTTGATGATTATGTTATATGTTTCTTATGAGTATGTTATAGGTTAACTTGTTGTTGTTATATGATAGTTAGCTTGATGATTAGGTTATATGTTGTTGATGAGAATGATAGTTAGCTTGATGATTAGGGTTATAGCATTTATACCTTGATGTTATATGTATCATGCTAAATTGGATTGGCCTATGCAGATGGTTATGGTTATGATATTCATGTATGAGCCGACATATTTGTGATATGGTGTTGTACTAATCTAGATTGACTTTGCATATGTGTGAATGATAATTGTGTATGAGTTATGATGTAAACATGTTAGCTAGTGACTATTCTGGATATCATGATCTTATTTATGTTTGAGTTGATATGTTGTGAAGTTATATCGTGCTAACTAGATTGATTGTGCAGACAAGATAACCTCCCCTGAGATACAGTAAGGTACGAATTTTCTTATGTTGTATATTTGGTGCTTGACTATTTGATTATGTTGTCTAGTTGATTTATTTAACATGGTATGTTGCAAGTTGATTGAATGTTTGATGAATTGCATAATATGAGTATGTGTTCAGATGATCTTGTTTTAAGATGATTGTGCTAATACATATGAGTTGAGATAGTTGACATGTACTTGAGTATGACAGGTGATAGTTGTAGCATTATGTATTATGACTGATGACTATGAGTTGATATGGATTATGACATGATTTTTAATCCTGGTAGAGGTTGATTTCGAATTGGTAGATATGATTGTCTTGATATATGGAACATGTGGTTGACATGTGTGAGTAGTTGCAGGAAACATGCTTGGTATTAGTGTGACAAGGTAATAGTTGATGTGTTTATATAATTGATAGTTGGGTGATGTGACAACGCATAGTAAGCCTCAATTGCAGCAAGGAAAAAGGTAAAAGAAAGGAATTGGGCAAGAATTTCTTTGGCTAGGTTTAGAAACCCTAATTCTAAAGAAATGAGTGCTTTGTATACAAGGAGTCTTCTTAACCTTGATTTTGTTGACATTATTTGGATATGTGCTAGATTCCTGAACATGTACTTGACATGTATATTAGCTAGTCTCTAGTTACAAGTGGATTTGTCAAGATAATTGGAGCCCCATGAGAGATGGTGTGGATGTGTTCAGTGGCAAGGCCGCAAGCATGGCACGACAAGATGAGGTAACTGGTGTATTTTTATGTTTAATTATACAGTGACAATTGTGTGTTTATGGCAGTATGATGCAGGGATTGCATGGAAAAAGAGATTGCCATGAAATCTTGAAGAAGGCTCAGGTCGAGCTTTCCGTGGGAACCATGGGGATTGATGCATGGTGTTTGTTGTTAGTCTTGTGCTTTTGGTCTTTTGCGATTGTTGTGATTGATTTGCGATTTTGATTGTATCTAGTGCATAACTATGCCACTTTGTTTGTGGAGCCATGTTGTTATTGGATTTCATGGCTTTTCTTCTTGTTTGTTTCTTGGCTTACCTTTTATGTTTTGAGTCTTGGGAATTGGTTTGGGGAAGAGGAAAATTCGATGGAGCTCGAAGAGAGTTGTGTGGTACCCAACAAATAAGGTAAGACTCAAATGAAGCTCTGTGCATGAGTAAGTGCAACGAAAGGTAAGACTATGACAGTCGGTTGGACTGGTTGGTCCACAGTGGTAAACGGACAGTGGCAGTACAGACATGTGAATGGTAATTATAAAAGGTAAAGTAAATGGATCTGAGGTGTCTGGTGCCTTGTCTATGTTGGGAACGATTTTTATCAATGTTGTGCATGTTGTGCATGAATAAATGAAGTTATCTTAACCTAGACCTTATGTTATCCAATAATTATGTTATGATCATGATTATACTCATGTTTACATATATATACAAGTATATGTGTCATTGTATGACAGAATGATGATTGTTTTATACTAATGATTATATATGTACGTATGTATGTATCTATGTGACTGTCTAACAGGGTCATCAGGAACCGTCCTTGTGGAGGAATGATTGCTTACGCAGGCGAATGACATGAAGAGGTTCCTGGTCTTACGAGGAATCAATTGGGAAGAGTATTCATGACAAATATACAAGGTCAGTATCATATGGTTATGAGTTGATATTATGTCTATGTTATGGATAGGTTATACCAAGGGATACAACAGTGAAAGTAGTGTGGCCTGTGACATGCTGGGACTATCATGGATAAAACACTAGAATCAAGGTTGCGTGGTAGAGATAGTATGGTTTTGGATGCGTGGTACTATTGTTGTGCATATGTTGTATATGTTGTACATGTTGAATCTATGATGTGTGCACATGTTGTGTTGTGTATATATAGTGTGTGTACATGTTGTTGTTTATGTAATGTTATGTACAAGATGGTACAGATAATTTTGTGAGAAATATTGCATATGGTGTTGTGCACATGTTGGATATGCAGTGTTGTGTACAGATGATGCTATGTACATGTTGGATATGCAGTGCTATATACATATGGTGTTCTATGCATGTTTTACATATCGTGTTCTATGCATGTTGTGCACATTGTGCTATGTACATATGGTGTTGTGTGCATGATTGTGCAAGTGGTGTTGTGAGCATGTGGTGTCGTGTACATGTTGTACATGTGGTGTTGCATGCATGTGGTGTTGTGTACATGTCGTGCATGTGATTCTATGTACATTAGGTATTGTGTACACGTTTTACAGTGGTGCAGAGTACATGTGGCGTTGTGTAAATGTTCTGCAGGTGGTGCCATGTACATGTGATGATATGCACACATTGTGCAGGTGGTTGCAGTGTATAGGTGGTACTATGTACATGTGGTACATATGGCACTGGTGTAAATGCATGTATTGTGTGGTGTTGAATGACGTGTGTACTTGTATGTGTGTGATGTACATTACATGTATGTGCACATGGCTGAGGAGTAGGCACTGGGTGTTTGTGTGGTGTGGAAACTGATCCGGAGTGCGTACAGAATAAAGACAAAGGTGGAAGCTAAGGATTGATTAAAGGATAAGTATCAACATTTTATTTTAGTTTTATTATGCATGTGATTTATGACTATGGTATATGATCATTAAATGTGATCCATGATTCTGGTTTATGATGGTTACATGTGATTTATGATGTTGACCTATGATGGTTGTGTTTTGAGCTAACCAAATGTGATATGATGTTTTGATCAAATAGTTAGTTTTACTTGTTGTGACAGGAAGTGAACAAGATTGCAAGTATACATTATTGATGAGCTACCAAAGAGGTATGATTTGAGGTTATTTAAATTTATTTGAATCTAATGGAAATTATGTGCTTGGAACAAGAATGCATGAACATGATCGGTTGAATGGTTGAAATTGACTGCAAGAATTGGCAGCAGAAGCGAAAGAAATTAGAAAATTCAGCAGTATGCTGATAGAGTACTTTAGGAGCAGGGCCATTGTGGGACACTGGTACCCAATAATGCCCATTGATTTCCATGAGCATGCTATGACCGGTATGATGGTTTTAAGGAAGGTATATGCCTTGGTTTCGTATCTTCTGATGTGAGGAAGCCTTGCCAAGGGATGGATCGCTCGGGTTAGGGGATTCCGGGGAACTTGGAAGGTGAGTGACTGCACGGAAGGGGGTGACTATATTTCCTGAGGGACTATGTAGCAGAGAAGGGAAGGTCGCGGATATATTGGTTTTGGTCATTAGCATTGCCAGATGGAATCATATGCACATTGGGAGCGCACCATGGAACAATGAGCTGGTAACTATTCATTGAGAGGACAAGTGGCATAGGATTATAGCACTAGACATTAGATGCAGCTTTGACTGTGGCAATGGATTTTGGACTTCCTGGGAAGGAAGTGAATCTTGGTACTAGTTTGATGGCAGAGGTGTGATCCTCTGGATTCCATTGTTGATTGATACATACATTGTATCATTTTATTTTCTGGTTTAGAAAAGTTGCATATGTGTATATGTGGTTATTGTAAATACCATAATGAGTTGTGTTATAAAGCTCTACTATGCGGTATGTTCACATGGTGTCTGATGTTTTGCTTTTGAGAAGGTATGTCATTGTAAATACTACAATGATCTAAGTTATAAAGCTCCATGAGAAGTATGTTTGATTTTCAACGGTCTTGCTGAGGTCTTAGTGTGGTTTAACATCGAGGACGGTGTTCCCAGGGGGGAGGTTTCTGTAACAACCCTGGTGAAAATTCCATGCAATAAAATTAAATAAAGGAAAAATAAGACCACGGGTAACAGACACATATTCCACGCTAAATATTGGGAAAAGATATCCTAGTGGGCATCACTAGATGTGTGTTTTGGCTAAGGAAATTGGCAAAGGAAAAGAAGAAAAGAAATTTTTGGCACATTTATTTATGAAAATAAAGGAAATTAGGAGAAAAGTAAGGTGAAATGTCACAGGTTGCATGTGGGAAGAAAATGAAGGAAAATAATGTTGGGTTGTGTTATATTCTTTCCACGACTAGCCCACGTAGTTAGCCGGGGGTTAGAAGGGTGGCGGAACCCCCCTTCATTGCGCCGATTGAGTAGTAGGGGGGTCATAGGGGGTTTGAGGGGTGCAGGTAACCCCACTCTATGGGGTCTAGATCACCGCCCTGAAAAATTTTGTTTTTGGATCCTATATTAGGTTGGGCAGACCTACCTATGGTTTTGTGCATGATTTTTCGCACATGGTTTTGGACGCAATTGTTTTTGGTCCATGGTTTTGGACACGATGGTTTTCAGTCCATGGTGTTGGATGCTTCAGCATGTATAAATATGTATTGTAACATTGAAAGGAAAATAATGAAAAATCAAGCTGGTAGTCCCGGTTTTGGGATCCAAGGGAAAATCTCTGTGTATATGTGTTTTATGTGTTATCCTCTCGCATTGTTTATTTTCTGTGTTTTAGAATTTGTATGCAGGTAATTTCTATACGAGATTAAAACCTACATTTGGTATTAGAGTTGTTTTGGCTTCAAGGGGACGCCTTTGTTGCTGAGGGGTTTCGCTCGCGCCTGTGGTAGACCCTATTCAGTGGGAGATCTGCGAGATAGATTTTGGTGGTGAAAGAAGATGGCGAGCAGTGGAAAGATAGAGATTGAGAAATTTAATGGTCAGAGTTTTGAGTTGTGGAAACTAAAGATGGAGGATCTGTTAGTGGATAAAGGTCAGTGGATCGTGGTAGATCCGGGTACTAAACCAACGAGAGTGTCCGATGAAGAATGGAAGAAGTTGGATCGAAAGGCAAAGAGCACAATACGATTGTGTGTCTCAAATTCAATATTGTTGAATGTATTAGGGGAAGCTACAATGAAAGTTTTGTGGGACAAGTTAGGGACTTTGTACCAATCTAAGTCTCTGGTGAATAAATTGTTCCTACGGAACAAGCTATATAACCTAAGGATGAAAGATGGAGAGTCGATGATAGAGCATCTAAATGCTTTTAATACTATGGTAAGTCAGTTATTATCTGTTGATATTAAAATTTCAGATGAAGATAAGTGCATCAGTTTGTTGTGTTCTCTACTAGATTCATGGAATAGTCTGGTTATTACAATAGGTAGCAATACAACTGCCTTGCAGTTTGATGAAACAGTCTCATCCTTGCTAATGGAGGAGATGAGACAGAAAAATATGGAGAGCCAGAATGGTGATGCCTTGTCTGTACAAGGACGGTCCCAGAATAGAAACAAAAATAAGTCATCGAGTGGGAGATCTAAATCTCCAGGAAAACCTGTAAAGGTAGTGTGCTGGAAATGCGGAAAGGAAGGGCACTACAAAAGGGACTGTAAATCTAAAGCTCCTGATAAAGGAAAGGGATCTGATGAGGCTCCTTCTGCAGAGGTGAAAACCACCTCAGATGAAGGTGGGGATGTGTACTTGGTTTCTTCGAGTGCAAATGTAGATCATGAGGCATGGTTGATTGACTCAGGTGCATCCTTTCACTTCACGCCCCATAGAGAGTGGTTCTGTGAGTATGAGAAATATGATGGTGGTGATGTCTTCTTGGGGGATGACAGGAAGGCTAGAATAGTTGGTCGTGGAAAAGTAAAGTTGAAGTTGCAAGGTGGCACTAGTGATTATGGTTTGTGCTACCAAGGAAGACCAGGATTGGAAAGAGTGTTGGATATTCATGGCTTTGTTGATGCAGAGTGGGTTGGAGATCTGGATCAGAGAAGATCTACAAGTGGGTATGTGTTTAACCTATTTGGAGGTGCAGTCAGTTGCATGAGTAAGAAACAATTTGTAGTGGCATTATCAACTACAGAAGCAGAATACATGGCAGCCACTCATGCAAGAAAGGAAGCAGTTTGGTTGCGGAGATTGTGTTCAAGTATGGGGTTACTATATGGAGCTATAAGGATAGACTGTGACAGCCAAAGTGCAATTTTCTTGGCAAAGAACCCTACATATCATTCAAAGACAAAGCACATTGATGTTCAGTATCACTTTGTGAGGGATATGATAGAAGACAAAAAGGTGTTGCTCGTAAAGGTGGACACTTTGAAGAATACTACAAATGCATTAACAAAATTTGTGAGCTCTGAGAAGTTCTCTTGGTGTAGAGAAACAATGGGCGTTGCAAGCCCCCTGTGGAAAGAAAACAACAAGTGGGAGAATGTTGGGTTGTGTTATGTTCTTTCCACGACTAGCCCACGTAGTTAACCGGGGGGTTAGAAGAGGGGCGGAGCCCCCCCTTCATTGTACCGATTGAGTAGCGGGGGGGGGTCACAGGGGGTTTGAGGGGTGCAGGTAACCCCACTCTATGGGGTCTAGGGCAGCGCCCCGGACCCCATATTAGGTTGGGCGGACCTACCCATGGTTTTGTGCATGATTTTTTCACACATGGTTTTGGACGCGATGGTTTTCAGTCCATGGTTTTGGATGCGATGGTTTCCGGTCCATGGTATTGGATGCTTCGGCATGTATAAATATGTATTGTAACATTGAAAGGAAAATAATGAAAATCAAGCTGGTAGTCCCAGTTTTGGGAACCAGGGGAAAATCTCTGTGTATATGTGTTTTATGTGTTATGCTCTCACATTGTTTATTTTCTATGTTTTAGAACTCGTATGCAGGTAATTTTTGTATGAGTTTAAAACCTACAAATAATGGAAAATTAAGAAATTAGAGGCCTCATTGATAAAAAGGATTTTGAGGATTAGTTGGCAGGTTGCTCAGTGTTAAGATTTTGTCCAGTTCAAGTTTGGAGCTATCTCTTTATTCTCTCTCTCACTCACTCTTGGTCACTTAGATCTTTCTTGGAGCACTCTAGTTTAGAGCAAGGAAAGGAAAAGAAAGGAAAGGAAAGGAAAAGCAAGCAAGGATTAAGGAAAGGAAAGCAAGATCAAGCAGCTTCAGCGGGAATACTTGTAGGTAACCTTTTGCATGTGTGATTTCCTAGTTGGTTTGGACAGGCATGGATTTTCATGTTGGTGTAAGGTTCTCTTACTATCGGTGGCATGGTTTTGCCAGGTTATGACGGTGGATTTCAGCCTAGCCTAGTCATTTTCTGGATGCCATGGTACGTTGGGATGTTTATTTCAGTTTTTGAGCTTTGGTTTGCCGGATGGATTTCGGAATCATAGGTGGAGGTGGTCTCAAGGTTCATTCCCAAAGGCCTAGGAATTCCTTGACCGGTTTTGGCGGGATACATGGTAAAGCGTGAGGGAGCAGTCTTGGTTTAGGGCCTAATGATTCAGGTTTGGATTGCGGTAAATCCTGAGAAATGAGGAGACGAAAAATTTCTCAAGGATAGTGATGGATTCCATATGGCATTCCAAGTTCTTCTCGGTTGTGATCGGAACACTAGTTTTGGTGTGATCACGGTTGGATGAGGGTGAGGGTGGTTTAACCTCTGGATTCTCTTGATTGTTCTAGGATTGGTTGTTCTATGGGATCTCATATTCATGCGTGGAATATGGCATAGGGGTGATTGGCTGAAAGAGATATTTGGTTCAGCCATGTCTATGGTCAAGTGGTACGTGGAAGTCTCGAACTTGGTCAGATTTTCCTATGATTAATAAAAGCTAAGTTCTCTTACTTTTGCACTTATTTATATGTGGATATGGCTATCATATCTCAGATATTTACATGGTTTAATGTTGGTTATAAGCATGGTTGTGTGACTACTTTATGACATGGTTATTTCATGTATTTACTTGTAACTGTTAAATGGATGGATGCAAGACCTAATTGATGATGTAGTAGTTCATTGGAGAAGGAGGTGATCCTTCTGTTTATGTTTCATAAGTTGTTTCAGTCATTTATATTTTGTCTTGTATCCTAGACCTGTAGGTTGCATTGAAGCCAAGTGTTTGACAGAATGTCAGTCCCAATTAGGGATGCTCAGGCCTAGTCCTGAGGGTGATTTTTTATTGATCAACATTGTTATTATGTTTTTAATGAATTCTGAAAGTTACAACAAGTTTTGGGCAGAGGCCAGGATTCTGGGCTAGAAAAGTGGCTTAAATCTTGAGGTCGCTAGCATAGAACTAGAAATTTTGGTCCACAGTCACTGGTAGGCAGGCCTGTGAGAGCGACTTTGGGTTTCTGGTCACTCCCTTGCCCATAGCATGAGAGCGACTATGGCCTAAGAGCTGCAAAATAACAGTGGGACCCAGGGATAGGCTGTGTGAGTGGTTGACTTGTCTTCTAAAGGTTTTTTTGATGATGTTGGATGACTGTATGTGATGTTCCGTTGATTCCACTTCCTTAAGGTGACATAGGAGGTCAAATCTGATCATAGTAGCATGTGTCATCATGTTTACCCCGATTGGCATGGTTATTTTGCATAGACCTGGGAGGGGGTGTTACAAGAAGATTACCAACATCTAATGAGATAAGATTTGTTGTTAGAGAGGGGTTCGATAAGTTGAGGGAGAAAAAGTTACAAAATGGAGAGATGATGGCAGAATAATATGAGAAACACATTTTTTGTTTTTGTAAGTTTCATTCTAAAATCCTAGCTCTGCTTGAAGTCTCTTTTTGGTGAGATACCATTATAATCATGATACCATTTTTTCTTCTAGTCTCATTGAATGAGACAAAAGAATATATTATGTTCGTTAATTAAAATGAGTCCATTAATATGACCTGTATATTTTGTCTAATGGTTAATCAAAATAACCTCGGTAGTGTGAGTTGTATTTCATGTGTCATATTAGTGTCGTCAGACTGGGCTCTAAGCATAGTCCTACAAACAACATATATTGAAATTTTGCCTCTTCCCATGCCATGTTGGAAGCCTGAATTTTTTCAACATTAGTATGTCTTCCAAGAATATTAGTGCTGAAAATTCTAAAGTTTTGTTTTTTCAGTTTATGTTTTCTGCAGACACTTTCTAGAGGAGTTAACATTAAATGGTATTAGAATTATAAAATCTTTAATGGATAACCAACTAATTTGATAGCAATTAATGGTAGTAATAAGTATAGTAATATCAATACAGTTAGAAGAAAAGCATCACCAAGAAATGTACTCTTACCTTAAACGAATATAAGCCAATTTTTCATAAGCACTGATCTAAATTTTAGGAAAATTGATGTCCTTTCTTGGAAACTTGGCAGTTTTAATTTCATTAATTTACAAAAATCCTCCCACCTTCATCAGACACTGTGTTAAGTTGTTCTTGTTGGAGGTTTATGATTGTTATTTACAGAATATCTAGAAACTTCGAATATAATTTTGTAATTTGTAGGTAAATCTCCCCTTATCTGAACATACACGAGCTTCTATAAAAATTTGTATGCTTGGATTTATCTTCCAGGATTACAAACTCTAGGTTTTTTACCAGAATGATTAAAGCTATTGTTCTCATTGCTAGTTTTGCATTTTCCGCATGCATGGGTGATCCAAATGGATCCTAAGATACTCTCTGAGTCTTTAAAATCATTCAAAAGATCAAAATTATCTCATGGGCAAACCTTCATAAAACAACAGAAAACTCTATCGGGAGGTGAAAAACACAAGAAAACAGTGAAAAACAGAGTATTGGAGGCTTAAACAGTGAATGCACAAGAGCCGTCGGATCTAGCCGATCAACGGTCCAGATCCGATCGGCAAATCGCAATCGACGGTGGCAAAGGGAGGCTATCGATGGAGAACCCATGATATATGCGACTACAATGAGCGGGGTCAACGAGGATCGTCGATCAAGCGCGCAGATCGACGGTCCACGTTGCATCGCAATATCGCTTACAATGGAGCGGGGCTATATACATATACATAGATGCGATGTAATAGTTGGACCCGATAAAGATTATAAACGATGTTTGATATGATTTGAGATCCGGAAAACAGAGTTTTCCTTTGTAAATCGCATTTTCGTTGAATAAACAAAAAACCAAAGAAAATGTGTCGATGCGATATTACGGACCCGAAAGGGTTTATTAATACTATTACATATGATTTCAAGTCCGATAAGCGGGATTTTCAATGTTTTTAATGTATTTTCAATACAAAGGGAAATCACGATATGAGCGGGATTTCGGGCGGGCCAAGGGCAGTAAGTGGTTTGGGCCGGGCTCCGCCCGATCCCATACATAGGTTGCCACGTGTCTAGGCTGAGGAGAGAGGAAACCACCCTTATCTAGCGGTTAACCTTCGTACGACAAAGTCGCCCGAACTGAACTGCAGTCGTTGGATCTGGATCTCCCAGATCAACGGTGGAGATGCGATATCGCTACAAAGGTGGACCCGATAGGAGAATAGGACGCATTTATGAATATTTGAAGTCCGGATGAACAATGTTTTTGGCGGATTTTCACAGTTTTGAATACATTTCTCTATGTTAATAGAAAGTGGCCATTTCAGGGATTTCAAAGGCCCGATGCACTCATCCGTTGCAGAACAGGTGGCCACCTCCCCTAAAGGCGTTATGCCATGATTGCAAATGCTTAGAAGAGGGATTCGAGCGGACAGAGGCCGAGAGACAAAAAGCCGAGAAGAGGAAATGAACAGACAGCGCAGATTGGCTTTAAAAGCCACAGACCGACAGAAACAAAGGCAGGTAGTATTGAAAGCAGTGTTGAGACAGAGCAATAGAGACAGAGAGTCAGTAAGGAGAGTCTGTGTACTCAAAAGAGACTTGGGGGATCCAAGTAAAGCCTTATTGTTTTGTATCTGTTGTGTGAGGCTCAATTTGAGCTCACTATTGTAAAACTCTGCTTTTGAAGACATAATAGAGAGGCCACCACTGAAGGCTTTACCAGGAGATGCAGCCGAGGAGTTTTGGGTGAACTCCATATTAAACTTGTTGTGTTTATGTGTGTTGTCTATTATGCTTCTTTAACTGCTTCATTGTATATGTATTTCGCAATCTTATCAATCCATTGCATAAAGTAACATAGGCAAATCCATGCACATGAGTCTGTAATACCTTATTAATTGTCTTAGATCTCATTATCATATCAACAGGAAACATTTTGTTTAAGGCTTCATGTAAACAGTAATACATCTAAAGGGGTGTTGTTGGTTGTTAACATGCACAGATTTAGGGTAACCTACAGATGGATCCACAGTGTCATGCTTTAATCTAGGGAAGCTACCAGATCTAATGGAGAGTTATGTTATCAAATAGTTAGGTGGCACATGTATCTATTAACAGTCTCAATTTTGATACAACTAGGAGCCGTGTACTTTTCTTTCAACTAGTCTAGTGGCATAAATGATTGAATGCATGGTATGAAAAGTGTTTCAATAAGAGGAAAACTCTTTTACCACACATTGCAACCCCTTCGTTTGTTCTTTCAAACACAGATGTGGATCCAATTTGGCAATTATTGTTAGAAAATTATAGTTGGAAGATTAGATAAATGGCATGGTCTGGGATTAAAGTTTTTAAAAGCAAGAATAGTGGTACTATTGAAAATGCTAAATTTGAGATATTTAAACAGAAATTACTTAGAATACTTTTTGAGCTGCTTCCTTGTAATATCCTTGTGTGGTATAGCTCCTTACCCTTTGAATTGCTTCCTTGTAACCTCTTTGTGTGGTCTTCCTTCTTTTGCAATTACTATGAGATGAGAATCTAAACCAAAATACACATCATCAAACTGGAATAAATATCACCAACACACCTGACAGATCAACCCTCATATTGGTATGTCACAAGGTTCTTAAGCCATGCCTATAAATCTACCATTTTCCATATAATTTGAACTCTTTGTGCTCTTTTTAGCATTATTTGTATTGATGCAGTGCACTTTTTAAGCAATAAGGTGTTTCCCTCCTTTGCATTGTATGTTTGATGGCGATAAGTAAATTGCTCATGGGCATCCAAATTTGGTAGATGACCATGATTGCAATCGTGTCTATCCATTCAAATCACCGATAGAAGTGGCCTTCCCTATTTCCTACTAGCCTCGTGATAGTGATCTAGCGAAAGGATTGGATAGGACATATATGCCTTGCCTGGAAGAAATTATTGTCATTGTTGTTGATGCCCAAAAGTCTAGTAACAGTGTAGTAGACATTTAAGCTCCCACACTTTCTTTCTTACATCTCCTTGAGTTCGAAGGCACAATGAGCAAGAATAGGCCCAAGTTCAATATTGGTGCACTCATTTATGCATAAATAGTTAAAGCACATTGTGACATGAGCCTTGAAATTTTGTGCACTGCCGACAATGGTAGAGCTTCAGAGTTTGGGTGTTTGAAGGGGGGGTATATGTTTGAATGTTCATCTAGACTGGAATGATATTTTTTGGAGTAGACATATCTGTTAAGTTTTCAAAGAACATGGGAAAGGTTTAATGTTTGAAATAGTTGTAGGGTTAAATGGTCAAATTTGGGTGAATGGTCCATATTATTCTACTCTCAAACGCCATTATGAATGTAGAAAAATTAAGCAGGGCTCAACAAAAGACGATTGTGTAGACCCTATTGCAAAGAGTTCAAGAATGACAACATTGATGATCTATTCTCCTCCTGCCAACAATAATGAAATGGTGCTAGCTTGTGGTTCAAAAAACCATTTAACCTATTTATGTTTGGGATAATCATGACTTTGTGATCACTGCCACAATTTTTGTCAAATTTACACCATGCTTATCCACGCGACTAAGTACATTTCATGACTTTCCTTTAATAACAGGGCAGGAATAGCTAGGGTTTTGTGTTTGGTTTTAGTTTTAAATCTATACACCAGGGTTTCATACATAAAAGATAGGGTTTCAAAGTTCTGGCTTAGATGAACCAAATAGTCCTTTCCCTCTATCCAGGATGATAGACATCTACTCGGCTCTCACACCTCTGGTTTTTAATCCATGTCTCTCTGAAAGTCCATGTTTCTGATCCTTTTGTCTCCTGTGCCTTTACTCTACTATTTTTCCCCCATACATTCCCTTTTTTTTATTGGGAAAGTTGGTAATGTTTGGAAAATGTGATGATTGAATTATATCTCTGAAATAGAACTGATTTTTTCATCCTTGAATGTTAAACCCTGAGGCATTTATAATTACTTCGCTCCAAATGTTTTTGGGCTTTAGGCGCTCATGTGAGAACTCTAGAAATGAAAGTCATTGGATTGCCCTCTTTTGTCGCCTCCCTCATATTTATGACATGTATGCATTCATTTTATACGAATATACATGCACTACAAAATCTCAACACACCATATTTTATGAATTCTCCCAGCACAAAAATATTGAAAGTAGGTGAATATACATGCCTACACAATCTCAACACACCATCTTCGATGAATTCTCCCATCACAAGAATATTGAAAAGTAGGTGTGCCTTGGAAGAACGCGTTCACAGAATTCATTTCAATAGAAGAAAAAAAATAAAAAAACAAAAACAAAAAAATGGAACAAATTTCACTGTCACGGGTGTTTGAAGCAACCATTAAAACACAACCAGGGATTTCATATTTTGCAGATTTCATATTTTGTCAGGAATCCATCTTCATAGCAAGAAACGCCCATCCATGAACAAGGGGAAGAAGGATCTGCATTTCTTTCCAATGTAGAAGACGACTAGATGAGTTGGATAAACCATCCTGGAATGCCTACAAAGGGATTCGATCAGGGGCCTTTTCAGTGGGATGGAGTTTTATGTGGATATTACATATGGTGTTGTGTTTTGTGGAGAGGAAAGCCCAAACCAATTAAAAAACTGTTGAAACCTAGTTGCAACAATTCATATGGAGGCGACATCAAGGTATGAGGGTTCAGCATCACTGTTGAAATTGTCGTCCTCAACGACACTTCACACTTCCACGTGTCAAATTTTAATTTGTGAGGAAGACGAAAATGGACATCTCTCATTGGTTGGGTGAACAGTGTCTGCTCACCCAAATCCCGCAGAGAAAACATGGCGTAAAATTATTTTCTCTCACTAGCTTTTCCTATAAGCTTACTTTTACAAAAAAAATTACTTTATGAAGTGGCCCACTTTTATAAAACAAGTGAAAATCACTTTCACAAAGAAGTTATTTTGTAACTGAAAGTTGTGTGCAAAAATAACTTTAAAATAAATATTAAAGTTATTTAATAATAATTCATTTTTATATTACAAATGAAATACACTATACAATAAGTTTGCAAGAACTTTTCAAAAAGTAACTTGAAAAGATATTTGAACTCAATTCCTCTTACTAAATAAGGTATTAACCAAGTGAGCTAGTGCAAAAGGTATAACAATAATAGTGGGGGAGATTGTTGTTGTTGTTATTGGAGCTCTGCCTTGAACTACATGCCTACCAAAAAAGATGTGTTCATCCAAAAACAAAAAACAATTCGTGAAAAAAAAAGAAGGTTAAATCTTGGTTAGCCTAAGTGGGAAATGCTAGTTTTCTAGTTATTTATGATTTGTTGAAATCACATAAAACGCATGAAAAAGAGCACACGTGGTCAAGAAAACACTTTCCCCTCATTTATGATTTTCCAAGATTTCATAGAGCGCAAGGAAAAAAGCATATGCAAACTAGAAAGAATAGCAAGTCAGAAATGTAAACAGAAAACCAAACTATGAGCTCTACAAAAAAAAAAAAAGGGAGTATTTGGACTAGATACCTCTTGATCTTTTGAGAAATTTTGTATCTTGACCAAACAAACAACTTTTTCGATGAAACAAAATTTTTCTTAGCTAAAAGCGATGTTTCGAACACATTGTACAAATATTTTAGACCAAACAATACATAAAAAAAAAATAGATTTCAAAAATGTGGCAACATGAGATTCAAGATCTCGATCACCAATGGGTGTAGTTCTTAAAACGAGATTTGATATCATGTTTAGGTCGACAGGGCATTTCATACACGATGAACACCTTCAATAACCACTCACATAACCATCTCAAAATCACAATACCAATATGTTTACATGGTTAAAACCCTTTAAGAGGAATATGATGCATGGCACCATCTAATGTGGCCACTTGAGGCAATTTTATTAATGTAAAACAAATATTACAAAAGGGAGTTCTCACAATTGATCATCAGCCATGACCCTCCAAGCCCTTTAAATAGAGATCATAGAGCAATCAAGTGTTAAGCCATAGATCAGTATTCGTTATTATCAAAGAAAATATGAGTCATCGGATCACGCTATGTCTAAAACATATCGTGAATGTCGGACTACAATGAAACTAATGCGTATGAAAGAAACACACTTTTACCTAATAGACACAATAGACCAAGTTGAACTTAAATAACTCCTAAGTGTCTAAATATTCTAACATGCATGAGTGTAACTGCAACTAGTCACCACTATTTCTCTTCTAGAAGCTTCCAAGAAGTGATTTGTCCATTTCCTCGTGAGTATTTACTTTTAGAAATTGTATAAAGGACGACTAACTTCAGGGGCAATTATTTTTTGACAAACTATCCAAAATTCTATCATGTCAGTGCCATTGAATGCATATTGATTGTGGAAATTCCAAAATAGGGTAATAATAATAAATAAATAAATAAAACAGACAAAATTGCCCAAATTATAGTATTGCAAGAGTTGTTGCATGCAAATAATCATGTGTTTTGATCGTTTTCCATCCACATGTACGCACCATTATTGAGGTAGCACTCCACTATTTTTATTAATTTTGAATTTGTTTACCTCAGGGATGTGGGAAAAAAATGGTTAGAAACCACTTGTATTAAGAACATTGTATTATTTTAGCACATGGATTGTAGTTGATGGTTTAGAAGCTTCGTTGTCCTATAAAAGGAGGGCATTCTAACTTATTTCATTTGTTGGAGATTAATAGAGATTTTCTTTGCACTTGCATTTTGATTGGAGTTTTTTTTATTTCCTTATGCTTTTGAGTAAATCTTAAAGTGAGATTCTAGATCTTTTGTCTTATAAGGAGAAAAATCTTGAGCTTTCAGGTAAATTTTCAAAGGGTTTTGTGTAATACTACCATTTACTTTATATTTTGAATTATTTTGAAGTAATAGAGTATATTGTCGATGTAGGAATTAGTTTTAGTTTTTTATTTCAAGTTATAGCTTCATAGTTATTTATGAGAACTAGCCCTCTTGTGAGAATATAGATGATGAATCTCAAGCTTGAAATACTTCAACCATACCTTTATATGTGAATAACTTCAACACACAAACCCAACCCAAAGGATAGCAAAGAAAAAAAACATTTCAATTTCAACATCAATAAGTCAAAGATTAATCTTTAAACCATTTTTCAGTGAACAACTTTAATTTTTTCCTTCAAATTTTCCTTTTATTTTAAAACAGTTAAAATATTTCAAAGATACATTTATAAATAATTTGTTTTCTTAACTAATATGTTCAAGTTATAAATTGAATTAATTCAATTTCCATATTAAATATTTTTTTAAATTTTCTTTTTTTTTTTTTAAAATCAACTTAGAAATTTTATTACTCATTTAATAATCAATTTCAGCGAAAGATTAATCATTAAAACGTTAACAAACAACTTTAATTTTTCCTTCACCAAGTTTTTTTTTCTTATTTTGTGTTTTATTTTAAACAGGTTAAAATCTTTGAAAAATAAAACTATAAATAATGTTTTCTTAATTAATATGTTGAAGTTATAGCTTGAATTCATTCAATTTCCAAATTAAATATTTTTAAAATTTTTGGTTTTTTTTTCTTTTTTCATTTAAAATCAACTTGGAAATTTTATTAGTCATTTAATAATCGAAGTGTTGCAGGTTTTCTATGCTTTTAACAAAGTTTTAATTTCATTTCGGCACTTAGGATAAATTCATATTGAGATTATCTCTAATCCAAAGGTTACATTTTTTTATTTTTACTTTTTAAAAGATTAAATTTACATTGTTTTTGGATTAGATGAGATTTCTTATAAAATGGTATTATACTTATTAAAAATTTTGAGCATTTTATTTATTCCAAGACAACATTTTAATGAAGATTTTCAAAAACACGAATTACATAAGATCAATTCTATAAATATGCTAACAACAATACAATGATTGAATGCCCATGAGATCACTTAGCATGATAATTTTAAGTGAGACCACTCTGTTTGAGGGTAGAGGTGGCTCGGCCTCTGGAAACCTTGGTTGGTTTTGTTTGGGTTTAACCCTCATGATCCCACATTCATGCTTGGAATATGGCGCGGGGGTAATTGGCTAAAAGAAAGATTTGTTTGAGCCCAATTTATGGTCAGGTGGTACGTAGAAATCTTTGACTTGGTTGGAATTTTCATATGTTAATATGAGTTATTTTCCTATTGTGATCTATGAGCACTTGTACTAGTTATTATGGTGATCTTATGGCTAATTTTGCATAGTTTCTATTATGATTATATGTTGTTTATTTGCATGGTTTTATGATATTCTCTAGCTATGGTTCTTGTTCATGATTTGATAAGTTACTCGATGATTGATGAATGCATGGGCTAATGTTATGCAACCAACTCACAAAATAGAAGAATAGATAATTCAACACCTCCAAAATCAACCTCTTTGAGGGGGCAACCTCCTTTACATTACACAAATGAACAATTCTTGGATGATACAAATGACAAAACCTCATTTCTATATATAGGAGTCTAAGGGGTCACAATATAATCAAAGTTGACATAACAATAATAATATAAGGGCACAACAATAACAATAGTGGGCTTCTATGGGGAACAATAATAACAATATGGGGACAATAGGGGCACAATAATAACAATATGGGGATAATAGGGGCACAACAATAACAATAAGGGCTATAATGGCAATAGTAATGGGGAAATCACTAGTATTATAGGGACCTAACATGCCCATCTCCTTCAAAAAAGTGTTGTCCTCAACGCTTGAGTAGTTCTGGATGCTTCTGTATAAAATTCTAACCCTCCCATGTGGAATCTTCAGTGGGTAAGTTCTTCCACTTGATGAGATACTCTCAAATTGATCGATTCGTAACTGTCGAGTTCTTGTTTCTCTGACTCCCTTAGGTTCCACTATGATTTTTCCTTCCTCATCAAGTTATGGTAGTATTATTTGAACTGGGAGTTTGTCACCTATAACCTTCTTTAAGCATGAAACATGGAAAAATGGGTGGACTCTGGAAGTTGCAAGAAGCTCCAATGATCCAGGTCCGGGTGTGACAAAGGACCCTTCCAAGACCTTTTACTTTCGTGAGGTGTTAAATTGCATTTTTAAAAGAACATAAATGAATACATCTGCATGCTTTAAAGAAGAGGAACATGACATTCATCAACACATGAAAATGTAAGCCATTGATAACGGAGTTTGTCCGAGAGGGACTGCGTCTAAGGGCCTCAGTGTCAAGATGGTGTAGGCCATTGCAATAAGTGTTGTCAATAGTGATGATGTACATAAGAGGTGATGTCGCTATCATACAAGGAAAATTCCCTCACGCAAGAGTGGCTCCAAGAGATGTTCCGCTATAGGAACTCTCAGTCAAAAACGACTCCTATCAGTATGACACAAACTCATGCATGATGATCATCCCGCCAACATGGCATAAAAGGGATCTCAATGCAAACATACATGGTGACAACATGAGTATCCCATCAACATAACGACAAAGGGATCTCAAACAAAACATGACGAATCATGACAACAAGTACATCCCACAAATGATTCTGCATCACATCAAGCAGGAATCATGAAAACAAGCAAGAAACAAGATCCCTCATCAAACATCAAACAGGGATTAGTGCAGCACAATGCATCGCAAAAAGAAGTATATGAACACACTGCATATACCTCACATCCTGGGGCCATTTGAAGAAGAGGATGTCAAATTGCTGAAGTTGGTCGCACCATCAATCTCGCGACGTCGAATCTCATGAAATGGCTGCTCGCACATGAATGCTGACACCTACACTCCACATTGAAAAGTGGCTGAAAAATGAAATAAGAAAATGGACAATCTGAACACACCATCAAATTTGTGGTATTGAATAGTGAAAAATCGACTATCAAATTTTTGAATTCTGAGAAAATGAAAATCTGGGCTCAAGGAATCAATTACATTCCCCCTAGATTCCTTAAAGATTCCCTCCTCCAGGTCCTCTGCAAATCTGATGCTCAGATCAGGAAACTGACTACGCCATCGGGTTCATGTCGCCGAGAGGTGTACGATCGACATAAAGTTTGTTCAATTTGGACATAGCAAAAATTTCACCCTCTTGGAAATTTTGCTCAATCATGGTTCCACCTGCAATAAATTAATTAAAAAAAATAATGTCGTCTTGATTTCTGTGCCCGCTCCTTGTTCCTCCATGCTGCCTCCTAGGTGCACTTTTCAAATGAAGGTTTATATAATTTCGATGGGTGGACTTAACAAGGAAGTGGTTTGGCATGATGGTAATAAAGGAAATTTGTTGAGGAGGGGTCGGGTGGTCAAACCCCGCCCCTCCCTTTTTTTATAAATTATGATTTAAAAAAAATTGTGTTTGTATTTGGCTGGGGTCGGGTCCGCATTGGGCGGCCCTCCCATACACATTTTAACCATATTAAATGGGCGCATTAAAATTTGTATTGTGGTGGTGTCATATGGTTGTACCGTGGGGGGGGGGGGCGCGTTGCGTGTATTGGTGTGTGGAGCTTTCATGTGGGCGGGGTCGGCCCTCCCGCCAGCCGTGGGTTCAACTCCCATCGGCTCTGGACTTTTAATGGTATGGTGGAGTTTTGGGGGTGTGGATCGGGTCGACCGGAGGTGGCCCGCGCCCACCCCATAATACACTGTTATATGCAGAGTCTAGTTGGATCAGTGGGGTCATGGTCATCAGTCCTTTTAATTAATTCTTTTTTTTTTGTTATATGGTTTTGGGGGTGGTGGGGGTGGTGGCTCACCACCACATCCATATATACTTTTTAATTTTTATTTAAAATAGGGGAAATCTTCAAATTTTTAGAAAATAAGGAATATTAGGCAATTTAACGAGGCCACAATTTTGACCGCTTTCAGGATCTAGGTTTCATGCCCCAGGATTGGTCAAATTGTAGGCCATTTAAACCTCGCCCACAGTACAACTTTGACTAGCTCATTCTCCCTCATACGAGCTCAAATTGACGAACCATTCGCACCACCGTGATCAGGACGACGAGATCTATGCTCTGGTCCTAGTTTGAAATCATTCTGATCACTTTGATTTTTGAGCTTTCATAAGCCCTCTTTGTCATGTGTGTGTCTCTAGAGCCACCTGGATCAATCCTCCCCACTGAGGAGCTTTTGGTCCTCCAAAAGCATGAAAAATAATCTACAACTTCTCTGTACCTTGTCTGCATCACAAGCGTCCTGAAAGGTCTTGCTTCCATCTCCTTCACCTTTGTTCTTTGGAGCCTTAAGCAATGAGCCGACACCTGCAACCTCTGCAACCTGTAGTACATTGTTTTTGCAAATTACATGCTTGACTTTCATGACCAACTAATTACCCAAGCATCCCATACTTGCCATGAGTTTATAACACATACTCGATGGTCAAGTTTACATCAAAATGGAAACAATACACTAGCTACGAAAACAAGGCCACCATATCATTGTTGCTTCAACGAGTGATGGAAAACACATCATCATTGCAACACATGATTTACAAATATAAGGCCAAACACTATTTTTGCTTTTGACAAGTGATGGAAACACAACATCACTTTCGCAGTTGATCATGCAACTCATAATAAGACCAGACATCATTGTTGCCTAACAAGTGATGGAAAACATCATCACTTTTACATTTTAAAATGCAACAAATGATTTACAAAAGCACGACCATGACAAGCAACATATTTAGAAACTATTTTTCACTTATCACTATGAATGGGTCGCCTCCTTGTGGCGATTTTGCTTGTCGAACAATTGTTTCACCTGGTTCATGCACCGACACTTTGTCTTTAAGATGCTGCTCTGGATGGAGCCTCCAACATGTGGCTCTTTGATGGCCACTTATGTTGCAATAACTGCAATAGGTTTTCTTCCTCCAGATCTTCTTACCATGTTTCTTTACTTGCTGTTGAGGGGGTATTTCACGCCTCATCCTTTTGTGTGCTTCCATTCTTTTCCAACACTTAAAAAATGTATGGTTATGCAATCCACAAAAGGTACATGTTTTTCGATGCCATGTTTTACGTTCATCATTAAAAACATGATTATAATCGAAATGAACATTCGAATGTCAAGAGTGGTTATACCTTTCCTTGTTGTCTCTCATGCCATTATGGCGATCAGAGCTTGCCTCAGCTCTTTCCTTGCAATGGTCGCTGCCATGGGATGATGGGGATGTGTTCCCATCATTCTCTTTCCTCAACGATTTAGACGATGTCTCGAAAGCATCTGACACCTTTTAGCATTCTCCCTCGGTGTATCTCAAGCCTGCAAATTAAGGTCTCTGCACAACCTCCAATGGTTGAGTTGTGCCTTGGTTATTAACACCAAGTTCTTTTTCCTCCTCGTGCCTCATCCTAGTAAGGAGCCTCATGTTTGTCCCTATAATCGGCATCTCAAAATCTCCAACGAAAAGCATACTATGTGAAGACGAAACCGAAAGGAAATCAACATCTTTTACCTCCTATGCCAATTTAGAAAGAACTGATGAGGCCTTTTCATCATCTGTTGTTGGTGGTTCGCTAACTGTCTCAGTGCATTCCCCAACTTCCTTTCTAACATACCCAAGTCCTACCTGACGGGGCAATTCTTCTACTTTGATGGGGTTGACAATGCCTTGGCCATTAACGCCCAAGCATTTTCCTTCATACCCCATTTTCCTCAATAATTTGGAGCCAATTCCTATGGTATGATTTTCAAAAAATAGCGAAATCATCATCAGGACACATACATGAATTCAGAGAATTACATTTACCTCACATGGGTCACATTGCAGCTTTTCCAAGGCCTTGTCCTTTGCTTGCAGTTGTCATAGCAAACTATGTTTTTCCTCTTTCTCTTCTTGTAGACGCATCTTCAATTTAGAGTTCTTTGTTCGAAGACTTTGGTTTTTGTGTTTTAGTTCTTCCAGGGCCTCTTCCATGGCTTGCAACTGAAGCTGCAATCACTCCTTTTCCTTTGTCTCTTTCTCTAGAGTTTCATACATTATTTCCACCCTTTTTGAAATTTTTAGCATGGTCTCGTACATCACTTTTTCATCCTCTGTCACTGCACGTTCCATTGTTCACGCTATAATTCACATCCACGCAAAGATCGCTCTGATACCACTTGATCTAGGTCCGGGTGTGACAAAGGACCCTTCCAAGACCTTTTACTTTCGTGATGTTTTAAATTGTATTTTTAAAAGAACATAAATGAATACATCTGCATGATGTAAAGAAGAAGAACATGACATTCATCAACACATGAAAACATAAGCCGTTGATAATGGAGTTCGTCTAGGAGGGACTACGTCTCCGGGCCTTCGTGTCAAGATGGTGTAGGCCACTGCATTAAGTGTTGTCAATAGTGATGATGTACATAAGAGGTGATGTCGCTATCGTACAAGGAAAATTCCCTCATGCGGGGGTGGATCCAACGGATGTTCCGCTACAGGAACTCTCAATCAAAAAGGACTCCTATCAGTATGACACAAACTCATGCATGATGATCATCCCGCCAACATGGAATAAAAGGGATCTCAATGCAAACATACATGGCGACAACATGAGTATCCCATCAACATAACGACAAAGGGATCTCAAATAAAACATGACGAATCATGACAACAAGTACATCCCACAAATGACTCTGCATCACATCAAGTAGGGATCATGAAAACAAGCAAGAAACAAAACCCCTCATCAAACATCAAACAAGGATCAGTGCAGCACAATGCATCGCAAAAAGAAGTATATGAACACACTGCATATACCTCACATCCTGGGGCCATTTGAAGAATAGGATGTCAAACTGCTGAAGCTGGTCGCACCATCAATCTCGCGGTGTCGAAACTCATGAAATGGATGCTCGCAAATGAATGCTGACACCTACACTCCACATTGAAAAGTGGCTGAAAAGTGAAATGAGCAAATGGAAAATTTGAACACACCATCAGATTTGTGGCGTCAAATAGTGCAAAATCGACTGTCAAATTTCTGAATTCTGAGAAAATGAAAATCCGGGGCTCAAGGAATCTTTTAGATTCCTCAAAGATTCCCTCATCTGGGTCCTTTGAAAATCCGTTGCTCAGATCAGGAAACTGACTGCGCCATCGGGTTCGTGTCGCCGAGAGGTGTAAGATTGACATAAATTTTGTCCAATTTGGACACTCCAAAAATTTTACCCTCTTGGAAATTTTGCTTAATCATGGTTCCACCTGCAATAAATTAATTAAAAAAATAATGTCATATCAATTTCTATGTCCGCTCCTGGTTCCTCCATGCTGCCTCCTGGGTGCACTGTGCAAATGAAGGTTTATATAATTTCGATGGGCGGACTTAACAAGGAAGTGGTTTGGCATGATGGTAATAAAGGCAATTTGTTGAGGAGGGGTTGGGTGGTCAAACCTCGCCCCTCCCTTTTTTTATACATTATGATTTAAAAAAAAAAAATTGTGTTTCTATTTGGCTGGGGTCGGGTCCGCATTGGGCGGCCCACCCATACCCGTCCTAACCATATTAAATGGGCGCATTAAAATTTGTACCACGGTGGTGTCATATGGTTGTACCGTGGGGGGTCGTTGCATGTATTGGTGTGTGGAGCCGCCGTGTGGGCGGGGCCGGCCCTCCCACCGGCCGTGGGTTCAACTCCCACTGGCTCTGTCCTTTTGATGGTATGGTGGAGTTTTGGGGGTGTGGGCCGGGTCTACCGGAGGTGGCCCGTGCCCACCCCATAATACAATGTTATATGCGGAGTCTGGTTGGATCGGCGAGGTCATGGTTGTCGGTCCTTTTAATTAATTTTTTTTTTTGTTATATTGTTTTGCGAGTGGTGGGGGTGGTGGCTTGCCACCACATCCATATATTTTTTTTAATTTTTATTTAAAATAGGGGAAATTTTCAAATTTTTAGAAAATAAGAAATATTAGTCAATTTAACAAGGCCACAATTTTCACCGCTTTCGAGATCTAGGTTTCATGCCCTGGGGTCAGTCAAATTGTAGGACATTTAAACCTCGCCCACGGTCCAACTTTGACTAGAAATTTGACTAGATCGTTCTCCCTCATACGAGCTCGGATTGATGAACCGTTCACACCGTCGTGATCAGGACGACGAGATCTACACTCTAGTCCTGGTTCGAAATCATTCTGATCACTTTGATTTTTGAGCTTTCATAAGCCCTCTTTATCATGTGTGTGTCTCTGGAGCCACTTGGATCAATCCTCCCCACTGAGGAGCTTTTGGTCCTCCAAAAGCATGAAAAATAATCTGCAACTTCTCTGTACCTTGTCTACATCACAAGCGTCCTAAAAGGTCTTGCTTCCATCTCCTTCACCTTTGTTCTTCGGAGCCTTAAGTAATGAGCCGACACCTGCAACCTCTGCAACCTGTAGTACATTGTTTTTGCAAATTACATGCTTGACTTTCATGACCAACTAATTACCCAAGCATCCCATACTTGCCACAAGTTTATAGTACATACTCGATGGTCAAGTTTACATCAAAATGGAAACAATACCCCAACTACGAAAACAAGGCCAACATATCATTGTTGCTTCAACAAGTGATGGAAAACATCATCACTTTTACATTTTAAAATGCAACAAATGATTTACAAAAGCACGACCATGACAAGACAACATATTTAGAAACCATTTTTCACTTATCGTTGTGAATGGGTCACCTCCTTGTGGTGATTTTGCTTGTCGAACAATTGTTTCACCTGGTTCATGCACCGACACTTTGTCTTTAAGGCGTTGCTCTGGATGGAGCCTCCAGCATGTGGCTCTTTGATGGCCACTTATGTTGCAATAACTATAATAGGTTTTCTTCCTCCAAATCTGCTTACCATGTTTCTTTACCTGTTGTTGAGGGGGTCTTTCACGCCTCATCCTTTTGTGTGCTTCCATTCTTTTCCAACACTTAGAAAATGTATGGTTATGCAATCCACAAAAGGTACATGTTTTTCGATGCCATGTTTTACGTTCATCATTAAAAACATGATTATAATCGAAATGAACATTCGAATGTCGAGAGTGGTTATACCTTTCCTTGTTGTCTCTCATGTCATTATGGCGATTAGAGCTTGCCTAAGCTCTTTCCTTGCAATGGTCATTGCCATGGGATGATGGGGATGTGTTCCCATCATTCTCTTTCCTCGACAATTTTGACGATGTCTCAGAAGCATCTGACACCTTTAAGAATTCTCCCTAAGTGTATCTCAAGCCTGCAAATTGAGGTCTCTGCACAACCTCCAATGGTTGAGTTATGCCTTGGTTACTAACCCCAAGCTCTTTTTCCTCCTCATGCCTCGTTTTGGTAAGGAGCCTCATGTTTTTCCCTGTAATTGGGATCTCCAAACCTCCAACAGAAGGCATACTATGTGAAGATGAAACCAAAAGGAAATCAACATATTTTACCTCCTTTGTCGATTTGGAAAGAATTAATGAGGCCTTTTCATCATTTGTTGTTGGTGGTTCGCTAGTTGTCTCAGTGCATTCCCCAACTTCCTTTCTTACATACCCAAGTCCTGCCTGACAGGGTAATTCTTCTACTTTGATGGGCTTGACAATGCCTTGGCCATTAACGCCCAAGTCTTTTCCTTCATACCCCATTTTCCTCAACAATTTGGAGCCAATTCCTATGGTATGATTTTCAAAAACAGCGAAATCATCATCAGGACACATACATGAATTCAGAGAATTAAATTTTACCTCACATGCGTCAGGCTGCAACTTTTTCAAGGCCTCATCCTTTGCTCGCAGCTATCGTAGCAAACTATGTTTTTCCTCTTTCTCTTCTTGTAGATGCATCTTCAATTCAGTGTTCTCTGTTCGAAGACTTTGGTAGTTGTGCTTCACTTCTTCCAAGGCCTCTTCTGTGGCTTGCAACTGAAGTTGCAATCGCTCCTTTTCCTTTGTCTCTTTCTGTAGAGTTTCATACATTATTTCCACCCTTTCGGAAATTTTGAGCATGGTCTCGTACATCGGTTTTTCATCCTCTGTCGCTACACGTTCCATTGTTCACGCTGCAATTCACATCCACATAAAGACGCTCTGATACCACTTGATCCAGGTCCGGGTGTGACAAAGGACCCTTCCAAGACCTTTTACTTTCGTGATGTGTTAAATTGAATTTTTAAAAGAACATAAATGAATACATCTACATGCTGTAAAGAAGAGGAACATGACATTCATCAACACATGAAAACATAAGCCATTGATAACGAAGTTTGTCAAGGAGGGACTACGTCTGCGAGCCTCAGTGTCAAGATGGTGTAGGCCGCTGCATTAAGTGTTGTCAATAGTGATGATGTACATAAGAGGTGATGTCACTATCATACAAGGAAAATTCCCTCACGCAGGAGTGGCTCAAAGAGATGTTCCGCTACAGGAACTCTCAGTCAAAAAGGACTCCTATCAGTGTGACACAAACTCATGCATAATGATCATCCTGCCAACATGGCCTAAAAGAGATCTCAATGCAAACATACATGGCGACAACATGAGTATCCCATCAACATAACGACAAAGGGATCTCAAGCAAAACATGACAAATCATGACAACAAGTACATCCCACAAATGATTCTGCATCACATCAAGTAGGAATCATGAAAACAAGCAAGAAACAAGATCCCTCATCAAAAATCGCACATGGATTAGTGCAGCGCAATGCATCGCAAAAAGAAGTATATGAACACACTGCATATACCTCACATCCTGGGGCCACTAAAGAAGAGGATGTCAAACTATTGAAGCAGGTCGAACCATCAATCGTGCGGCATCGAATCTCATGAAATGGATGCTCACACATGAATGCTGACACCTGCACTCCACATTGAAAAGTGGCTGAAAAATGAAATGAGAAAATGGAAAATCTGAACACACCATTAGATTTGTGGCGTCGAATAGTTGCAAAAGAGACTGTCAAATTTCTTAATTCTGAGAAAATGAAAATCTAGGTCTCAAGGAATCTTTTAGATTCTCCCTAGATTCCTCAAATATTCCCTCCTTCGGGTCCTCTACAATTCTGCAGCTCAGATCAGGAAACTGACTGCACCATCGCTATCGTGTCACCGAGAGGTGTAAGATCGACATAAAGTTTGTCCAATTTGGACACTTCAAAAATTTCACCCTCTTGGAAATTTCGCTGAGTCATGGTTCCACCTGCAATAAATTAATTAAAAAAATAATGTCATCTCGATTTCCATGCCCACTCCTGGTTCCTCCATTCTGCCTCCTAGGCACACTGTGCAAATGAAGGTTTATATAATTTTGATGGGTCAACTTAACAAGGAAGTGGTTTGGCATGATGGTAATAAAGGCAATTTGTTGAGGAGGGGTCGGGTGGTCAAACCCTGCCCCTCTTTTCTTATACATTATGATTTAAAAAAAAAATCATTTGTATTTGGTTGGGGTCAAGTCCGCATTGGGCAGCCCACCCATACCCATCATAACCATATTAAATGGGCGCATTAAAATTTGTACCGTGGTGGTGTCATATGGTTGTACCGTGGGGGGGTCGTTGCGTGTATTGGTGTGTGGAGTCGCCACATGGGCGGGGTTGGCCCTCCTACCAACCGTGGGTTCAACTTCCACCGGCTCTAGCCTTTTAATGGTATGGTGGAGTTTTGGGGTGTGGGTCGGGTCCACTAGAGGTGGCCCGCGCCCACCCCATAATACAATGTTATATGCGGAGTGTGGTTGGACCGGCGGGGTCATGGTCGTCGGTCCTTTTAATCAATTCTTTTTTTTTTGTTATATGGTTTTGGGGGTGGCGGGGGTGGTGGCCCGCCACCACATCCATATTTTTTAAATTTTTTTTTAAAATAGGGGAAATTTTCAATTTTTTATAAAATAAGGAATATTAGGCAATTTAACAAGGCCACTATTTCGATCGCTTTCAAGAGCTAGGTTTCATGCCCCGGGGTCGATCAAATTGTAGGACGTTTTAACCTGGCCCATAGTCCAACTTTGACGAGAACTTTGACTGGCTCGTTCTCCCTCATACGAGCTCGAATTGACGAACTGTTCGCACCACCATGATCAGGACGACGAGATCTACGCTCTGGTCCTGGTTCGAAATCATTCTAATCACTTTGATGTTTGAGCTTTCATAAGCCCTCTTTGTCCTGTGTGTCTCTGGAGCCACTTGGATCATCCAATTTGTATGCCATTGTACCAATCTTTTGTAACACCTTATACAAAGCATAATACTTTGGTGATAATTTATTATCCTTCTTAGCTTGCTTGAGGGACATTTGTTTATATGGTTGTAGCCGTAGGAATACCTAGTCACCTACATCAAAACTTCTTTCACTGTGATGTTGATCTGCCTATTGTTTCATTCTATTCTACGCCAAAGTGAGGTTATTATTTAAGAGTTGGAGAACTTGTTGTTGATGCTTGATTTGATCTTTCACTACTTGCACCTTAGAATTTTCTCTTAAATATGATGTGATGGACGATAGATGATATCCATAAAGTGTCAAAAATGGGGTCATTTTTGCTGCACTATGGAAGGAAGTGTTATACCACCATTCAGCCAGAGGCAACCATTTGACCCATTGTGTTTTTTTATCAGATACAAAGCAACGAAGATATCCTTCCAAATATTTTTTTACTATCTCAGTTTTCCTGTCAGATTGAGGATGATAAGATGAGCTATGAGCTAACTGAGTACCAAGACATGAAAATAATTCTGTCGAAAAATTTCCAGTGAAAATGGGATCTCTGTCACTTACAATAATCTTTGGGTTTCCATGTAGCTTTTGAATTGTTTCCATAAATGCAGTAGAAACTGTACTGGCTTTAAATGGATGCGATAATGCACAAAAGTGTGAATATTTGGTAAGTCTGTCAACGACCACCATGATGACACTCTTTCCTTCGGACTTGAGTAAGCCTGTGATAAAATCCATTGAAACCTCCTCCCAACATTGGCTTGGAATGGATAAAGGTTGTAATAGACTTGGGGTCTTAATTGTTTCAACTTTATTTTGTTGGCAAACCAAAGATTCTGCGACAACTTTTGAATATCCGATTTAAGGCCATACCAAAAAAATTCCTTCTTAACCCTGTGGTAAGTTTTTAAAAATCATAAGTGCCCTCCTGAGGGAGAGGTGTGCAATTCCATAAGAATCTTTTGTTTGATTTTGGAATTCTTACATAGGTATAAGCAATCTTTGTACCATAACGAATCATTTTTCTAGCTAAATGTATCAGATGTACTAGGATCTTGTTGTATCTTTTGAATGAGTGCCCACACTTTTTTGCCATTCTTCCATTCATCCCTTGCTTCATTTATCCAATCTGGTTGGATAATAGAAATGGCATAAAGCAATGCTTCCACATCCTCATACTTTCTTGAGAGTGCATCTCCTGCAACATTTTGCTTCCCTTTTATGTAGATGATTTCAAAGTCATAACCCAACATCTTTGTGACCCATTTTTTCTGCTCTTGTGAAGATAATCTTTGTTCTAAAAATTATTTAAGACTATCATGATCCGTTTTTACCATGAAGTGTCTTCCCATTAGGTAGAGTCGCCATTTCTTAAGTGCATGTAGTATTTCCAACACTTCCTTCTCATAAATAGCTTTGTGTAAATATTTTCTTTTGATTGGACGACTTTCGAAAGCAATGGGCCTTTCTTCTTGCATTAAAACAACACCAATTCCATTTCCTGAGACAACACATTCCACAATAAAGGTTTTTGTGAAGTCCAACGTAGCTAAGACAGGTGCTTGGTGTTGAAAAGTGTGCAACAAGAAATGCTAAAAATAGAAATTTCTAAAAATAGCGTTGCTATAAATAGTCGTGCTATAAATAGCAGTTCAGACATTGGAGATCTTAGCTACAATGGGTGAAAAGTGAAAATGCTAAAAATAGCTTTTCTAAAAATAGCATTTCGGGATCCCTTCTTATTTTAGTCAGTCCCTGGACTAAACATAGGAAGTAAAATTCGAATTTAATATCAACAGTAGTTTGTAAATTGATTAATTATTTCATGTTGAGTTAATTAGTTAAGCAATTATGAACTTGAAGTCTATGTGAGGACATGCAATAGTTTCTCCATTGATTTAGGGATTTAACCTTCAGTTAAAGAGATAAGGATGAGTTGTAATATTGAGTTGTAATCAGTTGACTTAGTTTAACTTAGTCAAGTCCAGTTAGATTAATTTAATAGTTTGTTAAATTAATGAGAGTTCAGTTAGTTAATGATTGCATGCATGTAACTACTATAATTCAAATAACTGAGTATTCACTCATGGATAACTCATGCATGTCAGTTCAGTCAGAGACCCAGTTGAGATCAGATGGAGGGACAATGTACTATCAGTTGCTAGGATATTCCTTGGTGAATATTCCTTGCATGCAGAAGGAATATTATTCCTTATGGATTGCACAGTTGGACCTGAGGTTACAGTGAGTGTGATGAGGCCAATTCATACATGTGATAACATTGGACCCCAATCAAAATTGTGCAAGGAAATAGGAGGCTTGGAGGGCTTGAGGAAGATAGATTCTATGTCTATTGAGTCTGTGAGCAGTATAGTTTGATTTGCAGAGAGAGCATGATAGCTTGAGAGTTGATTCTTTTTGTAACTTGAACAAGATTTCCACTTGTATGATAATACAGAGTTGGGGTTTTAGGCTAGTGCTTTCCCCAGTGATATATCTTCTGTGTTGTGGTTCAATACTTCTCATTCTCAGTTATATCTATTCATGCTTGATGTTGCTCATGTTCGATTAAGCTTCCGCTAAATTGTTTGTAGAAGTAGATCAAGTGTTTTTCTTTAGTACATTGCATTACCAGGTGATCTACAGTGGGAAATTTCTACATGGTATCGGAGCTAGCTTATTTGTAGAGAAATTCTACATGGTATCAGAGCAAAGGTGATTAAGGAAGAATAGTATACAAGCAGGAGAAGTACGAAGTTTGGTTTCTAAATATTGAATTGAGTTCTTATCACATCTATTTCACTGATGGCATTCAGTGGTTTAAGACTTGAATATGCCCTTGATGGCAGTTCGAATTATATAGCCTGGAAGGATCGCATGGAGGCAGTATTGGAAGATAACGGTCTCAAGGACTTCATTGATCAAGAAGTCCAAAAGCCGACCGATGCTACTCAACTGGCGGAATGGAAAAAGTGTGTGGCTAGAGCAAGGAGAATCCTCCTGGAGGGAGTTCGAGATCACATTGTCTCAAGCCTCCATGGGAAGGAGACTCCGTTTTTGATGTGGAAAACATTGAAAGATCTTTATCAAAATAGCAGCAATCAGAGGAAGTTGGCGCTGAAGGAAAAACTTCGCAAGATCAAGTGCGAAAAGGGTGACACAATCTCTACGTTCCTGAACAAGCTCACCACCTGTAGGGATGAGCTTGCAAGTGTAGGGGTCATGACTGCTGATGACGACATGGTGAGTCTAGCACTCCTCGGTCTTCCAAAGAGCTGGCATAGCTTTTAGGATTCGGTTAATGGAAGAGAGAAACTGCGAGATTGGGAACGACTTTGGTCAGATCTAATGCAGGAGGAGATAAGGTGGAGCCCCAGGGATGGATCTTCATCAAAACAAGATGATGAAGAAAATATAGCTTTAGCGAGTAAAGCTAAGAAAGGGAAAGGGAAGGCGTCCCAATCCAAATCTTCTCATGGTGGGAAGAAGGTTGACAAGTCAAAGGTGTGATGCTTTCATTGTCATGAAGTGGGCCATTATGCTATGAATTGTCCACAGAAGAAATCCAAGAAGGGTTCCTCAAAGGGATCTGATGGTGATGCACTAGCTTCACAATTTGAGTTGGATTTCTTGCTTATCGCATGCATGGTTTCCTCCATGATGGGATGTGTTTGGTACCTGGACAGTGGAGCTTCTTTCCATATGTTGGGTGACAAGAATCTTTTTTTTACATTGGAGGAGAAGGATCTCCAGATGCGGATCGAGATGGGCGATGATGGAAAGTACTATGTCTCCGGTGAAGGTACAGTTGTGTTTCAGAGGGAGCATGGTGCTCCTCTCACCCTATCTGCTGTTAAATATGTACCAGGTTTGAAAAATAATCTTGTGTCTGTTGCTATTCTAGAAGATAAAGGCTATGATGTAGTCTTTAGTAAAGGAAAAGTGTTCTTGAGGCATATCGGCACTAGACAGACCAAGCGAATAGGGATTCGAGTAAAGAATCTCTACAAGCTGGAGGTAGATGACTGTGCTGCACTGAGTTCCAAAGCAGAGGTGGTGTAAAGCCAATATGTTGGCGAGCTATGGCGTAGGATATTGGGCCACTTGCATTACGAGGCCTTGAAGATCATGCATCAAATTTATACCGGCTTACCCAAGGGAAAATTTGAGCAAACAGACACATGCAAAGGATGCACCCTGGGTAAGTATGCGAAAGCTTCCTTTCAAGATCGGGTTAGTAGAGCTGGCGAAATGCTGGAGTGAGTTCACTCAGATGTATGTGGACCATTCTCTACAGCCTCCACTGTTAAGCAAAGATACTATGTTATTTTCATTGATGATTTTTCTCGTAGATGTTGGATCTACTTTATGCAAAAGAAGGATCAGACCTTCTTGAGGTTTTGTGAGTTTAAAGCCTCGGGAGAGAAATAATCTGGGAAGAAAGTAAAAGCCTTGCGTAGCGACAGTGGTGGAGAGTATGCTTCCCAGCAGTTTAAAGACTTCTGTGCTACAGAAGGAATTAAACGGGAATTGACGGCACATCATAAACCACAACAAAATGGGGTGGCCGAAAGGAAGAACGGATCTATTGTGGGAGCAGCTCGAGAAATGTTGCATGACCAAAGCCTACCACTTCATCTGTGGGCTGAGGCATGCAATACAACAATGTACCTTCAGAACAGAAATCCTCATCGTGTTTTGAGGATGAAGACACCTATGGAGGCTTTTTCGAGGAAGCGACTAGATGTGAGTCACTTTTGTATCTTTGGATCACCAGTTTTCTGTAATGTGACCAAAGATGCTCGAAAGAAGCTAGACCCAACAGCTGAGTTGGGGATACTTGTGGGGTACACAAATACACCCCACAACTATCGTGTGTTTATGCCTGTCAGCCAGAGGACCATAGTGCGCAGGGATCTGAAGTTCGATGAGCAGAGAGCCATGCGAATGTCACTTGAGAGGGAGCTCAAGTTGCATGGTGATGAGGAACTTTTAGTTCCAAAGGAGGAGGAGCCTCCTGATGATGTGGATTAGCCACATGTAGAGGATCCAGTAGTGGAGACCACCACTCCTGGAGAGTCTTCCAGAGACGGGCGGAAACGCTCGTGGGAAGCTGACAGATTGATGCTAGATGCGAGAGAGAATGTGGGGCAGCCATCCTCTCAGCGCAAACAGAGGAGATCTCCCGAGAGATACACTGGCTACATGGCCCTGGTTGGGGAGTGTGTAGCGACCGAACCTTCTTCTTTTCAGGAGGCAATGCAGCAACTAGTTTGGGTTGATGCAATGGTAGAAGAGTACGATTCTATCATACGGAACAGTGTTTGGGATGTTGTCCCTAGACCTGGTGACAAGTCAGTGGCTAGTTCCCAATGGCTTTACAAGGTAAAGCAGGCAGTTGATGGAAGTGTTGAGAAACACAAGGCAAGGTTTGTTTCCCGAGGTTTCTCAGAGGCAGAGGGATCACATGCAACCATACCTCTAGGTAGGAGATGGGGCAATGTGGAGTGATCATCCCAAGGAGGAGGGGCATGATCCTTGAGGTACCCAACCTCTTTAATTCGACTTTGCCACAGGAGCCCCGATGAGGAGTAGCAAGACTGACTGATTGGGTAGAGACAGATGCAAATGGAGCGGCAGAGAGAGCTATAGTGTAGGAGTCCCAGGACTGTGTAGAGCTAGGAGGCTGCAACGATGTGAGATGCATGGAGTGTTGCAGCAGCTCAAAGGTTAGAGAGGGAGCACTTGTCAGCAACAGGTAGAGCTTCAGCATCAAAGTATGTTTCTAGCCCAACAGAGAGGTCAGTTGGGAGTTTTGTTTGTTTCGAGAGTTTCTGGAGCAACCACACTTGGTAGAAGTGTTGCATGCAGAACATTCCAAAGTTACAGGATCGGGTTCGAGTGGAAGCCTTTCTTGTTGAGAGGGAGTGTTGAAAAGTGTGCAACAAGAAATGCTAAAAATAGAAATTGCTAAAAATAGCAATGATATAAATAGCCAAGCTATAAATATCAGTTCAGCCATTGGAGATCTTAGCTACAATGGGTGAAAAGTGAAAGTGCTAAAAATATCTTTTCTAAAAATAGCATTTCGGGATCCCTTCTTATTTTCGTCAGTCCCTAGACTAAACATAGGAAGTAAATTCGAATTTGATATCAACAGCAGTTTGTAAATTGATTAATTAATTCTTCTTGAGTTAATTAGTTAAGGAATTATGAACTTGAAGTCTATGTGAGGACATGCAACAGTTTCTCCATTGATTGAGGGATTTAACCTTCAGTTAAAGAGATAAGGATGAGTTGTAATATTGAGTTGTAATTAGTTGACTTAGTTTAACTTAGTCAAGTCCAGTTAGATTAATTTAATAGTTTGTTAAATTAATGAGAGTTCAGTTAGTTAATGCTTGCATGCATGTAACTACTGTAATTCAGATAACTGAGTATTCACTAATGGATAACTCATGCATGTTAATTCAGTCAGAGACCCAGTTGAGATCAAATGGAAGGACAATGTACTATCAATTGCTAGGATATTCCTTGGTGAATATTCCTTGCATGCAGAAGGAATAGTATTCCTTGCATGCAGAAGGAATATTATTCCTTGCATGCAGAAGGAATATTATTCCTTATGGATTACGCAGTTGGACCTGAGGTTACAGTGAGTGTGACGAGGCCAATTCACACATGTGATAACATTGGACCCCAATCAAAACTGCGCAAGGAAATAGGAGGCTTGGAGGGCTTGAGGAAGATATATTCTATGTCTATTGAGTTTGTGAGCAGTATAGTTTGATTTGTAGAGAGAGAAGGATAGCTTGACAGCTGATTCCTTTTGTAACTTGAACAAGATTTCCACTTGTATGATAATACAGAGTTGGGGTTTTAGGCTGGTGCTTTCCCCAGTGATATATCTTCTGTGTTATGGTTGAATACTTCTCATTCTTAGTTATATTTGTTCATGCTTGATGTTGCTCATGTTCGATTAAGCTTCCGCTAAATTGTTTGTAGAAGTAGATCAAGTGTTTTGCTTTAGTACATTGCATTACTAGGTAATCTATAGTGGGAAATTTCTACACTTGGCATGTTGCCTCTTTAAGATGTTCAAAGGCCCTCGTTGCTTCTGGAGTCCATGAAAATGCATCTTTATTTGATAATGTTGTTAGAGTTGTTGTTATTCGCCCATAATTCTTAACAAACTTGCGATAATACCTTGTCAACCCGAGAAATACTCGCATATGCTTTATGGATGTGGGGATTTTCCATTCCTTAATGGCTTTAATTTTGCTAAGGTCTACCTTCACACCTTCATGAGATACAATATGACCCAGATATTCCACCTCTTGTAGTCCAAAGAAACATTTGGAGCTTTTTGCATATAATTGTTTCTCCTCCAATAGTTTGAGCACCCTGTCAACATGTTGAACATGATCCTTCCAAGACTTGCTATAGATTAGTATATCATAAAAAAATACTAACACAAATTTTCTAAGGAAGGGTTTGAAAATGGAATTCATTAAACCTTGAAATGTAGAAGGTGCAATGGTAAGGCCAAAAGGCATGACCAAAAATTCATAATGACCCTCATGAGTTCTAAATGATGTTTTTGGAATGTCTTCAGTCTTCATCCTGATTTGATGATATCTCGAACAAAGATCCAACTTGGTGAAGTAAATTGATCCATGTAATTCATCTAATAATTCATCAATGACAGGAATAGGAAATTTATCTTTAATAGTGAACTTGTTGAGCTCCCTATAATCCGGACACATGCGCCATGACCCATCCTTCTTGTGCACCAATACTACTGAAGCAGAGAAAGAACTTTGACTAGGTTGAATTATACCAACCTCTAGCATTTATGCAACCATACGTTCAATTTCACTCTTTTGGGCATAGGGATACCTGTAAGGCCTAATGTTTGGAGGAACACTTCCTGGAATCAAATGAATAGCATGATCATGACCACGAATAGGTGGGAGGCCTCTGGGAGTCTCAAATACCTTGGAATGTTTGTCCAAGACTTTTTGGAGATCTGGAGAAATAGATGATTTCGATGTGGATACCTCTAGCGAACATAATTGTGCAATTACGCATCATTGTTCTTTTTTTAGAAGCTTTGTCATTCCGTTAGAGCTAATTATCTTTCTTGGTTTCCCTGTGATAACCCTTAATTCAACTTCCTTTCCTTTCGAAGAAAATTTCATGAAATGTTCTTGAAAATTAAAAGTTATTGTACCCAAGAATTGTAGCCATTGGACTCCTAGTACAACATCAGCACCACCCATTGGAATGGAAAGTATTGGGCTATTTAATACATATTCTCCCATGGATAGCTTGATATTATGGCACTTTCCAGAGCAATTTATGGTTCCTCCACTTGCAACCATCACTTGACACTCTAGTGCTGGATATAAGAAGAAATTCAATTCCTTGGCTATCTTACAATGAATAAAATTATGGGTACTTCTTGAATCAATCAACATTATTACCTTTTTCTTCTTGATATGTCCTTCAATCTTGATAGTTTGAGTGGTAATTCCGTCCAATGCATTACAAGATATGGTCAGATTCATTTCTTCTTTCTCTAGGGTTTGTTCCTGGTGTATATCCTCTTCTTTTGATGTTTCTTGTTCCTTTTCTTCCTCCTCTTCATGTCAATCTATGTAAAATAATTTATTCTCAGCACACTTATGACCTTTAGTGTATTTTCTATCACAACCGTAACAAAACCCTTTTGCTCTTTTTTATTCCAATTATTGTGATGTCAACCTTGTAGGTTGTAGAAGGCTAGGAGCAACAACACTTCTATCTTTATAGTTGTGAGTGATAGGCTTCCTTGCGACCATAATTTTGTTTTCCATTTTTCTTGCCAGCTTGAATGCTTTCTCTAATGAATCGGGTTCCCAAATGCGAACCTCATGTTGGATGTTATCCTTTAAAATCCTATGAACACATCAATCCTATGCTCCTCTAGAGTATCTTTTACCCTTATATTCAATTTTTGGAAGTCCTCAATGTGCTCCATCATTGAACCCTTTTGTTTGAGATTTATCATTTGGCTAAAAAAAGTGTTGCTTTTTGTATCCTCATAATGTGCTATCATTTCTTCCGTAAAAGTTGACTAAGTGACAATTTGTTTACGAGAGCAAAGCCATCGATACCATACAAACTGATTTGGTTCCAAATATAAAGTTGCAATGCATACCTTTTGTATGTTTTGCACATTATGGAGATCGAAATATTGCTCCATCTATAGTATCCATGTTACGGGATCCTTGCCATCAAACTTCCTCATATCGATCTTTGGAACATGGTGGATCTTCAATCCACTGTTAGAGTCTATGAAATCATGATTAACATTTCTTTTGTTCTCCTTGTGAGTTTCCTTTACTACCCTTTCGCCATTATTTAGCATTTCTTGTAGCAAAATTTTCAAATATGTCCTCAAATATGTCTTCAAATCTTCCATGTTGCCTTTAAGTTTTTCTTCTATAACATCCATCTTAGCTTCCATGCCTATCTTCAAATATTCCATGTTGCCTTTAAGTTTTTCTTCTATACCATCCATCTTAGCTTCCATGCCTTCTTTAAACCATCCATCTTAGCTTCCATGCCTTCTTTAAACCATCCATCTTAGCTTCCATTACTTTTTGTGAGAGTGAATTTTGTTGCACTTGGTCTCATAATTTTGATATATCATGTTGCATTTATTCCTCTTCTTCATCAGTCGCGCTAGAGCTTTTAGGTTTCTTACTAGATGTTTCCATTTTCTTTCTTCGTGGCATCAATTAATGATAATAATTCTTAAATATGCCCCTTGAATTCCTTCAAACTAATTTTTCAAACCAAACTTATGCAAAAATTTAAAAAAAACTACACACCTTTTTTCACTTTGTAAGAGATCGATATTGAATTTGTTGTATCTCTGTAATTTTGGATCTTCAAGCTCTAAAATTTCTTCTTGCTGTAACACTCTAAGTCCTCTTTCCAACCCTGTAAATCTGATCAAGATTGGATTCTCCAAGGAAGAATTATGCCAAATCTTCCACGATGACCTGATTATAGACTAGTTCAATAGAGCGAACTTGTATGAAGTACCACGTGTCACAATTTCGACCTTAGGACCTAAAATAGATACACAGAAAACTACAACCCGTGCTCTTTCTGCACTTTTTTACGAAATTTCAATCTGATGCTCAAAAATAAAGTTATGACGATTTTCCCCAGGTCACCTGTTTGAGATATAATTCAGGATCCTACAAAAACCCTAACTTTCGTGGAACGTATCTCCAAAAATGTAGCGAGACAAGATCTGAAATTCAGACCCAAGGTTCAGTGAGATTTCATCTCAAATGGGTTTTCTTTTAGCTTTTGAAAGGTTGCAGGAAAAGAGTTATAGCGAAGATGTCGCGATGACCTATTTGGAGCAACGAAACCCTAGAATCCAAACCACTAAAACCAAATGTTATGCAACCAGCTCAAAAAATAGAAGAATAGATAGATAAACGCCTTCAAAATCAGCCTCTTCAAGGGGGCAACCTCCTTTACATTACACAAATGAACAATGATACAAATGACAAAACCTCATTTCTATATATAGGAGTCTAAGGGGTCACAAAATAATCAAAGCCGACATAACAATAATAATATAAGGGCACAACAATAACATTAGTGGGCTTCTATGGGACACAATAATAATAATATGGGGACAATAGGGGCACAACAATAACAATAAGGGATACAATTACAATAGTAATGGGGGAATCACTAGTATTATAGGGACCTAACGTTTAACGAGTGTTGTTGCGGCTAGATTGAGAGGGCATTGAAACTTCTTGGTGATTTTTAGATGAAGTTCAGAGGTTTATGATCAGATATGCATTCATGATCTGTAGATTATATGTTTATTATATTTTTGAAAAAATGTTTGTCATGTATTAGGTACGTCTATTCAATATCTTTCTCAAGTTTTGATTGTTTAGCATTGTTATCATCATTGTCATGATTCTAGAAAGTTATAGGTAGTTTTGGGCAGTGGTTTGGAGGTTAGCCTGGAAAAGCGGCATAGATCTCGCAACCACATGCACATAACAGGGAATCTTGGGTCAAAACCACATGCAGGCAGGCTTATGGCTGTGATTGGAGCCTTATAACCGCATGCAGGCAAGCTTATGGGTGTGATTGGAGCCTTATAACCGCATGCACAGTGTATCAATGGTGTGGTTGGGATGTAAACCTAGTGAAAATGAGTTCCAGCTCAGGGATTGACCACCTGGGGTGGTTGTCAAGCTCCTAAGTGGTTTGTAGTCTCTGAGGGATGTCAGTTTACTTCTAGTTTGTAGGCCCCACTTCCATAACTAGAACTTGGAGGTTGAGTCATATCATAGTGACACTCAACTTATGTTTACCTTGAAGAGCTTATTAGGTTGGGTAAATGTGGGAAGGGTAATTAAAGGGTGGTATCAGAGTGAGGTTGCAACACTAGACCTGAGGGTAGAAGCATATCGTCATACATGTCTATATGTTTGGCATGCAAGCATGATGGTTGATGGTTTTTATATGCATTGTTGTTATATGCATGCCTATCGTTTTATTGTTGTTAGACATGGATAAGAAAGAGGAAGAAGACCTTAAGCAAGAAGGAAGGATGTATTTAGCAACTATCATTGCTGCAAATAATTATCCATGTGAAGAGTCTCTTTGTCTTGCAACAGACCTTAGGGTACAACTACAACAATTCTTACTCCAACCAAATTTGGTAAATACACTAAATGATAACCTTTCTAGCCAACTAAATTGTTTGGATTAAGGTTTGTATTTGTAGTCTCCTGCATATTAGCTTTTGACATGAGGCCAAAATTCTATTCCTATATCAATGTTCTTCTCTGAATGTGGGCATAACCTTCCATCCAAATTATACTACATTAGTGATATCTAAGGCAAATCAACAGGGGATGGTGCAATGTTCAAGCTCTGATCCCTCAAGTGCTTGCGATATTCTCTAAGAAATGCTTGCAACTCAACAAGGAGTGGTGTTATTCTCAAATATTATTTCAAAGAATGCCCTTAATGTTTTTTAAGAAGTGCTCTATTATTTCCCCAATGTAGTTGGACCATATGGATTTATTACTTAGATCTAAAGTCGATCGCGAGTAAATAAATTATTCTTGTGTATTAGCTTGTCTCGATATTGATAACAAGCTTTGGTATGAGGAATATTTACTAGGAAAAACTTTGTGCAAGGAAGAGAAATGACTTCTGACATATGATTTCATCATTGGTCCAGTAATTAGTTTACTAAACTTGAAGCATCTTTCAAGGTTTAACTTGTACTTTATCAAACATCCATCTTAGAATTCTTTCTTTGTTTCAAAAATGATCTGGTTCATTCAATGATTGCGACCTTATGAAGTGACTTTTACACCTTCTAAAAGATGGATGTGAGCTTAGCAAAAAAGTGTCCACAAAAGGTATTCAATTGAAAGGATAGACCTTATGGGAATAGTTTATATACTTGTTTTCTGCAAGCGTAATAACTTGTAGGCAACTTTGTCATCTTATTTTATGTTAATGAAGCATAACTTCCTTGTAAAAAGGTAATACTTGTTCAGTATAGAATCTGATTCATGAAATAGTGGGCACGAAAATTCTTCACAACATAATTACAAAGTCAAAAAAGTCAGATTGTTGATCATGGAAAATTCACGTTCTACCAAGTTTCTCACATGCAAGGAATTATATTACTATATATGAAAATTAAAATATAAATTATAAATCATCAAACTTGTTTAATCTTAATATTATTTTTTATTATTTTATTAAACCATGGAATATAATAATAATAAATCCTAAATCATGATTCATAACATCAATATACTATCACCATTTTAGTTTTTAAGTGTATTTTTTTTGTTAAAAGCATGACAAATGAGTAATCAACACTACCAACATGGAATATAATAATAATAAATCCTAAATCATGATTCATAACATCAATACACTATCACCATTTTAGTTTTTAAGTGTATTTTTTTTGGTTAAAAGCATGACAAATGAGTCCGTTTTGGGATACATAGAGGGTTTGACACTTAAATGTCAATCCTTATATTTGATATAATCTGGTGTAATTTGATCAATTTTAAAATTTGAAGAATGGTTAAGTTGGTTAAATTTTCAATGGGATATGATTATATAATCTTTATAAAATTTAATAAAGTTTTTAAAATGTCAAAAATTGTTAAGTTTACTGAATTCTCAAATTCTCAATGGTATATGAAATTGTATTTTTTTTTATGAAGTTTAACGAGGTTGGATTTACCCTTAAACACTATAAAACAATACAATTAATGGTAATATTAAAATTTTAAATATAATGATGATAGAAAATAGAAAAACATAGGAGGATGTTAATTTTAATAATTTAATATTATTAATGATTTCCAAAAAGAGGGCGTAAAATAACAGGCTTTGATAAAAAGGCACCATGGAAGCATTTCATCTATTGAGAGGGACATTCTCTTAATGCATTTCCTTGCATCCCAAAAATAGATAGTGGGGAACATCCCTTTTGAGTACCCACGTCTTGAGAACATGAGGAGCACCTCTGATCCAGGTGGATGTTGGTGGCCACCCACCTATCCCATTTGGAACCCCACAACTGTCTCTTTCAGTTTTTCAGTTTCCTTAATTATAGCACAGTTTACTATTTTTAGCAGTTTTTCGGGTCCTAAACTTCCGAAGCCGTTTTGAGGCCCTAAACGACGTTTTTTGGGAAATCCACCGCGAGCGATTTTTTTGATAAAAATTGTCTTTTCCGTCGTAGTCCTCGGAGAGATCTTTCCAACGGGCTATCATGTGCGTCAAACGGAGATAATACGACCAATTCGCGACCCCGGGAAGTTGATGTACCAACTTACCCAAAAACGGGGCCCACAATTTGGCGTTTCATCTTCTAGGGTTAGGTTTTGGAATGTGAAGGGTTTTCCATTGTTTCTCAACAATAAATAGGCCCTCGAGCCTCATTGTAACACAGTTTTTGGAGAACAGTTCAGAGGCATGTAGCCGACACATCTATTCTCAGAGATAAGCTACCATCGCCATAGCTAGGTTATTTCCATTTCTATTTGTAAGCATATTTCAGTATTTTACAGTAATGAAATTAAGTATTATTTCCGCTGCATATTTGTCTTTATGGTTGTCTCTGTATTTTATTGCGTTCCTGTTTAAATCCGGATCAACCTCTAGTATCTTTGAGAATGCATCTAAATTACGTTATTTATGTGCACAATTTTCCATGAGTGACGTATAACCAAATGTTGCAAGGACAAATTTCTATCAACAAGTAAGCAACCACTGAAGTAGAAGGTTGCTCTTCATAATAGAGTTTTCTCAAAAAAATTTAAAATAATTTTCTAATATTTATTCTCTTAGAAATAAAAGTTTTTATATTTAATGATTTAGTTTTTCAAGATAATTTTCTCAAATTTTCTATACTTTCAATGCATCTTTGCACTTTGAGAAACATTGACTAATATTTAAACTAATTGAAATTTGATAATAATAAAAAAATGTAAAACTATAATAAGCTATTGTTAATTTTTAATAAAACATTTAAAAAAACAATGATTAAAAAAATAACCATGATTTCAAATTCATCTTTTTATTTATACGAGTCATATTTTATTTGGTAGATTATACACATTTTTATTAAAAAAATTATAAAGATCCATAATGATATTTTTTATTTCACTTAATTAATTATCATTTTTAAATTGGTTATTTGAAATTTTATTAATATTTGGTTTTGGGGTGTAAGGATTAGAAAAATTGGATTTTTATTTTTTAATTAGTTTAGTAAATTAATAATATTTTATTGATGCGAATGAATGTTGAGTATATGGCTTGAAAGTGAAGGTAAGCAGGGTAAAGGTCATGTGGGTTTTAGAAGGTAGCACTCAACAACAGACCACCTCGTTATGCTTAGGATCATTGTGGAGGAATGCCGCAATGATAAATCCAATCTCTTTTGTTGCTTTGTGGACTTTAGAAAGGCTTTCGATACGGTCCCTAGAAACAACCTATGGAATAGATTAGAAGAGCTAAAGGTTCATTTCGAGTTGAGAGCTGCTGTTATAAGGTTATATGAGAATGTAATTGCCAAGTTAAAGAGTAATGAGGGGTGGTCGAAAGATATTAAGTGTAATATCGGAGTTAAACAAGGTTGCCCCTTCTTCCCTTCCCTATTTGGCATTTACATCGACAAGCTAGAAGGTTGTTTAGAGGAAGTAGGGTATGCTGGCACGATCTTAGTTGGGATAGTCATCATCCTTCTTCTCTATGTTGACGATATTGTTCTTCTCACAAGGTGCCCATCTGATCTTGATAAGCAACTTAGACTTCTTAAGGATTTTCGCTCTACCATGGGTATGACTGTTAACACTGACAAAACAAAAGTTATGATTATCAAGTCTAAGAAGGACACTTACGCTAATTTTATGTATGACAATAGTAACTTGGAAGAAGTGCCTTCTTACAAGTACCTAGGAATTGATATTCATCACAAGCTCAACTGGAACTATAGCATTGAGGAAAGGATTAGTGGGGCCTGGAAAGCTTATTTTGGCCTTGAAAATAATTGTAAAACGATAAACCTCGTAATGTGGGATAGAAAGAAGTTCCTCTTTGAAACTTTAGTCACTCCCGTTAGTTATATGGATGTGAGGTTTGGGGTTGCAACATCTCTAGAGAAGCTTGGAGAAATATTGAGCAAATCCAGAAGCGTTTTATAACGTATAACCTCAAAATTAAAAGCAATACACCCTATCTTATTCTGCTTATAGAAGTGGGTCTTTCCCCTATTGAGAGCCTAGCTATGGCTAGGCTTCTTTTGTACAAGCACAAACTCAATAACATAGGAGACCATAGACTTCCTAAGCTAGCTTTAAATTCTAGCAAAAGCCACCTAAGGCTCAAATGAGGTTGGTATAAAGACACTAGGTCCTAGTTAAACCTTTGGGAGATCGACAAGAATGTTGCATTGCAAAACATTAATAACATAAAAAATATTGTTACTTCTAAGTTCAAAGAAAAATGTGGTGTGAGAAAGATTTAGCAGCTAAAAGAAAATTAAGATATTATAAGGAGGTCATCAACCCCACCCTAGAAGATCAAAATTATCTCTCTGTTTTAGCTAGCTCAAAGAAGAAAATTAATATAGCCAAGATTAGAACGAACGCTCATGAGCTCCATAGTGAAACGAGTCGTTAGGCAGTTCCTAAAACACCATGGATGGAAAGGATCTGCCATCTCTGTGAGAATATGAACACCAAGGATGAAAATCACTTCCTCTTAGAGTGCCCCACATACAACCACTTTAGATCTCAGTTTCATATCTTTGTTGCAATATTAATCTTCCTAGCCTTTTACGATGTCAAAATTATAGTGAGCTCAGGAGGCTTCTCTCCAAGCTTTTTGAGCATAGGAATAAAATATTAAATCAAACTAAATAATTCGTTTCTTTAGGTCCGATAAACCAAAGTTTGGTCTCAGTGGATGTTAACCATCACCATCATCAAAAATGATATATTTTTCTATCATATCTTACTTTTTAACCTAAGTTTTAAGTTTGAGATCTTAATTGGCATCTATGATAGCCCATGGCTAATTTTCCTATTGTAAACATTTTAATAATTTTTATTAAAATTAAAAGGCGTAGTCTAACCTATAGACGAATATATATATATATATATATATATATATATATATACATAAAATTAAAATAAATAAATAAAATAAAAATAAAAATAAAAAATCGTTGGAATCTGACGATATAATTTCAAGCAAGAATGTGATTTTTTGTTGTTTAAAATACATTTTGAACGTATAAATGGATTCAACACCCTGAAAAACCCCTAGGACAATTAAACTCTACATATTAAGCAACTTAAACTCTAGTTTTTAAAAATCTCTTCGGGATTTTGGTTAGAATTAACCAAAATAATGTAGTGAAAAAATCATTTTATCTATAAGTTAAACCATGCCAAATTAAAATAGCTGAGAAATCGAAACACATATTTCAAAATTTAGGGTTGAAGAAATTGAGATATTTAATTATAACATGAAAGTTAAACTACCTATCTTTACTAGAGTTACTGTGTTTTAATTAAACTAGAAAGAAAAACGAAAAAAAAAAAAAGCAGCTCCATACCAAATATTATTGTATATATATTCAAATGGTCAAAAAAACCAAACATGACTTTATACTTTTTAATATATTATACCAAAAATAATACAAACCAACATGTAATAGTCATAAAATCAAGCCTCCCAGCCATTAATTAGAATAAGAAAAATAACTGAGCCGACAACCACCCAACGTCAAACAAACATAAAATAGATAACTTACACCATAGAAAAATCAAACATCATTCCAACTAACTTTTTATTTTTTAAATCATTCCAACTAACCGTGCCCACTTGTCTCAAAGATTGGTACATAACCATTGAATGACATTAAAACATACCAGATTGAAGTTACAACATGAAAGGGAAGAAGTTAGATATGACATTAAAAAAAGCACAATAAAAATAGCCCCGTAATCAACTATATCACATGCTATGAATATGTTATTACCATGTACAAATTCTCCCCAAATTAGATATCCATGGTAACGCATTACACAAACACTAGTGGATACTAATGTGAATGCATTGTTAGTCTGAATGCATTGTTAGTCTATGAGTAGTAATATTAGTCTATGAGTGATAATTTTAAAACAAATATTTACTTTGTATGGAGAAGCGTAAAAGAGGGTTGATAAGAAGAGGAGGAAATGTAAAAGGTAAATTGAAGTAAAATATATGGATAATGAAATATAATCAAAATTTACATTTTTATATATCTTGTAAGGAATGTAGCAAGAGGTTAAATATAAGAAGAAAGTTACAGTAACATAAATGTTCTAGGAAAATAACAATCTTTGCAGGCACAAGATGCATAGCAATGAGATCACAAGTAATTACAAAATTCAAAATGCAAATGTAATTTTGGTTTAAGATACACTATTTAGAAGTATTTATATTATAAGATGCTTAGAACATCAACTAGAATTAACTATGCTAAGGGATTTGAATCTGAGACTACAATCTGTATGTGTTCCTTTGAGCCTTCAAGAGTTGTTCATGCCATAGGGGGTATGCCAAGGTGTTGCTCTATTATGTCAAATATGAGGTCCAAGTCTATCAAATGGTGATGAAGGTCCTCTAAAGAAAGGACACCCTCTGGGTGTTGTTGTCGATCTATTAGCGCGGGCCTAATAAGAATTTCATCTGTCAATAAAGGTCAATAGTTTGCATGTATTGGTTGAAACAACCCTCGGTCTGCCTTGTGTCTTGGATTCAATCACCCATTCTACCAGTACCTTTGTATTTGAGAGAGGAGTTCTATTCATGGAAGCTTCTCCCTTAACTCACACAATATCTTCTTGGACAAGGCCTGGCATTAGGTTCCAATATCATCAAATGAAAATCTTCAAATGATAATGCATGTGTGCTCTCTTTGGTCTCGTTCTTGATATTAAGTTACCCCCTCCAAACCTAACAGGAAATTCCATATCCTCTTTATCTTTAAAAAACATATCCTTTTATTAAAAAAAAAATTACTTTTGATTATTTTATGTCTCTATGTAAATTTAATGTAAAATTAAAATGGAAATTAAAAATATAATTACAAAATCTTTAATATACAAATCATTAAAATAATAAAAAAATGTTAAATAATAGATCTAATAATGACTTTAAATAATAGATTTAATAAGGACAACTTCAAAGCATATGATCTAATAAGGACTCTAAACAATAGATTTAATAAGGACAACGTTGAAGTATATGCTCTCTATGGTTTATCTTTCTATGATATATTTATCAATTGCATGTGATACTAAACTAAAAGAGAGTCTGAGACATCATGTTTAATCTAAAATTATTATTTATTTATACATAAAAATATTCATCTCTAAAATTATTGTTTATTTATTTTTACATAACAAAAAAAACCTTTAATGGTTAAAATTAAATTAATAGTGTAGATAGTCATTACTCATTACCAATTAATTTTTTAATATTTATTAAAATTACACCTTTAGGTACTCTCTAATAATCCATAATGAGTAGCGTACAAAGACACACCAAAGGAATAGAAGATTTGGAAAAATAATCTTAAAAACCCTAAATCACTAAATATAAAACCTTTGATTTCTAATAGAATAAATATTATATATGTAGGTTTCAATCCCGTATAGAAATTACCTACAAACGAATTCTTAAAACAAAAAAAATATGCAATGGCTAGAACATAAAACAAATATACACAAAGATTTCCCTTGGTCCAACACTGGAACTACCAAATTGATTTTCATTATATTTCTTCCAGTATTACAATACATATATATACATGTCAAAGCATTCATAAACCTCAATCCACTAACCCTAGATTAGAACCTAATGGTAGTTCCCTTGACCGTAACTACAAAATACCATGGACAGAAAACCATCATGCCCAAAACCATGTGCAAAGCCCATGCACAAAACCATGGGTAGGGTCGCCCACCATTTTTGGGTCTGCCTAACTTTTATTGGGTTTGCATAAAAAAACAAATCTCGGGGCGCTACCCTGGACCCCGTGCAGGGGGGCTATCGTTGCTGATGCTAGTCGTGGAAAGAATATAACACATACCCAACAATATAAAGATTATTTGAAAACAAAAATGAGATTTATAAAATGTATGACTCCAAACTTTGTGTAGCATGTATTGCATTGAGATAAAGTGGATTTAATGAATGGCACTTCAGCAAATAATGTTAGCCTTATTGCAAAGTGGAAACTAAAGAATCAACCAAGTGTCATAGATGTGTAGCGACAACAAATTTAGTGAGGATGACGACATTCATTTCCACCCATGCCATGGATTTTCTTCAGATGGTGTATATTTAAAAGTGGATCGACTTAATCATGGATTTAGTATGCTCCACTACTCCCACGAACCAGTCCAAAACCATTGGATGTTCCACAACTAGCAACTATAGTATCTCATTGCATTGGCGAATACATAGTCTTCAAAGATGGCAGTGATTCTTAGCTCTTCTATTTTTTTTACACCAACTAATGTTTAGTTGTTTCAAAATTCAAGTAACAAAACAAAAATGGTGGCATTTCCAACAAAGGAAGTCGAATTCAGACGACTTCCAAATTGCCAACAACATCACTGGAATTAACCGTATATTAATAAATAAATATTTAATTAACATGTAATCAATAACCATTATGTCATTGTGTCATTAATTAACATTAAGTTAAATATGATTTATCAAAAGTATTAAAAATCCATAAGTAATCATTTAAATTAATTAATATAAGAATTAATCAATATATAAACATTTAAAATTACATTTAAGTCATTATTTTAAAAACAGAAACTATAGTTTAATTAAAGAAATATATAGTTTAATTAAATAAATAATTAATGAACAATAGTTAAGTAAAAATAAAATAACAAAATATATATTAAATTAAATTAATGTAATATAGAATCTAAACTACCCAAGGTGTATATGTTTTAAAAGGAAAGTAGAGTGTCTTTTTGGATAGTGAGTTATGGCATATTACGTTCAAAATATTGGTTTTTTCAATGTTAAATATTATCTAAATGGCGAGGATTCAATAAATTGTTTGAGATTTAGAAGTATTTAATAAAATTTAAAAATTGCCCCATTTTCTCATTACAAATAAATAATTTCAAATAGTATGTTTTTTCTTGAATATCGATGATGAATTAGCACACATCCATATATAACATCCAAAGATGGTTGTTGAAATATATTTTTCCACCTCCCCACTCAAAAAAACAAATTTCTTTACAATCCTCCTATATTGGAAAAATTAACTTTTAATTAATAATCTTCATTTCTTAAAATTCGTTATTAACATTATTATTATTACCATGAGCATAATTGAGACATATTATATTAATTAAAATGTCATAACGTTGCTAGTAGTGGAAATACAAAAAAAGTTTTAGCTTCATAGCTAAAAACCACAATCCAAAACAAATTAATATAGCAAAGAGGTCTTGGCAGATATACATCAATTGTAGCTCGATATTACTATCTTGCTGCAAATCAATGGAGTGACCATTATTAGGGACCCACATTAGTTGCTTTTGATCAATTTCTAAGTAGGTGCGTTGTGTCTCACCTCAGGGATGATACCTAAGCATATTTTCCTTTCGTCTACAAAGAATTTTTGATTCAATTTGTTTTCCACAATTCATACTTCCGAGAGATCAATCCACAACAATAATTTGGCTTCCATGGCTAGATTCATTGGTGATGGATACTTTATGCCAAATCCTCCATGGTTTTTTAATGCCTTGATTATTGACCAATTAACTATGTTTTAACTTTACCACCTTGCCATGAGAATCGCCTTGATTCTTGAGCAAAATGTTGCGTGACACTTGATGATGCAAGGATTCTTGAATACTCGAAGATGGGTTGCATAGAAAACAATCATTAAATGAGGACTATATGACTAGTGGGGTTCAACCATTGCGCTCCGCATTAGTTGAATTTAGATTTAATCTTCTTCATGACTTGTTGCCACATTTATGAAAAATAAGAGTATACGTAGATATGCATTCCATGATAGCTAAAGGAGTGCCATAATTCTTGGTTAGGAAATGCAAGAAATCCTAGGAATAACATTATCATGCTTTTGCATACATTCTGAGCATATATTTGACTTTTATTTTAGTTGAACTTCCCTCTAGAGACATTAGTGAAAGGATCCATAATTCTTTTAAATGTGGTGTCCATGATAAAAAGGCTCTTCCCAAAAACAATGTGTTATTGAGAAACAGTAAATAATTGATGCTTTTTATCCCTCTTACCACTTCATTCACATTCCATCTCCCTACTTATGGTCTTGGCCATGATGATATAAAGGGCAAATTTGGCACAATCCTCTACTTGCTTTGAAAAAAATAATTGATCTCCCATAAACTAACGAAGCAATCAAGGACTACTAATGTGCCTAAGTACCCAATGAATGAACATAAAACAAAATATATGGAACATCATAAAGAAAAGAGTGTCTAACATTATAGAAGGTGTTACGCAGTAATTTATCACTGCCTTCCTGTCAGTCACCCTGCTGTGTCCAGAAGTCACAATCACTAAGTGTTTGATCCCTGAACTGGCTTAAAAACCCATTTTTCCAAAGTTTTGTGCATCAGCGCGTCTGTTCCTAAAATAACCGCGATGACAAGCGCCTCCCAGTGTATTCCGTGCGCTGCCATCGCGGAAGAACATCACCTTTCCGCGATGATGCACAGCGCGGCTTTCCCGTGTTCTTCCGCGCTGACATGACTTGTTCAGTTATTGATATGTGCTGACAGCACGGCAGTCTCCGCATAATCCGCGCTGATCCAGTTTAGGCGAATTCGTTCAAACAACCAGCCTTCCAGATCTCTCCAGGCTTGGTTGTTAGCTTTGTGAATGTCGACTCCCTTCTATGGCATGTCTGTTCGACCCTTTGCAACTACTTCCCTTGAAGATAAGCTCATCCTTCCACCCTTTTAGGAGACTCCTTCTCCTATATAAACTTCCACCATTACCATGAGCAGCTAGTTAGAACTAGTTGGAACTAGTTAGACTTGGCTTGGATTGTACAGAGCTTATAGTGCTCAGATTGCTGCTATAGGTTTGGTGTGTTAGGTGTGGAAGTGATTGATTGCTTGGGGAAGTTTGTTTGTGACATTTGAGAGAGAGAGAGAGTTGTTTGTCTTGGGAGAACCATCCTCAAAGGTGAATGCTTGAGATACGTGTTGACTGATCCCTCCTGAGAAGTTTATCGACGTCAGAACATTTGGTTGTACTCTTCTCTATTCTGATTAATAATAGATGACTGCTATTATTGTTCCATTCTCGTTTGTTTATGCAATGGATAAATGTGAATTATGTCTTTTCTGACTGACATATAGTTACTTTTACTAGATTTCACGCTTGCGTTTGCTTTCTCTTCGTGTGTGCAGGTGTCCGTTCGCGGGGATCGCGGAGGACTGTGACCAGCTGAAGCGGAGGAGCGAAGGAAACATCTCTTCGTCAAACGACAGCGCAGGAATCCAAGTAGGTGCTCTTAACTTCTTGTTTAATTGTAACTAGGAACATGCGTGGCAGCATTGTGTGATTGTTGCTAGACCCCTATTGGGCTAGTAGGGATCGCCTCTATCCGTAGAGGGGATTTACCTCTCCAACAATTTGGCGACTCCGCTGGGGATGAGCCTTATTGTCTCTTGAGTCCACTTTTGTGTTGGTTTTGATTGACCTCTTTTCGAGTTTTTGGGATTGTCTTTGTTGCTTATGAACTTTCTGGGTGTTTCTGGAAAGCATCTTTATTATTGAAAAGCTCCTGCCTTTGGTTTGGGAAGTTTTTATTTTGGCTTTCCTTGTTTTTTGCTCTCAGCGCGTTTTATTTCGGAACAGTCGCGCTGACATCGCGACCCCGTTCTTTGGTTTTCTCTTCATCGCGCCTGTACGTCTAACAGCCGCGCTGACCTCGTTTTCAAGGGCAGCGCGCTTTATTCGTGTTCTTCCGCGCTGACATCGCGCCCCCTCTTCTTTGTGATTTCGGTCATCGCGTCTGTGTGCTTTATATCCGCGCTGACCTCGTTTTTTCGAGACAGCGCGCTTTTTCCCTGTCTTTCCGCGCTGACGTCGCAAAGTTGCTGAAGGCCTCCCCCTGTCAGCGCCAAGTTGCTGAAGGCTACCCGCGCTGAGCCTGAAAAACTCATTTTTGACCAAATTGGCCTCCTGAACCTCTTGCTGTGACTTTCCCTTCTTCTCTCCACTTGTCTAATGACTTGTTTTTCACTGTCTGAACTTTGAACTGTTTGATTACGGAGCTCAGCTCCATAGGGTTTCGTTTTGCTCGGTTTTGAGTTTGCAAACACCTTCCCTTCTCGCTGCTTGGTTCGTGTTTTCATCCTTACTTTTGCAATTGCTGGATTGTGTTGAGTCTCTAATTGACTGGTTGTGACTCTGGTCCGTCGGATGTTTGCTTTTCTCTATTGATTTCGCACTCTGAACCCTAGGACATCTAGTGGCCGTGTGTGTGTCAAGCCTCCCGTGAGGATCTCTGTTTGCTTGATTGACCAGCTCGTTCTAGACTCGTTTTCGCATTTGTTCAGTGATTGTCAGAGTGTGTTGGATTGTGCTTCCAAGTGGTCTTTTTCGCTTCCTCCTTGCTTGCGATCCTTGCTTGTTTTGCAGAGCTTAGATCACATAGCTCGTGCATTGCTTTGTTTTCTTTTGATTTCGAAACTTTGGTTGAGTGTTTCGGGAACTTTGTGTGCTCTCATTAAGTAGTTTACTTGGTGTTCAGGTTCCTCCAAATTCCTTTAGGTGTTTTATGTCACTGAAAAGAAATCAAATTAGTAGCTTGCTTTAAAAATTCGAAAAGGAAAAGAACATTTCGTTGACTCGCATTTTCAAAAGAAAAGTTTCCTTTCCTCGCTTTAGTTGCATTTAGCTACTTGTTTGTTTGTATTCGTTTTGTTTAAAAAATTCTTTGCTCTCTCGTAGCTAGAATTCATCGAACGAAACGAAATTCTTTTGCATATAGATTGCATCTAAGTAATTGTGAGCGAACATACGATAGAGCTTGAAATCGAAACTTAATCTCAAGATCAACTGTAAAATGAACCAAATGAATCTAAAAACGCATTGGAACTAAACGCAAATATTTAGAGGTCTAGGTTAGAGACGTGTTCCGGCGTCTTAAAACATAGTCACTGTTGTTTCACATTAGGTTGGGTGATTCCTCCTTCTGTGACTCGATAGTGGTCTAATACGGACTGCGCTCCCACGTACCGTCGAGTATATAGGGAGACCCCACTAGGCTTTTATCCTTTATCCATAGGAAGCCGAGTCGGCCGCCCTACGATTCGCAATGCAGTGAACACAGCATTCACGAAGATTGACCACCCGTACCCTAAAAAGTATTCTGTGGTTTTGCGAAAAGTTTGGCACACCCTCTACCTAGAGTTCCAGAGCAGTCGCTTTTGATCCTTTTCGGACTCCTTAAACGAAAAGGTGCCTGTGAGCGTCTTGTCACTTCGTGCTCATTAAACATTCGAAGGAGACTGGAGTCATCTTTTGTCCTTTTCTCGACTCCTGAAACATGAAAAGGTCAAGTTTGGTTCTTGCGTCTTAAAATTAATTTGGCCACGATAACATCACCCAGTTAGATCTTGTGAGCGTTAGCTTGAGTAGGTTTCGTTTTCGTTTGCTATGGCAACTTTTCCAGGATTCGCCAACACAGGGTCCCCCTCTGATGGGAATCCAGGACAATTCCCTCCTCTTGGGAATGTTGGTGCTCCGTACATGGCGACGTTGTCCCTACCAGGGTTAACTGTCGGGTTGCCTGTGTGGTTGTTTTCCACCTCTTTGGTCTCTACCGTATCGGCTGTTAGTCCATCAGTCCCTCCACCTGAACAACGTCATGTTGATCCAAAGGTGGATCTCTCCCCTTCGACGCCTACTTCTACGTCGTCCTCTTCCACTTCGCCTGGTGAAAGTCTCGATTCGCATAACCAGGTGGCTAAGAAGAAGAAGAAGAAGTCCAAGAAGAAGAAGTCTCCTAAGGGAGAGTCTACACACACAGTCCCCCTCTCAAGTCCAGCTATCCACTCCAGTACACCTGAAGTCGGGTCACCTTCTGCCCCTCCACGGAAGGTCAAGTTTCCTTGTCGATTATGCAAGGAGGACCATCTCCTTCGTGATTGCCCTGGCATTCCCAGGGTATTAGAAGTTTGGTCTCATGATCCGACCCGCCCTTCATCGTCCACTGATGATCATGGCGATGCTACCTCATCAGTTGGGAATGGTAAGGAGAAGGGGAAGCTTCGAATCCCCTGTCGACTTTGTGAAGGCAAACATCCCCTTCACCTTTGTCCACTCATGGATAAAGCCTCTGCTGTGTTGGAAAGTCTTGCTGCTCCTCCAAATCCATTTCCCGCTGGTTATCAACGTCTTTCTGCGACTGCGGATCGCGTCCCTGCTGACCGAGAGATTGCTTCAGATTCCTCTCTTGTCCAGCCCCCTCTTCCCGAAACCGGCTGTTCCCAGCCCGTCCCAGACCAGTCATCGGTCGGGCAGAGTGTTGACTCGAGTTCGCCACTCGCTCACTCTGTTCCGGAAGAGCAAAATTCTCATGTTCTTCTCGTCTCCTCAGATTCTCCTGCGCTTGATCAAGGTTCTCCTGAAACCTCTCCGGAGAATTTAGATTCGGTTCTTTCCGAGCAGGGGGGCAACCATATGGTTCCCCCACCAAGTAGTTCGGTCATCTCCTTTGATTGGAGTCGTTTGACTGCCCCTCCCCTTCCCTCCCATGTGCCTTTCTGGGTCACCGCCTATGCTTGCAATAAGGCGCTGCCTGGCACTGTCTTAGACGAAGGAGCATCGGTTAGTCTCATGCCCGTTACTACTTGGCGAGCTTTGGGTTCCCCATCGCTCGTACCTGTCGCACCGCATCTCACCGCGTTTGATGGAGGAACGAGTCAGCCATTAGGGATCCTCCCGAAGTTTCCTATTACTTTGGGGGGCAAGACTGTCTATATAGACATCTCAGTTACCCAAGGTTCTCTAGACTTCAGTCTTCTCCTTGGTCGCGATTATGTGTATGCCATGGGAGCCCTTGTTTCTTCACTTTTCCGTGTGGTTTGTTTTCCACACGACGGAAGAATCGTGACGTTCGATCAATTATCGTTCGTTCGTCCACAACCCCCTCCCGCGCATTCGTCTTTCCCTCCTGGTTTTCATCCACAAGTTGCATCTGCCTCGCCGCAAATCAACTACGTGGCCACCCACCCCATGCCCGTACCCAGTGATGACACCATCGTGCATAGTGTCCTGGGGGCATTAGGTCCTGATTTCCAAGATGTTGGCCTCCCCTCCGGAGCCACTTTCTTGGGGGCCTCCACTTCCCATTCATTATGATGAAGTCTGTATGGAGCACAGTTCCTTGTCTTGTGTCAAGCTCGCTAAAAAATGAAACAAGGCGGTTCGAGGATAGTTTTGCTAATGTGTCAACCTCGTTAAAACAATGAAACATAAGCTCGTGCAATTCGAGCGCAATAACCATTTTGTCAACCTTCAACCCATTTTCAATGGCTTGAAGCTTGGGGGGCATGTACCTCGAATTGGGACACGATGCTAGGGGCATGCCCGTTCCTTTCCTATCAAGCATAGTTTGCATGTATATACGTGCCTTTAAGCTTGCATCAAAAATAAAATCCATTATCCAAAGCATAGTTTGCATACGTGATTATCATGTGTGTTTTTCAAGCTTTCATAAAAATAAAATATGTGCATACTTCACGATGGGTCGTTTGTTATGCAAGTAGATACATCAGATAACATGTGTGTCGAACAGTCGCGTAACATATAAAACACATCATCATATGTAGAAGATCCATCTAAGAATAAGCATACGTTAATCGTTTCAAGCATAGTTTGCATGTGTGTGCTTTTAAGCTTGCATTAAAAATATAAAATCCATGAGTCGAGTGTCGTGCAAATTCATACATAAGATCACAAATTGTACTGAATAAACGCATAACATTAAGAACACATCATCACATGTAACAACGACTCATCCAAAAATCGGTATGTATATATATATATATATCGTGTGGCGCACTAAGGCGCTCAAAAATAGAAGTGCATGTCCCAAAATCTCAATACATCTGAGTCATAATGTCTCAAAATAAACAGTGGAAATAAAACCTAGGTGACTAGTCAGCTGGATGGTGCTCTCTGTAGTACACAGCCGCTCGTGCCACCCGCCTCAGAAGGCGGTGCACTCTGGGTTCCACACCCACTGTGTGAATCTGATGCTCTACGGGAACCTCCTCGACCCCCTGGTAGTCCGGCACCCCCTCCAGCAACCCCTCAAGGTTGCGAGCCACAGTCTCTGATGTGTTGGCCCCTGGAGGGGCTAAGGCCAAAGCTCCGGCTCCCGGGCCCTCTCTCCGTGCCGTGGCAGCCAGGCCAATCGGTCTAGTAGGCCCCACATCTGTATGACAAGACATTTATTAGGACATGTACATGAAAATTAAAAAACAATACAAAACTCAAAAAGACAAAAAGTGTCATACCTGCATCGTCCCACTGTTCACCCGGAGGCAGTACCAAATCAGGATCATTGCGGAAATCCATCCCCGCATATGGCCAATCCTGCACGAAGATCTCCTGCTGATCCAGCCAGTCTCTGAAAAATGCCCCCCAGCTATGTGGCCGGCCGCCACCCCCACGTGGCATAATACGAGCCCATCGTGAGGCCCTCGTCTCTCGAGGATCTCTGGGGGCATCCACAGCCATAGACTGCAGCCGCATGGCTGGTACTCGCTCCAGAATGAGCGGGACCAGGATCGATCCGTAGCCGAACTGCTTCGTCTCCCCGCGACGGCAGTTGCTCAATTGCCTCTTCATGTTGTTGCACACTGCCGTGCACCAATCAAACACGGTAGGCTCGAGGCACTCGAGAGCTAGTAGGAGATGGGTCTTAGACGCCTCATGGTTCGCCATGCTACCCGCCGCCCGGGTCACCATGAACAAGATGGTGCGCAGCACTATGTCTCTCACTGTGGGGATCGAGCACTTCCCACTCCGCGTCTTCACCGCCCCCGGGCAAACCTGGGCCATCAAGTCATCCAGAGTACCGCCGCTAGGGCGCTGCCCCTCCAGGATGGGCCTCGCACCTCGGCGCGACAATCCAGTCAAGAAAAAGATGTCCATGTGGTCAAACTCAATGTCGTGACCACGGATGGTGAATTTTTGGTCCACCGGGTTCCATGCCCTGATCAACAGCTCCAGAAGATCATGCTGGGCCCTCAAACGCGGCGTAAGGAAGAATTTCATGAATCCGCAAGCCCGCATGGCGTTGCAGCAATTCACGTCTCCCCAAGCAGCCACATCCTCTACATCGTGAACTCTCTCTTGCCATTGAAAGGCCATGATGTCCTGCATGAACCATAAAAACCAATTAGAAATGCTTCCATAGGAAAATTTACGTTCATTTATCAAAAAACAAATTTTTTCCGCGCCATCGCGGCTGTTTTAGAAACAGCCGCGATGACAATGGCGGCCCTTTGTAAAAAATGCGAGGTCAGCGCGGAAGAACACGCCTTTTCCGCGCTGACCCGAAGTTGGCTACGTTGGTTATTTTTCGGTCAGCGCGACCCCGTGGGCAATTTCCGCGCTGACCGAGGGCGCACCCATGCAAATAAAAAATGCCCAATTGGGCCAATTCGACCGTTAAAAACCTACTTAAATGAACCAGAATGCAGGGCGAGGGAACGAGAACCTACCTGGAGGAAGCAGATCTGAAAATGGTCTCCGTACGGGCTGGAAATCGCTCCGTCAACTTTTTGGCTTCTCCACGTTCTTCACGCTCCAAATAGTAAAATGGTAAAAATGACTTATTACCCCCCCCTATTTATAGTAAAAACTCCTAAATTACCATATTTTTTGGGTTTTTACCATTTTTAGCCATAAGACTAGCCCTGGTTTTGTTTTCAAGCATGTTTTAATGTGTTTTTACGTATATCGAATGGATTTATGCGGGTAGTGCCCTTGTGCAGGTACAGGTATCGCAGCTTGGTCATGCCGGTCCACAATTCATGTGATCCCCAAAGTGTCGTCTCTAAGCTCTTTTCCGACGTTAAACAAGAGAAGATAGCCGAGCTTCCTTTCAGCTCGCTAAAAGGAATGAAAGGCGGTCGTTTTTAAGCTCTTTTTCCGACCGTTAAACCAAAAAGATCGCCGGGTGTTTGTCGTTTCGCGCTCGATATTGGCTCTAAAACGACGTGTTTTCGACCGCTTTTTTACTTTTTCAGGTCGGAGACACTATTCATGAAAAGTACTCCTCGGTTGTAATGACCGGGCGGTTCTTTCGAGCATAGTTTTATACTTTTTCGGGCTCGAGAGACACAACTGTACGAAAAAGGACCCCCCTGGAGTCTCCTTTTCCGCGTTCTTTTCAGACTCTCGAAACAAGAAAAGAAGCCGAGTTCCTCCTATGTCAAGCTCGTTAAACACTCAATGACATCGGATATTGTCAACATGACACACATCAAGCATATGCTATCCCCGTCAAGCTTGTCATCCAAAAATAATCGGGGTACCTGCCTGCAAAGGTGGGGAAAATGGAACTATGATTACAGTCGTCTCGGCAGTACGTCACTCTTGAACATGGCACTCCGCTGTTTCGTGTCTGGGTGGGATCATCTCATCTCGTTTTCACTAGCCTCCATGGGTTTGGGATATCCTATTTGACCTCTCATCTGTTCATTCCCGTCGCCATCTTATCCGCTGCTCATTTGATGTCAAGTACTGCCAAATCCGTTACAGTGCCGTTATATGTTCAGGAGAAGTTGTCCTCTGCCACAATGCAACCTCGTTCACTATCTCATCACAAACTATTATACCTTTGTCTCGTGTCGATGATGTGGGAATCATCATGGCCCACCTTCGATCAAGGTCACTTCTCGTCGACTTCAACTCATTATCCGAGAAAGTGACTTAGAGACTCCTTCCAGGTGCCTTGGAGCCTGCATGCCTCAATGGCAGGTTCTTCGTGTTCGACGCAAGGTTTACATCATTGACCTACGATCGAATGATTCCGTGGGTGTTCGACACCAACTCATTGATTCACACGCCACGGATTGTACCTATAGTACCTTGAGGGCCATTGTCATTATTGGTGGTACCTCTCGCGTCTGTTAACGGTTTTCATCATTGACCGGTAATCAGACGATGTTCATGCATGTTCGACTTCAACCCATGTATTCACATGCTTGGACTTGTACTCTGTTCGGGTCGAGATGGAGCGCAAGACCCTGGATCCTTGCTCACTGTGGTCCAGGTTGCGATTTTGTGGATAATCATTACATGACTCATTGATGGATGGCTGCGCCCATACCTGAGTCTTCATGGATGGCTGCGACCATACCTTGTCATTATTATGGTCTCTTTAGCTGGGTGGCTGCGTCCATACCATAGACCAGTCTCGCATGTCTTTTGGATGGCTGCGCCCATGCCTAGACTGCATGTATTTGATTGTCAGAGATTTTCGGTACTTCCTGGTGGTGTTCCAGTTCGGCGTGTGTTGTAAAGCATTTCACCCCTCCCACTCTCTCGGTCTTCATGCTTTAGGGGGCATCTGTTACGCAGTAATTTATCACTGCCTTCCTGTCAGTCACCCTGCTGTGTCCAGAAGTCACAATCACTAAGTGTTTGATCCCTGAACTGGCTTAAAAACCCATTTTTCCAAAGTTTTGTGCATCAGCGCGTCTGTTCCTAAAATAACCGCGATGACAAGCGCCTCCCAGTGTATTCCGTGCGCTGCCATCGCGGAAGAACATCACCTTTCCGCGATGATGCATAGCGCGGCTTTCCCGTGTTCTTCCGCGCTGACATGACTTGTTCAGTTATTGATATGTGCTGACAGCGCGGCAGTCTCCGCATAATCCGCGCTGATCCAGTTTAGGCGAATTCGTTCAAACAACCAGCCTTCCAGATCTCTCCAGGCTTGGTTGTTAGCTTTGTGAATGTCGACTCCCTTCTATGGCATGTCTGTTCGACCCTTTGCAACTACTTCCCTTGAAGATAAGCTCATCCTTCCACCCTTTTAGGAGACTCCTTCTCCTATATAAACTTCCACCATTACCATGAGCAGCTAGTTAGAACTAGTTGGAACTAGTTAGACTTGGCTTGGATTGTACAGAGCTTATAGTGCTCAGATTGCTGCTATAGGTTTGGTGTGTTAGGTGTGGAAGTGATTGATTGCTTGGGGAAGTTTGTTTGTGACATTTGAGAGAGAGAGAGAGAGTTGTTTGTCTTGGGAGAACCATCCTCAAAGGTGAATGCTTGAGATACGTGCTGACTGATCCCTCCTGAGAAGTTTATCGACGTCAGAACATTTGGTTGTACTCTTCTCTATTCTGATTAATAATAGATGACTGCTATTATTGTTCCATTCTCGTTTGTTTATGCAATGGATAAATGTGAATTATGTCTTTTCTGACTGACATATAGTTACTTTTACTAGATTTCACGCTTGCGTTTGCTTTCTCTTCGTGTGTGCAGGTGTTCGTTCGCGGGGATCGCGGAGGACTGTGACCAGCTGAAGCGGAGGAGCGAAGGAAACATATCTTCGTCAAACGACAGCGCAGGAATCCAAGTAGGTGCTCTTAACTTCTTGTTTAATTGTAACTAGGAACATGCGTGGCAGCATTGTGTGATTGTTGCTAGACCCCTATTGGGCTAGTAGGGATCGCCTCTATCCGTAGAGGGGATTTACCTCTCCAACAGAAGGCATTATCCATAACGATCTTTGTGATCATACCTTTATCACCTCTTTCTCAACTGGAGTGAATAATAAATTAGCAATCAATTTTGGTCATTATTTTATAAGAAAGTTGCACAATCAAATTGGTTGAATTTTGGTAAAGGAAGATGGATTGACTTCCTTAGGAATGATGGTAAGAAAGGTTGAATTAATTCCTCCTCCCATTCTAGCTTATTTGTGAACATATTGCAACAGTAAGATAAGATCAAACTTAACAATTTTCCAGAATTTCTTGTAAAAATGGATTGTAAATCCATTTGCTCCATGCACTTTATATGGGGCAAGATTCTAAATTGCATTCAATATCTCTTCTTTTGCGATTTCCTAAGTTATACTTTCACTCTCATATTGAATCAATGGGTATGGGATATATTCTAGCATGATTATTGTCTCATTTGGATCAACTACATCTTTCGCTATATACAAACGCTCAAAATGAGAGTGCATCACTCCTTTGATGTCTTCAAATGAGCTAAAAACCAGGCCATCTATTGTGGTGATCTCCTTAACATTATTTTTTCATGTCCTGACTTTTGCTTGTTTGTAATGAAACAAGGTATTTATATCCCTTGTTTTCAACAAATGACTTACATATTTTAAGCGTTGATTCTCTTCCTCTATTGTAAGTACCTTTTAATAATTTTGAAAAGTGTCATTTTCCTCAACAATTAATTCCTTAGTGATTTGTTCCACTTCAAGTCTATCTTGAGTCGAATATAGTTTCTCTTTGTGAGCCTTTGATTCCCATTTTGGTGATGAAAAGGAGAACTTGGCCCATTCCTTGAATGCAAATTTGGTTGCTCTAAGCTTCTATTCCCAAATGAAAATGAGGGATTCAACCACCCAACTCCCCATGTCTTAGAAAATGCATGAAAGGTAGATTTGTCCTATAACCACTGTGATTGATATCTAAGAGGAATAGGACTATAGTTAGGGATCTCTATTAATAACAAAGAGATAGGCTTTTTGTCAAAGGAAATCCATGAGAGAACCTTGGAGGATATTAAAAAGTTCCTTTCTAAAAAATACTTTGGATAAGAATCAATCCAATCATGCCACTACGTGACCTAGTCTCTCTTTTACGTCCAAGTATACTTTCTCCTTTTGGATTCACATCTACAAGATCCGACAAGGAGATCAAATCTTCCATCCTCTCCTAAAGAGAATCCTTAACAATGCTTCCATCCCCCTTTTTTCATATTAGGAATAATGTTGAATCTCTAGCCGCAATATCGTTTTTCCAACAGTTTGAACCTTTTTAAAGCTAAAAGCATGTCCCAAAATTTCACTTTTTCATTAAATGTTGAAGGTATATAAACATTCACAATGTTGAGAACTTCCCCAGGGTGAAGATCAGTTAGACTTAATAGAAACCAATGTTAAGTGTGATAATGTAATCTCAATGAGTCCCATTGTTCCTTGCCCCTTTGCAAAACAATTTTTTTTTTTTTTCACCTTGGAAAAATCGTAATTTTATTCATAAGAAAAAATTACTTGTAGATACAAAATAGCGTATGCAAAATGAGTTGATTCTGTTCACACAAAATACATGAGAGAAACTAGAAATTACAACAACCTATTCTTTTCTACTTTTCTCCAACCTCCAGCGTTGAGAGTGGAAGTTACAATGGACATTTGATTTTCATATGTGTGTGTAGGATATTATTTTTCAGAATCAGATCCCTCTGATCCATGAGTTCGTTTGCTGCTATGTACTTCCATTCCTGTATTTTGGGACTCCTGATGCGATAAGGGGTTGTTGGGCCTCAAAATGCAGGCAGTGGTAGGGTTTGTCTCCTCCTTTTGTGTGCTGTTCTGGTCTTTCTGTAAATCCTTTTCTGCATTATTTTATCTTGCTTCTGCTTGTCCTGCATCTTCTCCCAAAATGTTCGTGCATTGACAGCCTTTTGGGATCTTTTTTAGCTTGTGGGAAGGCACTGTGAAGGTGCCCTGTCTGCAAACATCCACGACACCGAAAAGCTGTATTTTCGTAATCCAGAGGTTGTGTCCAATGTGTATCATTGAAGATCAATGTAATACTGTCGGGTAGTTCTTGACTAAGGTTTACTTTGACGCATATCCTAACAAAAGTGAATATGCCCCTTGTGAATATGTCCACATCAATCTTTAGGAACTTCCCCAGGGAGTTCCCTATACCTTCTAACACTTGATGATGCCATAAATGTAATGGGAGGTTGTGTAATCTAACCCAGACTGGCATTTTTGATACCACCATTGTGTTGGCGTCAAATTTTGGGAACCAAGGGGTCATGAAGAGCCCCGCGTTGCCCCAGAACCATGGTCCTTTATTAAGTATATATTCATTTTCTTGTACTGTGGTGAATCTAACAATAAAAAACCCTTTGGAACATAAAAGGATTTCACAGGTTGGTGACCAAGCAACAAAAATCCATTGGTGCAAAAGATCAGATTTGGGCCAAAGCCCATTAAATCTACATATGACTGCTTTGGTAAGAAAATCAGAATACAAACCATTTACCTCAGGTATTGAGACTATGAATGCGGGATTCTAAGATTTTTGCTCCACTATGTAGGGCCCTGGTAGTTCAGGGGATAATGTTGGTTTGGTTTGGGATTTTTCCTTTCCTTTGACTGCGTCCTTAAACATGCCTGTGCCCTTTGAACTGGTACCAGAGCATCCACCTCGCAGCCGCAAATTGACTATGATATTTGAGTCTATGTCAATACCATAATCCTGTAGTGTGTGGTTATCTTGTAGACTGTGTCCTGAATAAATTAGGTTTTGCATGCTTGCTGGTATGCCTAAGTGTGTCTGGATTTCGCGTCTTAAGTCTTGGATCCGTCTCCCTCTTGTGATTCTCCTGCAGATACTCTTTCCTTCTGGCGATTTTATGAAGATTTGGATCAGATCCAGATCAGGTTTGACTGGATCTGCCTGGTGTACGGCTCGATCTGGCACTTTCTCTGTAAGCCCGAGAGCACCACAAAGCTTCGAGATCTGCCTGCATCGTGATACTGCAGGAACAGGCTTGCAGAGATCATCATCAGTTGGAAACTCAGCGGCAATGTCGAAAGTAGCTACTAGTTGGAAGAAAGCCTGTGCCTCCAAGGGCTTGGTGGCATTGGCGGGATCCACATCTACATCGATCCACAACTTCCCCTCATTGGCGATAACCCTCACCTGCTCCTTTGTACTTGATCTGAAAATCACTCTTGAGTGACCGCAGTTAATTAATTATTGAATGAAGGTATTACAGACTCATGCGCTGGTGGGTGTCTATGTTATTTTAGGGAATGGATCGATCAGATTGCAAAATACACAGACACTGGAAATAGAAAATAGTAGAGAAACACAGTAAGCGAAAACAAGAACATAACAAATTAATAAGGAGTTCACCCTATCCTCCAGGGCTACGGCTCCGGTCTAGCTTTCAATGGTGGCCTTCTTTTATTGTGTCTTTAAAGCAAAGAATTACAGTGAGGAGCTCAATCTGAGTCTCTTGAAACAGAATTGCTTGGCAGGGTGATTTCTTGGATTCCCCAAGCCAGTAGAGTGCACAAACTCTTTGCCTTACCAGCTTTTGACCTCTATGGTCTTTAATGGGAGAAGCCCAATGTGGTGCTCAGTTCCCCTCAGGGATGGCTCGATGCTGCCTTATGCTGCAGGTCAGCTCGACTCTCTGTCTTTATGTTTTCTGCTCTTTGTTTCACTGTCTCTTCGTTCTCTGTCTTCTTCCTTTTTCTTTCTCTGGTTCTCCTTGTCCGTGTGTTCTCTATTCTCTATTCATGGCTTTAGAGCTAATCGCTCTCATGACTGCTTGATTCCCCGTCCGCTTCCGTCGATTCGCCTGCTACTGTTCACTTGGAATTCCCTGTCTCTGGGTCATCGCCAACGGCTCACAAGGTATGGTCACTTGTCCTCTTGTGAACTGCGCCAGCTCTTCCTCGTTGGTTTGGTTCTTCGGTTACATCAGGAAATGACTTGTCCGCCACCTCAGCGGTCAAATCGGACCTCAAATCCTTATACATCGCAACTCAATCCCCTGTTAAATCTGGTTTCTCCATCGGGCATAATCTCAGCCATTAGATCTCGAGCCCCCAGATCCGACGCCATTCGCTCATTTCGCGTGGTTGACTTGCTCGACCGTTAGCGCGCGATGAGCGGTGGTTTTCTCTCTCCTCCGCTTGCCACATGTCGGGGGCTGTATGGAATCGCTCATTTTTCTCCAATTCCGCTTACCGCCCAAGGGTGCCCTCGATAAATACCGCCGGTTTTTGGAGCGCAGGTCCCGCCTTCAGCCTTTAGCATTTTCCCCACGGTTTTCTCGGCTTCCATGCGACCGAGCGCTTCAGGGCTTTCCTTCTCGAGGGGTTTTTCCCAGCGATGCACGATTAGTGCTAAGCGCTAATCGCGTATCAGAAACTGCCTCCTTTTCCCGATCCAGGTTTCCCAGGTGCTACTTTGGCCTCCTGCGCAGTCTCCATGGGCCTTGGTCAGCGCGTGTTGACCGAGGTCCTTGTCGTTCCTTATTGGCTGCCAACTGCCACTGTTCAGATGTCTTCCTGATCGCTTTGTGCTCCTGAATTTGAAGTTTTGTCCTGATTTGATACAGTCATGGTGCTTTGATCATTCTTCATGGATCCAATTCAGATTAGTACTCGGAGACACGATGGGTCACTCGGCGATCATTGTAGGATCAGCCAGGAAAGGAAGAGACGATTCCAACAACAAGGAACATACCCGTCTCTGGTCTTCGAGACCCGAGTTCTTTTTCTCCACTTTCCTGGTACCCAGGTCATATAAATCCTTAAGAGCTTGTAGATCCAGCAAAGCGGGATCAAGGGCACTCCCCAGGGCTGACGGTAGCTCGGCCCTGAGTGCCGAAGCGTCTTTGCTACGATCCACAGTGAATCTCCAGATACCCTTGACGTCCATTTTCTTGCAGGGGAACTTGTGTGCTAGGGTTTCTCGTAGAGCCGCCTTTCCCAAAGAACTAGACTCAGCTAATGTTTATGTTATGTTCCCATTTTTGCAAAACAATTTTTCGAGTGTAGTTTGCATTCCCTATTTTTTTCTTTATTTTCTATCTCCTCTCTTTTTTCTTTACTTGGCTTCCATCCTACCTTTATGTGGGATTTTTTTCTACTATTTTTCTCTTCTTTATCTTCTTATCATTTAGATGAGCTTTCTACCTTTATAACTGATCCAAAAGTGTATAAGGACCTTGATGGCGAGTTCTTTAGCTCTTCCTAATGATCAAATACACCTCTTTATGCTCTCGGCGAAGTGAACATTTCCATATTTGCTTCCAACACAAGTATTTCAAATGAGAACACAACATTAAAATTATAGAGAATTAATTTATCTGTTTGGGGATTTGTTCTCCTTTTGATAATACTTCATACCTATCCTTGTCTTGGCTAATTGATCCCCTTTCTCTCCATTTTAGAAGGATTCTAATGTTTTATGCAAATGTAAAGATGGTTTAGTTGAATGAGATTGACTCAAAGTTTGACTTTAACAGTTTGAAGGATTCACTAAAGAAACCCATTGTATGGATTGCGAGGAGGAGGTGATTTGCTTATTATAGTTTTTCATCATCTACTACCATTGTTCATCCTTTTCCTATGCTCATTGCTATAATTGAGCATTCTTGGTACAATCTTTCAAAAATGGCCATATTCATAGCATAGTTTACATTTGAACAAAAGTTGCTCATAATCTACTAGCTGAATGTGTTTCTAGTTGTGTAGAATTAATTGTATTTCTTTAGGAAATCCCTTTTCTAGATCTATTTCAACACAAATACGTACACAGAAAAACATTCCATCCATAGGTTTGGATTCGTCTATATATTTTTCTAGTGTATTTCCTATGCAACACATGGCATCTTTATTCAAGTAGTGCAATGGAAGATGTAGAAGATATACCCATATTGGAGCTGCAGATTGCTCATCATTTTCTAGGTTAAAATTTGGAGTCCACCTGTTCAAATACATCCATCTTGTGCCAACAAAATATGGCCCAATTCAAAAGATTAGATTCTTGTCCTCTTTGGCCTAGAAAATTAAGGCATAAAACCCTCGTCCACAGAAATAATGGGTTGATTTCCCCTTTATTAATACTTATGAATTCTTTTGGATCTAGACTGCCATTGGACTTGGAGTGGCCCATATGCAACAGGAAGGGAAGGAAAAATGTAAGGGAATGGACAATGGAGGGAGCTACGTGGGCCATATGATGGAGTAATAGGAAAGCTCAAAAAGTTGCATGCCTAAAGTTCAGTTATCCCTTACATTCTAACTAATTTTTACCTATTAAGTAACACACATAGGTGTACTCGATTTATTCCCTTCAAAGAGCCCTTACTGATTTGCTAAGAGAAGAAACTAAAGAATGGAAGGCATTGATCTTAGAGATTGGAGGAGGAGGGGAGATGGCCCCTCTAACAATTGACTCCACAGCCGTAGCCTAAATGTCCAAGGCACCATGATTTGAAGGTTGCAGAGATACGGTGTATGCTCAGCATTTTACTTGGAAGAATATTAAATAAATATTTTATCATTTCTAATATGGTCTTGGTTCGTTAATAAAGTGAGGGAATTTTAAACCTCTACCAATGTTTAAACTACTAAAAACATGATAATTCATCATTCACAAGCCTTCTTGATTGCACAAGTTTGTTGTTTCATGAAATTGTGGCCATGTGTAACTCGTGAACAAATTTGGTAAAATATGTACTCCACTTTCAACTTTTTCAATTGAAAGGATATTGTTAGAGCATTATATCCTAACTACATTGCATTGTAATACTCCTAAAATGTAAGGGAACACATTCCCCACATTGTTATAATATGAAGCATTTTGTTAAAAGAAAAAACTTCATTATGACTTTGGGGTCACGGTTCAACATTGAAGATGAAGACATTTCAAGCAATCCACTAAGGTTAAGTTCTCTTATAGATACAAAGGAGAAATTAGGATACGAGCAAGTCTTATGTACCCTTAACAATAATATATCTTAATCGAACAACTTAACAAAAAAATGCTTATATTTAATAGCTTGCACCTTAATGACCATTTCACTTGTACAAATACATAGAGCATAATAATGGGCCACTAAATTGACCTCACCAAAATTTAATAACTCAATTTCTTACTAAAATCACACACAAATCCATTGAATAATCAATCCGAATTACTCAAAAGAATTTAAGATTAATGATTTTTTTTTGAACTCAAACTAATTTACACACCCAAAATTTACAACTCTGTCTAACAACACAATATTCCTTAAATTTTCATAAAAAATTCTCCAAAATTAATTTGTATATAAACAATAAAATGAAAATCCAACTAATAAATATAACTAAACTTTACAATTCCATGAAATAAAAACATATTTTTTTTTAATAAAAAAATTCATTATGACCTTTCATTTAAAAAAACTTAACATATAGAAAAGCAGTTGTCTATAATGCGACTTTTTGAAAGCCTTTCCGGCGGGTTTTTCCGGTCGAAATTCGGCAGGAATTTATTGGAATCGCAAGTTTGATAGCTAGTTTCTGCACAATGAAAGTGTCCCGGGGTTTTTCAGGGTGCTGAATCCAAATATGCAGTTAAAAAACCATTTTAACTGCAACAAATCAAGATTTAACCTCAATTTCTTCTGCTTCCAAAAAGCCGCACAACTCCTATAGAAAATCCATAAATGAATAAGAGATAAAATATAGAAAGTACATAAAATACAGAAATTCAATAATAATGAATTGACACTATAATTTTTGATAGGAAAATAATATAATTTTATAGGATTAAAAAAACATTTATTATAAAATTTTAACTTCATAATATATCTTAAAATGATAAATTTTGAAAAACCAGTTAACCCGGCCAGAAAAAATGAACATTAACTAACTTCGTTGTCATTGCCATTTCAAATAATAAAGAGGTAGTTGTTCGGTGAAGTTGGTATGGACATACTAGTGAATTCAATGGTGTTGATGGCCTACTCCATAAATTTAATTGAGGCCCCAAATTTTTGTAAAACGTAGTGAAGTCCACTCGGCTGTAACTACTCACGCTACTTTTCTTTCTCCTTGACCTCTCCGCCATGGGGGATGCTCAATCCATGTGGCACTCACACAAACCAAAACTCTGCTCTCAACAACCTCACCACTCGCCATAATAAACCAAAGTATGACAGATTGAGCAATAGATCAAAAATTCATAGGATATAGAGACTGAGAAGCCGAGCCCAGTCACTAGCCCGGGAGGATTTGGGATTCAGAGAAGGCAATGGCGTCCTTAGCTGTGATGTCTTATGGTGCCAACGGTACCAATCTCTCTTTCAGTAAATCCGACTCTGTCATGGGCACCAGAATCAGCAAAAGCAACCTCCTCCAATGGAGCCCAACGAGGTCGAGGGTTAGCAATGGAAAGAGATTTGGTCTCTGTGTCGAGGCCAAGATACGGGAAATCTTCATGCCCGCACTGAGCTCCACCATGACAGAAGGCAAAATCGTGTCGTGGATAAAATCAGAGGGCGAAACGCTCTCCAAGGGGGAGAGCGTGGTCGTTGTCGAGTCTGACAAGGCTGACATGGATGTCGAGACCTTCTACGACGGGATCCTCGCTGCTATCGTCGTCGGGGAAGGCGAGGTTGCCCCTGTCGGAGCTCCCATTGGCCTCCTCGCCGAGAATGAGGAGGAAGTCGCTGAGGCCAAAGCCAAGGCCAACAACGCCTCTGCTCCTTCTTCTTCAGGAGCTCCGCCACCGCCTCCAGAGACCACCCCTGCCCCTTCCCCTGCCTCTGCCTCTGCTCCTGCTCCCACTCCCGCCCCTGCACCTGCACCTCCATCCGACCCCCAGGGCCCCAGAAGAATCATCGTGACCCCTTATGCCAAGAAGCTCGCAAAGCAATACAAGATCGATCTGGCAAACGTGACAGGCACCGGGCCCAATAGTCGCATTACCCCTGCTGACATTGAGGCTGCAGCAGGCGTGACTCCTTCCCCCCCTTCTCCTCCTGTATCTGCTCCTCCTCCTCCTCCTAGTGCTCCTAGTACTAGGACTAGTAGTACTAGTGCTACTAGCTCTGCAGTTGTGTCAGGAACCACTGTGCCCTTCACTACAATGCAGTCTGCAGTAGCTCGCAACATGGTGGAAAGTCTTGCAGTGCCCACATTCCGAGTTGGGTATTCAATCACCACTGATGCTCTGGATGCTCTCTACAAAAAGGTTCGATTTCCTCGAATATTCAATTCAAGTATTCATCCACTTACCTTTTTTTTAATTAATTTTTTAATTATTATTTTATTTTATATATAAATGTTAAAACAAACCCATCCAAACCAGTGTGCAATATCCATCGTAGAGCTTTTTATTGCAAACTATATGTAGTAAGTCGTAGCTGTGATATGCATCCTAGAGCTTTGCAAGCATATGTAATAAGTTCTCCATGTAAATCCAGATGTTATATGCATTCATTAAGGTTAGGGAGGATTACTTAGTTCAAGGATCCATGTAAATGGGTTTGTGCTAGTGTTCATATTCAATACATGCAGTGCAGGTTTACACACACAATCAAAGAGCACACAGTCAAAGAGCAGTGAGGATTGATCACCTTGTTCTAAGATGCATCTAGATGGGTTTGTGCTAGTGCAATATCTAGATGCAATACACCTTTACACACAATCGAGAGAGCAGGGAGGGGCGATCACCTTGTTTGACCATGCATATAAATGGGTCTCAGCTACTGTTCATATTCAATCCACACAGCACACTGTTTAGGTGCAAGCAACACCGGATACAGAAAAAGAGTTGGATTAGAATTCCATAGATTGTCTAGATTCAATGTACCTTCACACACACATACATGGAAAGTTACATGGATCATCCCTACCCCCACCAGAGCTATAGAATGTGCCTCGCTTTGCTCGGTGCAAACGTGAACTTGAAATATCAGATTACTACTGTCTTATTCAATGTACCCACTGTACCATCTAGATTCAGTGAACACAGGGGTGCACACACACACATGAAGAGTTGATGGATTACTCCTGTCCCCTTCCAGGCTGTAGACTGCATCTCAGTTCTCTTGGTGCAGATATCAGACCCATGTTTAGATGGGTCTATGCTAATGCCCATATTCAACGCACCCGATACACCATGTAGTCTCAGTGTACCATTGCACATGGGTGCACACATTTACATGACGATCTGATGGATAATCACTGCCCCTACCTGGTCTGCAGAATGTGCCTTGCTTATTTTGGTCCAATAAGGAGGGCATACTGGCTTTTACAACAGCACATCATTTCAAACTTAGTAAAACGCTTGACTGTGCACGACTTTAAAATTTGTTTTCTCGTTTCAGAGTGCCTGATTGTCCCATGTTTTGAGTGACGCAGATTAAGTCCAAAGGAGTTACTATGACTGCGCTATTGGCAAAGGCCACTGCATTGGCACTGGCACAGCATCCTGTTGTAAATGCAAGCTGCAAGGATGGCAAGAGTTTTACATATAGTAGTAGCATAAATATTGCAGTTGCAGTTGCAATGGATGGAGGACTGATCACTCCTGTTCTTCAAGATGCAGATAAGGTTTGTGATGCATCTTTCCTCAGTCTTTCTTTGGTAACTCACCATGCACTTCCTCATGGGTAGCCTGCTGTATGTAGACAAGAAGCTGTTAATTTGTAACTCTTTATGCTACAACAGATGGACCTATATTTGCTTTCTCAAAGGTGGAAGGAACTCGTTGACAAAGCTCGTGCGAAACAACTTCAGCCTCAGGAGTACAATTCAGGTTTTGGTCCAAAATTTAATGAAATGTTTTTGGAGGGCAAATTTAGCTGTGCATTTGCCGATACACAAATCTATTTTAAAACCAGTGGTATCTGCGTGTGTTGTTTTGTTATTAACCTTATACCTGTCCTTGATATTTCATAGGAACATTTACTCTATCCAATCTTGGGATGTTTGGGGTAGACAGATTTGATGCAATTCTTCCACCGGGACAGGTGAGCATTTGTTTTTATTCTGTCTATACGGAGAATCTTGAGAGGAAAGTTTTTGATGGGCAGTATCGTTTATCTATTACTAAAACTTTGTTATATGAGTTCTGCATGGCTTGCAGGGTGCAATTATGGCAGTTGGAGCATCAAAACCTACAGTTACAGCAACCGGAGATGGCTTCCTTGGTGTAAAGAGTAAAATGCAGGTACGATAGTACTTAATTATTCAATGAATTTTAAGTCTCCTACTTGTAAGCCTCTACACCAGGCATCGACCAATGCATCTGAATCAGGAATGCATGAATGCAAGTTGCAACTCATGTATATCATACATGACCGAAATGTATATAGCCTATGTGCATGCATGTATTCCCATCACGGGAACCTTTGTGCATTCTTAATAACCAATCAACTTGCAAAAGTGGCTAGAAAGAAACATGCATGGGGCACAAACACATATAAATCTGAAAGTCCTTAGGATTACAAAATATGTTTTCAAGGTCTTATACAGTTTGTTGAATCTTGCCATTATGGCAATCTGAAAATCTTAAGCTTTCATTGTTGAATCCTCCTCCATTCAAGTTTCCCAGAATGCTTGCAACACTTACCTTCTCACCATTGTCTGAAAATCTACATTTTTTTTAATGCAAACTATAGTCTATTTTGTTCCAAGTTCGAACAGTGTCATCATTTCAATTTTGTGATAAACAGGGCCTTTGTGTATTGTGTACTTCTAAGCTTATTCCCCAACAATGTGTGAGTGCACCATAATGGCCATATCTTATCATATGAGTTTGGCTATTTACAATTCCATCTGCAGTTAATTACTACATATTTGTTGGGCTTGTATTTTCCTAACTAAGGGCAATTTGCTTGACAAATTAACTCTCTGACATACTTATTTGCCTATACGTTCTCTATCCAGTGTTCATATGAAATCTCTCTCACACACACACACATATAATGATGATGATATACTTATATGCATTGATTGGTTACAAGTTGAAGGGATATGCCCTTGTCCTTTCATTAACCTATTTATTTATTATGTATTATTCATTATTATTATTTTTATTTAAGTTTATTCACCTACTTTTCAAATCTTCAAATAATGAAACCCTAACCCTAGTCTTTAAGATGCTCCAAGATGTTGAAGAATGTAACCAGTGTTGGTCTTCTTAATTATACTTGAGTTATGATATAATGCATTTATAAAAAAGAAGAAAAATAAAATTTTATTATAAAAGTAATTGACTTATTAAAGCATGGATTGCATGCTTGGTTCGATGGTCGATAGGTCAAAGCACCCATTGAGTGCTCTAGGATTCTTTTGTGGAAGTCAAAGTCAAAGTTTTATGTAAGAAACCCTTCTGAGGGCTCATTGTGTCAAAAAAGAAAATTGTTTTATTGTTAAAATTAAGTGCTTTTCCTCCATCAAGTCGGCCTCATGATCAGACTCGTCCACTTTGCAAAGACCATATATATAGAGCATTCGACCTTGTGAAGTGATACTGAATTTTTCATCATCTTTTGATCCACAATTTCAACAGAAAGAGGAGTGCTATATAGAAGGAAGTTTCTTATGATTACAGGATCGAAGTTTCTTATGGTCATAGGATCAAAGTCTCTTATGATTACAGGACCGAAGTTCTCTATGAGTACATCATCAAAGCTTGTCAAAAGAAGTGCAAGACTGAAGTTATTTATGGTTGCAGGTACCAAAGTTACAGGAGAATAAAGAGGGCCAAGTATCCTAAAGAATTATTTGATGTAGATTTATGTAGAATTGAATTAGCAAATGGTTTACTTCTTGAAGGGCTGACTTGATGGATGGAGGATGTTCTTAGTCTAAGTCAAAAACATCTTGGTCATCTCATCTTGATTTTACCAGTGGAAGAGTTGGACTGGGTTTTTGTTAAAATTGGCAACTAGGGCCAAATTCCACTATTGGACAACTCATTTGGTGGAGATGATTATTGCATTGAATTCTTCTTTTCGAGAGGACCAAAATCCACCTAAAGATCATCAAATTTGGACAAGCAGAAATGTGTTTTTGAATTTATGCCCACACATGTGCAAATTGTTAAGGTCGGCCACATCATCATGTAGGCTCAAGAAGCCCAATGGACGTGTCACTTCACCCTCAACGACTTGTATAAATATAAGTGACCTCTCATCTCATTTGGCATCATTATCACTCACTCATTCTCTCATTGGTTCGTACAACTATTGAGCATACATTTTTCTCTCACACATGTGGCAAGGAGGATGAATTTTAGACAAAACTACAAGGCCAAAAATTTCAGATTTTCATGTAGTTTGACCAATGTTGACTAGCATTGACTTTGAATTTCCGTGCAAATTTTGACTTTGATCTTTTGGGAGGATCTCTGTCTCATTAGACCACATTTATTGGCACCAAAAACTGAGGTTTTTGTTGACTTTGATTGTGTTGACTTCAGACCTGCAACTAGGGTTTTTGCAGTAAATTTGACTTTGACTTTGACCAAGTTTAAGGAGGAATTTTGGGACTATTTTCAAGGCATCTTGACCAGTTGATTAGGCCACATTTGACCAAGGTTGACCAAGCTCTTTTGTGGACTGTTTGCTGCTGCACCATTGACTGGTTAGGGCTGATTTGACTGTTGTTGACTGAGAACAACATTGCAGATTTTGACAGGGCTGTTTTGGACATCTATTGGCAAGTCAATTTTGACTTTTGTACTCTCTCTTTCTCTGCTGAACATTTGATATAATAATAAGAAGAATTGATCAAAGGGTTTTCCCCATCTTGGGGTTTTTCCCTGGCATCTGCCAAATCTGGTGTTCTCTTGTCTTGGCTTGTCTTCTGCATTTTTATTGTTCATGTTCTATCTACAGTTGCTGTCAATGTAATTAATGGTTAATGTGATTGCTATTGAAAACTAAATTGGAAATTGTCATTGGGCTGCTAAAAGGACATTGAAGTAATTATGCTAAGCATAGAACAAACCATTGTTAAATATAATAAACATGGTATTAGAGACCAGGTGAAGACAACCAAACAAGAGAGAGAAAAGCAATCACAAAGAGAGATCTGTTGAACAAGGACAAGCCCCAATGGTTTCTACATCTTATTTCAAGACTGAGGATAAGCTCAAAGACAAATGTGACTATCATGCATGGAAGATGACTTTGGGCTTGACTTTGGAAGAGTATGATGCAATGGACTATGTGCAGGGAAAAGTGCTAGAGCCTCCTTCAAACACAACTGCTGCTGCAAAGACAAAGTATAAGAAAGGTGAAATCAAAGCTAAGAAAATTATCATAGACTCCATTCAAAAGCATTTGACTGCCTAAATTTTTGATTTGGGAACATCTAAGGAGACGTATGATAAGCTGTGTTACCGCTCAAACTAGCAGGGGTCCTAAAAGGGGATCCTTGAAGGGTTACTACTAGGCTAAGGGCAACAATGGAGCGATAGTCCACTGTCACCTTGGCTAAGGCTCCCTACTCTTTACGGACTTTCACCGATGGGAGGAGACCTGTTATGATAAGGATCACGAAATGGATGGGCCAATGATAACACGAGGGGTGATCCTGGAAGCCTATTCACAAGAGAGGCTCAAATATGTGGCTTGCTTGTCTTGGAAGACAAGATGGAAGGCTCTCTAGGAAGGGCTTGGGGAAAATTTCTAGGGTTAGGCTTTCAGTATGTGTCATATAAAGGAGATCCCTAAGCCCTAGAATTCTTGTTGAAACTTGGGTTTCAGGTGATCTTTGAAGAATTAACCTTGATAGTGCATGGGACCACACATGACCAAGTGGACCTGAGGTTTGGTTAAGGGGATAGGATTTAGCAACCAATGATATGCTTGAACTAATTAGGGAGGGGAAAGGGATCAAGGAATGAATTTTCAATGAAAGACAATGTAAGGATCCCAATGAGGTTTCTAGCCAAAGGGAAACCAAGGGAAAGCATTGGTCTTTAGGCTAGGGCTTGTGATATCTCAAGATCCCACAGTCGGAATCTCATGAAATTTAAAGGGCTTCTTGAGGACACATCAGCACAGTTGTGGACCAAAAATCGAAGTATTGGGATGGCTAGATTGTGAAATAATTGATGCCCTAGGTGACCTAGAGGACTAGACCTAGAAAAGAGGAAAGGGGAGAAGGAAAATAAGTTTAAGGTGATCACCTTTGGGTGGACCAGTGCCTAATCCGTTGAGGAGATTGGAGTTAGGTACAATTATGACTATGGACCTTTGAATTTTCTAGGTCAAGGAGGCCTCAAAGACAACTTCGCTTGGCACTAAGGTAGCAGCAGAAGCAACTTCAAAGACTTTATACTTCAAATGGCTTGTCAAGATGAATTTCAGTAATGAAACATCCCTAGGAATATTCATTCATTATACATGGCCCATACATGAAGCATTCACTATCCAGAAACAAAATTTCCACAACTTCGCATAAGAGATGCAACAAATAAGCCCTAGTATAGCGAAATCCTAGCAACAATGTATGTGACAAAATTAGAAAGAAAGAATAGCATTAAAATGTACTTACATGTATAAGAATATATCCAACCATCCAAAAACTTGCCATCAAGAAGCTCCAAGACATATGAAAATTATCCAAACATCAAAATTCATTCCATGCTCCAAAAATTCGTCCTCCAAGAAGGATAGCGAAAAATCTCTAAAGAGATACTAGTTCCAAATCCAAGTGATGATGCTAAAATGAATCCTCATCACTTATATTTATACACTTCTAATGAGTTCGATTTAGCTACTTGGGCCTACATTAGCCCCTAAAATAAAAATAATGTGCAAAATAACTAACTTTTGGTGACAAGCCCACCAAACTAGCTCATAAACAAAAGAATAAGCCTCTCAAGAGGTTGAATGATCAACGATACATGTTGTTGGACCTTCTAAGAAGCCTGATGAAGTCCATAAGTGCCATAATGATGAATAAGACTCCCAAAAGTACTTGACAAGGGGTGGCCCCTTGTTCTTCAAAAAAATAACCATGTAGTGCTTTTAATGGGCGTGAGAGCACACAAGTAACCTCATGGGTCTCCAAGTAGGTTGAAGATGCTTGTAGACCATCTGTAAGGGCTCAGATGATGGTGTAAGTGATGCCACATCAACATACAAGTCCTGGGTCATCTGCCAAGTGCATGGTACAACTGTGGGGTCGGCTGAGCATGGTGAACCAGGTGCATCTTCCTCCTCCAATAGGTGAATCTTGAGCAATCTTTGAACATCTCTGGGGATCCATGGGTTGAGAAATCTGGGGACAGCTAGATTAGGTGATTTCTCTTTTTTGATAACTGCTTGTGATATCTTTTTACTTATCTTGATTAACTTCTTCATCAACTTGATTATTATTGTGTTCTCTTCATCAAACGACTACCAAACCAACGATAAATAACAATAAGACAAAGGACACTAGGTATAGGCGATCAACTAGGGCCAAAACCTCTCCAACTTGAGAAGAAAACCCACAAGAATTCTTCTCTTCTTATAAAACTTCAATTGACAAATTACAACACCTATGACCTTTGACCAAGACTCCTCCAAGACCAAGTCAACCTTCCTTCTTGATTTACACAACTTCTAGCAACAAACTTCGACCTTCCAGCGACTCCTTCAGAAACTTCGATCCACAACAACATTTTTTGCAACGTCGACCTTGATGCAGATTCCCAACTTCAACCTTGCAGCTTCACAACTTCAACCTAAAAGCAGCTTCACAGCTTTGACTTTGCAGCTTCACAGTTTCAACCTAGAAGCAACTTCACAGCTTCGACCTTGCAGCTTCACAACTTCAACTTTGCAGCTTCATAGTTTTAATGTAGAAGCAACTTCACAGCTTCGACTTTGCAACTTTACAGGTTCAATCTAGAAGCAACTTCACAACTTCAACCTTGCAGCTTCATAGCTTCGACTTTGTAGCTTCACAGTTTCAACCTAGAAGCAACTTCACAACTTCGACCTTGCAGCTTCACAACTTCAATGCAACTTCACAACTTCGACGCAACTTTAGTAACTGTAGAAACCCTAACGAGAGAGAGAGAGAGAGACCCAAAACTTGGATCTTGTTCTTCGTCCTTTTCTAGCTTCTATCTTGAGGAGATCGAACTTGCTTGAGAGTGTGTCCAAATGAGGTCGAGTTCCTTCTTATATATAGGCTTTTGAGGAGTACAAATTGCTTTCCTTAGGCTGACTTTTCCCTTCATGTAGGTCGACTTGACTTTTGTGCCATGACGAGGTCTTGGAGGGCCTTTTGACTCTACTTTGACTCAAATAAAGTTTCTTTACAATATGTAACACGCCCAAATGGGTCTTCAATACATGACAATGACTCGATTGACTTTATGACTAACCTAGAAGCACTCTGTGGGTGCTTGACCTAAAAATAAATTTCCCTTGAGCATGAAACCCATGCTTCAAGAATAAATATAAGAAAAATATTTTTCTCTTTTCATTAAATACATAAAATCATGATTACATGTCATTATCTTCAACCTAGTTAAATATTTCAACACCATGGAGTGCTGTCTACTGCAGTGAAGGCCCATGGCTGTCAACATGCACCCTACATGTGCCAATGTAGTCTTTTGGAGGGTTAGGACCCCGTATAGGGAGACCAAACTCAAAATGGAGACCATCTGCAATATTGCATAAGATCCAATGCGTCTCCTAGCCTCCTAGTACAACAAGTCATTAAAGGAAATCAAGTTAAAGAGCTTACAAATCATGAATAACAGTTGGGCACTTCATAATGTCATGCCCTTCCATAATGGGCTTTGGCATGTGCTAATGTCTCCAAGCTCCAAATGGGGTTAACCAAGTATCCTATTAGGTGGTTTCTACCTTTAAAGGGGATAGTATGTTCAAGGTACATTCTTCAAAGGGTGGTGGCATGTGATAAAGCGATGAATGAAAGGGGCAACTCTGGGCCACATGCTGGGGTACAAGGGTAGCTAATAAAAGGGAAGCCCACACATGGGTATATAATGTATAGGAGGGAGCAATCGTGGTGCATGAGGTGCCCCGTCCTTGATTTTTCCACCCTTTTTTATATGCCTTTTGCCTTCTGTGGTTTTTCTTTGATTAATTACTCGGGGCTCAAGGGATAAGAGCATGATATGTAAGGTATAGTAGTGGATACCCCTTTAAGGTAGGGCGGTTCATTGCCTACCAGAGGTTGGGACAATCATGGATTCCTGAATGATAAAGGAGGCTCATCTAGGGCCTATAGGAACCAGGGTGATGGCCATGAAAATGGGGTAGAGCTCATGTATTGGATTTTTCCTATGTGCTAAATGTGTTTGTCCCGACCATCTTTTGCATTTTGTGGTACATTTTACTATTGAATGTGGCCAATTATACTTTTAGTTTTCTTTTCAGCTGCATCAACATCCGGGTTATCATTTCAGGGCTGACCCAAGGTGTGGGCAAGGGGAGGGGGAAGGCTAACCCATGTGGACCCAGTTGAGGAATGTGGACCCAGGTGGGAGAAATGATGAATGGGGTTATAATGAGCGGAAGGGGAGTGATACATGTGGATGAGGGAGCACGTAACAAAAATCAAGGTTTCCCATGTAGTACCATCCCTAAAGCCCAAAGGTTAGTAAAAGAGATCCCATGGGACTAGGGTGCAAGGTTAACATCAAAAGAGGTCTAGGGGACAAGAGCACAGACCTAGCCCACCCTTTTTGCCAAATTCCCCCCTTTAATCCATGCTAATAAGTATCCATGATAAGCAAACTACAATACTCAATTACTAAATGACAAGGCATACCTTTAGGTTTGAGAGGCCCACCTTCAGACATACGATCATGACAGATGGGTGCGGGACCACATGGCTGGCTCAGGTGGCAGAGAAATGGCACAACGAGCTAGTTGGTGGCTGCAATGGGCTATTGGCTGCCAGCTAAGGACCATCTTGGAGAAATTTTTTCTCCTAGGGATATCACCCACAAAATAGTGGGTAACAAGCTGGTTGGGATGTTCAAAGTGAACAATGCAAATCAAATCCTCTTTCTCAAGAACAAGTTGAAGGACATCATGATGGAGAAAGGGGAGTCTATCCAATCCTACTTCATGAGAATAACACAAATCAAGAATGACCTTCTATCTATCGGAGTAGTTATTTATGACAGGGAGCTCACTCTCATTGCTCTCGGAGGTCTTCCAAGATCATGGGATGTGTTTAACATCACCATTCTCAACAATGATAGGATACCTAGTTTTGATGAATTATTGACTCGATGCACTCAAGAGGAGACAAGGATGATGGAGAGAGATAAGCCCTCAAATGGAAATGAACCTGCTGCTTTCTCTGCTCATGCAAAGAGGAAAAATAATGTTGGTCCAAGGAGACTGGGTCAAGGATTCTGTTAGCATCAGGTTTACACCTTCATTTCAAGGCAATGATATCAATCCATCTTTTTCAAGGTCATAATATGTAAAGGAGATATTGTATTCTTTGTAAAGTTTGCTAAGCCTAAGGAAATGTGTCATTACAACTCTTTTACCTAACCCTAAGTCTATGCAAAATTTTGCATAGTGATTTGACCTATAGTAAAATTTCCGCTGGCGCTACGAAATGTTTTCGTAGCGCTTTTTGAAAAAATATAAAACTTGATTTCCGACCTGTTAACCCATCTTTTTTGAGCGCTCAAGTGGTGATTTGTAAAATATTGGTCCTCCACTTGTATGACATGAAATTTGCTAGCATTTTTGAGCCCAATTTAGCCATTTAAGATCAAACCCTAGTTTTCCAACAAACCTAGATTTGTAGTTTTCCAGTGCAAAAAGGTTGCTAGTTGTCTTGCAGTCCTTTGTTAGGGTATTTTAAGGTCAGTAAAGGTGTTTGCAAGTCTTGGAGAATTGTAAATGGGTCAGTCTGGGCACGTGAAGAGGTTTGAACTTGATGGCATGTACTTCGAAGTGTACCCTGAAATGATTGATCTTTTCAGAGATGCAGGTTGGGAACCAGTCTTTTAGCGTTTTAATGGGTATAACCTTAGTTGGTGCCATGATTTTATCTTCTCCTTCGATGGCAACACAACTAGAGTCAGGACATTGCAGTTCCCTGTCACAGAGGAGTCTATTGCTGAAGCAACGGGTTTTCCAGCAAAAGGTGAAAGATGGTTCAAGAAGCAGAGGTTGCTAAATGTGGATTTAAATTTCTTCCTGAAAGAAGATTGTCAAAATCAATATTGGGATGCAGGGGTCCTCCAAAGCAAACTGAAACCTCAATGGGCTGCTGCACTTAGAACTGTCCAACTTTTCTTCACCTGTGAAGGTAGGTATTCCAAAGCTTACCTATATCACATGAGGTTTCTTTGTCACTTAGCGGGTTTTAGGAAAATGAATTTGCCATATTTCCTACATCAGAATTTGTTGAAAATGTGCACTAAGGCAAGGAAGAGACCTGAATTACAAGTTCATGATATTTGTCATCACAGTCTCATTAAGATTTTATATATTCATGAGTGAATAAGCAAGCAAAACAATTAAGGCAAATGAGGCAAAGGAACCCAAACGCACCTGTACCTAGAAGATCAAAACGAAGCCAAAACAGAGTTCCTTCTTAAGTTGTAGCTCATGAGACCAAAGGGGAATCTAGCCAACCCTAGGTTGAAAAACATGAGGAGGTCCCTGTGAAGATGCCAAAGGTTGAAGCTTATGAAGGGAAGACTAGAAGCCAAAGAAGCCAACATAGAATTATGGTAGGAGGAATAAACAAAACAAAAAATCTCAAAAAGAAAAAAGGGCAAACAAAAAGTTGAAACAAAGGATGAGGAAGTCGAGACAGAGGTTAGGGTTCAGGGCAAAAGACCTCACACTCGTCCTACTAACAAACTGAGGTTGAAATTCAATGCTAGAATGAATCCTAAGGTCAAAGAAACAATTATCATTCTTGGTGCAGAAGATAAAACATAACAGACTTTAAAGAACGAAAAAAGATAGAGGAAAACAGAGCATGTTGAGAAGAAGAAAAGAAAAACCCTAAAAGCTGACAAAAGTCCACAAAAATTCACTAGAAGGATGACAAGGAGTCAAAAGAAGCTGGATATCCTTGCTCAAGTTGTAGAAGACATAGAGAAATGATCAATTTACTTCATGGGGCAAAGTATTACACAAACCCTAGTTTTGTTGCACAAACCCTAATGGTCCCTCAACAATTTGGCCTACTCAGTTTAATCTTTAAGCAGTAAATTATTTTTTGATATACTCTGGTCATATATTAGAGGTTTTTGTGGCTGAGGAAGTGTAGAGAATACAAGTCAACATAAGGAAAAACAACCTTGAAGTAACAAGTTTACCAACACTCTGTTTTTCTTGTTTTAGTCGCTATGTTCAAACAAAGATTCCAAGCAGGTGGTAATGAATTTTAAAAAACCACAAGAGGTTTTTGTTGTGAACGGGCTGATTTCAAAAGCCTCTTTCAGATTTTACCCAGACCTCATGGTTTAGAAACTACAGAGGAATGTTTGAGGCCTAGTTTACAGATTTTGTAATTTTGTATTTTCTTGTTTTAGTCATTGTTTTCAAAAGCCATTTCCAAACAGATGGAGATGAATTTGGGAAAACCACAAGAGGTTTTTGGAGCTAATGGATCAATTAACAAAAACCTCCCTCTGTTTTCTAACAGGTGTCATGGTTTGGAAGATCTGAATGCACCTTTGGACCTTATTTTTAGGAATTTTCCAGATTTTTCGAAATTTTGTTTCCTATAAAAATGCCAAGTCAACAATTGAAGGCCACCTCACCAAATTCAACTTAGAGAGCAGACTAAATATGGGTTTTCAGATCTATTTCTTTTGGATCATGATGGTTATTGTAATTAAAACTTTCCACAATTTGTGGATCTGAAGCTCTATTGTATTTTCCTATATATTACATGAAAAATATGGAGAAAGGGTTTGTTTTTTGAAAAGATATAGTCACTGTCTGTGTGTTTAGAATGCTTTATTTATTTTATTTGCCAAGATCAGTAGATTCTGACTAGTAATATAAAGATCCATGCCATAGTAGGTTCTAGTGTGTACTCTCTCTCTTTTTTCTTCAGTTTTTCCTTTATAATCTCATGAATGTATTCCTTTTGAATGTTTGGAAAAGATTATCTGATTCAGAACTCATCTCTGTGTTGATGCTCTCAGTTAAGTTTTTCAAAGGTTCCCATTTTGATCCTCTAAAGCTACCATATGATTCACTGTACATGCCCTATTGTAGTGGACTGTTCTCTTTTTTTTTCATCCATATACAACAAATGGCAAAGGTCTAGGATCTGCTATCCACCTTGCCTTTATCAATCCTGATCAGAAAACCAGTTATCTTGGTAAATTAATCTAAACCCTAGCTATTTGACTCCATCACCCAATGAATTATTGATTTCAGGCCCAACCAAACCCTACATCAACACAACCTATCTAAAGATCTAGCCATTGTGTAAAGGTCAAAGAGAGCCCTCTTTGGATTGAAGGGGCTAGCCTTCAATCTATAAGTTGGACTGAAAAGGTTACCTTGGTAACTTCTCTCCTACAACCAAGAGAATATTTCTGAGTGATAATAAATTCAACAAGGGATTCAAAGAAGGAAGAAAAGGAAGGTGCTGCAATTGCAACGGGTTTGGCCATTATGCTAGAGAGTGTCCTCACAAGAAGAATCATCCAAGGGATGATGACGACAACAACAACAATTTCAAAGGCAATGGCAATCAAAGGAACAACAGGTTCAACAACAAAGGAAAGAGGAATGCTCTTGCTGTTTGAAATGGAAATGGTCGACCTCCCAAAAGGACGAGTAATACCGGATATGATGAAAGTAATGCTGTAGAAAAACAAAATGAGTTTTATCTTAAGCAAAGTCTTTTGGTAGAAATCACATAAGAGAATTTTTTTGCCGACGCATTTCGAACCAATAAGTGTGGTTCATCATCAGGACCAGATGAAGAGGCAGACCATGGAAAAGGCTTAAATAGAGAGCAAAAGCCAGATCTATCTTCAACTTGGAAACCCTTATGCGAGACCGTTCAAAGTGATGAACTTTAATAGCAGTGGCCCTTCCATATAGGGTAGTAATTTTTGTATTCAAGCTTCTGTGATCCATAATGAATTAAGCAAAGTCTTTCGATAGAAATCACATAAGAGAATTTTTTGGCCGACGTGTTTCGAACCAACAAGTGTGGTTCATCATCAAGACCAGATGAAGAGGCAGACCATGGCAAAGGCTTAAATAGAGAGCAAAAGCCAGATTTGTCTTCAACTTGGAAACCTTTACGCGAGATCGTTCAAAGTGATGAACTTTAATAGCAGTGGCCCTTCCATATAGGGTAGTAATTTTTGTATTTAAGCTTCTGTGATCCATAATGAATTAAGCAAAGTCTTTCGGTAGAAATCACATAAGAGAATTTTTTGGCTGACGCGTTGGAACCAACAAGTGTGGTTCATCATTAGGACCAGATGAAGAGGCAGACCATGTTAAAGGCTTAAATAGAGAGCAAAAGCCAGATCTGTCTTCGACTTGGAAACCCTTACGTGAGACCGTTCAAAGTGATGAACTTTAATAGCAGTGGCCCTTCCTTATAGGGTAGTAATTTCTGTATTCAAGCTTCTGTGATCCATAATGAACTAAGCAAAGTCTTTTGGTAGAAATCATATAAGAGAATTTTTTGGCCGACGCGTTTCGAACCAATAAGTGTGGTTCATCATCAGGACCAGATGAAGAGGCAGACCATGGCAAAGGCTTAAATAGAGAGCAAAAGCTAGATCTGTCTTCAACTTGGAAACCCTTACGCGAGACCGTTCAAAGTGATGAACTTTAATAGCAGTGGCCCTTCCGTATAGGGTAGTAATTTCTGTATTTAAGCTTCTGTGATCCATAATGAATTAAGAAAAGTCTTTCGGTAGAAATCACATAAGAGAATTTTTTGGCCGACGCGTTTCGAACCAACAAGTGTGGTTCATCATCAGGACCAGATGAAGAGGTAGACCATGGCAAAGGCTTAAATAGAGAGCAAAAGCCAGATCTGTCTTCGACTTGGAAACCCTTACGCGAGACCGATCAAAGTGATGAACTTTAATAGCAGTGGTCCTTCCGTATAGGGTAGTAATTTCTGTATTCAAGCTTCTGTGATCCATAATGAACTAAGCAAAGTCTTTCGGTAGAAATCACATAAGATAATTTTTTGGCCAACGCGTTTCGAACCAACAAGTGTGGTTCATCATCAGGACTAGATGAAGAGGCAGACCATGGCAAAGGTTTAAATAGAGAGCAAAAGACAGATCTGTCTTCAACTTGGAAACCCTTACGTGAGACCATTCAAAGTGATGAACTTTAATAGCAGTGGCCCTTCCGTATAGGGTAGTAATTTATGCTCTATCTACTGCCTCTCCTTCGGATACTTTGGATCACGGTTGATTGATAGTGGAGCCTCAAGGCACTTCACTGGGTACAAGGAGGCCCTCTCAAATTTGGTTGAAAAGAAGACTAATTTTGAGATCATACTTGGAGATATTGCCACTTACCCCGTGAAAGGGATAAGTATTGTCACTCTTCACTTGAATCAAGTTCAAACCATTCATCTACAAGATGTATTGTATGTGCCTGATTGGAAGAAGAACCTAGTGTCCATTTCTGCGATGGAAGATAAAGGCTTCAAGGTAGCATTCATTGATGGAAAGGTACGTATTTGGCAAAGAAACCCTAAATATGCTTTTACTCTTGGATTTAGGGTTGATAGTCTCTATCAAGTTGGTGGAAGTCCTCTGGGAGCTTTGGTAAGCGATACTTCACATCAATCTGAGCTATGGCACCGAAGATTTTCCCACTTACATTACAAAGCCTTACCTGCCTTGCCTGGGGTAAGGAAGATGGTCACAGGTATGCCTGAGTTCAACATGAATCATGAAGGTGTTTGTCAGGGATGTGCAGCTGGAAAACTTGCAAGGGGACCATTCCCTTCTAGTGAAAGCCAAACACCAAATATTCTTCAATTGGTCCATTCTGACCTATCTGGTATGTTGCCCATAACATCGTTAGGAGGATACTTATATTATGCAATCTTTGTGGATGACTTCTCACGCACAACATGGATCTATTTCTTAAAGAAGACGGATGAAGTGTTCAAATAGTTCTGTTCTTTCAAATCCTTGGTGGAAAATCAAACAGGGAAGAAGATTAAAATATTAAGGACCGACAATGGAATTGAATATGAATCAAATGAATTCAATGACTTTTGTAGAGAGGCTGGCATTAAGAGGGGGACAACTGTTCCATACACTCTTGAGCAAAATGGAGTTGTTGAAGGGAAGAATTGAACAATCATGGAAGCCACTTGTGCCACGCTCCATGATCAAGGTCTACCGAACTTCTTATGGAGAGAAGCTGCCAACGCTGCTGTGTATGTTCAAAATAGGAGACTGCATCAAGCATTGGATTTCAAGACACCCGAGGAGGTTTTCACTAGTAAGAAACTTGATGTTTCTCATTTTAGAGTATTTGGTTATCTCGTATATTTTCATGTGCGTAAAGAGAAAAGAAGCAAGTTGGAAGCTTCTAGGAAGAAAGGAATATTTGTCGGTGATAGGGAAAATTCAAAGGCATATAGAATCTATGTGCATGGTCAAAGAGATGTGGAAGTAAGCTGTGATGTCACCTTTGAGGAAGACACTGCCCTTGGGAAAGTCAGAGATCTCCCTATCCCAAGGGAGGATGACGATGATGCTTTCGAAAAACATGATGAACCTCTGACAGATGAGGCTATGCCTGCTGTTGAAGGCCCGACGGATCTTATTGATCCACCTCTTAGTGGTCCCTCTACCTCAAGGAAAAGACCTTTGTGGCTAAAAGATACTCTCAAAGATGCTGAAAAACATTTTGCTCCAAGAGGGACATTTCACGAATCTAAGAACCCGAACAAGTATCAAGGGTACTTGGCTGCCATGAGTACTATTGTTCTGCTGAACCATGCACATTCGGAGAAGCTATGAAACACAAAGTATGGAAGGATGCGATGGATGAGGAATATGAATCTATTATGAAGAATGATGTCTAGGATGTGGTGCCTAGACCCAAGGACAAGTCTGTGGTCACTTCTAAATGGCTTTACAAAATTAAACATGGAGCTGATGGTAGTGCTGAAAAATATAAGGCTAGGTTTGTTGCCCGAGGCTTTTCTCAATAGGAAAGAGTGGACTATGATGAGATATTTGCACCGGTTGCCCGATATACCACTATCTGACATATTATTGCTCTTGATGGCACTCAAGGATGGAGCCTACATCAAATGGACGTTAAGACTGCTTTCTTACATGGCTCGCTTTAGGAGGAAGTCTACTTGGAACAACCTCAGGGGTTTGAAGTTCAAGATCGAAGGACTCATGTATGCAGGTTGAAGAAAGCCCTCTATGGGTTGAAGCAAACCCCTAGGGCTTGGTAAGAGAGGATTGACAGTTATCTTATGAAGCTGGGATTTACAAGGAGCTATGTTGATCCAAACCTATACTTCAAGGTTGAAAAGGACATGTCTCTCATTTTGGTCCTTTATGTTGTTGATCTCATTTTGACTCGTGCAAACCCTCTCATTTATCAATGCAAGAGGGAGTTGACTTCCGAGTTCGAGATGAAGGACCTAGGTCTAATGCACTACTTCCTAGGCCTCGAGGTCTGGCAAAAGGCAGGTGAGATTTTCCTTTCTCAAGGTAAATACATTTTGAAGCTATTAGAGAGATGTGGGATGGTGGATTGGAAATCTGTGACTACTCCGATGGAACTAAACTTCAAAAAGCTATGTGGAAGTGCTGTTGGGCCCAAATTGGCAAACCCCTTTGAATATAGACAACTTGTGGGGGCCCTAATGTTCTTGGTAAACTCCTGACCAGACATATGCTTCGCTATGAATACGTTGAGTCAATTTATGGTTGAGCCTCATCACATACATTGGATTGCAACTAAGAATCTCTTGAGATATCTCCGTGGCACAATCAACTATGGACTGAGATACACTGCCGGGAATTTGAGGCTACATGGATATACTGATGCTGACTGGGCTGGTTGTGTGGTGTATTGAAAGAGCACGTTTGGATGTTGCTTCTCATTGGGGTCTACTTCGATTTCTTGGATGAGCAGGAAGCATAAATCAGTTGCTCTAAGCACCGCCGAGGCTGAATACATTGCAGCTAGTATGGCTTGTTGTGAAGCTGTTTGGTTGAGGAAGCTCTTTAGTGAGCTATTTGAGCACGTGCTGGATACCATCGTGATCTATTGCGACAACCAGAGTGGGATTCGCCTTTCAGAGAATCCTGTGTTCCACAACTGCTCCAAGCACATTGATATTAGGTACCACTTTATCCGGGATATGGTACAATGGGGAGCAATAAGGCTCCAACACATTGGGATTGATGAGCAAATTGCTGACATTCTCATGAAGCCCATGGGGAAGGTCAAATTCTTAGTCTTCCAAGAGAGACTTGGAGTTGTGGAAGGACCCTCCCGTGAGGGTCTCGCTTGAGTTGGACATTGAGCTTTGGGAACTCCTGGGGGCTTGGGGTACTTCTTAGAGCTACGAGCGACCATAGGGTGAGTGGTTCACCTTCTCCTATAGGTGCACTGTGTACAGGGTGAGTGGTTCACCTTCTCCTGTGATACCCCATCATGGTTGACATGTGTGTAGGGTGAGTGGTTCACCTTCCCCTACGATTGATGACACGTGTGTAGGGTGAGTGGTTCAACTTCCTCTACGATTGATGATATATGCATAAGATGAGTGGTTCACCTTCTCCTATGGCATATGAGCAAGAGTGGTTCACCTTCTCCTGCAGATGCCCCAACATACATCCTACCCATGTAGTCCGAGACTCACGGGAAGTGCCTCTCATCTGGCCAATGAGTTGGGAAAAGTGGATAGGGATCATAGCACTACAAATGGACGCATCATGTACTGTCGTACAACCTATGTCTAAGATGCATGTTGTTCAACAACTTGATCACTTAGGATCAAATCTGATTGGGGTTCTACCCCTGGACTGACTTTTGTTAGTGGAGAGTGGCAACGTCTTGTGACTCACTCTTGATCAATTCTTCTTCATTATTACATCATTGTTCAGTAGAGTTGAGACAAGATACCAAGATGGTACATGGCGACAAGATGGCATGATGATCGATGATGATGGATGGATTGGCAGGGGGAATTCTCCTTAGTTGAGAGGAAGTGTTAAAATTGGCAACTAGGGCCAAATTCCACTATTGGACAACTCATTTTATGGAGATGATTATTGCATTGAATTCCTCTTTTCGAGAGGACCAAAATCGACCTAAAGATCATCAAATTTGGACAAGCAGAAATGTGCTTTTGAATTTATGCCCATACATGCGGGAATTGTCAATGTCTGCCACATCATCATGTAGGCTCAAGAAGCCCAATGGACGAGTCACTTCACCCTCAACGACTTGTATAAATATAAGTGACCTCTTACCTCATTTGGCATCATCATCACTCACTCATTCTTCTCTCTCCTCTCATTGGTTCGTACAACTATTGGAGACAGTTTGCTGCTGATTTCACCACCGTTGACTTACTAGTTAGGGCTGAATTTGAATGCAGTTGACTGCAGATTTGACAAGGCTGTTTTGACAAGTCAATTTTAACTTTTTGTACTTGTTCTCTCTGCTGAACATTTGATATAATAATAAGAAGATTTGATCAAAGGGTTTTCCCCACATTGGGGTTTTTCCCTGGCATCCACCAAATTTGGTGTCCTCTTGTCTTGGTTTGTCTTCTGCATCTTGTTTCATGTTCTATCTACTTTCACTGTTAATGCGATTAATGGTTAATGTAATTGCTATTGGAAAACTAAATTGAAATTGTCATTGGGCTGCTAAAGGAACATTGAAGTAATTGTGCTATGCATAGAACATACCATTTTTATCTAAAATTAACATGAGGTATATGCAATGTATGCACATTGGGTTCCAAAATATGGTCCTATATTTTGACTCTAGAAGATTTCCAACAAAAACATAGTTTGAGGCATTATTTGTGATGATTTGCACAATATTTTGCTCCCCAACTGTCCTAACCGTCTCATTCAAAAGCTCAAATAACAGATTTGCATCTTTCACCCTATTAGATGCATCAACTGATTTCAAAAACATGGTTCCTTGAGGGAAAGGGACAAGGAAATTTATGATAATGCTATTCTTTCCACCAAGCCATCCATTTGACATGATGGAACCCAACAACACTCAACCAGTCTTGAAGGAGACCTCATACTGAACTTCACCTTGAAACAGTTCGTTTGAATTGATTGAGACAACCCACCAAACATTTTTTCAATTTGAAAGACACGGGGTTTGACTTTGCTCCATCTATGTGTACATGAATCATGAGATATTTTAATATAATATTTTTGGGTACATGTTCATCACCTACCTCAAAGTGATTCCATCTTCTTCAAGAAGTACCCTCCTGTGAATTAAATATGTATATTATTGCCGCCCTTAACCCATTGTCCCTTGAAAAATTTGGTTGTGTGCTCAAACTGTTCCTGTCACTAATTTCCTATTTCCTATCCTTGTTCCCATTGTTCCCTGTTTGAGAAACATATGCAACATAGGTATTTTTTTGTCCTTCCTTATTTTAACGTTACGGATGTTAATTTTTATTGCAACTTATTTATTACCATTATAATACATTAAATTATGCTCACTTCTTTGGATTCACTAAAGTTACGATGTTTCCATAAGTGAGATAATGAAGAGTTTGACAAACGTATAATTTGGTAGTTAAAAAATATGTGATGCCTTCAATGAAGCCTTATTGGTAATTTGCAAATCCACTTAGCATTATAGTTCCAACCAATGTGGAAAAGGTTGAAGTCGGGATTAAATCGGCAAGGGTCCAAAAGTTGAAAAACTCGTTAAAGTCCGGAGTTTTTTGAAAAAGTTGGCAAAATTAAAAAAAACACAAAAACATTCATTTTTTTTTTTATATATTTTTTTAGCATCTAGAGTATCCACAACATCAAATAAATGCATTTCCACATAAACATGTAAAGAAATCTAATATATAATATGTATATGAAGTCTATTGTTACATCACATATCAAAATATTGAATCAACTCCTGAATCTTGAGTCTTGTCTGAGTCTCAACTCTCAAGAGTCAAAATATCAACAAAAAATATAATAAATGTATATCATGAGTCATCTACATGTCATAAAGTAATTAGTCACTGAGATCCTCTGCCCCTTTTACGGGAATAGGGAATGGCTTTGCCTTTTCCTCTAGAGGAAGAAGGCCCAATCCCTGGAAATACAAATGGAGTCAGTCGTCCTCTAGAAGCTGATGAAAGAGGTGGCCTCTGTCCTATGCTGCTGTTGCCCATCCTAGATGGTGTCACCTCCTCCTCATCATCCTCATCCAGCTCTGCCTCCTGACCCTGATGCTCCTCCTCCTCCTCTACCTTTGGCTCTCCCTCCCTTGCAACTACTACCTCCTCTGGATCCACATCTAACCAATCTGGGATCGAGTCCATGGTTAGCCTCTCAATCTCGACCCTCCATGCAACAGTGGTATCAATATTGTCCAATGAGATGGCTTCCACATCAGGAGGTTTCTGAAGTTGTCTCACCCACAATCGAAGATTGTAGTAGACGTAGACCATGTCATTGAGGCTTTGGGACTCCAATCTGTATTAGGGTCATAGATTGTAAATCAGTACTTAGAAATTTTAAGTATTAAAAATAATCAAATGAATTCAAAAAATTTAATTTGAAATATTTTTACCTGTTGCGCTTTTTGCTGTCTATTTTGTCAAATACGCTTCAGTTGCCCTCACACCCAAAGGAACTACATGTTTGGCTAAGCACTCGAATGGCAACCTTTTGGAGATGGGATACCCTGCCACCATAGCTTGTCCACCAATACCTGTTGCGCTTTTTGCTGTGTATTTTATCAAATACACTTCAGTTGTTCTCACACCCAGAGGAACTACATGTTTGGCTGAGCACTCGAATGGGAAGCTTTTGGAGATGGGGTACCCTGCCACCATAGCTTGTCCACCAAGCATCTACAAGTTAAAAGAAAAATGAGAAACATAAAAAAAAACATTGAAATTCTAAACTTGGAAGTTTGAAACAAACTGAAGCTTACCTGGCATTTTGGTCGTCCTATTCTTAATAGCCATGGTAAAACCAAATGTGCCACCTCCCATCCTATATATCTCCATTTCTTTAGAAATATCTTCACGTTATTGCTCAGATGCCACCATCCTCTCAACACAAGTGAAGAATCCATCCATCACCTTGACATCAAATCTGAAACCACAGGGGTAAGCAAATGCGGGGTTGAGGTAGTGTTGTAGCGGCTACAACCATCCTCCAAAATTTTGCCTTAGCTTCGTTTTGGAGCCTCCCTACCAACCATCCTTAGTAGCATGTCTTGCACTGCCCAGGTACATATGCTTTCAGTTGAGTTTCTTAGCTTATCAACTTGTGTTTGCTAACTTGTTTACTTTTCACTTGCAAGCTGACATCCCATGACTTGGTTTTCAAATGGATCTTGTGCTGGCTTAGAGAATTGCGCAGAACAGCAGGGCAACCAGCCTTGCTCTCCAAAATTGCACAAAGTAACCAAGCAACCAACTGTTCTCTAGAAATGCGCAGAGCAAGCAGACTGCCTTCCCCTTGAAAATTGTGCAGAGCAACCCATCACTGGGCTTGCTCTCAGAATTTGCGCAGTTCTGGCTGGCAGCCTTGGCTTCAGTCCAGAAATTGCACAGAGCCTGAGGGGCAGCAAGAGCCACTCAACCTAGAAATTGCGTAGAAGTCATCCAGAGGCTTGTAGTCCGTTGCATGTGCTCCCAAGTTGACCGGTTCACTCCAAGACTGAGCAATCTTGCCTTGCATGCATGGGCAACTTTTTCTTGAAGAAGCAAAAATCAAAAAGCATCCCTATATTTTAGGGATCTATTTTTTAGCAACTGGGGGTTACATGCAAAAACCGCTTTAGAAACCTCCTGCCAAGTGTCACTTTTTCCTAGAATTGTGGCATGCGTGTCATAAGCTTCGATCTTGTCAAAACTATTTATTTGATGCTTCAGAGCTCATTCTTCACTGCGATCTTAGAGCTCTGGCATTCCCCATCGCATCTAGGAAACCTTCGTGGCACTTATCACAACTTTTTCCGGGTAAGTCCGCTATTCATATCTTTTGCTACTTTTTTGTCGCTTTTTGTATTTCAGTTTGTGTGAGTGCTGTTTGCTTGGTTTCATTGAACACTTGCAGTGGTTTTAATGCATGTTAGCTTGTAGAAGCACCGTTTCAAGTCTTCCATTGCATCTCTTTGCTGGCACATGCATGACAATGTTTCTGCACTGACAACCATCGTTGCGACAACTCGCTTCACACACTTAGTTGTTTTTCCATTTTACTGAATCTTGCACATACTGATTGCATGCATGTTCATTCATTCATGATTGCATCCAGTTTCGCACATGCATTTAGTCTTTACTCTTTTCAGTTGCCCATTGGCGGGTCTGAGCTACCTTGGTCCGAACCTTGCCTTGCCCGGCTTGCATTGCACATTTCTGGGATGGAAGGCCTTGCCTTGCTCCCAGAAATTGCTCAGGGCTTGCCTCACACTGGCCTCCTAGAGTGTTCTCTACGCAATTCTGAGAGGCAGTGCCTCAGTTGGCCCTTGGAATTGTGCAATGCAATTTTCCTAGGTTGCTCATGTTGAGTCCTCAGTAGGCCAAGTTGGACTGTGCTCAAAGCAATTTCAGCAGTTAGTCCGCTCACTGATAGTCTGCACTGTGCTCTGCGTAGTTCTGGCAGTCAGTCCCCCCCAACCTCCCAGTGAAAATTGCGCAAATCTTCCATTGAGTCACCCAGGTGTGTTGCATGCCAGTCCTCAAGTTGCTTTGGTTTTCAACTGATAGTTTGCTTGCCATGAGTGTTGCTCTGTATCCAGGTATCACAGGTGTTCAACAGTCTCTCTACAATGCTTCTAAGAGAGTAGGGTTAAAGGACACCATTGAGAGCGCAACTGGAGATGCGGTCGAGCAAGTGTCTATGAGCTTGCCCATCTAGGAAGACACTAAGTTGTTCATAGACAAGGAGATCAAGATCAAATGGCAGGACATCAATGACATCTTTTCAAGCACCTTTGAGGAGAATTTGGAGGACCGTAGAGTCTATGTCAACATACACAAGTCTGGCTTGTACCAGATTGCATGCAGGTATTCCGCGTTTCCATGTGCGGACATGATCCACTGGATTGTCTCACACACTAATCCAAAGACAATGGTGTTGAGCAGTGTTAGTGGAACAAAACTTGATACCTTCAGGGCAGAGGACTTTTAGGAGATGTATCACTTGCCGCAGTTGGTGGTCACAATGGATGCACCCTTCACCAGGCCCAGCAGCAGTGCAAACTCAAGAGACATCTTGAAGAGCTGGGTGAAAGAGCCATCTAAGTTCAGGACAACACCCAACCAAGTTTACAAGACAAGGATACTGCGGAAGGCTTATCAACTCTTGGTCATCTTCGCATGCCGCTTATACGGCCAAGAGAGTATAGAAACATTCCCGCAGAGTTGGGTGATTGTGTTGGATCAACTGGCAAACGAAGGAAGACCTTTCAATTGGTCCGACATGTTGGTTCTCCAGTTGAAGGGACAAGTAACAGATGCCCGACATCCGCCCAAGGGTCAACAAGCAAAGCTCTTCATGTCTGCTTACATACTTGATGTAATCTGTGCCCGTCAGCAGTTCCTTGGCTTGGGTTGGGCATGGACTCGTTTAGAAACCTCTGTGCACACCTATTGTAGGTTGTTCTCCGAATACAGCTTCCGTGGAGTTATAATACAACTATCAGACCACTTCGACACCTCAGTGTACAAGATGATCTTTGAACAGAATCTGCGTTGCATGTCACAGGCAGTGATGGAAGCATTTGTTAACATAGCAGATTGGTATGCCTCACCCCTTGGCACCTTCATCCGGATGTACATCGCAGAGAAGGCTCCGCATGTTTTGCCGAAGTTTGCCATGGATAAGCTGGTTATGCAAGAAGTTGCATACCACATTTCGATAGGGTTGTCAGCAAGACTGCACAGGAAGAAGGCACCTTGGCCCGCTCTTCCTCTGTGGATCGGGTTGTATGAGATCTAGAATCTCAAGCATGCTGAGGCTGAGACGGAGGAATTCAAGATATTCACCTTCAGCACCAGAAGTTTCAATCCATATGACCCGCATCGCTTAGTGGAAGACCACTGTACGAGAGTGTATCATCATTGGATCAACGGGGTGTGTCATTGGCTTGAGGAAGACCCATGGAGATATTGCTATAACTTCTCAAGGCTTAATGAACTGGTCAAAATGGCTGTAGAGTGGTTAGCAGTGCATAAGACAACAACATCACAGAGAGTAATAACATCAGCAATAACAGAGGGTAGCAGACCTGCACTTGAGAAAGGCAAGAGGAAGGTTGCCGACAACACGGAGGCAAAGCAAAGTTATAAGTTCAAAGCAAATCCACTTGTGTTAAGAACGGCTTTAGAGATTGAGGCAAAGAGGCGACAACGCGACAGGAGGATTGCGCATAGACAGAGGGAGAAGCAGAAGTTGAAGGAGGTAGAAAAGGAGTTGCAAGAGTTGAAGCAACAACTAAGGGAAAAACAAGAGCTGCGCAGGAGGGAAAAGGAAGGACAATAGGAACATGAACAACAGGGGGTGCAACATGCACACATTGATGAAACTGCGCCCATAAAGGTTATTGATTCATCCGAATAGCTGGCAGATAACAAACAGGGTGAGCAGTCGTAGGAGTAGGAATTTTCTCAGGAGATTGAACAGATGGACATGGATGTGGTTCAGCCAGAGCTAGATCAGGATATAGACCTCATGCCTAAGGACCAAGAGGTCACTCCACCGGCTTCACTAGATCCGGGAGCAGAGCAAGTCCCAAGCGATCAAGGAGACACTGAAATCCTTAAGGACAATTCGGAAGCAGATGTGCACAACATATCTTTCGACGAGTCACAACATAGAGTTGTGCAGTCGCGCAAAGTGCCCACTTCGGATGTCCATGTATCTCTTGCCCAGTTTGAAGAACGAGTGATCGTGTTCGATGTGCACAGACATCCAATTGCATTTGCTGATGCTACAAAGACATATGCTGAAGCCACCTGCTCAAGTGTGAGATTCTTGATAGCTGAGAACGAGTGCATGGCTAAGGAGTTGCAAGCGACCAAGCATGGAGAAGAGCAAGCTACAACATCTGCCATAGCAGAGTTGAAGAAAGCAATACTGGATGAAGTATCGTCTCTCGAGACAGTCATGCGGAAGCTGTACTTCAAGTTCGTCACCGTGCATAAGTCAGTTGTCCATCTTAACGGTTGGCAGCAGCGCTGTGCTAGGAGAGCACGCATCTTGTCAACCATACACACTGTTGTCGATCACATGAAAATATGGACAATGAGGTACAAGGGAGCTCCGTTGTATTTGCCAAAGATGATGAAGGCAAAGGCAGTGGAGTTGAAGGTATGCATTTGGAGTCAGATCCGAAACTATGAGGAACTCCCACAGCTCATCACCAGCTTATAGGCTTCCCATGCACGAGTGTTCAGGAGCATGGATGTCATTGTGCGCACGCATGCTATCCCATCCATTGGCACACTCACCGAGGCGAAAGCAAAGAACCAAGTCCGACTGGAGTTGGACATGTACTTCGAGCAGTTGATGCGCATAGCCCCCAGTGCAGACTTGCAGATGAGTGCAAACACTATGCACTAGTATGTCGTTGGTCCGGTTGCACTCAAGACCATGATGCGCATGCTATCTAACGAGTTGGACAAAGGTGCCAAATTAGTGTACCCGGATGCAACGGAGACAAGAGTTTGCTTTCAGAAGGATGTCACCACAGAGTACGCGGACACCATAACAGACTACCAAGCTTGGCATCAGTTCGCCACCATCGATCACCAAGAGGATGTCGACGAGTTAGTCTTCCCACAACTGTCCGAGTCTTAGTGATGTCTTGTATGGCTTACTCAAGTCCATTTTTGTCTCACATGGGTACATGTGCAGAATGTATTGTAAACATGTTGTAAAGTGAAAGACCAAGTGTCAATAGTAGAATGTAAACAGTCATGTGTAAGTTGAAGAGTCATGAGGGTAGGCTAAGAGTCACAAAGGGGAATGTCAAGGGTCACCCCACCCTTTGCTATATATAAAACCTCATAACTCATTATATAGACTTTTGGGAGCCAAGCTTCTGATAGGTATAACTTAGAGAAAGCTTGGAGTGTATTGTAACGAGCCTTGGCTTCTCCACAGTGCAGAGCGAGTACATCTCTTTGGAGGAGCAGGCGGCAGTGACTGTAACATTCCACTATTGGGGCTAGTGGCTGTCATGGTTGTATGTATGATTGGATCTTTCACTCTTTTAATATAACAGAGCCAACATGTTTCATGCATATATTGTTATTGTAGTTCAACTATCCTAGTTACTCTAATGATGTATGTAGTTGTAATTTACGCATGTATGTATGGACTATTCTGTATGTGTTTGTATGAATCTTATCGAAGCGTGTTGTTGGTATAACTCATCACTTTCGATCGTCGGCTATCTTGCTTTCTTACTCTTGATGTATTTCAGTTCGTGTGTTCCCTTTCAAGTTGCGTGCTATCACAGGCTTCTAAGGGGCGCACTCTTCTCCCCTTCTTTGTGTTAGACCTTTTCATGCACTTGCCTTGGCTTGCTGCAAGGTCACACCCTTGCTTCCAACAAGGACATCTTACTTACCTCTGCACGCAACCGCATTCAAGGCAATACCGTACTACCCATTGCTGGGACTCCTACTCTAAACGGTTTGAGGTCTAGTTGGGACTTCTTATCGGGGATCTCCTCTGACATGTTGGCGGGTCTAGCACTGTCAATAGGTAGATACTTGTAGCATGAATGTGGCGATGGAGGGTATTGTTCCATCGCTCATCAATCACTCTCCATATGACTTGTTGTTTCTCTAACCCCTCGTCTCCCTTATCTTCATAATAAGCACAGATGGCTTCTTTGGCCCTATCCATGGTCTCATATAAGTAGTCCATTGCGGGCTTGTCTCCATCGACCAACCGAAGAACCCTTACCAAAGGTTATGAAATGGCACACACCTCCTCTACTCCTGCCCAAAAGCTTTGATCATATGAAACTAGTCTGCATATGTCCTCTCCCTCTGGTTTGCGGCTAATAGATAAAGCATGCCAATCCGGTGAAAGAAACATGCTCTTCACATCCCACATAGAATTCAACAGAGACTAAAGAGATATGAAAGTAGTGGCAAATCGTGTAATGGCAGGATGCACCAACTCTTTGTTGTTGGTGAATCTTCTCATCAAGCTAAGCACAAATGCATGATTATATATAAATTTTGTTATGCTCCTAGATGATTCAACAATATCCCTCACAATAGGAATCTTACCTATATCCTCCAACATTAAGTCAATGCAATGAGCAGCACAAGGTGTCCAAAACAAGTTAGGATACCTCTCCATAAGCAACTTGCCAGCTGCAACATAATTTGCAGCGTTGTCCGTTATGACTTGGACAACATTGCTTGGGCCTACTTCCTGAATGAAGATGTCCAACAACTCACATAATAAACACGCATCTTTAATGTGTGCAGATGCATCAACACATTTCATAAACATTGCCCCCTTGGGACAACTAACCAAGTAGTTAAGAAGGGTCCTATCCTTTTGGTCAGTCCAACCATTTGACATGATTGTGCATCCAGTGTGTTCCCATGATGCCCTAAACTCCTCCAATCTAGAAGTGCAATCAATCTTTTCATCTTAAAGAATAGTCCCTCTCAATTTTGCAAAGGTGGGGGCTTTGTACCCCGGGTCAACGACAACAGCAACATCAAACATAGGTTGGTAGAATGGGTTTATCTTGACAATGTTGAAAGGAACATCACTCCATAGAAGACACTTACTGACCAACCTGTCAGCTTTTTCCTTTTCCTTTTTTCAAAGTGCCGATTTGATTCTAGGTTGTGCACCAGGTGTGGTTCTCGGAACAAAAAGAGATGAGAACGTTGAGGGGTTGGGACATATGGGTGTGGAAGGTGATGCTGAAGAAACACTCTCACTTTCCCCCACTCTTGAGGCCCATAGAAATTGGATTTTTACTGCTGCCCTGGTGTCTTTGCCCTCCTCTTTATCCATCAACAATTGAATGGCCTGTCGGATGATTTCTGAAGATGGATTTGGGCAAAGGTCTAGATTTTGCCCCAAATAGAATTTTAATCTATTGATACCTCCTGACATATGCTTGCCACACAACTTGCAAGTCAAATACATTCTATTGATCCCCCAGATTCGGGTATAGTATCAGGTTCACCATATTCCCACATAGCGTCCAAAAGCCTTGACATTTTGTTTTAAACTTTGAACTTGAATTTGAACCCGGGGACAAAAAAAATTGAAAAAAATTAAAAATTTCTCATCACATAAGAAGCAAACACAAATGGAATTGTTGATTTTAGATTTTAAATGCTTCTTCTCACTCACTTGAACACACTCAGATTCAGTAAACAAGGGTTTGAATTTTTGTCATTTGATTCTTGAAAGTTGAAGTTTTGCTTCAATCTAGATTCTAAACAATGTTTTGATTCAAAATTCTGGGCAAAAATAAGATAAAAACCACCTAATAGAATTATGGAAAGATTTAAGAAGCCATTTGTGTAACAAAGACTAAAAGAGAATTAATATACATACCTAACAGCAGCGATTTATTACCGAGTCTCTCACGTTGAGCAGTGGACAAATCTCCAAATCCCCACCACAAAACTAGCAAATCTCCTCTTCTTGGGCAATGGCAAACAGCTATTCTCTCCACAGGGACGAATGGGAGCAAAGACAACAAACAAATGTGTTTTTCCCCTTTTTGCCCTCTTATCCGCGGCCTGGGAAAGGGACGATTTTTTCGGTCGATTCCCAATAAAATTGGGATTAATATGATTTATTCCTGATATTTTTGTTAGTGAAAAAGTCGGCCGATTTAATCATTTTGCTGAAAAAATTGGATTTTTAGGATTTAATCCCAACTTTTTGCCGACTTTTTCCACACTGCCAACCACACAGATATCACTGTTCACCTTCTAGTTGAAGGTTTCATGCACCAAGGTACTAGGCTTATTGTTTCTAAGAGCGTTAATGCACTGGTATGTTCTCTAGCATCACTGGATGTCATTTCTTTTAGTTTACACCCATTTCTTTTAGTCTAGCATGCTGCTAGAAATATTTTTACTTGTGGATGTATATGAGCTGGTGTGTTACTTGACCTGATATATTGGATGTTTGTGGAAAATAGAACAAAAGCAATATTACTCTCAGAATCATGGAACTATGGGGATGTTGATCAAAAGATTTATTTTGCATGCTGTTAGACATTTTTTTTTTCCTAATGGATGTATTTGAGCTGGTGTGTTAATTGACCTGAAATTTTGGATATGTGGGGTAATAGAACTAGAGCAATATCTTTTTTGGATTTAGAGGAATTATCTGGGCCAGGCCCAGGTTCAAAGCTGTCTTTGGTCTTGTTAGATATAAACCAATCAGTTCTCAATTTTTTTTTATATAAAAGTTTACACACTTATAATGTGGAGTAATTTGATTCCTTCCCCACTACACATGCATTTCTAAATTATGGGTGTCTGCATTTTAATTACCTTTCTACATTCTGATACTGCAGGTGAATGTGACAGCAGACCACAGAATAATATATGGTGCTGAGTTGGCAGCTTTCTTGCAAACATTCTCAAAGATTGTTGAGAATCCTGAAGGACTTACATTGTAAGATCATATTTTTGACAGTTTAAGTATTGTACTTGTTAGTTTTAACTTGGTTGCCCGTCACCCAGCTAATAAAAATGCTCAATTTGCATTAGAAAAGGACTGTAGTTGGTATATATGTACACGAAAATTTCTTTCGGAAACTTCTTTTACTATTCAAGCCTTATCCTCGTGACTGGAAACTGCACAACTATATCTTCTTCATTGATTCTCTTTTGGGTAATGGCCTAAAAGAGTGAAAAAATAATTATGTTTTTGTTGGAAGTGCAATGTATTTCTGTGCTGCGGTCTCACAAAGCTACTCTGGTAATTATTAATTCTTATTCTTTCATCACTTTTGAGTATAGAACTCTGATAGTTATTCATTCCTTTTCATTCTTCGATCACATTTAAGCACAGTGAGCAATTAAAAAGCATTCAACATGTATACCTATTATTGGGTCTAAAAGATCAGAGTTGAATGTAAACTACTTAGAGTATTGTAAAATATCTCAGTAAAATAAATTTAGGCCGATCTATTTTATTATTATGATTTGTTTTCTTTTTTGTAAGCTGTAGAAATATATTTATATTACGAAGAAACTGATATTACAATGATATCTTTTGTTTCCCAAAAATTTGGTGGGATCCCATAAACAAATAGACTGAAAAAACCATATTCCCATGATCCCTGGTTTATCCAAAAGGAACAACGGGAAAAACAGACTAACATTCGAACAATGTAGCCCATTAGTAGTTACATGCATGGGTGCATGCTGGGCAATCTAACAAAACAGTGTGCACATATAACATACTGAGGCATATTGGAAGCCATAAAACCATAGGAGAAGTAGACATAGCGTAAACAAAAATGAGAAGCCAAGTGCCAAGAAAGACCATTAATCTACTATAATGACTGGAGAAAGAGCATTGGAGTTCCCTTGTGGTGGAGCATCTGCTGGTGCATTCATAACCGCTGGCGTGTGAGTATGTGAATCCGATCCAAAGTCTGAATCGGACACCACATAATGTTCCATCCCAGAAGCCAAGTGCCAAGAAAGACCATTAATCTACTACAATGACTGGAGAAAGAGCATTGGAGTTACCTTGTGGTTGAGCATCTGCTGGTGCATTCATAACAGCTGGCGTGTGAGTATGTGAATCCAATCCAAAGTCTGAATCAGACACCACATAACGTTCCATCCCAGAAGCCAAGTGCCAAGAAAGACCATTAATAATGACTGGAGAAAGAGCATTGGAGTTACCTTGTGGTGGAGCATCTGCTGGTGCATTCATAACAGCTGGTGTGTGAGTATGTGAATCCGATCCAAAGTCTGAATCAGACACCACATAACATTCCACCCGCGTTAATCTAGTGACAATGTCGTCCATATTGTACCTGATATCCCACCCATCTGGTGTGCAAGAGGGAATACTATGGACCTAAGAGTTCAAATGAAAATGATCCCCCCATGCCAGTCAATATGCTATCTCATCAAGATCCTTTTAATCTTCTCTTGACTTGCAAATAATTGATAGTGATCAACTTGCTTATCACAGATGCTCATATGGAGCAAGGTTTCTAGTTGACGGAGCAGAGCCACTGAGTGGAGAAAATGAAGTCTCCTTTTGCGAAATTTGTGAGGATCCAGATTCCACCTAAAGGTGCTGCCACTGATTTTAGTATCAAACAATATATCCGATCGCCAAATTCCTTGGCTTCCAAGTGAAGGATCTCATTCCTCACTTCCAGGGCCACAAAATCAAAGTGCTAAGCTACTGAGTGCCAACCAAATAGACACCGATGACGGGAGATAGATTGAAAAGGCCCCGAGTTGTCATCGCAAAGTGGGTGAGTCGAGCGCATTGGGCGAACGCATTTAACCAACGAGTTGGCTGAGTTGGCGGGTGTGTGATGAGCGAGACGAGTTGGTCGCACATAACTGATGAGTCGAGGGGCGCGTCCGAACGACGAGTCGGGCCAACCGAACGAGCCAAGGAGCGTCACACGAAGTCATGTGCGAAAATGACTAAGTGTTGGCGGGTGGCGAGTTTATATGGGTGGGCGGTCCCGCACATGGGCGCCCCACACCATGGCCGATGTTAGAAGTATGGCGAAATAATGAAATGGAGGGTCGGCTTGGTGGTGGTCGAAGCCCCCACCATGGGCGAGCAACCATATATATTGACGGGCGGTTTGGTGGAGAAGGCATCAAGTGAAAAAGTTCAAGTCTTGGACGTGCGAGCAAGGTATGCGAGCTGCAGGCTTGGGTGAATAGGTGGAAGGGCGAAGTGCAGGCGGCGGTCAAGGCCGAAGCACGGAGCCGAGGCAAGAGCATAGTCATGTAGAACTGCAGGGCTAGCGGGCAGCGTAACCGCAGGCGAGTCGATGGGTTAGTTCGCAGGTCTGTAGGCGGGTGGAACCGCAGGCGAGTCGATGGGTTAGTTCGCAGGTCTGTAGGCGGGTGGAACCGCAGGCGAGCAGGTGGTATAATTGCAAGTCGGGGGGACAATTGAATGATAGGTGGGCGGGCACACACGGGAGTGCGACGAGTCAAACAAAGAGCGCCACGATGAGTTGGGCGAGGCGACACGCCGGGTGGGCGGTGCACCCGCAGCTTGTGTATGCGGGTCGAGTTGAGGTGAATGACGGGTAGGAGTGCCCAGGTAGACGGTGTGCGACCTGCGAGTTGGTGATACGGTCGTTCGGCGAGCGGGCAGGAACGCCCCAGGTGAGCCACAGGTGACCTGCGAGTCGGGTGAAACGACAGTTCGTGCGTGTGTTGGGTTGGCATGGTGTAGGCAGGCCGCGGGTTGTGCGCCGGGTGGGCAACACGACCTGACAGCGCTGCACGAGCTCGACCTAACGATAGGCGTGGGCGAACGAAGGTTGAACGACGGTGAACAGTGAAGGTGGCCCGTGGGCACCTTTGCCTGGTGAAAGGCGAGGCTGCACGGTGGTGCAAGTCGGTTGTAAAAGTTAGCAGGTTTTTGAGAGTTGGAACTTGGGGTTCCTCTCCAACTGCGAGTTTTATGTAAATTAAGATTGTCATTATTATTGTGGGCAGACTCATATTGCAGGGAGTTGCCCCTCCCATTATTTATCCGTTGTGCACTTATGTTAAAATGATAATGATGATGAATGTTTTATAAATGTTTTCCGCTGTGCTTACGAAGATAATACTTGGAAATTGAAAAATAAACTAAGTATGGAATGTTAGGCGTAGTCCACACTTGTGAGTATTGTTAAAAAGAAAACGGGTGGTGGTGCCACACCCCCCTTCGTGCGGTTGGAAGAGTACCGCCAAGGTAGGGGCGTGACAGTTGGTATTAGAGGTATTGATACGTGACAAAGAAGTCTGAATACTTGACATTTGTGACAGGTGATTCAGGTTACAAGTGGATTCAGTTGAAGTTTTGGGTTTTGAAGGCTGATGACTGTTGAAGGTGAAGCAGGTATCGAACACTTGCTGAACGAATGAAGATGGTCGAAAGAGCATTTCAAAAGCTGAAAGACATGGGTGATTATTGGAAAGAAGAAACACAGAAACGCTATGAAGCTTTTGTACAAGAGTGGGAACCCTTGATACATATAGGAAGCAAGATAACAGATTTGTGGGAAGACTTGAATAATCTTCATGTGAAGGCTGATGAACTCAAGGGACTTGATGAAGAGATCCAACAGGGTGATCTTAGGCTCCAAGAACTCATGGATGAGAGAGTTCGGTTGAGGGAGAAAAGCACCATGGCGGAAGCAAAAGTCAAGGAGCTTGAGGACGAGATAAAGAAGGACTTTCTTGGTAGAAAGGCCGTTGTGATAGAGCAAGATGAGCTCGATTACATTGACAGACTTGGGGACTATCACCGAAACATTCAGCCAGATGTTTGGAGGCTTAGTTCACTTCGTATAGAAGGAGTCAATGGGTGCTTGATTGGTGCACTTAAGCAGGGAGCGATGGAGGACAAGCTTGAAGGAATTCAAGCAGAACCAGGATCGAATTGCTTAGATGAGCCAAACAAGGGGTTGAAGTACCTTAAGAAGGAAGTCAGGTCGAAGCACAAGTCGATAGACTCTTCTGAGGTCGAATTATTGAAGAAGGTTGTTGAAGTAAGACGCAAGATCAAGCCGAAAGAGGATGGGGATGCCTTGAAGCTGAGTTTTGTGCAGGTGACCATATGTGGCAAGAGATTTGTAGCTTTGGTGGACACGGGAGCTACTCATAGTTTCCTTAGTAGGAAAGCAGCAAAGTCTTTTGGGAAGAAAGCTGAAATGGGAAGAGAGTGGAGTGCTTTCAAAGCAGTAAACTCTACCATGAAAGTTGTGACTGGTGTGATGGAGAACACTCAGGTGAGAGTGGGCTCTTGGTTTGGAAAGTTGGACTTGAGGATTGTGGACTTGGATGATCATTCTATGGTGCTGGGGCAAGACTTTTTGAAGGTTGCACAAGCCATACCAATGGTGGACTAGGACATTCTCTTGATTACAGCTGAAGGGAGAACTTTGTTGGTTTCGATGAATAGAAGGAGTTGCTTGGGGTATAGACCAAGGATGGCTTCTATGACTTTGTATCCAAAAGATCCGAATGTGAAGCATGTTGATGTGGAGCAAAGAGGACTTGGGTGTATGACTCAAACAACGAAGGAAGGGAAGTTAGTAAACTTCGTTGCAAGAGCTAGAAGGAAAGATGAGGGTGGAAAATCAATTTCACACATCTTGAGACACTTGACAGGAGCATCTTCTACCAAAGATCTTCACAATGGAGTTGCAGATGAAGGAAGTTCGAATACTTCTTCAGTGGCAGTGGTTGGGGAAGATTACACAGGCAGAGATCTGGCTGGCATAATGGAGTTTTGTAGGTATGCCATGGGCATATATGACTTTCAGTTGACGAAAGACAAGCTTGAGAAGCTTGGGTGTACACATGAGGAGGTTGGAGCTGTGCACAAGTACTTGAAGACACAACATCAATCTGATACATGGGTGGATGAGAGTCAGGGAGGGAACTTCCTGGCCCTCCTTTCTCGATAGACAACCTTGGAGGTAGGTTGGTGCAGTGACCTTAACACTTAGAAGGGTTGCACCACCTTGGCAAGGGGCCTTGGGAGGAGGCTTCTTTATTTGACAGGTTGATGATGTTGGGATGTATGCGACTGCATAGCAACACATTGGCATTAGCATCATGGACAACATGTTGCAGATGGGATGGGCATACCATGGACCTGAGCATGGCTTATTTTGGATAGATTCTTGATCGAGTTGAGATTGTGACAGGATGCTGAGAAACAACTGACGGTGGCATGGAGAAGGTACATTCTCATGGGTTGAGCATTACGGTTGGATTAGCTACCCAACTAGTTCGATGACATGGGGGCATGCAGTGCGCCGAGTTTGTGTCAGATAGATGTCTTGGTTTTGACTAAGATGTTGTGTTGGATGGAGTATTATGCAGAGATTCACATGATGGACGACACATGATGGAGATAGTTGTATTACATATGTTGCAGGGATGTTTGCAATATATGAACTGGTAGAAGTCATGGATCAAGGAGACTTCCTGTTTATGGGGACATAGACCGATGGTTTATGCGACATTGAAGTGAAGGCAGGCAGTATGGGCATCTTGGGATGTTGGAGCTGGTAGCACTTTGCGACAGTGGTTGATTGACAGTCTTGGTGACAAGATGGTTGCCAAGATGGAGAATTGCCGAGGACGACAATGACTTTAGGTGGGGGAGGATGTAAAGCCCTCGAGTCATCATCGCAAAGTTGGCGAGTCGAGCGCGTTGGGCGAACGCGTTTAATCGACGAGTTGGCAGGCGCGCGACGAGTTGGTCGCACATAACTGACGAGTCGAGGGGTGCGTCCGAACAATGAGTCGGGCCAATCGAACGAGCCAAGGAGTGTTGCACGAAGTGATGTGCGAAAATGACTGAGTGTTGGTGGGTGATGAGTTTATATGGGTGGGCGGTCCCGCACATGGGCGCCCCACACCATGGCCGACGTTAGAAGTATGGAAAATTAACGAAATGGAGGGTCAGCTGGGCGGTGGTCGAAGCCCCCACCATGGGTGGACAACCATATATATTGACGGGCGGTTTGGTGGAGAAGGCATCAAGCGAAAAAGTTCAAGTCTTGGACGTGCGAGCAAGGTATGCGAGCTGCAGGCTTGGGTGAATAAGTGGAAGGGCGAAGTGCAGGCGGCGGTCAAGGCCGAAGCACGAAGCTGAGGCAAGAGCATAGTTGTGTAGAACCGCAGGGCGAGCGGGCAGTGTAACCGCAGGCGAGTCGGCGTGGTAGTTCGCAGGTCGGTGGGCGGGTGGAACCGCAGGTCGAGCGCGGTATAAACGCAGGTCAGGCGGACAACTGAACGATAGGTGGGCAGGCACACATGGGAGTGCGAGGAGTCAAAAAACGAGCGTCACAACGAGCTGGGCGGGGCGGCACGTCGGGTGGGCGGTGCGCCCGCAGCTTGTGTACGTGGGTCGAGTCGAGGTGAACGGTGGGTAGGAGCGCCCGGGTAGACAGTGGGCGACCCGCGAGTTGGTGATACGATAGTTTGGCGAGCGGGCAGGAATGCCCCGGGTGAGCGACGAGCGACCCGCGAGTTGGGTGAAATGACAGTTCGTGCGTGTGTTGGGTTGGCATGGTGTAGGCAGGCCGCGAGGTGTGCGCCGGGTGGGGGACACGATTGGGCAGCGCTGCACGAGCTCGACCAAATGATAGGCGTGGGCGAACGAAGGTTGAACGACAGTGAATGGTGGAGGTGGCCTGTGGGCACCTCTGCCCGGTGAAAGGCGACGCTGCACGGTGGTGCAGGTCGGGTGTAAAAGTTAGCAGGTTTTTGAGAGTTGGAACTTGGGGTTCCTTTCCAATTACGAGTTTTATGTAAATTAAGATAGTCATTATTGTTGTGGGCAGACTCATATTGCAGGGAGTTGCCCCTCCCATTATTTATCCGCAGTGCACTTATGTTAAAATGATAATGAGGATGAATGTTTTATAAATGTTTTCTGTTGTGCTTATGAAGATAATACTTGGAAATTGAAAAAATAAACTAAGTATGGAATGTTAGGCGTAGTCCGCACTTGTGAGTATTGTTAAAAATAAAATGGGTGGTGGTGCCGCACCCCTCTTCGTGCGGTTGGAAGAGTACCGCTAGGGTAGGGGCGGGGCGTGACATAGATGCTCCTGCGACACCACCCCGACGACTGACTTGGTGCATCCGTGGAGCCATGAACACAACTGGTGTAGACAAACTTAGTTGGGGTGACGAAACTAGGGTAAAACCAATGATGTAACTAGACACAGACACAATTGATATGACCAGAAATCGAACCTGAAGACGATAAGAGTGGAGGGGTGATATTTTAGTAGTGTAGATACCAGAATGGGAGGGAGGGTGAAACGTTGTCAACCAAGAACAAAGTAAACAACCCTATACCCCTGTGAATGGACGCTTCGTTTTGACAATGAAATTGCAATTGGGAGGAACGAATATTTCACTGTAGCAACAAACCTTGGGAAAGCTAGGCCTGTAATACTTTTAGAACTAGATTAAAAATTTGCTCGAGTACCATACGAGGATCAGACATCTAAATGAAATTCCCGTAGAATTGACAATTTGGGAGGGCGCAAAAGGCAACACAACAACCAGTTCAAAAAGACTCGTCAGACATCTAAATGAAATTCCCGTAGAATTGACAATTTGGGAGGGCGCAAAAGGCAACACAACAACCAGTTCAAAAAGACTCGTCGCTGTGTTGTGTAGTAAGAGAACAAAAAACATGGGCACCTGCAATAACCTGCCAAGCTACGAAACAAAAAAGATACACAATAACCCGTGAATTGGCAACAAACACTGAAACAAGGAGGTAAATATATAGACAGACCCTCACCAAATTCACAAAGCACCAACGAAATGCTACCGTCAACCTCTGTAATCCTGGAAACCCTCGTGAAAATTTGCGACTCTGGGGCTAAACTCCAACACTTATAAAGACAACCCATGACTAGGGGATCAAATGGGCGGAAAACACTGCTTGAACAATCAGAGGCCAAAGAGGGACAAGTGTGCTTTGTGGCATGCACATTAATAGTTGCATTAAACACCCACTGCATATGAACCTTCCTCTGAAATGCATCCATGATCAAACACAAAAGCGAGAGACTTGAAACGAAGAGAATGTGATACAAAAAACCCTCTCCCACCACTTGCTTGCATTTAAGGCGATTTGACAAAACCTGCTGTGGTTGATCCAAAAGACAGTAGGGTCGCCACGCGTGGGTCAGTGTCGGACAAGTGGTGACGTTGACACACCTCCATGCCAATCATGCGGGGTGACGCCACCCCATTAGGGTTGATTTATTTCTACTTTATATATATATATATATATATATATATCACTTGGTTTCAATTAACAATTTTCTTTTTGAGTTTTTAAAATTAATATTATGGACTTTTAATTTCTATTTATAGTTTTTAAAATTAATCTTTAAGGACTTCCACTTTTAATCCTAATTTTTTATATTATGTATTTTATTTTTTTGAAAAATAAATATTATCTATGTTACATATCTATCTTGTCTATGTAGTTATCTTGTCTATGTAGTTATGTACTTAAAATAATACTAAAATTTATTTCAAAGCATATCTATATTGTAGATAAATGTCTTTCGGATTAATCACATCATTAGGATTAATGTGTTTCATCTTCCGGACAAGGTGAGAAAATTAGTCAATCATAACATGGATGCATCATCTGTTGGTGATTAATTAATCAGGAAAAATCCAAAACAAGAAGGAATAATTAATTAAAAAATCAAAATTTTAGTTATAAAATAGCTATTAGGGAGCATAATTATATTACATATTCATAATGGATAATAATACTATATGGTTCAAGATTAGCTTACAAGGTCATATTTAAGAATGGGACATAAATTAATGAGGGGTTAAAAATGGGTTAAAAATGAGTTATAATTATTTATGTCCCATTCTTAAATAAGACCTTGTAACCTAATCCTACCCATATAGTATTATTATCCATTATGAATATTTAATATAATTATGCTTCCTGATAGCTATTTTATAACTAAAATTTTGATTTTTTAATTAATTATTCTTTACTGCGGTTTTGGATTTTTCCTGATTAACTAGTTTTCAACAACGATGCATCTATGCTATTTATTCTTGAAGATTGACTGATTTTTAGACCTTGGCCTGAGGATGAACCACCACATTAGTCGTGGACCCAATCCCAATGATGTGCTATTTATTCTTGAAGATTGACTGATTTTCTCACCTTGCCTTGAGGATGAATCACATTAGTTGGTTTGAAACGTGGACCCAATCCTAATAATGTGATTAATTCGAAAAACATTTATCTACAATATGGATCATAAAGTCTTAGATCTAACATATCTATATTGTTTCAAAACATATCTATATTTTAGTTGTATTATTATACCTGGCTGGTTATATTGTAATTGCTTTTTAGTCAAAAAGCAATTTTTTTTTTTAATGAATCATAAAAGTCTTAGATCTAACATATCAATATTGTTTCAAAACCTATCTATATTTTAGTTGTATTATTATAAGTGGCCGGTTACATTGCAATTGCTTTTCGACTAAAAAGCAATTGATTTTCTGTTTTATAATTTTTTGTAAAGTTTTATAATGTTTAAGAAAATTACCAAATTAAAATAATTTTTTCTGAAAATTTGAAATTTAGAATTTCAAAAATTCTAATATTTAATTGGTCTAAACTGTCTGTTTTATAATTTTTTGTAAAGTTTTATAATGTTTAAGAAAATTACCAAATTAAAATCATTTTTTCTGAAAATTTGAAATTTAGAATTTCAAAAATTCTAATATTTAATTGGTCTAAACTGTCAATGGGACAATTTTATGGGGTTTTATTTACAATCTTCAGATATGAAAAATGTATTAAAAAATAAAAAATCTATTAAAAAATAAGAAATCTTTTTCACCTGCATGGAGTATAAAGTAAGTAGATATTGACTTGTTCGTTTCAAAACATTTAAATATCAGATTTTGATACTTAAATTCGATAGTGACACGGTTCTAAAGAATTATTTTTCTATACATGAAAAACATATTACAAACAACTATTTTATTGGTGATGGTTGCTCTGATGTGTCGAGCCTCCGTGAGCTTTATTGCTGCCAAAGGACACTGGCCAATGGAGACACCATTTTTTTTAATTGTGGATTTCTTTAATGATTTAAAAGATTTGTACGTGGTAAAAGGGACATTATTTAGTCTTTGGGAATTTGACATATATTTCTTCTCGTAATTCTCATTTATTTATATAAAGAAAAAGTTTAATGTGCATGTTGATCATATTCTTTGAGGTTTCTCCTAAGTTGATTTATTTTTTTAACTCAAGTTTTTCTAATTTCTGTGGCTAGATATTTATCTAGTTTTTGACAAGTTCGAATTTATAAACATGGTACGAAGAACTTAAAGCCACACTATCTATATAGGTTTTCACCTAGTTGTAATCACAATATTCTTTTATGAATTTGAAAAAAATATAATTAGCAATTGCCTCTAAAGGTTCAAAGGTACACCAAAAAAATATAAGATTTGGGAAGTTCATCTCACTATGAACAAGACTTACTGCTAAATGCATCCACATAAGCTTTGCCGAACTCTCCAATGCAAGTGCCACGAGGCAAGCCCACTATTGACAAACTATGCATGAGCATAAAGCAGTGACAAACCTTGCCCCTTGTTATGGTCAGTTACATGTCTTTTCTCCACGACACATTTGCACCACTCCCAGATTGCCATTAGGGGGCGAGATCGATCTCCATCAAAGTCATAGAGTCCAAGTACTTACAAGTTGTGCAAAATAATAATTCCATTATTACAAATATATAACTGCAACTATTACATTTGAATTGAGACCTTTATCTCTTTAAACACCTTAATTAGCATAAAAAAAATGATATATATATACGAAATAATATATCATAAAAATAAAAATGGAAAATATAAACATATAGCTTGAGTGAACGTAATGGTTAAGAACATGTATTTCCTCCTAAAGGTCACAGGTTCAAAACCAAAGGTGGGTAGAGTATGCATGCCTTTTTAAACTTGGCAGTCATATGTGGAAATTATGTGGAATGGGGCACCAAAGGTGGGTAGAGTATGCATGCCTTTTTAGACTTGGCAGTCATATGTGGAAATTATGTGGAATGGGGCTGAACTACATATCTGGATGATGAGCATCTTATGATGGAGCACCCATAATGACAAATGTACTGGTTTTTTTTATATATAATGCTATCGTTTATGATGAACATCTTATGATGGAGCACCCATAATGACAAATGTACTAGTTTTTTTTTATATATAATGCCATCGTTTTTTTCACACTGAAAAAATGGGCACTCATACACCAATTTGGTGTTTGGCTTGGCCATGACCTTAAAATTGGATAATAATAATTAACACATTAAATATTACTGATCTTATTATTGACAAGCACTAATATAACCAATCCTTTTAATTTTTTTTTTAAACAAATACATATATCAACCCAATTTTTTTTAAACAAACATATATATAAAAAGCTAACCACTAACTAATAGAAAAATTAATATTCCCCTTAGTATTTTTATTAACACAAGACTATCTTTATTAACACATATAACCATAAAAATATCCTTCTTAAGGCGAAATAATACTTCCATAAATATTCTTATCAATGCAAGAATATCCTTATTAACGCACAAGAATATCCTTATTAACACACAAGAATATCCTTGTTAACACAAAAGCGTGAGAATATCCTCATTAAATCAAAAAATATTTCTATCAATATTCTTATGAAGGCACAAGAATATCCTTATTAACACACAAAAGCGTGAGAAGATCCTTATTAAATCAAAAAAATACTTCTATCAATATTCTTATTATCTCAAGGCTATCCTTATTGACAGAACCATGAGAATATCTGTATTAACGCAAAGAATTTAGATAATGTCTGTCTTCTTATTAACTGAAGGCTATCCTTATTGACAGAACCATGAGAATATCTGTATTAACGCAAAGAACTTTGGTAATGCCTGGAGACTTATATACTCTCCAACCAACATAATAATTCCATATTCGATAAGATCATTGATGTTGCAACGTAGAGATATAAGTTGTAAGTTGGCATGGGACATAATAACAGATGTTGGTGAGAGAGACACATGGTAAAATCATTACTAATATTATGATTATTTCATAAGACTTCCTTGTAACACAATAAACATTCATCAACTTGTGTTATTCCAGGTTGCGTTTCTCATGCAAGGAGATGTGGCACGTGTATATTTGTTTTTCGCTTTGAATTTTTCATAAGGCTTGAGAAAGTTGGACATATTTGAGGTGAAAAAATGGGGAACAAGAAATTCATGAGAGCTCTCAAGGCCATGAAGCCTCTAGGCCTTATGAGTAATGATGTCTCTCCAGTCCTGAAGGGTTTGTTGAAGGGATACTTGCATTTTAAAGTTGTATACATCTATGTATACTATTTGTTGCATTTTGATTTTGGGCGTTATCGTATATGATAATGAGTTGCCTTTCATAGAGGTCGCAAGCTACAAAGTTTTGGTAGATGTTGTGTTTGAGTCGCGGGAAGAACAGGTTCAACGAGAGGTATGCACTATGTCTCTATATATGCATATAAAGACTACTCTACCGACGACTAAGACCAATGATCGACGAGTAGGTTCATTGGAGTGGTTGCTAAATTTGAAATTTCTAGAGTCAATGTGATCCAAAATGGATTTTGGATAGATTCCTAAGTCTAAGTGTTCCTCACTGAGGAAAATGAAAGCCCAAGGGAGTTCCTGGAACTAGCCCCATTGTAGAGATCGTCTCATTCTGAATCTCCTGCAACTTGAATGGGCAAAAACTGACTTAGGATGTAGAAGTTATCACAAAATGAAGCTGCCCTTTTTCCTTTGGAAAAAAAGGCAAAATCCCCTAAAAATGGGTCCTAAAAGCCCTCTAAGTCTTCAAAATCTCCTAAAAGATCAAAACCATCGCAAAAGGAGAAGTTTTAGAAATATCAGACTACACTATCAGAAGGCAAAAACACAAAGAAATGACCAAAAACAGGCCTATCGGAGGCTTAAACCAACAATGAACAGGAGTCATCGGATTTGGCCGATCAATGGTCTAGATCTGATCGGCAAATCGCAATTGGCGGCGACAGACGGAGGATATCAGAACATGTTATATGATTATTGCGATCGCGATATCGCAATCGGCGATTACAGTGGAGCGCTTACCAAATGGCCCGAGGCTTATGCGAGATGCGATTGCGACAAGTCGCATCGCAATATCGCATCGGAGCTACACAAAAGAGCGACTATATATATATATATACATATACATATACATATACATATACATATATGCGATGCAATGCAATAGCCGAACCCGATAGAGTTATAAACAATATGCCATAAATTTTGAAATCCGCCCAAAGGCATTTTCTATGTATTTTCGCATATTTCGTTTAATAAACGAAAAGCGAAGGAATGCGCCGATGCGATGAATCTGGACCCGAAGGGGTTCCTAAATGCAAATGTATATTATTTCAAGTCCGCATAAAGCCATTTTTGCAATATTTTCAATGTTTTTAATGTATTTTCTAAATACAAAGGGAAGCCACAGAATGGGCATTGCGACTTGCGATAAGCGATTTCAGACAGACTCGATAGTGTTATAAAGCGGAATTAAAGACTTTTGAAGTCCGATAAACAATGATTCTGTGGATTTTTCCCATGTTTGAATGTATTTCTATGTGTAAACAGAGAACGACCATTTCGGGAATTTCAAAGGCCCGATGATCCATTCCATTACAAAACAGGTGGTCACCATCCCTGAAAGCATTTAACAATGATTGCTAATGCTCAGAGGGGGATTTGAGCGGACAGATGCCGGGAGTCGAAGAGCCTGAAGGGGAAAATGAACAGACAATCACCAATTGGCTTATAAGCCATGAATGTTAGAGACAGAGGGTTGTTGGAGTTATTGCTGAAAGCGAAGCCAAAGCAGGAAGCTAAGGCGTAGGAGAGCAGCACAAAAAAGAAGGCAACATAAAAAACAAGCAGCACAGAAAGCAAAAGCTGAAGTGCACACAACCAAGGGAGTCACTTGGAGTTCAAGTGGAAAGCCAGCACGTTATAAATTGACAGAGAGTCGAAGAAGCCAAAGCCAAGAGCCAGAGCCAAAAAGTCAAGAGCTTCAAGAGCCAGGGATAAAATGGTGTCTAAACCCATTGTTTCTGTGTAAAACCAATGGATTTGAGCCAGGGGCTTGTAAAAGGACTTTACCATAATCCCAGAGAGCCTAATTGAGTTGATTAGAGCTCACGAAGACGTAGCCCAAGAGTTTTAGGTGAACTCCTAATTAAATTGCTGTTTTATGTGTTTGTTCTTATCGCTGCATTATTTACAGTGATATGTATTTATATATCAGTTTGAGCACATTAAATTACAACACATAAACAATTTTAATAAGAAACATCAGCGTACACCTTCTGTTCAAGCACATATTTAATTCCTCACTGGTTAATCATAAAGACTTGGGAATAATTTAAGCTTTTTTTAGTGGGAGAGGTTCTTGTAAGTTAGACAAGAAGCCTAAGTGCCCCATTTTCAGATCAGGTGGTATCAGAGCCTAAGTTTGGTTAACCCAACTTTCAAAGAAGGTTATATCAGAATGCTTGATTGCCAGAGCAAAGATTGCTTCTCTAAAAGGTGTTTGGGTAGTCAAGGATTGATTGTCTGATTGACGTATGTTTGTTGTAGACTGACTATTTTCTGAGTTTGTAGAGGTGAAGGGAAAGCTGTTGATAGCTCAATCCAGGAAGAACAAGAAGGAAGAAGGGCTGAAGACATTCTTCTATTCCAAAGGACCTCAAAGCAATCATTGAAGCACAAGAGGTTTGTTGCAAAAGGTTTCTCAATAAAGCCTTTTTTTAATATTGTTTGAAGTTCTTTTGTTCATTGGCATAATGACAACTTCTACAAGTGAGTCCTCAAATTCTGCGTTCTTAACAAGATTCATTGATGAAGACATGAAGCAAGAGTTGTCCACTATGATGGAAATGGTGAGAGAAATGTATGAGGATGGAAGGAAGAGCAACATGCTTAGAGAGAAGTTGAATTCTGTGGAGGAAGAGAAGCAGTTGCTTTCTGACAAATAGCAGGAAATGGAGAGACAACAGCATATTGAAAATATGAATCTGAAAAGGATGCATGAGTTGGAGACTCAACTCTTTGTTGCCTAAGAAGCCTTAGTCAAGTATCAACTTGAAGGAGAGGTAAACCATTCCAGTTTGTCTTCAAATTCTTCTGAGAATGCTTATATTGGTTCGTTTGAAATACATACTAAAGGCATAGGTTCCAAGCTAATGTCCAAGATGGAATATGAAGGAAAAGGCTTGGGTAGACATGCACAAGGTATTGTTGAGCCAATAATGATTGAGGAGAGGCCTAAGTATTTGGGTCCTGGCTATGGACAAGCTTATGAAGAAAGTTCCAAGGCTGCCATGAAGGCCATTGAAATAACTCCAAGGAGTTGCATTACAGAGTGTGAAGATTGTATTCAGGGGGAATGCAATAGCTTGAAACATCATTTGCAAGATGCAGGTGTTCAGAAGCACACACTTGAACCAGAGAGTTGGGGAGACTCCAACAACCTTGAAGAGATTGATGATGTTCTGAAGGAAGCCACTTCTTCATTTGATTCACCTCCTCATGAAGACAATAAAGGTGAAAGAGACAGGTATAAATTTGGTTCTAAACATTTTCCTTTTGATTTTGCAAAGCATGGTAAATTTCTACATATGTATGGAAAAAGAATTGCATGTTCCTTTTGTGGGTTGGATAACCATAATCTTTCTAGATTTTGGAAGAGAATGGCCACATACAAGAAACTTTTGAAGGAAAAGAAGTAAGAAGCCAAAGGTCCATTGGACAAGGCAAATCATGATGTCAAGAGGATGCACATGCAGTGCACTTACTGCCATATGCAAGGACATCTTGCTGCAAAATGTTGGAGTCTGAATCCAGCAATGCTTCCACAAAAGCTGAAGAAAATGGAAAGAGAAGATGGCAGAAATGGAAAGGAAAATTCCATGACTGATGTGTCTCAGGATGATTCACATGTTGATGCTGATGTACAGACAAAGGTAGTACCTTTGAAAGGGATTGGTGAGAAATGGCTAGAGTTCTTATCCAATTAAGATTGTTTGTCTATTGATGCATCTACATTATATTTCATTTCAGCTTCGAAAGTACAGTGTGCTTAAGTGAAAGTTGAAGGATGAAATGCATGCATAAGCATGATGTGCATGAACACATGGATGTTGATGATTTCCTTGTTTTTGAACATGTATGTGTGATTAACTTGCAGCGTTGATTGCTTTGACATGCATGTGATGCATGGTTGACTTGGGAGAAGTTAACTTGGTCTCCAAATGGAAATAATAATGAAGTGTTTCATCTTTTGAAAAAGAGTCATGATGGTCTTTTTCTACATGCTTGACTTGAAGGGTCATTTGTTTAAAGACATGTTTTGTGAGCTTGTTATCTAGTCCATCATTTGGATGCAGATGTAAGACATGGGGTGTTCACAATATGTGAAAATCTGTTTCTTTTGTTGAAGTAGGGGTTTAGGCCATCCCGTTGTTGTTAACAGTTGTTGTTAACAACTTGTCCAATAGGTACAAATGAAAGTTTTGTGGTGTAGATGAACTTCACATTTGTTTGAGCCACTTTGGTACAAATGAAATTTTTGTGGAGTAGATGAACTTCACATTTGTTTGAGCCACCTTGGATCAATGATCAAGGTAGAGAAGCTCAAACTACCTTCCATAACCATTTCAGGAGGAGTTCTGCAGGAAGGCAAGGAGGAAGACAATGCTTCCTAGGAAGACCAGCCCATCCAAAAAGGGAAGTGGTCAGAAACTTTGGTTCAGAGGCTCTATGTAAAGACAAGTGTAGGGAGGTTCAAAGAAGAGGGCAAGTAACTTTCATTTACTATTCAGATCAGTATATCAGTCTTTTGGAAACCAAAAGTTCTTTTAGTGGGAAGAAGTGATCCAAAATGGATTTTGTATAGACTTCTAAGTCTAAGTGTTCCTCACTGAGGAAACTGAAAGCTAAAGGGAGTTCTTAGAACTAGTCCCATTGCATAGATCGTCTCATTCTAAATCTCCTGCAACTTGAATGGGCAAAAACTGACTTAGGATGTAGAAGTTATCACAAAATGAAGCTGCCATTTTTCCTTTGGAAAAAAAGGCAAAATCCCCTAAAAATGGATCCTAAAAGCCCTCTAAGTCTTCAAAATATCCTAAAAAATAAAAAACATTGCAAAAGGAGAAGTTTTAGAAATATCAGACTACACTATTGAAAGGAAAAAACACAAAGAAATGGCCAAAAATAGGCCTATCAGAGGCTTAAACCAATAATGAACAGGGGCCATCGGATCTGACCGATCAACGGTCTAGATCTAATCGGCAAATCACAATCGGTGGCGGCAGACAGAGGATATCAAAACATGTTATATGATTATTGCGATCGCGATATCGCAATCGATGATTACCGTAGAGCGCTTACCAAACGACCCGGGGCTTATGCGCGACGCAATTGCGACAAGTCGCATCGCAATATCACAACGGAGCTACATAGAGGAGCAGCGATATATATATGCAATGCAATGCAATAGCGGGACCTGGTAGAGTTACAAATAATATGCCATAAGTTTTGAAATTCGTCCAAAGGCATTTTCTATCTATTTTCGCATATTTCGTTTAATAAATGAAAAGCGAAGGAATGCGCTGATGCGATGAATCCGGACCTGAAGGGGTTTCTAAATGCAAATGTATATTATTTCAAGTCCGTATAAATCCATTTTTGCGACATTTTCAATGTTTTTAACTTATTTTCTAAATATAAAGGGAAGCCATGGAATGGGCATTGCGACTTGCGATAAGCGATTTTAGACAGATTCAATAGTGCTATAAAGCGGAATGAAGAACTTTTGAAGTTCGATAAACAATGATTCTGCGGATTTTTCCGTGTTTGAATGTATTCATTTGTGTAAATAGAGAATGGCCATTTCGGGAATTTCAAAGGTCCGATGATCCATTCCGTTATGAAACAAGTGGCCACCATCCTTGAAAGCGTTTAGCAATGATTGCTAACGCTCAAAGAGAGATTTGAGCGAACAGAGGCCGAGAGTCGAAGAGCCCGAAGGGGAAAATGAACAGAGAATCACCAATTAGCTTAAAAGCCATGAATGTCAGAGACAGAGGGTTGTTGGAGTTGTTGCTGAAAGTAAAGCCAAAGTAGGAAGCTAAGGCGTAAGAAAGTAGCACAAAAAAAAGGCAGTAGCAAAAACAAACAACACATAAAGCAAAAGTTGAAGCGCACGCAGCCAATGGAGTCACTTGGAGTTCAAGTGGAAATCCAAAGCACTGACAGAGAGCCGAAGAAGCTAGAGCCAAAAGCTAGAGCCAGAGCCAGAGCTAAGAGCTAGAGCGAGAGCCGAGAGCCAGAAAGCCGAGAGCTTCAAGAGCAGGGGTAAAATGGTGTCTAAACCCATTGTTTCTGTGTAAAACCAATGGAGTTGAGCCAGGGAGCTTGTAAAAGGACTTTACCATAATCCCAGAGAGCTTAGTTGAGTTGATTAGAGCTCACAGAGACATAGCCCAAGAGTTTTGGGTGAACTCCTAATTAAATTGCTGTCTTATGTGTTTGTTCTCACTACTGCATTATTTATTGTTATATGTATTTATATATCAGTTTGAACACATTAAATTACAGCACATAAACAGTTTTAATAAACAGCGCCAGCATACACCTTTTGTTCAAGCACATATTTAATTCTGCATTGGTTAATCATAAAGATTTGGGAATAATTTAAACTTTAGGAGTAAGAGAGGTTCTTGTAAGTTAGACAAGAAGCCTAAGTGCCCCATTTTCAGATCACAATGCAATTCCAGGGCTGAACTAACATAAGCATAGGGCCGAGTTCTCAAAATCAAGGTGGATTTCCAAAGTTACAAACCTTGGTTTTGCATAATATGGGGCACTTGCAAAGTCTGATTGACATTCCCATCATGTGAGGGAGGTGTCTTGAAAGAAGGAACACTATTCTAACTGTGTGTTTTGAAGATTATATATTGTCCAACATTAAAGTAATTGCCTATTGGGATAAAGAAGTTATCCAATTTAAAAAACATTATATAGTCAAAAAATGCATTATATGGTTAGAAAATTTGATGGGAAAATATAAGTTGGAAAGACAATAGCGCAGAAAAATACTTGTACAATTTAGGTAAATAAAATGATGATTAAAAATATTAAAAGTGAATATTTCTTTATTTTTATTATTATGAAAAATGTTTTTAAAGAAATTATTTAAAGGTTAAATTCATTTCCGGAAATACTTACTATTCACTAAATATATTACATTTGTTTTAATGGAGTATTGTCTAATTTTCTCATGCATATCCCTTGTGTTAATTCCATGTTAAATATTAAAAGTGTTACTCATTATTATTAAAATATTTTAACTATCAGTTTATTTTAAACTTTTCATGCACAAAAAAAATCAAATTCATAAAAGTGTAAACTTTTTTTTCAAATTTTAATTCTAGATTAAACATGAATCTATGTTGGTTATTAATATGTTACTTATCAACTCAATATTGGTTACAATAGAAATTACACATTTGCCTCGTATTAAGAAACACTTCATTTAAATATATTAACTACCTTACATGTACAAACTTTTACTCAAGATTTGATCCTTTTTTATGAGTGATGAATCTAGAGTTAATATAGATCTAAATTGATTCTAAAATTGTTACGTGTAAACTTCATATTAACTATAAAAAAAATTATACATCTCTCTTATATTAAGGGACACACTATTCAAATAAATTTAAGTAATATAATTAATATTAATTTTATTACTAATAATTGAAAACCAAACTATAATAATTATTATAATTTAAACAAAATTGTAAATTTATTAAAAAATTGAAATGTGAAATATAAAATTACCCACATTACCAAAGTTTACTGCACAAATTTCTAAATTATTAGTCACTTTAATTTCTAGGTCACCACATACCAACAATTAAGTGACAAATATTTTTATAATGTGATTATACTTAATACAATCACTTAAACCAACATATGAAAAACCATGTTTAATGAATAAAAACATTCTAAATCCATCTTATATTTAAATTTACTAAATGCTCAAACATCAAATTTTCACATTATTAACTTTAAATTTATTAAACTCTCAAAAAATTAAATCCCTCAAAATTTCATACTAACATTTGTTGATTATTTTTACTTTAATTTAAGTATTGGTTATTTTTTACATAAAAGAAAAGTATTAAACAACATTGAATATCATACTTATTTAATATTTATTATTATTTTATTTAATATTGATTTTTAGTATTTGTGAATACTAAAACCATATTAAAATTTATTTGAAAACACACTTCTTCGTTTATGTGACTGCACCAAAACAAATTATTTTATAATGAGAGATGTGTAATGGCTATTTTAGTTTTGTTACCACTTATGAGAGGTCGTTACCACTTGGAATGAGAGGTGTAAGTGATGTGTAATGCCTATCCTTAATATAATATATGTTTTTGTTTTTTTGGTATGTATATGGTTTTTTTAATAGGTTATGTGTGATGTTTATCTGTTATATATATATATATTATTAGTTTAGTAAAACTGTTTTTTATTTTATAAATAAATTATTAGTTTAGTAAAATTGTGATGAGTAAATTTTGTGTTTATAAATTAAATTAAAGTTAAAATGAGATGTATAATTTTATATTTTAAAAATTGCGATTTAAAAAAGTTTTTTTGACGGATTGATTTAATATTAAAGTTAGTTTAAAGTGATAAAGTTCTTATATTTATGACAATTATGGTCTTGGAATTTAGCATTGATCATGGGTGTTTTTGTTTTGTTTTTTTCGCATACTGATATGTTCTAGGGCGTTATCTTGAACGGTTAGAGGAGACATTAGCCACATTTCCTTGAGACACGTCCATTTCCATAGGGTCTTAAGTGTTTGCTGCTTCTTTATCACTATCCAAAAGATTCGATTCATTGAAGCACTTGTGCCCTTTCATTGGCGAGAGTAGGATTATACTTGTGTTTTGTTCTTGCCTATTCATGGGATGAAATCCATCATCAGAGAAATGAGACGGTGTATCCTGTGGCTGTGCCGAGGTTTGAGGCGAAGCCTTGCATTATATGTGGATGTTTTTGGTTGTTATTCGATATCTTGCTTAGGAACTAAAGGTTGCTTAGAACCCTTTGAAGCTTTTGGATCTTTCTACCATTGAGTCTTTTTCATAATAATAATAATAATTAATTAACTAAATAATAATTAGCTATTGAAGAGGCATGTCTAAAAAGACGTGATCGTTAATGAATGACACTTGCCTAGGTATATAAGCAAACCCTCATTTGTAACCATATCTCACATCTCTTATACAATCAACATTCTTATATGTGAAGATTACTTATCTTATTATGAATATTACGTTACATTCCATATATTAAATATTCCGCTGTGTATACGAACCTTGTTTGTTACATTGGTACCAGAGCCACATTTTCTGATCCCGACCTTTGGCCATTAATTCTTCATCAAGTTGTTGTTGATTGCTTGAGGCTTTTAGCCACATAAATAATTCGAGGTTCTCCATTTTGCTGTTAGGCCTTTGGGCATTAAAATAAAGACATTTGTCATTAAAAAAAGAAAAGAAAAGAGTTTAATATGAAAAGAAAAAACAATTATATATATATATATATATATAGTCTAATTTATAGACAATAAAATTTTTCACTGGAATCAGACAATATAATTTCAAACAAAATCATGATTTTTTGTTGTTTAAAATACATTTTTGAATATATAAATGGATTCAACACCTTGAAAAATTGCTGAGACACTCGAATTCTGTAAATTAAACAACTTAAACTCAAGTTTTTAAAAATCTCTGCTTGATTTTAGTTAATATTAGCCAAAAAAATGTTTTGAATAAAAATCATTTTGTTTATATAAATAGGACATGATAAGACATGCATGTTTTTTTATCCTACATATGTGACTATTAAATAACCACATTAATTTTGATATATAGTTAATAAAGAATTAAAAAAGTTAACAATTAGAAGGTTATAACAGTCTAATGTACAATGTAACTAGTGAGATAAACTTTATTTATTATGGTTGCAATTAAAAGAAGTTAAGAGAAATTATTATAAAAAATTGGTTTAAGTTATAAAGTATATATTGAAAATATATATATATATATATATATATGAGAAGAAACCCAAAAATACAATATTCAAAAAAGATTAAGGTTATTATAAAAACTCAAAGAACTTATTACTAATGAAAGAAAGTCTCACTAAAAGTTAAAGGAAGTTAAGAAAAGCAAAATAATAAAGATTTTAGAAGTGGTCCACAATGGATTATAATTGGCGAAAGAAAGGAAGTTTTTCTTATAATAGTTTTTTATTCACAAACCACAAGTTATTTACATTAAAAGATAGTATCTAAGGGAAATAAATTAATATCATTATCAACACAAGCAACAAGGAAAATTATATCAATATTAATTTATCAAATCAATTATTAATTCCCAAGCTAAATATAGGTGAAAAAAAGATATTTTGGAAAGAAATTTACAACTGACACTTGATTATTATGAATGTATGTCTCAATTCAGTGTTGTAACTATGCTTAACAACGAGATTCACATAGTTCTCGATCTACCTTGTTTTAAAGAATTGGGTATGTTCATGTTAAACACGAAGAATTTTTTTTGATGTTTCATCATAAGAAAAAGATGATCACATTCTAGGACATGACAATGAAGTCATAATCAATAATGACTACATCAAAATATTTTAAAGATATTTCGAACTGATATTTCAAGAGAATAAAAAAACAATATCAAAGAAGCAAAAAGAACTTGAAGAAGTCATCTCCAATAAGAATGAATAAATTTCTCATTTAAAAGATCATAGTAAGAAACTATTTGCACGAGTCAAGAAAAATTTAGAAGAAGAAAAAAATGTCTAATGAAGAAATTCAATGAGAATCTATTGGAAAATAAAGAAGAAAATTTGCGTTTAAAAAACCTTAATCAAAATTATTAGAACAAATTAAAGATTTAAAAGATGAAAAATTTGAACATCAAAACATTGAAAATAAACTTGATGAATAACATATTGAAGAACCCTTATGTCTTAGAAATCATAATCAAAGTCTACTCATTTAAATTAAGAATCTTGAAAATGATAAGAAATCATTGAAAAACAAATTAGAAGAACTTATCACAAAAGAATTATCGAAGTCTTCAGACATAATAGTCCAAGTTGAAGAAAAAATGAAATACCGATTCAGTCAATTTCACAACTCAAGGAGATGATAAAACAATAAAAGTAAAAACATATTTAGGTGTTGCAATTTAAATGATGAAAATTCCAAGTAAAGATTATGTAACCAACTGAACAACATTAGTACCTAAAGTAAATAAAAAAAGTGCCACATGCATGATAAGGGAAAATCAAATCACAAGGACTCTTTATTGACATCCGAATCATGAGAGCATATACCTCAACCAACTTGGGTATCTGTATCACTTAGAACAAAAGCAATAGACTTATGTTTCGAAGAATATTGATGTCTGCACAATCCAGTATTATGATATTAATTTATCCCAGTTATCAAATAATTGCAAAGTTCCACAAAAGATTGATTTAGGATGGTTAGGTCCCTTCTCAATTTAACAATTTTGTCTATCACTTAAGAGGATCCTATCATGTTATGAATAAATATATAGGAAATAATATAAAATCATGTAAATGATAATAATCATAAATAATGATTAGTTAATTAGTAATTAGGTTGAAGAGTCATGTCTAAATGAGACATGACACTCCATGAAGAGACACCTATTTGGTATATAAGCAAGCCTCTCGTTCTCATTGTATAATCATTCTTATTCATACATTTAATATATAATATTTGTATCTTCATGGATATCTTTATATTCCAAGTTTTATGGAGTAATTAATTTGTAGAAGGAACTTTGTTCGCTTTATTTGGTATCAGAGCAATTGATCCTCTAGCCGCTCCACCACTGCACAGAGCCATGTTATCTGATCTAGGTCTTTGATCGTCAAATTCATCAACATTGTTGTCATTGAAGCGTTTCGCTACAAGAATTTGGAGTTTCTCCATTTTGCTATCAAGCATTTGTCCATTCAATAATAATAATAATAATAAAAAATTAATAAATATACGAAGATAAAATAAAAAGTCAAAAACAAAGATATATATATATATATATAATCAAATTCAAAAAAAGAAAAAATAAATAAAATAAGTACATATAAAGATTAAAAAAAAGGATTTAAATAAATAAATATAGTCCGATGTAAAATTTGGAGGAGAACATTCATATATATATATATATATATATAAGGTTCTACATTATTGATAAAAAGTGCTTAATAAAGTTAAGTTAGATCTTTCCAAATATATTTAAAACTGTACTTAAGAGAAGGAAAAATAAATAATACTATTTCATTAAGTGGTTTACAAGCTCGAGGTCTTAGAAACCCATGGTATTTTAAAATATAAAAAAAAAAAAAACAAAAAGGAATACAAAATCTCTTTATGTGAATGGTAAGTTTTATTTTTTATATGGAGAACATTCACCGAGATTTTAGAAACAACCCATGGTAATTGCCCATGATATTTAAAAGTAAAAGAAAAACAAAAGGGATACAAAATCTCTTTATGTGAATGGTAAGTTTTACTTTTTACATGGAGAACACTAAACGAGGTTTTAGAAACAACACATGATAATTGCCCATGGTATTTTAAAAGTAAAAGAAAAACAAAAGGAATACAAAATCTTTTTACGTGAAAGGTAAGTTTTACTTTTTACTTGGAGAACATTAACTGAGTCTAAAGTACATAAGTGGACATATATTTTATATTATACCCTAAAGAGGTGAATAGCGACGTTTCACTAGGGTTGTAATTTTTTGGAAATAAAAAGAAAGAGATATTATAAATAAAAGATATATAAAGAGAAGTATCATATTATAAAGGAGTATTTAAAAAAGAATTAAGTCATAAAATTATTGAAAATATTTACGAGTACAAAATGAGTATTATTATAAAAGGTTACATAAGGAGAAAATATCAGTTAAGAGTTTACGTTAAAATGAAGTAAAATAAAATAAAATAATAGTAAGTGAAATTTAATAAAGATAATACATCCTAAAGTTCCATTTGAGGTAATTAGAAATAATAAGGTTCCATTTGTTGTAATTATAAATAATAAGGGGTTAATCTCATCAACGAATACAAATGTAGTTCATTTCGTTCAAAAACAAAAAAATGGAATCTCTAAGTAATGAACAAAAACAATCATTCACTATAGATATAGAACAATTAATCACAATACTTGAGCGGCAACATGCTGAGGAGAGAAAGAAAATGGAATCCTTATTCCAAGTTGAACGTCCATCATCACTCCCACAGAATGATGTAATCCAGTGTACTGAGAAAGTGCAGCGAAAAGATCAAGAGAATGGAAAAATAGCCAAAATTCAGCAAAACAAGAAAGCGTTAGAACACGAACATAAAAAACTTGTGGATATGCATTACAAAGAAATAATGGAAAAATGCGAAAAAATTTCTCGTCTCAAGGACCACGTCGAAAAATTACTGGCACAAGTGAAGAGGACTAAGGTCACAAAGAAAGAATTCAAGAAGCACTTATGAAAACAAGAAGAGGAAAATTTGCGTTTAAAGAACCTTAATAAAAATTTATTAGAACAAATCAGAGATAGATGAAAAACTTAAATTTCAAAACATTGAAAATAAAATTGATAAATTAGAAATCAAAGAACTTTTACGTTTGAGAAACCATAATCAAAGTCTATTCACTCAAATTAATAAACTTAAGGAGGATAAGAAAGCATTAAAAGACAAGTTGGAACAATGCACTCAAGAAGTATCAAAATCCCTAGTCGTAACAGTCCAAGTTAAAGGTAAAGGAACGAATACCAATTCAATGAATATGAAAACTCAAGAAGACAAGTCAGTTGAAGAAACGACACACTTAGATGTTGCAGTTCAGACAATGAACATCCCAAGTGAATGTTCCATAACCAATTCAACAACATCTTCGCTAGAAGAAAAATATAAAAATTTCCACATGCCCAATAAGGGAAAGACAAACAAAAAAAGTTCCATATCGACATCCGAATCACGAGAGTAGACAACCCAATCAAGCTACGTATATGTACCTTTCAGAACCGAAACCACAAACTTATGTTCTAGATAATAGTGATGTAACCTGAGTCCAGTCCTATGATGACAAGTCGTTACAAAACAATGATTAGAATATTCCATAGAAGATTAATCTAGGATGGTCTGATCTCTTCTCAGTGCGACAATTTTGTTTGTCAATTAGAAAATCATATCAACTTGTATCGACGAAGATGACTGTTCCGAGACGAGAAGACATTCAAACCCGAAAAAGAGATCAAGCTTTTTTCATCAACAAGTTTTGAGGACAAAGCTTTTTGAGGAGGAAGACAATGTTATGAATAAATATATAGGAAATAATGTAAAATCATGTAAATGATAATAATCATAAATAATGATTGGTTAATTAGTAATTAGGTTGAAGAGTCATGTCTAAATGAGACATGACTCTCCATGAAGAGACACCTGCTTGGTATATAAGCCAACTTCTCGTTCTCATTGTATAATAATTCTTATTCACACATTTAATATATAATATTTGTATCCTCATGGATATTTTTATATTCCAAGTTTTCTGGAGTAATTAATTTGTAAAAGGAACTTTGTTCGCTTCATATCATCTTGTATCATAAAAAATGACAACTCGAAAGACACTGAAAGATATGAATAGATTACAAGACAAAGAAACATAAGACATGCATGATTAGCAATAAATTTTGCGGACAAAAATTTTCTGAAGGTAAAAACATTGTTATTGTTGGTACTAAATTTGATAGTTATCAGAACTAAGCTATCTTCATAGGTTTTTCCTTGCGTTTCCCTTGTCATATGACTTTTCCTCATATTCATATGATCAAAATCACATGCTCAAATCTTAATAAAAAATTATTCACACTTGCCCTACATTAAATTTATTATTATAATAGTCATTACAACTTATAAAATCATTATTGTATTAAATGAAAAATTAAAAATCTTAATCTTAAATTAATAATTATAAATTATTATTATAAAAATTATAAAAAATTAAAAATAACACTTAAAATATAAATCAAATATAATAGAAAAAATAAAAAAATAAATATAGATTAAATATAATATAAATAAAATGTACCTACTTCAACATATAAATGCACCTTTCAAAACAAGGAATATAAGTGGCTTATATTAAATACACCTCCACATAGTTGGGTCAAACAACAACCTTAACTACCAACCAATTTCCGACCAGATCATCGTTTATCGAAAATATTTTAACTACCAAGATTTTATTGGGCCTCCAAGTTTTACATTTTCTCTCTCTTCCCGTGGACCCAAAAAGTTACTAATTGGTTTAATTTTTTTTTATTAAACCAAATAGTATTTATTAAAATAAAATTATATATATATATATATATATATGATTTTTTGGAATTTTTGGTTGATTTTATTGTTAAAATTTAATGAAAAAATGTGGTCAAATCTTGATTTGTGTTGTTTAAACTGGTTTTTTGACAGTATATATGGATTCAACACCCTCAAAATCCTTTAAGGTCCTTTGATTGTGAAAAATTCACCTGTCAACCTTATAATTTGAATGAATCTCTGTGCATTCTAGACAAATTAGATTAGAAAATAAACCTTTTTTTTTTTTTTTTTTAAAACCACGCTTAAAAACTACTAGTCTATATATTTATATGATTTATTTTTTAGTTAAACTTTAAAAATAAGTTTTATTAAACTTAATGTGTACATTATATTTTAAACAGTGCTATGTATATATAATTCAGATTTTAATTTATTTTCATTTTAAAACAAAATTTTTGTTATGAATGGCTAAATGAACCTGTTATGCATAGAGAAATTTTTGTTATGAATGCCTAAATGAACATGTTATGCAGAGAGAGACTTATTCGTAGCAGGGAGGAGTGCTAGGGAATGAGTACCTGATTTTAAAATCCGAAAAGGATCCTATAATGGTTCCAACACATTAGAAAATTAAATTTCAAATTTAATGCAATGCTTTGAAATTATGGAAATTAATTTATGATTTTACATAGTTGAAATTTTTTATCAAATTTTTACCCAAGATTGAAAATTCATTTTACAAAGGTACATGCAATCATTTTCTAGGCTGAATATAAATTTTATTTATTATTATATCTTTTATTAGAACTAATTTTTATGTTTCTTTATGCAAGAAATTTATGAGGACATTTTAATAGTATGTTGGTTAAAGATTTGAGTGAAAATTAATTGAAAGGATGGAATATGTTTTTCATTTAGGAAAAAAAATATTAATGTAATTTTATTTTACATAAGTTACGGGAACTAAATGGGAAACTAACTCCCAACAATATGAAATAAGATGTAAATGCCCATTTTAGGGGGTTTTGGCCGCAGATTGGAGGATGGTAGGTTAGGGAGATGAAGGCTTATTATCATTTAAATCATTTAATGTAATTGCCACAGTTGTCCATTTCATTGTGACTGGGATTTTCATTAATAATACCATGATTCATTTTTTTTTTTTTCTTATGTGTTCTTCTTTATTTAGGGTTTATATTTGCTAGTGAAACTATGCAAGATTGCTAATTTAACTTCATTATACAATAATATTGAATACATAAAACGATCTAAATACTATTGAATACAAATAATGATTTAAATACTGTTGAATACATGGTATTTAAGGGTTTTAAATTAGATTTGAGTTTATTTGTTCCAGGTTGAATTCAAAATGATACATGTTATTTCTGGTTTTTCTTGCACATTAAACTTAAATACTATAAAAACCAATTCTTTTATTTTATTTATCTTTAATTTTTTTTGTTGGCCGAATTGTAGAAATTCTCACTGTAGATCACCTGATAATGCAATATACTAAAGCAAAATACTTGATCTACTTCTACAAACAAACTTGCGGAAGCTTAATCGATTTTGAGCAAGATCAAATAGAACACATATAACAGATGAAGAAGAAACAATCACACATGAACACAGAAGAATACTCTGGGGAAAGCCTCAGCTAAAAACCCCGATCTCTGTATTATCATACAAGTGGAAATATCTCCGGATTACACAAAGCTTTAGCTCACAAGCTATCCAACTCTCAGTACAATCCCTCAATGCTGCTCATAGACAGTCAAAGGCTTCTCACAAACCTTCTCCTCTGCCCTCCAAGCCTCCTATTTCCTTGTGTAGTTTCTCCTGGGTCCTCAAGCTGCCACCTGTGTGTAATTACCTCAGACACTTCTCACTAACCTCTGAAATAACTGCGCAATCCTGAAGGAGATGATTCCTTCTGCATGGATGAGTTTCCTATATAGGAAAATTCCTCCAACTGATAGTACACTGTCCCTTCCTCTGATCTCAACTGGGTCTCTGATTGAACTGACATGTATGAGTTATTTATGAGAGAATATTCAGTTATCTGAAGTACACTAGTTACATGCATGCATGCATTAACTGACTGAACTCACAGTCAGTTCCTCCAACTGTTTGGAACTAATTTAATTGAACTTAACTCAGTTAATTGAGCTAACTAATTACAACTCAAATACAACTCATCCTTAATTAAGGGATAACTTCCTCAATCAAAGGGATAATTGTTGCATGTCTTCACATAGACTTCATGTTTAATTTTCTCCAACTAATTAACTCAAGATGAATTAATTAATTATTTTTCAAACAACTGCTGAGACGAAATTCAAATTTTAATTCTCAATTTTAATTCGGGGACTAATTAAAATTGGAATCTATCCTGAAATGATATTTATAACAATGCTATTTTTAGAATTTCTTGTTGCTATTTTCAACACTCCCTCTCAACAAGAAAGGCATTCAACTCAAACTCGATCCTTAACCTTTGAAATGTTCTGCTTGCAACACTTCTCTCAGGTGTTGTTGCTCTAGCAACTCCAAAAATAAAAAATATCCAACTTGAATCAGAATAATGCCTCTGTCATCAAAGTCTCTGACTGCTATTGCCTCTGTCGACTGAAAACTCTGCACCTCTGTGCTCTTCAGTATCTGATTGCTCTAGCCTCTGTCACTTTGATCTCTGACTGCATCAATCACACTGATTCCTCCTGCTGCATCCGTGCTGCTGTTGGTCCTGTCTCCCAACACTACATCCGCACTACACCTCCTCTCATCATGTTGCATCATGCTGCCCACTACTGCACTGCAACTCAGTTACTGAGAAGTAAGTAACTGATCTCCCAACTGACCTCCCTGTTGGGCTAGAAACACCCTCTGATGCTGAAGCTTCCTCTGCCGCTCCATCCACATCTGTCTCTACCCACTTAGCCAGTCCTGCTACTCCTTGTCGGGGCTCCCGTAGCAAGGTCTAATCAAAGAGGCTGGGTACCTCAAGGATCCTACCCCTATTTCAGCCTTCTTGGGACTATCACTTCACATCGCCCCACCTCCCACCTGGAGGTATGGATGCATGTGATCCTTCTGCCCACTTGGCTCGAAATTTCCCCCTACTGGAGGTATCTGCATGAGTGGATGCCTCCACTCGGTCTCCTCTCTACTTCTCCAGTTGTGGCTGCTCCATAACCTCTTGAAGCTGCTTCACCAATTGTGGCTCCTCCACAAATGTCTGAGACTTCTTTTGGCGCTACATGTTGAGAGGTAATGTACTCCCCCTCTTAACCACAAAGTCTCCAAAAGTTGCCTTGCTCCTCAAGGCTTTGCATGCATCTTGAACCTCAAGAGCATACAGGTTCTTGACTCATGAACCGATCTGCTTCACCTATCTCGTGGTGATATGTCTAAGGAAAACCTTTCCCTTACTGAAAACTACATCATAGCCTTTGTCCTCCAACATCGCGACCGATACCAAGTTCTTCTTCAGTCTTGGCACATACTTCACATCTGTCAAGGTAATGCGAGCTCCATGCTCCCTTTGAAAAGAAACCATGCCCACTCCTGAAACACTATACTTTTCATTATTACCCATCTCTATGAGTATCTTGAGGTCTTTCTCCTCCAAGGTACTGAACAAACTCTTATCACTGGTCATGTGGAATGAGGCTCCACTGTCAAGAAACCAACCACAACCCATCATCAATGAAACCATGCATACGATGAGGGTAAAATCCAATTCGAATTGAGAGGCCAATGCCTCACTTTCAGATCCTTCTGAGGATCCCTTCTTGGATTTCTTCAATGGACAATTAGTTGCATAATGGCCCACCTCATGACAATTAAAACATCTCACTTTAGATTTGTCAATCTTCTTCCCTCCATGAGAAGAACTCAATTTGGGATGAGAATCCTTATCCTTCCCTTTCCTTGCCTTACTCGCTAAGGCGCAATTTTATTCATCCTCCTTGGATGAAGAACCATCTCTGGTGCTTCTCCTGATCTCCTCCTACATCAGATCCGACCACAGTCGTTCCCAATATGGAAGTTTCTCTCTTCCATTCACCGAGTCCTGGTAGCTATGACAACACTTAAGAAGACCAAGGAGAGCAAGACTCACCATGTCATCATCCACTGTCGTGATTCCTACACTTCCAAGCTCATCCCTACAGGTGGTGAGCTTGTTCAGTTATGTAGAGATCGTGTCGCCCTTTTCACACTTGATTTTCCGAAGCTTGTCTTTCAGCGCCAACTTCCTCTGATCGTTGCTGTTCTGATATAGATCCTTCAATGTTTTCCACGCTGAAAATGGTGTCTCCTTCCCATGCATACTCGAGACAATGTGGTCTCAAACTCCCTCAAGAAGAATCCTCCTCGCTCTCGCCACACATTTCTTCCATTCCGCCAATTCTTGGGCTTTAGCGGCTGCTGGCTTAGGGACTTCTTGATCAATGAAGTCCTTCAAACCATTGTCCTCTAATACCGCCTCCATGCGATCCTTACATGCTATGTAATTCGAGCTGCTATCCAAGGCATACTGGAGTCTCAAGCCATTGAACGCCATTGGTGAACTTTGAGATGTGATAAGAAATCGATTTTGTACCTACAATCAAGAACTTCAAACTTCGAACTTCTCCCTTCTTTGTATACTTTTCTCTGCTTTGATCAACTTGGCTTCAATACTATGTAGAAATTCTCACTGTAGATCACCTGATAATGCAACATACTAAAGCAAAATACTTGATCTACTTCTACAAGCAAACTTGCAGAAGCTTAATTGATTTTGAGCAAGATCAAATAGAACACATATAACAGATGAAGAAGAAACAATCACACATGAACACAGAAGAATACTCTTGGGAACGCCTCAGCTAAAATCTCTGATCTCTGTATTATTATACAAGTGGAAATATCTCCAAATTACACAAAGCTTTAGCTCACAAGCTATCTAGCTCTCAGTACAATCCCTCAATGCTGCTCATAGACAGTCAAAGGCTTCTCACAAACCTTCTCCTCTGCCATCCAAGCCTCTTATTTCCTTGCACAGTTTCTCCTGGGTCCTCAAGCTACCACCTATGTGTAATTACCTTACACATTGCTCACTAACCTCTGAAATAACTGCGCAATCCTGAAGGAGATGATTCCTTCTGCATGGATGAGTTTCCTATATAGGAAAATTCCTCCAACTGATAGTACGTTGTCCCTTCCTCTGATCTCAACTGGCTCTCTGACTGAACTGACATGCATGAGTTATTTATGAGAGAATATTCAGTTATCTGAAGTACACTAGTTACATGCATGCATGCATTAACTAATTGAACCCACAATCAGTTCCTCCCACTGTTTGGAACTAATTTAGCTGGACTTAACTCAGTTAACTGAGCTAACTAATTACAACTTAAATACAACTCATCCTTATCTCTTTAATTAAGGGATAACTTCCTCAATCTAAGGGATAACTGTTGCATGTCTTCACATAGACTTCATGTTTGATTTTATCCAACTAATTAACTCAAGATGAATTAATTAATTAGTTTTCAAACAGCTGCTGAGACCAAATTCGAATTTTAATTCTCAATTTTAATTCAGGGACTAATTAAAATTGGAATCTATCCTGAAATGCTATTTATAAAAATGCTATTTTTATCATTTCTTGTTGCTATTTTCAACACGAATAGCTTCTATTATATTATCTTGAAAATACAAAACACAAAATGAGTCTCAATTTCTCTCCCAACTTCACTCTGACATGATTTGTTAGTTAGAAGATTTGAGGTATGTAAAAGATTTTTTCAATGAGCCTTTATTTTCGAAGGGCTAAATAGCCATATATGCCAAAAAAGAGACAAAATTAGAAGACATTTTGTGAACAACATATGAGGGTGGTGGTTGAAGAGGGTGTATAGGAGGCACTGCCAGTAGGCCAGGACACTCATGCATGTGGAAATATATGTGGTCTACTATGGCCGCCAATTTATGCAAGCGGTCGTTAGTTCATTGTTGGCTCTTGTGTAAGTTGGGAAGCTTCTCTAGAATCTCAGTATGAATAAATTGGATGTCATTCATGTACACCACCAACTCGTTCCCGTCCTCGTATCTATGCTCCCTAAGGACGTTCAAGTTGGCTTGGATTCCTCTTAATTGCTCAACTAGTGATTCCAAAGTGACCAACAAGTCCACACATCTTGGGGAGTGACCCTGGTACTGGAATCTCTCCCCTCTCTCTCCATGCTCGCTAAATCTGTTGTAGACAAATTTTCTCTATCTGCTCGAGGCACGACTTGCCCCTGCTAGCCGCCACCTCTGCAAGGTTGATCCCTATGCCAAGGCATGCTTGCATACACATGAATATCTCATACCTGAACCACAAATTCGTCGCCAACACCTGTGGTGACGTCTACCACAAGAACCAAGAACAGACACCTGAAGAACAAACAGTGAGAAAGAAATACTGACCCTAGTGCTTGACAACCCCCATGACAATTGGGGGTGGTAGAATTCCTAGCCGACCCCAGGCTGCACTTCCAAACGACAAGAAGGATTAGGAAAATTGAAATTCTTCCCCACCAAAACTAATAATCCCCGACATATAACACTTTGCAACCAATTGGGCGCTAATTAGACTTGTCTTGCACACTGAAACAACAAACACAAAGAACCAAATCCAGGGCGGGGCTGGACTGAAGCCACCTCTGGACAGTAAACAATAGAAAGGAAATAGACCTAAGAGACAAAGAGACTTTCCCACTCGAAAACCACTGGAAACACATCCACCACCATTGCCTGAAGAGGCGAGAGAACAACCCTATGCCATAAACATCCCATAGGGTTGGCCACAACTAGAGAGCCCAATTCCCCAAGCACAAAAATCCCCACAACTGAAACCAGGATCCTAACACCACAAAAACAAAGGACTTATAAAAAATCCACAACCATAAAGGATAGAGTACCTAAATGCTAATGAATGATACACAAGACAAGGGTCTGTAACACTTGCATAATCCATTGTTGACGGTCGCAGAGCCTAGCTAGAGAAGAATGTTGATTTGGGGTTGCATCAGATGTTATGTAGCCACGAAAATTGGTGGAGAGGCTAAGGCACATGAGATCTCCAATACCCAAAAAGGGTTTGGGCAGATTCTAAACAGTTTAGGAGATATTAAAATAATTAATATTTTTAATGGAGTCCCTAAGTTTAAACTTAGGGAAAATAAAATATTAATGTGAATTAATATAAAACTGTGTTAGAATGGTCCAAAAGTCATGGATCAAGCCAAATCTAATCTTAGTTGTTGATTAGGGACTTAATCTCAACCGTTGATTTGTCAATGAGAAAAGTATAAGAGGAGGCTTGAGGGTCACTTGGAGAACACACCAAGAGATCAAGATTTCGACTTTCTGGGGCAGGGTTTGCTGCGGAAGTCGAGAGAGTGATCATAATTGCAGTTGAGGGGCAGTGAATACAGAAGAAGAGAGGCAGAGATAGTGTCGGGAGGATCAGTGCAACAGCCAGGAAAGCTGACGCAGAGGGTAGAAGCCGGAACTGCTGGGAACAGCCGGAACTGTTGGATACTGCCAGAACTGCCGGGAAAGATGATGCAGAGGGTAGAACCAGAACTGTCGGGAACAACCGGAACTTCCGGAACAACTAGGAAAGCTGAAATAGAGGGTAGAAGCCGGAACTTCCGGAAACATCCGAAACTGCTGGAATAGCCGAGAAAGCTGATGCAGAGGGAAGAAGCCGGAACAACCGTGAAAGCTAATGTAGAGGGCATAAGCTGGAACTGCCAGGAACATTTGAAACTGTTGGAATAGCCGGGAAAGTTGATGTAGAGGGCAGAAGTCGGAATTTCCGGGAACAATCGGAACTGCCGCAAAAGCTGACGCAGAGCGCAGAAGAGGCTGACGTAGTCCCTAGAGGCTGATGAAGGGGTTTTTCATGGGGCAGATTGGAGCTAAGGAGCTGCTAGAGTGTTTATCCAGAGTTTCAGCTGGAGAATCTGTCTCCGAAGGAGAGGTACTACTGCCGAGATTATTCTTTGTTGGTTGCATCAATTTTGGCACCCAGATTGTATTCAAAAACTGCATAATAATAAAACCCTTAGATAACTGCAATGGTTTTCCTGCATTGGGTTTTTCTGGGGACATTGGTCAAAAAACAATGATGTCACTTGTGTGCTTATTTTGTTTCCTTTAATTGATGATCTGTAATGTGTTGAGCATGTACTTGTGTTCATTTTCAGTATTTACATGGTAAATAACTTGTTAATTAATCAGAACAAGTAGGAAGGAATAAATCAGAAAGTACATGGATGGTTTCTAACTGTTAGACTTAGAAACTTCAACATGGTATTAGAGCGTGGTTGTAGATCACAGGAGAACTGAGGACATCAGCCGAGCAAAGCAGCAGCAGTGGAAAACAACTGTGCCGAGTGACAGAAGTTGTTCCTAGCAGCAAAACAACGAGTAAGGGGTGATGCAGTGCCTGCGTCATCAAGTTTGGGCCAAGAAGAGGCTCCGCAGAGGCTGAGGGAGGCAAAGAAAAGCTCACACAAAGCCACACAGAGGCCAGGAGGGTTGACGCAATTGGCTTAGGGAGCTAGATTTCCAGTGCTGGGACTGCGCAGAGCCTAGGAGCTCTCACCTTCAGGTTGCTGAGGTTTAGGAGGCTGTGGATAAGTTGCAGAGTGGAGCTGGTGGGGTACTGTTGTTAGAACAATACCTAATAGGGTAAGGCCAAGGAGGAGGGAGTTGCTATCGAGGGTTTCTAGCCGAGAAATCTAGATTAGTGGTGCGGTTTCACAGACGATTAGAGTAAGGGGCATCTCGACATCGGTAGAATGATTTCTAGGAGGGAAATCAAGGTTCAGAGGGAGTCACATCGAGAACTTCCAGGAGGGAAGTAGAAGAGCAGCAGAATGGCACTACACGGAGTAAGAGACCAGGACAGACCGGTCGGAGCCTCAAACTTCGTAGTCTAGAAGGCCATAATCTTATTGGTACTTGAAAAAAATCGTGTCAATCAATTTGCCTTGAAGACGATAGCGGTCCCAGTTGACCGAGCTGACAATGACAGGTATGAGGAAGCAATGGCGAGGGCCAAGAGTATCATTCTTGATGGGGTCAAGGATCATATAATACCACATATTTCCGAGAAGAATACGACATAGGAGATGTGGGAGGCCCTGACCAAGTTGTATCAACATACTTCCGTGAAGAGGAAGATGCTCCTAGAAAATTAGTTGCGGTCATACCAGATGCAGAAGGGAGAATATATCAACACCCTCCTCGGTCGATTAAAGGAGATCCGAGATCAACTAAATTCCATAAGGGCCACACCAGATCCAGAGTTGATGGTGAGAACAACCCTGAATGCAGTCTTAGAAGACTGGGAAGTGTTTGTCCAGAGCATACTGGGCAGGGTGACCCTTCCAGATTGGTAGGAAATGTGGGCGACTCTTCGCCAAGAAGAGATCAGGAGGGTGACCAAGACGAGAAGCAACAACAAGGGGATCAGAATCAAGGAGGAGGAGGAGGTGGATGCTGCCCTAGCATTTGAGGGTAAGCAAGAAAAGCAGAAGAATAAGGAACTCTCCAAGGTCAAATGCTTCCACTGTGGAGAGCTGGGTCATTATGTGACCCAGTGTTCGAGGAAGAAGACTAAGGGAGAGGCTTCCAAGACCAAGGCAGTGCCAGCAAGGGCAGAGAAGGAAGTGGAGATAGACAATGATTGTGACATGAGTGCTCATGTGCCACTTCAGAAGAAGTGGGGAGACATCGAGCTATAGTCAGGTGAACTACAGGCGATGAGGGGCAGGATCCTCGAGGTACCCAACCTCTTGGATTAGACTTTGCTACGGGAGACCCGAAGAGGAGTAGTAGTACTGGCGATGTTAGTAGAGACGGATGCAGATGGAGTGATAGAGGGAGATTCAGTGTAAGATTCCCAAGACAGCGTGAGGCTAGCAGGTTGCAACAGTGTGAGAGGCACGAGAGTGTTGCACCAGTGCAGGATAACACAAAGAGGTGTGCAATGGTGCAAGATGCATGGAGTTGTTGTAGCAACGCAGAGGTCAGAGAGGGAGCACTTGTCAGCGATAGAGGGAGTTTCAATATTAGGAGTGTTTCTAGCTTGAAGAAGATGTCAGAGTTTGGAGATCAGTTACTTACTTCTCAGTGACTGTAGAATTTCCCATTGTAGATCACCTAATAATGCAATATACTAAAGAAAAATACTTGATCTACTTCTATAGACAAACTTGTGGAACTTTAATCGATTTTGAGGAAGATCAAATAGAACACATATAACAGAGAATGAGAAATCAATCACACATGAACACACAAGAATACTCTGGGGAAAGTCTCAGCTAAAAACCCCGTTATCTGTATTATCATACAAGTGGAAATATCTCCAGATTACACAAAGCTTTAGCTCACAAGCTATCCAACTCCCAGAACAATCCCTCAATGTTGATCATAGACTGAATACACACAACATATGCCTTCCCTCAGTCCTCTAAGCCTCCTATTTCCTTGCGCAGTTTCTCCTGGGTCCTCTGGCTGCCACATGTGTGAATTCACCTCTCACACAACTCATCAAACTCAGAAATAACTGCGCAATCCTCAAGGAATGAATTCCTTCTGCATGCAAGAGATATCCTCAATGGAATATTCCTGCAACTGATAGCACACTGTCCCATCCTTTGATCTCAATTGGATCTCTGACTGAACTGACATGCATGAGTTATTTATGAGAGAATATTCAGTTATTTGAAGTACACTAGTTACATGCATGCATGCATTAACTAACTGAACTCACAATCAATTCCACAAACTGTTGGAACTAATATAATTGGACTTAACTCAATTAACTGAGCTAACTAATTACAACTCAAAGTACAACTCATCCTGATCTCCTTAATTAAGGGATAACTTCCTCAATCAAGGGGAAAACTGTTGCATGTCTTCACATAGACTTCATGTTTGATTTTATCCAACTAATTAACTCAAGATGAATTAATTAATTAATTTAAAAACAGTTGCTAAGATCAAATTCGAATTTTAATTCTCAATTTTAGTTCAGGGACTAACTAATATTGGAATGTATCCCGAAATGCTATTTTTAGCACTTCTATATTTAGCATTTCTTGTTGCTATTTTCAACACTCCCTCTCAACAAGAAAGGGATTATCTGTCACCCCAATCTTGTCTCTATGGAACTCAAATTTGCATTTTGACAATGCCTTAGTCAAAATATCTGCATCCCGCTCCTCGGTCGAAACATACAGCAACAACATGATCCTCTTCACCACACAGTCTCGAAGATGATGATACCGGATATCAATGTGCTTGGACCTGTCATGAAATACTGGATTCTCAGAGAGTTTGATACAACTCTGATTATCACAATAGATCACAGTTGGATCCATCCTCTAATCAAACAATCCAACTAGAATTTTCCGCATCCAAATGGCCTCACATGATGCCTGACTGGTAGCCATGTATTCAGCCTCTACTGAGCTAAGTGCAATTGACCTCTGTTTCCTGCTGTACCAAGAAACTGCAGTTGAACCAAGGTTGAAAATTCCTCCTGAAGTGCTCTTCCGATCTAATGGACTCCCTGCCCAATATGCATCTGTGAAGCCCTAAAGCTTCACAACCTCTGTCAGTCTGTACCATAATCCATATTGAGATGTGCCTCTGAGGTATCTCAACGCATGCTTCGCTGCCTTCCAAAACAACTTGGTATTCTGAAACATTGTTTGACTCAGTTGGTTCATCGCAAAGCACAAATCTCGTCGTGTGTTCACTAAATACATCAATGAGACCACAAGCTGCCGATAAACAGTAGCTGCTACTAACTCACCTGAAGTAGCATGCTCCTTCCTCCAGTTACCTGCTAGAGGAGTCTGCATGGGCTTGCACTTCTCCATGTGGAATCTCCTTAGTATCTCATTGGCATACTTTCCTTGAGACACAAACACTTCCCCATCCTTCTGCCACACTTCCATGCCTAGAAATTAGTGCATAAGTCCCATGTCTTTCATCTCGAACTCTCTTGCAAGGTCCTCCTTGCAAGATTTGATCAACTGATCATCAACATAAAGAATAATGATCAATGGCTTACCTTCTACCATGATGTGGTAAAGGTTCGCATCCACTTCACTCTTTATGAAGCCCAACCCAGTGAAATAGCTGTCGATCCTGGTGTACCAAGCACGAGGTGCTTGCTTCAGCCCGTACAAAGCTCTCTTGAGTCTACACACATGCAACTCATGATCGAAGGTCTCAAATCCTTTCAGCTACTCTATGTACACCTCTTCCTCAATTTTTCCATTGAGGAACACAGTCTTCACATCCATCTGATGGATCTTCCAACCCATCTATGCTGATAGTGCCAACATCGATCTGATAGATGAGTACCTTGCTACAAGAGCAAAAGTCTCATCATAGTTAATCCCCTCGACCTATGAGAAACCACGGGCAACAAACCTTGCCTTATGTTTCTCAACACTACCATCAGTTGCTTGCTTTACCTTGTAAAGCCATCGGGAACTCACCACTGACTTGTCCTCTGGTCTTGGAACAACATCCCAAACATTGTTCCAAACTATGGAGTTGTACTCCTCCACCATAGCATCAACCCAGACTGGTTGCTACACTGCTTCCTCAAAGGAAGATGGTTCGGTCTCTATACATTCCCCAACGAAGGCCATGTAACTGGTGTACCGCTTAGGTGATCTCCTTTGTCTACGTTGAGAGGATGGCTGTCCCACATTCTCTCTCGCATCCTTCACCAATCTGTCAGCTTCCCTTGAGCGTTTTCACCCGTCTCTGGAAGACTCTTCATGAGTGGATGTCTCCACTCCTAGATCCTCTGCATGCACCTGCTCCGCATCAGTCTGAGGCTCCTCCTCCTTAGAAACCAAAAGTTCCTCCTCTGCATGCAACTTGAGCTCCCTCTCAAGGGAAACTCGCATGGCCTTCTACTCGTCGAACTTCAGATCTTTGTGTACCACTATCCTCTGACTGGTAGGCAAGAATACCTGATAGTTGTGGGGTGTATTAGTGTATCCCACAAGTATCGCCAACTCAGCTGTTGGCTCTAGCTTCTTCCGGGCATCTTTGGTCACATGGAAAAATATCGACGAGCCAAAGATCCTGAAGTGATTCACATCTGGTCTCTTCCCGAAGAAAGCCTCCTCTGGTGTCTTCATCCCTAGTATACGATGCAGGCTTCTATTCTGCAAGTATCCTGCTGTATTGCATGCCTTAGTCCACAAATGAAGTGGTAGGCCTTGGTCATGCAACATCGCCTGAGTTGTTCCCACAATCGTTCTGTTCTTCCTTTTGGCCACCCAATTCTGCTGTGGGTTATGGGGTGCCGTCAGCTCCTGTTTAATTCCTTCTACTACACAAAAGTCCTTAAACTGTTGAGTGACATACTCTCCACCATTGTCGCTTTGAAAGGCCCTTATTTTCTTTCCAGATTCTTTCTCAACCAAGGCTTTGAACTCACAAAACGTTGAGAAGGTTTGATCCTTCTTCTGCATGAAGTAGATCCAACATCTACGAGAAAAATCATCAATAAAAATAACATAGTACCTTTGTTTAGTGGTGGAGGCTGTCGAGAATGGTCCACACACATCTGTATGAACTCACTCCAGGATTGCTCCAGCTCGACTGTCTCGATCCTGAAAGGAAGATTTTGCATACTTACCCAAGGTACAACCTTTGCATGTATCCACTTGCTCCAGTTTTCCATTGGGAAGTTCGGTAAAAATCTGCTGCATGATATTCAAGGCCCCATGGTGCAAGTGGCCCAATCTTCTATGCCATAGCTCGCCAATATCTTGGCTTTGCACCAACTATGCTTTGGAAGTTAATGCAGCATAGTCATCTACCTCTAGCTTGTAGAGATTCTTTACTTGAATCCCAATCCTCTTGGTTTGTCTAGTGTCGATGTGCCTCAGGAATGCCTTTCCTTTACTAAAGACTACATCATATCCTTTGTATTCCAACATACCGACGAATACAAGGTTCTTCTTTAGACCAGGCACATACTTTACATCAGTTAGGGTGAGAGGAGCTCCATGCTCCCTCAAAAACACAACTATACCTTCACCTGAAACACAGTACTTTCCATCATCACCCATATCTGTGCGCATCTAGAGGTCCTTCTCCTCCAAGGTACTGAATAAACTCTTGTCGCCGGTCATGTGGAATGAGGCTCCACTGTCCAGGTACCAAACACAACCCACCATCGATGAAAACATGCATGCGATGAGGGTGAAATCCAATTCGAACTGTGAGGCCAGTGCCTCACCATATGATCCTTTCGAGGATCCCTTCTTGGATTTCTTTTGTGGACAATTCGTAGCATAATGGCCCACCTCATGACAATGAAAGCATCGCACTTTTGATTTGTCAATATTCCTCCCACCATGGGAAGAACTCAATTTGGAATGGGACATATTCCCTTTCCATTTCCTCGCCTTACTCGCTAAGGCTAGATTTTCTTCATCATCATGCTTCGATGAAGATCCATCTCTGGTGCTTCTCCTTATCTCCTCCCACATCAGATCCGACCACTGTCGTTCCCAATATGGCAGTTTATCTCTTCCATTTACCGAGTCTTGGTAGCTATGCCAACTCTTAGGAAGATCGAGGAGAGCAAAACTCACCATGTCATCATCGGCTGTTGTGATTCCTACACTTCCAAGCTCATCCCTACAGGTGGTGAGCTTATTCAGATATGTATAGATCGTGTTTCCCTTTTCACACTTGATTTTCTGAAGATTGTCTTTCATCACCAGCTTCCTCTGATTTCTGCTATTCTGATATAGATCCTTCAATGTTTTCCACATTGAAAACGATGTCTCCTTCCCATGGAGACTCGAGACAATGTGGTCTCAAACTCCCTCCAGAAGAATCCTCCTAGCTCTAGCCACACATTTCTTCCATTCCGACAATTCTTGGGCATTATCTGCTACTGGCTTGGGGATTTCTTGATCAATGAAGTCCTTCAAACCGTTGTCCTCTACTATCGCTTCCATGCGATCCTTCCAGGCTATATAATTCGAGCTGCCATCTAGGGCATACTCGAGTCTCAAGCCTTTGAATGCCATTGGTGAAATTTGAGATGTGATAAGAATTCGATTTCTATAATCAGGAACTTCAAACTTCGAACTTCTCCCTTATTTGTATACTATTCTCCGCTTTGATCACCTTTGGTCCGATACCATGTAGAATTTCTCACTGTAGATCACCTGATAATGCAATATACTAAAGCAAAATACTTGTTCTACTTCTACAAATAAAATTGCAGAAGCTTAATAGACTTCAAGTAAGATCAAATAGAACACATATAACAGAGAATGAGAAATCAATCACACATGAACACAAAAGAATACTCTGGGGAAAGCCTCAGCTAAAAACCCCGCTATCTGTATTATCATACAAGTGGAAATATCTCCGAATTACATAAAGCTTTAGCTCACAAGCTATCCAACTCTCAGTACAATCCCTTAATGTTGCTCATAGACTGAATAGACACAACATATGCCTTCCCTCAGTCCTCTAAGCCTCCTATTTCCTTGCGCAGTTTCTCCTGGGTCCTCTGGCTGCCACTTGTGTGAATTCACCTCTCAACTCATCAAAATCAGAAATAACTATGCAATCCTCAAGGAATGAATTCCTTATGCATGCAAGAGATATCCTCAATGGAATATTCCTGCAATTGATAGTACACTGTCCCATCCTTTGATCTCAACTGGGTCTCTGACTGAACTGACATGCATGAGTTATTTATGAGAGAATATTCAGTTATTTGAAGTACACTAGTTACATGCATGCATGCATTAACTAACTGAACTCACAATCAGTTCCACAAACTGTTGGAACTAATCTAACTAGACTTAACTCAGTTAACTGAGCTAACTAATTACAACTCAAAGTACAACTCATCCTCATCTCCTTAATTAAGGGATAACTTCCTCAATCAAGGGGAAAATTGTTGCATGTCTTCACATAGACTTCATGTTTGATTTTCTCTCCAACTAATTAACTCAAGATGAATTAATTAATTAATTTACAAACAGTTGCTAAGATCAAATTCAAATTTTTATTCTCAATTCTAGTTCAAGGACTAACTAAAATTGGAATGTATCCCGAAATGCTATTTATAGAAATGCTATTTTTAGCACTTCTATATTTAGCATTTCTTGTTGCTATTTTCAATAGTAACTAAGTTACAGTGCAACAGTTAGTAGTGGTAGTGCTATGGGTATCACTATGCAACATGATGAGAGGGGTTGCAGTGCAAATGCAATAGTGGCAGTGGCAGGGCCATGGGCAACAACATAGATGCAAAGGGAGTTGCAATACAGATGCAACAATGGTAGTGGTAGGGCCATGGGTAGTAGTATAGGATGCAACAGTGCAGAGGATGTTGGGTAGCAGGCCTAGCATCAACACAAGGACCAATGCCAGATGATCAGAGTGATGCTTAGTGAGGAGTATACTAGAGCATAGTCCTCGCTAAGAGGGAGTGTTGATTTGGGGTCGCATTGGATGTCCTCTAGCCATGAAAATTGTTGGATAGGCTAAGGCACATGATATCTCCAATACACAGAAAGGGTTTGGGCAGATTCTAAACAGTTTAGGGGATATTAAAATAATTAATATTTTTAATAGATTCCCTAAGTCTAAACTTAGGGAAAATAAAATATTAATGTGAATTAATATAAAACTATGTTATTGCATGCACACTCTTATGCTTTATATCATCCTTTTAAAGCTAGTACAATTGATACTGAATTTATGGAAATAATTCAAAAGATACATGGAAACCCAAAGATTATTGTAAGTGATAGAGATCCAATTTTCAATGAATTTTTTTGGAAAAATTATTTTCTTGTGTTGGTACTCAATTGACTCATAACTCATCTTATCATCCTCAATCTACCGAGCTAACTAAGATAATGAAAAAATGTTTGGAAGGATATCTTTGTTGCTTTGTATCTGATAAACAAATTCAATGGGTCAAGTGGTTACCTTTGGCTGAATGGTGGCATAATACTTCTTTCCACACTGCAACAAAAATGACCCCATTCATGGCACTTTATGGATATCATCCACCATCCATCACATAATCTTTAAGAGAAAATTATAAGGTTCAGGCAGTGGAAGATCACATCGATAATCAACAAAAATTTCTCTAACTCTTAAAGGATAAACTCACTCTAGCACATAATCAAATGAAAAAACAAGCAAATCAAAATCGCAGCGAAAGAAGTTTTGATGTAGATGACTAGGTATTCCTACGACTACAACCATATAAACAAATGTCCCTCGAGCAAGCTAAGAAGGATAATAAATTATCACCAAAGTATTATGGTCCGTACAAGGTGTTGCAAAAGATTGGTACTATGGCATACAAATTGGAGCTTCCTGCAACTTCTCGAGTGCACCCAGTTTTCCATGTTTCATGCTTAAAGAAGGTTATAGGTGACAAACTCCCAGTTCAAACAATATTTCCACAACTTGACGAGGAAGGAAAAATCATATTGGAACCTGAAGCAGTCACAGAAAAATAACTTGACATTTATGAAATCAATCAATTTCGGAGTATCTCATTAAGTGGAAGAACTTACCTACTGAATATTCCACATGGGAAGGTGAGAATTTTATACAGAAGCATTCAGAACTACTCAAGCATTGAGGACAAAACTTTTTTGAAGGAGAGGGTGTTGGCTTGTATGGGCTTGACCCAGGTTCAGAGGTGATTTAGCCAAGCAAATCCCGGTACTATTGGCCCTTTTAGCAACAATCCGCGGAGTGCGGACGGAGGTCTCACCCAAAGTAGTATGGGAGGGTGCTAGAACCAGGTTTCCGCACCCTGGGGATGTCTGATGAGCTTCTGGGGGTCCACGGTTTGACCCTGTGCGCACGTCGCTACGCGCACTTGCTATCCCTTCACAACCTACGATGCTGCTTCCGCGCAGCCCTACTTGGGGTGCAACCTATAATATCCAAGTCCCTTGCTATGTAATCTGTTATTATCTGGTTACTTAACTTGTTTAGGTAAGACTAATGATTATTACAACATATTCAACAATCATATCAGTGCGCGCGATAAATAAAATAGTATAAACATAAAGAAGGCAATGCACAATAGATACACAAAAATAGGAATCAACTTCTCTTTATTTATCTTCAATCCTGATTACAGACTTGACACCGCCCTGCACACTCAGCTGCAGGGGTCCACACACTCAGCTGCAGACTCTACTAGGCCTCTGCGCACTTAGCTGCAGAGCCTCTTCCTACTACTACGACCCAATACACTTAGACTCCTACTCTAAGCTCGAACCATTCATATTCTTTTCTCTTCTTCCCTCGCTCTCTTTACAACTTAGAGCCTCACTCTATTTATACAATCCCATGGTCCGCGGACCATGGGTAGGCTGACATGACTTTACATTACATTACATTACTTTAGGGCGGACAACCTTATGACTTAACCTATACTTCACGCTTCGCGCCCATAAATCGCGGAGTCTTACAAAACCTTTGACTAAAACTTGGGCTTTGAGCCCCAAAACATGTTGTGGGGGGATTCCATGCCCAACAGGCCCCCAACACAATCATCGTGACTCGTCCCGAGTCACTCTACTGGTGCGGCAACCTTGGTGCAGAGCCCCTCCAATTGGTCCCGTACTGCTCGGAGGTCTACGACGCACTGTTCTGTGGTTTGTTGGACATGCTGCATTCTTGCTTCTGAATCATTTGTGTCTGAATCATGTCCTTTCCTTGGTACCGATATCTAGTGCATATGTTTATAGTCCCGTGCCCTTGTCCGACTCTTTAGGTCGCGAATACTGTGCATCGACCAGTTAGTCAGAGAGCCGACCCACTCGTTTAGGGTTTCAAGCGATTTCCGTTTACTTTGCCTGGGAAGGGTTCTCCATTTAGTTTTACTAACTGGACCGCGCCTCCATCTGTGACCTCCTTGACCACATATGGTCCCAGCCAGTGCATTTTGAATTTTCCCGGAAAATTTTCAAACTTACTATCATACAGTAGTATTAAGTCATTTACCTTGAAGGTGTGCAACTTGATATGGTGGTCGTGCCAGGCCTTTTCACGCTGTTTTTGTACCTACTGATGAAATCCACCCAGAAATCGTTCTTCCTTGAGTTCTTCTAATTGCGCAAGCCTTACTTCCAGAGCTTTACGGTCCATCATGCCTGTGAGCGCTGCTATTTGCAGACTAGGTATGATGTATTCCATTGGCATGAAAACTTCCGTACCATAGACCAACTGGAAGGGTTTCTGTCCCGTTAATTTCTTGCACGTTGTCCTGTACACCCATAACATAGCAGGTACGCACAGGTCCTAGTCGTTTCGCTTCGTGTTACATACTTTGGTCAGTGTAGTCTCCAGTATTTTATTGAATGCCTCTAATGTCCCATTGGCTTGTGGGTGGTACGATGTACGTTTATGATGATACATCTAGAACTCTTCTGTGAGCGCGCTGATGGTTTCATTCAGGAAATGTGTTCCGCGATCGCTCATTAAGACTTTCAGACAGCCAAATCGTGTCAACACATTTTCGAACAAAAACTTTGCAGCCGTAGCGGCCGTGCAGTCCTTGACCAGTTGTGCTTCCACCCATCGTGTCAGGTACTCTATCGCGGTGATGATGTAGTGTGCACCCGTCTTTCCATGAGGTTTGATCGGTCCCACAAAGTCGATTGCCCATTTCTCAAATGGTTGCGGTGTCATTTGGGGATTTAGTGGCATCTCGTCCCTTTGTGACGTTTTTCCCATCCGTTGACATATATCATAGGCCTTACAGTGCGCTTTCGAATCCTGGTGCAGGGTTGGCCACCATAACCCTACGCGAAGAATCTTTTGTGCAGTCGCGCGTCCTGCATAGTGTCCTCCTACAACGCCCCCATGTGCTTCCACGAGGATCTAACTGTCATGCGGAAAGAGTCGATAGTGCGGACACAATCGACCTCCCTAGAAGCAAAAGCTTTCTAGTGACAAACAAGACAAATAAACACTACCTTTCTCTAAATATGCATTGAGAATACAAGTAATCAGGTGATTTTAACATACCTTTAGTCCAACGCTTTGTAGTAGTCCAGCCTCGCCGATTCGGATGAGCTCCTCCTTCTCTTTGAAACCTGCATTCACTAACAAGCCAAAAGATTAAATAGCACCTGATAAACTCATAAAACAATACATATCTATCATACAGACCAAGGAGTATATGAAACAAATCATGAATAACAATCTGTTGAGAAAAATGAGTTCATTTGCATTAAGAGGAAACAAAAGGAACCATTACAACCTGAGCCTTGGTGTTGTGTAAGTCCCTCCTAGGGTCCAGCAAGAGTTTTCCTTTACTTTGATCAGCTCACCCACTCTCAAATAAGGCTAGGAAAGGATGGGAATCTCTCCTCTCAAGCTTTAATAGGGAGTCCTAATTCCAGCAGCATCTACCCTTAGGAATGTTCAGCTTTCAACCTCTCCTCCCTCTGGCCCAATGCCTGTACTTATAGTGCTCTAGAGGAAGTTATTCAGGTCCACCATCAATGTGATAAGCCCCTCTTTGGATGGGATAGCTCCCCTCTTGATGGGATAAGTTCCTCTTTGGTAGGGATACATGAACCATCTGGAGGCGCTTCATACACGTCAAACAAGCTTCTAGAATGCTCTAGAAATGACCACAAGTAACTTTTTGGAGTGAAACTTGCGCCTTTTGACCTTTACAGGAGTATGCACCCATTGCTTTACAGACAGAGCGTACAAGTACGCAGGTATTGTGAACTTGGGGTGCGTACAGGCAGGTAAGGCTAAGAGAAACTGCGTACCCAGAGATATATAGATTTTTAATGACTTTCTCTCTTTCTTGGAGTTTGACATGGAGAGCAGAGGTATGAGGCTTGCCAAGGAGGATAGTATGACAGTTGATGGAGCCATACTAACCGCAAATAGTCATGGTGACAAATTTTAGTGTAACAGATTGCCCCGTAAAGTGCGAATCCTGTAGTAGATAAGGGTTTCATATCATCTAGGAAGGGTGAAGTACTTTATCATTTCAAGGATTATCTTGTGGAGAGCCCAGTCGGAACCTGCAAGTATTCAACACAAAATACATATATAAGATCATATCATCGCTGAGGTAGGCATTCCCATACTTAGATTGAAAACTTTAACTAACAAACTATCTACTGCTCTGATACAGGAATGATTCTGCAGTACATCATAATCATAGACTTTGGTAGACACAGTATGGACGGAGCCATCTGTTTATAGTTGGTCTACTATATAATGAATACAAAACTCCTCGCAGCCTGGATGGTGAAAACTAGATCCAGGGTCTTCATTTCTACTTCCCGAATAGGCACGATTTTATCCATGCGAATAAATGAGTTGATGTCGAACATGGTAGAAACCACTTGATTACCAGCCAATGATGTAAACTGTTAACAAGCGTGAGAGAGACCACCAGTGATGTCAATGGTTCTCAAAGTAACCAGTACAATCCATGAGATGTGAATGAATGAGTTGATGTCGAACATTTCACGGAATCCTTCGATCGAAAGTCAATGATGTAAACCGTCGTCAAAGGCGAGAAACCTGCCATTGATGCATGCAGATTTCAAGGTACTGACGATTTCTAGGTCATTTTTCTAGATAATGTGCTGATGTCGATAGAAAGCGACCCGTTGCAGGCAAGCCCACAACACGAAATCATAGATCAAGTTGAAGAAATGTAGCTGTAAGGACTGACTCAGGGATGGTCAAGATGGATGACAGGTATTTTGCAGATGAATGGTTTATATGCAGAGACCTCTTGAACACATAACGACACAACAGATGGCTTGGTGACATTTGACCCAAAGTTAATACCCGGCTGAAGATTTTCAATGTGGTTTGATCAACTGTGAGGCAAAGGATTTCCCAACCCAGGTGAATGAAAAGTGTCGTGTTCAAGAGTGGTGATAAGGCTTCGTCTGAGACAAAGGATAACAAATAGGCTCATTTTTCTCTCTTTTCCCCCACCATTTCTGGCAAGTACCTCTTTATTTTTTTACAAGCTTGAGGAGGATAACATATGCTTGATTATAAGCTCATCCTTCGGATGAGTCCAACTTAGTTTTGATTCGAACCCTAAGAAGGAGTGGTCCGTTCCTGTTTGTAATCGAACAGGTCCTTTACTGTGAAATTTTAACGAGTCCAGTATAGGAGAAACTCGGCGTTTTTCAATTTTAGAGAGTCTGAAAAAACTTAAGAAGGCTCCAGGTTGAACTTTTTCGTAAAGTTGTGTCTCCCAAGCCCGAAAAAGTATAAAATAATACTTGAGAGAACCGCTTGATCTTGCGACCAAGGAGTACTTTCATGATTAGTGCCTCTGACCTAAAAAGTAAAAAGCGATCAAGGACACGTCGTTTTATTTCCAGTCTCGAGTTTGAAACGACAAAAACCCGGCAATCTTTTCCTGTTTTTACGGTCAGAAAAGGGCTATAAGGGGACCGGCTTTTAATTCCGTTTTAACGAGTGTAAAAGAAACACTCGGAAATATTTTCATGTTTTAGGAGTCAGAAAAGGGCTTAAAAGATGACTCCAAGGTTTCACTTTTTCATAAGTTTTAACGAGTTCGAAAAAATGATAAAAATGTACTCATGGCTTTCACTTTTTCGTAAATTTTAATGAGTTCGAAAAAATGATAAAAATGTACTCATATGGCCGACTTTCAATTTAATTTACGAGTAGGAAAAGACGGAAAGAACTCGGCGTTTTCATTTGTTTTACGAGAATGCAAGATAGCAAAATAATCTCGGGATTTTCATGAGTTTAACGAGTCTTGAAAATAACTGAAATTGACTCGAGATAGGTTTCATTTTTACAAAAGCTTGAAACAGAGAAAAACTATGCTTCAAAGTAGTTTCATTTTACACAAGCTTGAAACAGAGAGAAAACTGTGCTTGATGCCCCCTAAGCATAACTGCTAGAGCGCATGCCCCCCAGCTTCATTTCATTCAACCAGTTGGATGAAATGAAGGTTGAGTTACGAGATCATTTGAAAGACTCGACCTAAAACTATAAGAAAATTATGCAAAAAACTGAAATAACTAACCTAAATACTTAACATTTATGAGATCTAGTCAATCTCTCGACTCAAGTAGAGGAGGATTTGTTTCATTTTTTAACGAGCTTGACACAAGAAAAGAACTATGCTCGGATTCGGTTTCATGTTTACGCAAGCTTGAAACGAAAAACTATGCTTGTTATAAGTTCACATGCCCCCAACATAATGACGCAAAATGAGGTACATGCCCCCCAAGCTTCATTGCATTCAATGAGGTGGATGGAATGAAGCTTTACTTTGAAGATCTTGGAAATACTTGTGGGAGTTGTTTCATTTTTTAGTGAGCTTGACACAAGACAAGGAACTATGCTCATAACTACTCTTTACAATCTACCTAACAAAAAACTTTACTCTAAAAAACTTGATTCATTTTTTAACGAGCTTGACACAAGACAAGGAACTATGCTCTAAAATCCTTGATTCATTTTTTAATGAGCTTGACACAAGACAAGGAACTATGCTCATGACTACTCTCTACAATCTACCTACTTAACCTACCCTTGTTTCATTTTTTAACGAGCTTGACACAAGACAAGGAACTATGCTCAAAAAGTTCGCATGCCCCCAGTATAATGATGCAAAGCGAGGTACATGCCCCCCAGGCTTCATTGCATTCAACCAGATGGATGGAATGAAGGTTTACTTTCAATATTTAACTTGAAAAGGGAGTTGTTTCATTTTTAAGGAGGTTGACACAAGAAAAGAACTATCCTCACACACACTGATTCATTTTTTAACGAGGTTGACACAGTAAAAGGAACTTTCCTCGTACCTGATTCATTTTTTAACGAGGTTGACTCAGTAACAGGAACTATCCTCAAAACCCTTGTTTCTACAATCTACCTACATATCCTAAAATCTAGCTGATTCATTTTTTAATGAGGTTGACTCAGTAAAATAACTATCCTCATGCTAGCCTGTTTCATTTTTTAACGAGGTTGATACAGGAAAAAACTATCCTCGTACACACTGATTCATTTTTTAACGAGGTTGACACAGTAAAAGGAACTTTCCTCACCTCACTGATTCATTTTTTAACGAGGTTGACACAGTAAAAGGAACTTTCCTCGTTGCAGTCTGTTTCATTTTTTAACGAGGTTGGTACAGGAAAAAACTATCCTCACACCTGATTCATTTTTTAACGAGGTTGACTCAGTAAAAGAACTATCCTCATACTAACTGATTCATTTTTTAACGAGGTTGACATAGTAAAAGGAACTTTCCTCGTACCTACTGATCATGGCTTCCAACTGGAAGAAAGACATGTCAATGGACACACCTTGATCATGGCTTCCAAGAGGTCTTCATCAGAAGAAAGAATAGTTCTCTGGAAGGAACACATGTCAAGGGACTCAAAAGGGATAAGAACATTGTGTTCAAGTAATCCCATAGAGTTTTCCATGTCAATTACCGGATCTAAATCAAAGGAAGATGAGCAAACAGTGAGAGGCTCACTTACATCGGTAACTGAAAACATGGGACCAGTTGCCACATAATTTATCCGTGGCAGGGTAGATACCACTTTAGAATCAGGAACATTTAGGGGTGTCATATTATTGGTAGTCGAAACAAGACTAGGGAACGAAAGCTGGTCTACAGTCACAATACTGCCATTGTGAGGGAAAGACATCACGCGAAAGAGTGTCGATACGACAGCTTTCATTGCATAAACATAGTCTCGCCCAAGGCGTAAATTGAAATTCAAGGGACCTCGAACTACCATAAGATCAATACAGACAGTTTTACCTTCCAAGGTAATAGAAAACTTAGGAAGGATCCCTAAAGGTTCACTAATGGTTCCGTTAAAAGCTTTCAGATTCTGCGTAATAGGCGCAAGCTGAGGGGAACCCAAAGCTTTCCAAACAGTTGAGGATAAAATACTAACAGAAGCACCTTCGTCTACCTGAGTACGATGTATGTCCCTACCACCAGCCTTGACAATGATTTGGAAAGGGATGGAGGAAGGAAGACGAGGTTCTGTCAGTCTATTCCAATCAAAGGAAAAGACCTCAGTACTTGGAGGGGGTTCTGTATGAACAGGTAAAATGCCCCCCGGCATAGAAGAATCTGATGTAACAAGAAGAACCTGAGCGGTATGAAGTTCACTCTCCAAAGGGAAAGTGGGATCGACCGAATGTGAAATTGAATCGACCACTTGATCAACTAATGGATCATCAACCTGAGTGACATGAGTTTCACTCTCCAATGGAAGAGTGTGATCGACTGTATTTGAATTTAGATCAATCACTCCGTCAGTTGACGATAGGTTGGGAGAAAGTTTACGGTAACTAGTTGGAAATTATTGCTGTGGAACAATAAGGTTTTCCAACATTGTTGAGGCTTCATCCATGTGAGGGCAAATGTGAGTTTGATGACTCCCTTTGCATAACTTACAAGGAAACCTAAATTTACCCTTTTTCCCAGGAACCTGACTATCACTGGTTGATGGATCAATGGAAAGTTGACGAGATTTTGCCGGCCATACTTCCAAGACCTTTGTAATACCAGGACAATTGACAAGGAAGTGGTCGCCCTTACAAAGCCTGCAAGGGTATTTGGGTTTACGATGCATGTCGGAGTTTTCCTCAACACAACTAACACTTACAGTTGTGGTTGGTTGGTTGACTTCTTTCTTATTTTTCTTCTTCTTCTTCTTCTTCTTCTTCCCTTTCTTCTTCTTGTTAGACACCTGGTTACTAGCATCAAGGTTTTTACCAGGCGAAGAGGAAGAAAAATTAGGCGAAGAAGGTAAAGGGTCAACAGAAGGTTGGTGATGTTGAGATGGTAAACTCTGTTGAGGTGAAGCATCTGGTTGAGATGGAACAATTGGAGTATTTTGGGCCAACGAAGTTGAAAATAACCATATCGGTAAACCTATTGTAAATCCAGGTAATGACAAAGTAGCCATATAAGGAGGACCAACATTTCCAAAGTAAGGAAAAGTACTAGGATTCTCGTTAGGAGGGGTTCCTAGGTTGGTAAATTCCGGAACATTTGCCATTATATTCAACTTCAGTGAATTTTATTAACAATTTTAAAACTAAAATTAACAATTCACAATTCACACTTAACAATTAAAATTCACAAATCACACATATGGTCTCTAAAAGTAAAAACAAACAAATTAACACGCGCTATCAAATCTAGGAGTCAAACCACACACAAACAGTAGCCTTCCGGACCGAAAACACTAGTTGGTGATGAAACCCCACATCGCAGAATTTAGTACAGAAGTGGCGGGTGGAACAGTTACCCCAACAACCTGCTTAATGAATAGACTGGACCAAGTTCCTCCACTTTAACCGTCTCGAGTGAAGTGAACACCCCAGAAAATCCAAGTGAGTCTAGCCGACGTCTGCTCCAGGTACAGTGGGATCTTCCCTCCACCGTCACCTTGGGTAGAATCCTAAAGAATATGGTCACTAAGGTTACCAACAACAACAAATATACCTGGGGGAACAGTCTACGATCCGATAGCACGCAAGGGCAGAGTATCAAGCTCAATCCCCTTGCCGGCTCCTTGACAATAATCCAAGGTTTACCGACAAGTGACCCCAGGATCCTCGACAATAATCCGAGGTTTACCGTTTGTAGTACGTGCGTATCTGGCGTCGTTCCCAATGAAGGAGGATTGATCCCCTCACTGGTTCGGACACGATCTCGTGCTTCTCCTTTAAGAGGAGCTTTCCCAGAGCATAAATGTAACAGTTGGATTTATCCTACCACAAGATGAGCTACTTGTTTGATTTTACTGTCTTGGAGAGTTAATTAATTTCCTACTCCAAGACACTAGCCTGATCTATGTTGGTGTTTCAGAGCCCTAGAAATGTAAAAAATCACTAGATGAATTTTAATTAAGCGCTGTGTTATTAAGGCTGTTATTACTCAAAGGGGTAAATGGATATGAAACCAATGGTGTTATGACCCGACTCAAAACCGAATGCAATCGAATATGATAATGTAATCTTTTCAATTCGATGAATCCTAACTAAAGTAAGGAGAGAGTTTCCATTCACTTCCAACAATGCAAAAATTGATCACTAAGAGAAAATATAACAAATTCTTTAATGCACTAATTTCATCAATAAAAACTAATGCAAATCAATTCCAAATCATTTTTTTTATTTTTTATTTTTATGTAAATTCAAATCAAAGAAAACTAATCTAAATCTACGATTGATTTTTTAGAATGTAAACTATGCAATTGTCATCTATGCACAATTCACTTGAAAAGTATGCAAATGTAATCTATGCACATTTTTCATTCATATCTTGAAAATGAGAATTCTAATTATGCAAATGTGATCTATGCAAGAGAATTCTCAAACACAAGATGATTCTAATGTAATCTAAGAACCAATCAAGTGTAAGTCGAGAAAATTGGGTGAGAGTTCCAAAGATCAAAACATAAAAACACTCAAAGGCGATTAACACTCATACACAATTGTGAAAAGACTGAGACAAACCTCCAAGTAAAGACCAAAGGAAATCAAATTAAGAATTTCTCAAAAAAGAGACTCAAAACACCCAATTGATGAAAGCTTAAAGCAGGAATGCCAATGAAATTAGCCAAGATGAAAGCTTCTGATAGGTGAACAGTGGATCTGGGCAGCAAAAACAAGCTATAAACAAAATCTAGAAGATAAAAAAAAAGAAATTGAATTTTTCTAGGCTTTTGACAGGGGTACGCAGGCAACCTGTTTGCACAGGTGCGGCCACGCTCTGTGTACACAGCAAAAGTGCGTACAGGTACGCACTGTGCTTAACACAGAGGGTGCGTACTGCTAGCAAAAACCAAGAAAAGTAAAATCTAACTTAATCCTAAACTATCCCACCCAAATACACAATCAGACAGCCAAAAACCAGAAAACAAACGACTTTTCTCAGACCAAAGTTTCACACAAAGGAAAAATCATTCACATCAATGGATTCCCCAGTATGGTCGCCATTTTGTCATGCGGAAAGAGTCGATAGTGCGGACACAACCGACCTCGCTAGAAGCAAAAGCTTTCTATTGACAAACAAGACAAATAAACACTACCTTTCTCTAAACATGCATTGAGAATACAAGTAATCGGGTGATTTTAACATACCTTTAGTCCAACGCTTTGTAGTAGTCCAGCCTCGCCGATTCGGATGAGCTCCTCCTTCTCTTCGAAACCTGCATTCACTAACAAGCCAAAAGATTAAATAGCACCTGATAAAATCATAAAACAATACATATCTATCATATAGACCAAGGAGTATATGAAACAAATCATGAATAACAATCTGTTGAGAAAAATGAGTTCATTTGCATTAAGAGGAAACAAAAGGAACCATTACAACCTGAGCCTTGGTGTTGTGCAAGTCCCTCCTAGGGTCCAGCAAGAGTTTTCCTTTACTTTGATCAGCTCACCCACTCTCAAATAATGCTAGGAGAGGATGGGAATCTCTCCTCTCAAGCTTTACAAGGGATTCCCAATTCCAGCAGCATCTACCCTTAGGAATGTTCAGCTTTCAACCTCTCCTCCCTCTGGCCCAATGCCTGTATTTATAGTGCTCTAGAGGAAGTTATTCAGGTCCACCATCAATGGGATAAGCCCCTCTTTGGATGGGATAGCTCCCCTCTTGATGGGATAAGTTCCTCTTTGGTAGGGATACATGAACCATCTGGAGGCGCTTCATACACATCAAACAAGCTTCTAGAATGCTCTAGAAATGACCACAAGTAACTTTTTGGAGTGAAACTTGCGCCTTTTGACCTTTACAGGAGTACGCACCCATTGCTTTACAGACAGAGCGTACAAGTACGCAGGTATTGTGAACTTGGGGTGCGTACACGCAGGTAAGGCTAAGAGAAACTGCGTACCCAAAGATATATAGATTTTTAATGACTTTCTCTCTTTCTTGGAGTTTGACATGGAAAGCAGAGGTATGAGGCTTGCCAAGGAGGATAGTATGACAGTTGATGGAGCCATACTAACTGCAAATAGTCATGGTGACAAATTTTAGTGTAACACTAACCTCGTTTGAATTTAGGTACGTATCTTCACAATATCTCATCGTTGCCCATCTTGTAGAGGTGCCCCGTGATGACAGAAATGTTCGCCACGCGCACCACCAATTCCTTCTTCTATTGGATTGAGTATTCCTTTGGCGCTGTCCCTGTTGTTAGAAAATGGATTATATCTTCCATGCAACCCTACTTGGGGCGCAACCTATAATATCCAAGTCCCTTGCTATGTAATCTATTATTATCTAGTTACTTTACTTATTTAGGTAAGATTAATGATTATTATAGCATATTCAGCAGTCATATCAGTGCGCGCGATAAATAAAACAGTATAAACGTAAAGAAGACAATGCACAACAGATACACAGAAATAGGAATCAACTTCTCTTTATTTATCTTTAATCCTGATTACAGACTCGACACCGCCCTGTGCACTCAGCTGCAGGGGTCCGCGCACTCAGCTGCAGACTCTACTAGGCCTCTGCGCACTCAGTTGCAGAGCCTCTTCCTACTACAACCCAATACACTTAGACTCCTACTCTAAGCTCGAACCATTCATATTCTTTTCTCTTCTTCCCTCGCTCTCTTTACAACTTAGAGCCTCGCTCTATTTATACAATCCCATGGTCCGCGAACCATGGGTAGGCCGACATGACTTTACATTACATTACATTACTTTAGGGTGGACAACCCTATGACTTAACCTATACTTTGCGCTCTGCGTCTGCAAATCGCGGAGTCTTACAAAACCTTTGACTAAAACTTGGGCTTTGAGCCCCAAAACATGATGTGGAGGATTCCATGCCCAACAGAGGGGCATGTTAGGTCCCTATAAAACTAGTGATTCCTCCATTACTATTGTCATTGTATCCCTTATTGTTATTGTTGTGCCCATATTTTCCCCATATTGTTATTATTGTGACCCATAGAAGCCCACTATTGTTATTGTTCTGCCCTTATATTATTATTGTTATGTCGTCTTTGGTTATATTATGATCCCTTAGATTCTTATATATAGAAAGGAGGTTTTGTCATTTGTATCATCCAAGAATTGTTCATTTGTGTAATGTAAAGGAGGTTGCCCTCTCGAAGAGGCTGATTTTGAAGTCGTTGCTCTATATTTTCTTCTATTTTGTGAGCTGGTTGCATAACAGCTAGTAGCATATTGAATTTCACTGCCTTTGACAGTGAAAGTCCATGATGTTTTCCATGTATCATTGCTTAAGAAGTATGTTAAAGATGCTGATAATGTGATTGACTGGTTTGTATTGTAGGTGGAGCCAGATGGAGAATTCTAGTAGGAGCCTCAATATATATTGCAGAGAATGATGCTCATGCTCTGGTACCGAGAAATCAAGTAGGTTAAAGTGAAATGGAAGCACTTTGGGCATGATGAAGCTACATAGAAGATGGCAGGTCAGATTCAGGTTGTGTATCCTTCCTTATTCGTTTATTGGGCGAATATTTTGGTATATAATTTTTTCTACCTGTTTTGGTGATGTTTGGTATATGTATATATGCATATGGATGTAAATAATTCCATGAGCTATGTTTTTTTTCTACATGTTTTGGTGATGTTTGGTATATGTATATATGCATATGGATGTAAATAATTCCATGAGCTATGTTATAAAGATCCAATAAGCGGTATGGGTGTCATGTCATTATGTTGTTATACTTGTTATGTTGTCATGTTGGTTTACTTCTCTGCAGGATGATCATTGTAAATACCACAACGAGCTAGGTTATAAAGCTACATGGGAAATATGCTTTGTTTAGAACATCCTTATTGGTTGTAGGTGTTTTTGAACACCGAGGACGGTGTTCTCGTAGGGGGGAGGGTTCTGTAATAGCTCTGGTGAAAATTCCATGTAATACAAGTTAATAAAGGAAAAATAATAACCACAGTTGATGGGACACTTATTCCAAGCTGAATGTTTGGAAAAATAATAGTGATGGGGATCACTGGTGATTGATTAATTGCTAAGGAAATTGGAAAAGACAATGGAAAAGGCTTTAGAAAGGAAAAATGGCATTTTGGTACATTTATTTATGAAAATAATGGAAATTAGGAGAAAAGGGAGGTGAAAGGTCACAGGTTGCATGTGAGGAGGAAAATGAAGGAAAATAATGCAAAATGAAGAAAATAGAGGCCCCATTAATAAAAAGGCTTATGAGGATCATTATAGAGACTTTTGTCAGTCTAGGTTTGGATTTCTCTCTCTATTCTCCCTCTCTCATACTCTTGGGAACTCAGATTTTTCTTGGAGTACTCTTGGAGGAGTGTGGCATACTTGGAGTTTTGGAGCAAGAAGGAAAATGAAGAGAAGGAAAGCGCAAGAGGACATTCGGGATCACCAATCACCAACTACATGGTGTTGTGGGTTCATTTCTTTGTTTTTCTAGTTGTTTTTCATGTTTCCTTCAGCTTAGGTTGAGTTACCAGTTCCTAGAAGCCTTGAATGGACAAACACTCTAGAAGCCCTGTAACAACTTGGTTTGAGTTACTAGTCCTGGAAGCCTTGGTTGGACAAACAATCTAGAAGCCTTTGGTGGGTTGAGTTACTAGTCTTGGAAGATTTGGTTGGAAAACTCTTTAGAAGCCCGGAGTAATATGTGGGTTGAGTTACGAGTCTTGGAAGCCTTAGTTTGAAAAAATGATTTGGAGCCCTATAAGGTTTGAGTAGAGACCAATCTGATGATGATTTTGTGATGTCCGACCGTGAGGTAGAATCACTGTTTGATAGGTTGAGGTGGTTGGCCTCTGGAAGTGCTGTATGGTTTTGGATTGATGTGTCTTATGAGATCCCACATTCATGGTTGGAATATGGCGCAAGGGTGACTAGCTAAATAGAGTTTTGGCTCAACTATGTCTCTGGTGGTTTGTGGAAGTCCCATAACTGGTTGGCCTTTACATCATTAATATGGGCTTATTTCTCCTTTTTATTTCATGAGTATTATACTGGTTTTTATGTGGATTATATGGATGTTGTTTCCTTGTTATTTATGTTTCTATTATGTTGGTTATGAACATGTATTATAACAACAACTATGTATGAATCTCATCATGTTTTTACTTGTAAACGAATGAACAATGTATCTATGGCCTAATGGATGAAACTGTAGCTAATGTGTTGAGGCATCAATGCTTCTTTGCAATTTTCAGATGAGTATGAGACCCTTATGTTGAGATATGTTGTTTACACTTGTAGATTACATATTTGTGACATGTTTGACGAAATTCCTGTCATGGCTAGTAGGGGTCCAGTCAAGGACTTGTTCAAATAATTGTATTTGTATTATCATTTCATTGTTATCTTTCTATTCTAAAGGCGTCGTTTAGTTCTGGGGAGTGACATGGGCTCTGGGCCTAAAAAAATGGCTCAAATCCCAGGGACGCTTGCACAAAACTGAGTAGAATAGTCCCTATACGCTGGCATACCATGCTGTGGGAGCGTCTAGAGCCTTCCGGAAGCATGCATGCCCATATCATGGGAGCTTTCGGGGTTTAATTGGTCTAAGAAGTTAGTGGGACCCAGGGGCTGGTTACCTGAAAGGTTGGGATGGTTCCTGGGAGTCTTATTGCTGATGTGGAAGGTCTGTATGGTGTGTTTCAGTTGATTCCACTTCCTTAAGGTGACTTAGGAGGTCGAATTATATCTTAGTAACTTCTCGTCACATGTTTACCCCGGTTGGTCGGTTACTTGGGTAGATGTGGGAGTTACATTTACTTGTAAAAATGACTCATTATGGTACAAATATCACTTATATCTATGTAAGAATTCCAATCTCAAAGAAAAGATTCTATTGGAATTACATACCTCTCCTTTACAAGGGCACTCTTTTAAAAATATACCACAGGGTCAAGAAGTAATTTTTTTGGGATGGCCTTAAATCTGATATTCAAAAGTTTGTGGTAGAATGTTTGGTTTTCCAACAAAATAAAGTTGATACAATTAAGACTCGAGGTTTGTTACAACCTTTAGTCATTCCAAGTCAGTGTTGGGAGGAGGTCTCAATGGATTTTATCATAGGTTTACCCAAGACCAAAAGAAAGAGTGTCAACATGGTGGTAGTTGATAGACTTACCAGGCATGCACACTTTTATGCTTTATCTCATCCTTTTAAAGCTAGTACAATTGCTACTGCATTTATGGAAATAATTCAAAAGCTACATGGAAACCCAAAGATTATTATAAGTGATAGAGATCCCATTTTCAATGGATTGTTTTTGGAAAAATTATTTTCTTGCATTGGTACTCAATTGACTCATAACTCATCTTATCATCCTCAATCTAACGAGCTAACTAAGATAGTGAAAAAATGTTTGGAAGGATATCTTTGTTTCTTTTTATCTGATAAACAAATGCAATGGGTCAAGTTGTTACCTCTGGCTAAATGGTGGTATAACACTTCCTTCCACATTGCAACAAGCATGACCCCATTCATGGCACTTTATGGATATCATCCACCATCCATCACATAATCTTCAAGAGAAAATTCTAAGGTTCAAGCAGTGGAAGATCACATCGAGCATCAACAAAAATTTCTCTAACTCTTAAAGGATAACCTCACTCTAGCACATAATAAAATGAAAAAACAAGCATATCATCATCGTAGTGAAATAAGTTTTGACTTAGGCGACTAGGAATTTTTACGGATACAACCATACAAACAAATGTCCCTCAAGTAAGCTAAGAAAGATAATAAATTATTACCGAAGTATTATGGCCCGTACAAGGTGTTGCAAAACGCTGGTACTATGGCATACAATTGGAGCTCCCTGTAGCTTCCCGTGTGCACCTAGTTTTACATGTTTCATGCTTAAAGAAGGTTATAGGTGACAAATTCCTAGTTCAAACAATATTTCCAGAACTTGACGAGGAAGGAAAAATCATATTGGAACCTGAAACAATCATAGAAAAATTAACTCTATAGCTACGAAATCAATCAATTTTGGAGTATCTCATCAAGTGGAAGAACTTACCTACTGAATATTCCACGTGGGAGGATGAGAATTTTATACAGAAGCATTCAAAACTACTCAAGCGTTGAGGACAACACTTTTTTGAAGGAGAGGGGCATGTTAGATCCCTATAATACTAGTCTAGCCCGCTTATTGTTATTGTTAGTTTAGCCCCTTTATTTTTATTGATGTACCCATGTAGCCCCTATTGTAACTCTTAGATACAGGGGGAAATAGTTCGCAACACATCTTAAGATTGAAGGAAATTTTTAAAATCAATGGCCAGAGGTACAGGCCATGAATTACCTAATTCAAGAAATCTGTCCTTAGAACCCAAATGACTATAAATAATGTGTTGTAACATCGTTAGATTAAATATGTGGTGAAGAAGAAAGAGAATGAGAAAGGATTTCAGCACAAGCAATTAAGAATCCGGGCTCCAGTCCTGTAGAGAGAATAGTGAATAGAGAAGAAAATTATTAATGAATTTTTGGAACATGGAGCGCTCATTAAGGGATTAAAAATTTAAAGAACATAAGTACAAAAGTAAATTCACGAGTTTAAATTGGAACAACACGCTGCATCATACATCATTCCAAAGAAGAAATATAGATATGGGATCACACATATTGAAAAATAAACAATGGTTGCAACCATACCCTCTGCTGCATCATACGTCATTCCAAAGAGGAAAAATAGACATGGAATCAGACAGATTGAAAAGTAAACAATGGTTGCAACCATACCCATACCCATTACTGGAATCAAATTGACTGCTATTCCTGATTTCATGAGAGATTTTCCATCAAAGTGTCTTCGATTCCCCAAGATTCCGAACCCTTTATAATTATTGATCCCTTTCCCAGCCTAACTGTGTCAATTAGTTTCTAAAATGGATTCGTAAGGCCATTTATTTCCTTATCTCTCTCTTCTGATTTTAGACGGAAGGTTCTGAAATCATCAAATTACAAATTACAAAAACATTATTTTAATATTATATATATAATATATACCATATTAAATAAAAATCCCAATCCCTTTTGGAATTTTACAATACAAATGGGCCCTTCGTTTTAAAATTAAACGCAACATCGATGTGGGTCCCTCTTTGTACTTACGAACACGTCAGCAAAACCACATATAACTTTTGAAAATCTATTACTTCCCACGGGATCACTCACAGTTGCTTTGTACTTATGAACAAGTCAGCAAAACCACATACAACTTTTGAAAATCTATTACTTCCCACGGGATTACTCACAGTGGTTTATGGAAATCGAGGAGGTGTTTTCGTAACAAACTTCGACCATAGATATGTTTGATGAGTTGTATCCGACCGTAGATCCGTTGGATGTTTTGTTTCAACCAAACCATTTCCAGGGTCACCCCTTGGTGTAATATTCATGCATTTTTTCCTCCCAGTATCGTGTTGGATCTGGGAAAAAATGTTATGAACCATCGATGGCTTCTCTTTATGTAAATTCTTACTTGGGCAATCAAGTTGATTGGCATCATTCCTTGTCTTTGCTGCTGTTGGGTAAAATTAAAGCCCATATTTACTGCTCTATTCTTTGCCAGACAATTTCATTGAACCAAGTCCCAATGCTTATCCGTAGCAGGGGCCCCGACACAATCAAATGGCGCCACGCGTCCCGTGTACAAACAAGAAACCGCTTGCTCCCCGGACGCTAAGGGTCGATTCGTTTGCGCGTGACGTTGTGCGAATTGCGTCGGATCAGCGCAGCAGACCCAGATCCAAGTCAACCTGCGCGGATGTTAACGGCAGTCTCCATGCAGCGCCGTACCAGCAGATGTGGCAGCCAACTCAGCAGTCGTGGCAGTGTCAGGCGTCAAGTCTGCCTGGAGTGGAAGTTTTTCCCGTTGACCGCCGTAGTGGAATTCAATGGATTTTAATGCTTGACGTAGTTTTTGGTGGAGGCCATTTAATATGGTTATGGGCCATTTTTATATATGTTTTTATATGGCTATGTAAGCCTATGTGTAAAAAGTGTTATGTAGTTTTTATGTGTGTAGTAGTGACTGCGCGTGTGGTAGTTTTTAGGGTGTCTGCGCGTTGAATTTTTTTTTGGTAGTTTTTGTATTGTGCCTTCGCACGATGTATGGGTGTGCGGCAGTTTTATGCATTGTTATATATGCTGTGGTGTAAAAACTATGAGCTGTAGTTTTTATGGGTATGGTGGCTGCGCACGGTGGTGCGTTGTATTTTTTTATAGAACATGTATTGAACGCACAGCAGTGCGAGATATAGAACAGGGGATGTAATGCTTTTGTTTCCCATTGTAAAACTGAAGTTTATGTAATTCCCACAGCAGTGGAAGACCAGAAGTGAGAGAGAGACAGAGTTTCTCCAGTGAATCCCTCTCTGCGCAGAGGATGAAGTTTGTAACAGTTTTTTTAAATCAATAGATATGTTTTATACTGTGTAATGGATTGTTATGAGTTCATTTTGTTTTAATAGCTTCCCTGTGCAAAGGTCCTGGAACAAAGGAAACCAAGCATTGGCTCTGTGATGTTTATTTAGTGTTGGTTTTGGTATTTCCCCATGGAAAAATGCCCAACAGTGGTATCAGAGCTAGTCCAGGCTCTTTGAAGACTCAAAGAAGCTGAAGGAAGGTGTGGTTGCAGCAGTCAAACTTCTCCAGCAGTGTAAAGACTCAGCCAAAAGAGTTAAGGTATTTTCAAAGCTTTCATTTCTGTTACTGTTAAAGGAACAGTCAGTGATTAAAAAAAAACACAGTCAAGTATTTGAAGCCGATATAAGAATGGCAAGGTCAAAGAAGAAAGCCTCCAGGCCTGTTAAAAATGTGTCTCCCTCCTCTATTAAAATAGAAGACAATTTATTTGAATACATTTTATTTGAAACCCCAAAGTTTGATGGAAACTTTGATGTATGGGAAATAAAGATGAGGGCTTTCTTAATGTCTGAGGGGATTGAAGTCTGGGAGTCAGTGATTGATGACAGCAAGATGGATAAAGAATCCATGGAATATGATGCACAAGCAGCAAAACTAATCTTGGATGGACTCCCTGATTCTGTGAAGAGGAATCTAGGAAAATACACATCAGCAAAGGATATATGGGACAGACTGCATGACCTTCATGCAAAGGGAACACTGACCATGACCATCAGTGAAGAAGAAAGTTATGAACCCATCATAGAAGCTGAGAATGAGAAGCTTGACCTCATCAAGCTTCAAGTAAAAGAACGGGATGAAGAGCTTGCCAAACTTAAGAAGGAGCTTGACCAATGCAAGAGGAAACATCATGAAGAAGTCATATCCATGACAAATCAGCTGAATAGTGCAAAGAAGCAGGCAGATGCCTTGACAAGTCAACTTGAACAAAGGCACATGAGAGTGAATAAGCTTGTGGAAGAGATTGGACAGTATAAGGTAGAGGTCTCCTCCCTTAAGTCCGAACTACAAGAAGCCAGGAAGCAGACACAAGGCGCTGAAAAGAAAATGAAGAGCAGTCAAACAAATGATGAAGAAGTCTCCAAAATGAAGACTGACATTATCTCCTTCAAAATAGTAGCAGCTGAAGCTACTCGTAGCAAGGAAGAAATTGAGGAACAACTAGCAAAGAGAAATGATGTATGTGAAAAGTTAGAAGAAGAGATTTTCCTCCTCAGGAAGAAGGTTGAAGGGATGAACAAGATCATGAAGAGCTCTCAAGCTTTGGATGACATGCTCAGCTATCACAGATCTCCATTTGATAAATCAGGACTTGGGTATGTAGGTGAACCCTCAAACAAGGATGAGGATGCTTTAAGCAAAGGAGATGTGAAGAAGCCAGAAAGAGATGGTGATGCTCCTAGTTCCAGCAAAGGCAAGGAGAAAAATGAAGGTTGCAATAGAAGAAATCCTGCTCCAAGAAGAAATGTAGCTGATGTCAAAGAGGCAAGATGCAATGGTTATCATCAAAGGATCTCAAGGCAGCAAGGCTTCAGAAGTATTTCAATGAAACCTCCATCTCCCAGGTACCAAGGTTCATTTTTTGGTTGTTGTTATGCATGTTCAAACTTTGGTCATATGGCAAAAGACTGTAGAGCATTTAATAAAGATAAATGTTGTGGTCTCCGAAAACCTCCAAGAGACAATTTTAGAAGAAATCATGAAATGTCATTCATGAAAAATGTAGAATGTTTCAAGTGTCATAACATTGGGCATATGGCACGTGACTGTAACTTGACATGGGCTCTTACAGAAGCTAGACCCATGCAAAAGAAGAAAGTTACACAAGTATGGAGAAGGAAGGTAATACAATCTGAAAACCCCTTGAACTCCCCAGTGGATCTAAATTTGTTTTGAGAAAACTTGCCAAAAGAAGACAAGCATACATTAAAGGGGAGCTTGTAATTTTTTATTTGCTGAACTGTATTAACAGTCATTTGTTGATGGAGGATGTATTGCAATGCAGCGGTTGCAAATGAAATCTTTGTTAATCCCTCTGAAAGGTAATATGCAGCAGTGATGAAATCAACAATGTTTTTTTGCTTTGTTTTTATGCAATATGCACAGAAATGCATAAAGAAGAAAAGATGGCAGCGCTGAAATGTAAAGAGCAGCAGTGAGATAAGAGAAAAATGCAAAGCATGGAAACCCTCACAGCAGTGGGAAGACAAAATACAAAACAACAGTTTGGAAATTTTTGTTATGCATCACATGCATTGAAATGCATAGCAATGGAATGTAGTTTTCCTTTTATGTAATGTGAGAGAATATACTCACAACAGAGTGAGTATAATACACAGCAGATGGAAAATGTTTTGTATTGGGAATGAAAATGCAAAGCAGTGATAAGAAAATGAGAAGAAGGCAAAACGCAGCAGAGCGTAAATAGCCAGTGGCTGAGAATGCAATGAAATTCTTTCACACAGCAGTAAAAAAAATGTAATGTTTTTTTTGCAATGCAGCATGCAAAGAAATGCATAAAGAAAAACAAGGACAACAGTTTTTTAATGCACACTGGATGTATAAGAATGTGTGTGGCAACAGAAAGCCAAAGGAATTGCACAGTAGTGCACTGTGTAAAAAAAATGAAGACTAAGATTGTGTGAAGCAAGGGTGCATGAGAAAAGGCAGCAGCTTGTGTTATTTTTTTGTGGAGAATGAAGTGCCAAGAGTATGGGCACACAACAGTATGATGAAACAAAAGGCAGCCACAGTGCAAATTGCAGAGGCAACGCAGCAGCAAATAAAAATCCAGGGATGACAGTCTATGGTTATGGGTATGGACAACAGCATGATGGCAAGAAGGAGAAGCACACAGCAATGCAAATAAGAAAATGCAGCAGCATGAAGTTTTGTTGAAGAAATGAAAGGTAATGGATAGCAGCACATGTAATTTTTTTTTTTTCTTTACAACAGTTTATGTAACTGTAATGAATGTGTTGTTCATTAAATTGAAATGCAACATATGCAACAGCAGTGAGTGTAAGAAATATTTACACACAGCAGTGTAAATTTGTAAGTTGGGACAATGTAATTGTTCCAGAAAAGACAGAGTATTTTGTCTTTTAAAAGTGCACAAGCAGTGCAAGTGTAGACACAACAATGTGGGGTAGACACAGTAAAGAAGATGGCACAACAGTGTAGCAGAGAATATGCATCAGCATAAAAGAACAATGTAATGAGTTTGCACACACAGCAGTGCAATGATTGTTTGTTTTGGAACTGCATTTGAAGCAGTCATTTGGTGAATCCCTCTATCATGAGGAAGGTTCTCTTCAGCACATTGTAATGGTGAATCCCTCTGTCATGAGGAAGGTGCTCTTAAGCACAGTTTCAGGTTAATCCCTCTATTAAGAGGAAGACAAATTTGTTTGTTTGTGAACTGCATCAGAAGCAGTTGGTGAATCCCTCTATGTGAGGAAGACATCTTTGTAACAACAGTACTGAGGAATCCCTCTATGTGAGGAAGTGTTTGGGTATATCCTAATGCCCAGCAGTTGAAATTAAAGGGGAGTGTTGGAATATTAATTCCAACTGCACGGAAGTTTTCGAACGAAACCGCCCCGGTCTCCCCGCACCACCATTCGCAGAAGGCGGTATCCGTAGCAGGCGCCCCAACACAATCAAATGGCGCCACGCGTCCCGTGTACAAACAAGAAACCGCTTGCTCCCCGGACGCTAAGGGTCGATTCGTTTGCCCGTGACGTTGTGCGAATTGCATCGGATCAGCGCAGCGGACCCAGATCCGAGTCAACCTGCGCGGATGTTAACGGCAGTCTCCATGCAGCGCCGTACCAGTAGATGTGGCAGCCAACTCAGCAGTCGTGGCAGCGTCAGGCGTCAAGTCAGAACTTTGCGTGGAGTGGAAGTTTTTCCCGTTGACCGCCGTAGTGGAATTCAATGGATTTTAATGCTTGACGTAGTTTTTGGTGGAGGCCATTTAATATGGTTATGGGCCATTTTTATATATGGCTATGTAAGCATATGTGTAAAAAGTGTTATGTAGTTTTTATGTGTGTAGTAGTGACTGCACATGTGGTAGTTTTTAGGGTGTCTGCGCGTTGAATTTTTTTTTGGTAGTTTTTGTATTGTGCCTTCGCACGATGTATGGGTGTGCGGCAGTTTTATGCATTGTTATATATGCTGTGGTGTAAAAACTATGAGCTGTAGTTTTTATGGGTATGGTGGCTGCACACGGTGGTGCGTTGTATTTTTTTATAGAACATGTATTGAACGCACAGCAGTGCGAGATATAGAACAGGGGATGTAATGCTTTTGTTTCCCATTGTAAAACTGAAGTTTATGTAATTCCCATAGCAGTGGAAGGCCAGAAGTGAGAGAGAGACAGAGTTTCTCCAGTGAATCCCTCTCTGCGCAGAGGATGAAGTTTGTAACAGTTTTTTTAAATCAATAGATATGTTTTATACTGTGTAATGGATTGTTATGAGTTCATTTTGTTTTACTAGCTTCCCTGTGCAAAGGTCCTGGAACAAAGGAAACAGAGCATTGGCTCTGTGATGTTTATTTAGTGTTGGTTTTGGTATTTCCCCATGGAAAAATACCCAACAGTGCTTTTTCCATGAGCTCTTCCAGTTTTGACAAATTATATTCAACTGTATCCTCTACTTTGTCCTTTCCAGAAGCTTCATTGTAGCCTGCTGAAGAAAAATTAGTGTCTTGTTTGGTTGCTTGTTTTTTCTTTGTTTCAAACCACTGGCGTGCATTTGCATGGGATGAAAGTGCCAAGTCAACTTCAATCTTGTCCCAGAATATGACACTGAGAGTACCAAATATAGATAATGATGCTGGTGGAATTTTAAAATTGGGACCAATACTGGCATCCATAGTGTCTGCTTGTTCCATAAACAATGTACTCGTTTGACTAGAGATAGTAGCAAAAATGATCCCGGTGGCCCAAATTGGAAGAATACAAATAACCACTTTTAACTCCTCCACTTGAGTCACAATGCAGAGTCTCCATAGGTTATTGGATCCAACTGTAATTTTATCATTTACTGTCTCTATTTCAGATTTGTCTAGAAAAGGGAATCCATCTGTGCTCAAGCTTTTGACTTCTTTCAATAACAGACTCCTTATCTTGAACTTCATAAAGACCAAACTTATCATGTGGAACATGGATGTTCAATTTTTGAAATGATGCCATTAATACCTGGGCTATCAGAGTCAAGGGACTACCCCCTGGATTTTAATGTCGGTATAGACAGGTACCTGAAAATAAGTGACACACAAATATTCCTCCCATGGCCATAGTAGGAATTCCAAAACCCCACTCCCAACCAACATTCTCTTGGACCCAAACAAGAACACTGCTAAAACCAATTGGAAAAATAATGTTTCTTTTTCTTTTCTACATCATTTGTCTCATCAAACTGGTCTACTCCAAACGATGATACACATGGCTTGATCCCACCAGTGCTAAGTGCAATAATGTAAATTGACAAGAAGAAAACACCAGTTTGACTCGTTGTTACATGGAAATCAAGGTTTGAAGTTTTGTACTGAGGCTTAAGTTTTGGAACAAATGCAGATATAGTCGACAAGGCCATTCCAAAAACATACACAATAGAAAATACAACAATTGCTTTATAACATTCCCAATATGCATTAGCTATAAAAGCTCCAATCAAAGGAGTTACATAACAAGTTCCAACCGAATTTATGACATTATTGGTTGCAGTTGAATTGCCTTTATTGAACCTATATTTCAAATAGTTCACCAAATTTGAACTCATTCCATAGTGTGCCAATCTTTTGCAGCACTCATTCCCCAAAATAAATAGAGACGCATTCCTGTTTCCTGATTTGTTCTTGACTGAAGGTTTTCCATGAATATCTGCAGACCCATCTTGAGTACATTCATCATCAAGATTCACTGAAGAGTTCATACTTCTTATTGGTCGAGTGCCAACTGTCATGAATATATGCGATCCCTTCTCCAAAATATTAATGTGTAATATGAAATTCAACCCATTATGGTGAACTCTTTCCTCTCGATGGCTTGTAATTTTGATTGATGGCCATATGCATGGCATGGATTGGGCCCCAAGATTCTTTTTCTTTTATTAAGTAAAGAATCTGATGGTAAATGGATCCCATAAAAATATTATCTTTAAGAGCTTCAAGTGGTTCACCCAGGCTCCATAACATCACTAAGACAAGTTTCCTTTTAACTTTGCCGTGCTGGCCTCGTTTCTCTCCCAAAATTATAGATTTTGGCTATGCGAAATTTAGCTAAGTTTGGATATGCAAAATTTAGCTACAACATCTTAGCTCTAACTGGGGACAACACTTTGGTTGCAAAGTTCTAAGAACTGTGGACCAATAGCCTCTGTTGGGCATTGAGTTAAGATTTTGAAGCTGGTTGCAAACATATTTGAACATTCTCAAGTTTTGAAATCTCCTCGAATACTTTATTTTCTGAACATGCAATTTTATTCATAAACTACAAAAATGAAACGAAAAATTTCTGAAAATGAAAAAGCAAATTCTCACTACTGAGCTTATTTTATTTACATCGCCCATTTACTCAGGTGTATGGGGATTTCCAAAGAAACCACATGAGAAACATTATAAGAGAAACCTGCAAATAACATGACCTGGGTCGTAAAAACGTTTCCGTAAGAGCATATCTATAGCTGGGAACCACTGACATGCCAAAATATGCACTTTTTAAAGACTTAGAAAAGTAAGAATCCATTATGCCTGCCACTGGATCTTAAAAGTAGTTTTTTTTGTTTGTTTTTTATTTTTGTATTGGCTTTTGTACAAACTCCACTTTTGAGGTCTGAATATCAGAAAATTGATTTTTATTTTCTGCTGACAATTGTTCACGCTGAGTAGAATAACCCAAAGCTTGTTCCCCATATTGTTGGTGCTTTTCATGCAATGCCATTTCTTGACAAAATTCTTTTCCTTCCTGCAACAACACTTGAGAAACTGTACTAGATCCTCCTTTGTTCACAAAATTACTAAAGTCGTGAAGACTATAATGATCTTCCAAGCTTTCAAAGTGTTGTTCATTTTTTGCAACAAGTTGTTGATTAAAATTCTCATAATGCTTGAATTCTTGTGTTTCAACAACATGGGAATCCTCTGTCACCTTTTGAAAACCCCTCCTTATCTCTAAACCTGCATTTTCCTGCAAAGCATTTCCATTGTTTTCTTGGCAGACCCTCTTGTCTTCAACAATACTTTTTCTTTCAATATGATAAGAAAGATTTCCACAAGCCCATAAATTATCTTCAATTTCCTGTACATAAACAGACCCTCTTATCTTCAACAATACTTTTTCTTTCAATATGAGAAGAAAGATTTCCACAAGCCCATAAATTATCTTCTATTTCTTGTGCATAAAGAAACATCTGCTCTAGAGTGCAAGGATTTCTCTCCTTGAGATAAAAAGCCAAGTCAATAGGATGAGCCTTTGAATAGTACACCATGGTGGCAACTTTAGGAGGTCGAATTTCTTTTGGCATGCTGAAATAATTTTTTTGAAACTTCCTATTAAATTCAGTGACTGATTCATTGGTCTCCTTCTGCACAATATATAATTCCAAGAGGTATTGTTCATACGACTTGTGCTCACCCCAATATTTAAGAAAGATGTCCCAAAAATCTTGCCATGAAGTGATTGAACTAATCTTTAAATGTTGAAACCATTGTTGAGCATCCCGCTTTAACGAATGGAAAAACATCCTTAAAGCCACATCTTCATGAGTTATTTCAAATCTATCTAAGAAATACTCAAATTGCAAAACATGTTGTTCAACTATAACATCATTGCTTTCTCCAGAAAAAATTAGTAGAAACTTGAAACCCTTTGAAGGATATTCATGAAGGATGGTGGGTAGCTCGAGGGATTTAAAGATTTCCCTCATTTTAAGCTGAAAAACAGTGGATTGTTTGTGAGGCAAAGTAGTCGTTGCCAAAGATAATGAATCATCACCTTTATGTTCAAACTGTGACTGGTTATCTTCAGGAATTGTTATGCAACAATCATTTTTCTCTTTAGATTCAGGAGGTGAAGTTGTCCCAAGATCAATGATATAGGAAGAAGGGAGGTCTTCTTTTTCCAACAAAGAATGTGCTTTTTGGGTCTTACAATCTTCTGAGAATATAAAGCAGGAAACAATATTTTTGATGTGTAGGGGAAAGTAGACCACAGAGCTGATAATAAAAAATAGAAATTCCTTGAAAAACCTCAAAGTCTGATACTTGAATTTTCCATATTGCTTCCTCATTTTCTTGTTAGCAAAATTTCTTTCTAATGGAGCCTTCGTCAATGGAGTCGCCAAGTGAATAATAAGCAACCAATTTTATATCTAAATCTTGTTCACCATCAAGAAATAGATCTTAATACCTAGGGAAAAATAACTTTGTTTCTCCATTCCCCAGAAACGACGCCAAAGATGTTGTAACTCTTAGAGAAAATTCTTGGCTATGGGGGAACCAGTGCCCAAGACATCTTAAGATTGAAGGAAACTGTTCAAATCAATGGGCGGAGGTACAAGCCATGAATTATGCAATGAACTACCTAATTCATGAAACCTAGCCTTAGAACTTGAATGGCCAGAAACACCGAGCGTTGCAGAGGTCTTAGATTAAATATGTGGTGTAGAAGAAAGAAAATGAGGTAGGCTTTCAACATAGGCAATTAAGAATCTAGGCCTCAATCCTAAAGAGAATAATGAACAAAGAAGAAAATTGTGAATGCATTTTTGGAACATGGAGTGCTCATTAAGGGCTTCAAACTTAAATCACATGAGTACAAAAGTAAATTCATGAGTTTAAATTGGAACAACCTGATGCATCATACATCATTCCCAAGAGGAAAAACATACATGGAATCACACAGATTGAAAAGTAAACAATGGTTGCAAGCATATCCTCTGCTGGAATCAAACTGACTTCTATTATTGATTTCATGAGAGCGTTTCCATTATAATTTCTTCATAAAAAATTCCAGATTCTCCAAGGCTCTGAACCTTCGAACCCTTTACAATTGTTGATTTTAATTTTTATTACCTTTCCCCAACCTAACTGTCTCAATCAGTTTCCAAAATTGATTCTTGATAAGATTCTTAAAACTGTTTCTTTCCTTATCTCTCTCTTGTGATTTTCGACGGAAGGTTTCGAAATCATCAAATTACAAAGTACAAAAATATTATTTTAAAATATACATATATATATATATATATATATATATATATATATTAAATAAAAAATTTTAAAATAAAAATCTCAACCCCTTTTGAAATTTTACAATACAAATAAATAGGGGAGTGATGTTTACACGGACATTTGTTTTGTTGAGAATAACAACCACATCAAATGCAACTTCATCCCAGAAGGTTGCAGGTGTTCCAGCCTCATCAAGCATAGCACGAGCCATTTGTTGAACTGTTCTGTTCATCCTTTCCACCACTCCATTTTGCTGAGGAGTCCTAGCTGTATAGAATTCCCTTCTTATCCATGTTCTTCATAGAAATCGAAAAATTCATTTGAGGTAAACTCCCCACCTCTATCAGATCTGAGGCACTTAATTTTGTGATCTAATTCGTTTTCTGCCAAGGCTTTGAACGATTTGAATTTTTCGAATGCTTCGTCTTTGTGCTTCAAAAGTCCTATCCAAACCATCCTGGAGAAGTCGTCAATGAATAATATAAAGCATTCTTCTCCTCGAGGTGATTTTGTCCTAGATGGACCACATATATATGTATGGACTAGTTCAAGAGGCCTGCTCGCTGATCCTTCCTTCTTAGGGAAGTTAGTTCTGGTTTGCTTACCAAACTGACATGATTTGCATATTGTATTGTCTGGAAGACCACGAACTGCCTGGTATTTGCATGCTTTCCTTATTTGTGAAAAGCTTAGATGCCCCAACCTTCAGTGCCATAACCAGTGTTCATCATTCTTGCTCAAATAACATTGTTGTTGTCCTTCTTCGAATATGTATAAATTATTTGGAGTTCTTATGCCTTTGATCACTGTTTTTCCTGTATCAAGATCACGAACACTACATCCATTTGATCGAAATATTACCTCAATTCCTTGCTCACACATCTGACTGATACTCAGTAGATTATGCTTCAAGCCATCAGCATACAGAACATTTCCAGCTTTGACTTTTTCTTTCAACTGGACAGTACATTTTCCTTTTATGACTGCAGGGGTATCATTTCCAAAAGAAACTTTCTTTCCCTTTTCTAAAGCACTATATGATTGAAGTTTTTCCTTATCACCTGTCATATGCTTCGAACATCCACTGTCGATGTACCATTGATTTTCTTGTCCTTCTGCATAAAAGACTATCCCACATCTTTCTGGTTGTGGTTCCCTCATTCTCTGTAGGAATTTACAGGGTAAGTTCCACAGAAGAATACCAAAAGGACACCGCTCACAACCAGATCTCAAATCAATACACCAGTATTTTTGACGTGGTTAAAACCCTCAGAGTGCAAGGAGGGAAACAGTCCACGGCCTGTCCCAACGTGGGTACAGACAATTTATTAATCAAAGAATGAAAATTTACATAAGCTTCTCTCATGCACGGATTACCCGAACAATGACCCTCCATGCGCTTTAAATAGAACTCATGGACCAATCGGGTGTCAAGCCACGGATCAAGTGTCGGTAATACCGAGGTGAGAGTGAACCGTCGGATCACTACATATCGTGACCGTCGGATTGTAAGTTACAAAAAGTACAACGGTAAAGAAACACACTTTACCTAACTCTAACCTAACTCTATACTAGACCAAGTTGAACTTAACTATATCCTATGTGTCGGAATATCCTAACATCCCCCCTTAAGAACAACTTGGGATAGGATTGAAGGATTTACAAATATGACACAATAGGAGAAGGAAGGAGGCACTAGAGCCTATCCCCCCTTAGTGACAACTTCCTGAACTCCAAGCATATATCGAAGTTTAGTGAACTTCGCCTCTGTGAGAGCCTTTGTGAAGATGTCTGCAACCTGATCATCCGTTGGACAATATTGCACTTCAAGAACATGGTCAAGAATGAGCTTTCTGATGAAGTGCATGTGTAGTTCAATGTGTTTGCTGCGCTGATGCTGGACTGGATCTTTGCATAGCTGAATGGCACTTTGATTATCACACCAAAGTGTGGTTGGATGCTGCTGCTCAAAGCCAAACTCTGATAGGATCTGACGAAGCCACAAGGCTTCCTTACTAGCTTCCACGGCACCACGATACTCTGCTTCTGCTGACGAAAGAGAAATGGCAGCCTGTTTCTTACAAGCCCATGTAATAGGTCCTGAACCAAGAGTGAAGACATAACCGGCAGTAGACTTCCGATCATCAAGGTCACCAGCCCAATCAGAATCAGTGAAACCAACTAACAGAGGAGCTGCTTTGGCACTGTAATGAATCCCAAACTGTATTGTACCTCGAACATAACGAAGTATTCTTTTAGCTGCTTTCCAATGACTTTCACGGGGGTTTTGCATAAAACGAGCAACAAGGCCAACAACAAAGGAAAGATCAGGACGAGTATGGGTTAAATACAAGAGTTTTCCGACAAGTTGACGGTATAAGGTAGCATCAACTTCAGGAGAAGTACAAGAGACTGAAAGTTTGACTCCAGACTGAAAGGGAGAAGGGGCTGGCTTACAGTCTTCCATGTGAAAATGACGAAGAATATCACAAGCATACTTGGACTGGGAAAGGAAAATACCCTCTTGGGATTGCAAGACTTGAAGACCGAGAAAATAGTGTAAGTGTCCTAAGTCTGTCATTTCAAATTTCTTTTTAAGGCTGGACTTCACATGGTTTATAAGGTTGGGATCACTACCAGTAAGAATAAGATCATCAACATAAAGAACAAGGATGATGAGAGAGTTGCCCACTTTCTTGGTGTAGACAGTATTGTCAGAATGACACCTAGAAAAGCCAGATTCTAAAAGAAAGCTATCCATTTTGGCATACCAAGCTCGAGGAGCTTGCTTGAGGCCATAAAGGGATTTCTTAAGGCGACAAACGAGGCTGGAGTCTGTTTGTATGAAGCCAATGGGTTGTTCCATATAGATTTCTTCCTGCAAGTCCCCATGCAAGAAGGCAGATTTAACATCCATTTGATGTACTTCCCATTTTAAAGAGGCAGCAAGGGAAAGAACAAGGCGGATAGAGTTCATTTTGGCAACTGGAGAGAAGGTTTCAGTGTAGTCAATGCCTTCAACCTGTGAAAAGCCCTTAGCAACTAGACGAGCTTTATGTTTGTTAACTTTCCCATCTGGTCCATACTTGGTTCTGTAAACCCATTTGCATCTAACAAGTTTGCGTCCCTTTGGTAGAGGAACAAGATCCCATGTATCATTTGTCATCAATGAATGATATTCTTCATTCATAGCTGTTTCCCAATGTGGATGGCCTGAAGCTTCTGCAAAAGTGTCAGGATCATGATTCACTGGAGCTTGAGCCAGTAAAGAAGAGGCTCTTTCAAACTGAGAACGTGTACGTCGCTGATCTGTAGGATCACCGGCAAGATCACCTGCTGCATCCCGAGTAGCACGGACCCATCTTGGAAGTTGAGGATCCTGAGAAGGTGGGGAAGGATTATCATCCTCGCTTTCATCATCAGAAGAAGAAATGTTTCTCAAAGATAGAAGAGATGGGAAGAGGTGGCACATCCGCCGGACTAGGCTCGCAGGCCGATTTATTTTCATCAAATTTTACATCTCTTCTAATGATAACATTTTTGGACTTAAATGGAATAAGTCTATAGCCTTTTACATCTTCAGAATATCCAACAAAAGTACATTTCTCACTCTTAGGTTCTAAGGCTTTATGCTTTTCATCTGGAATATGGGCCCATGCTTCACTTCCAAACACACGAAAGTGACTTACATCTGGTTTAATGGAACTCCAAGCTTCTTCTGGAGTGATATTCTCTAGAACCTTAGTAGGAGTGCGATTGATTATATAATTTGCACAATTAATTGCTTCGGCCCAAAAACTAAGACTGAGTCCTTTAGATTGCAGCATACAATTAGCCATTTCCTTTAAAGTGCGATTTTTCCTTTCAGCTACACCATTTTGTTGTGGAGTGTATGGAACAGTATGTTGCATTTGAATTCCATTTTCGGTGCAAAAGGTGATGAATGCATTTTTAACATATTCTCCACCATTATCAGTTCTTAGCTTAAGAATTTGATGTCCAGATTGTTTTTCAACGAATGCTTTGAAGGCCAAAAAGGTGGTAAATACTTCGCTCTTGAGTTTTAAGAAGTATACCCAAGTGCGTCTAGAGAAATCATCAATGAAAGTTAAGAAGTACTTGCAGCCAGAGAATGAAGCAACAGGAAGAGGACCACATAAATCACTGTGCACAAGCTGTAAAGGGGCTGAGGCGTGCCAAGAGGCACGTTTGTCAAAACTGTCCCGATGATGTTTTCCGAGTACACATCCGGAACAAACACCATCTTTGCAAGATACCATAGGAAGACCTGTCACCATGTTTTCTTTACATAGATGCTGAAGGGAGCGATAGTTTAAGTGACCATACCGCTCATGCCAAAGTTTGCTCACTTCATCATTATGAGCAACAAATACTGAGGGAAGATGGGATGACCCAAAGTTGTGAAACTTATACAACCTTTTGGAATCATCAGCAAGACCAGTAGCTAGAATCTGTTTAGGATCTTTTAGATCCTTGATTACAACATCATGAGGTGAAAATTCAACGATTTTACCTTCACCTGAATGAGTTATCTGATAGACAGATAGAAGGTTGCAGGATAAGTTTGGAACACATAATACATCATTGAACTGACCATTGTCTAGATGAACAGTTCCAGTCCCTACAACATTAAGAGATCTATCATCACCAACATATATATTTTTGGTGTTACAATCATTTAAAGAAGAAAACATGGCTTGGTTTTTGGCCATGTGACAAGAGGCTCCAGAATCAATGAGCCACTCATGAGAATGAGAAGAAGAAGAAGATACATTTAATGCATAACCAGACTGAGATGATTGACGATGACATGCAGAAAATGCCGTTCCGGAAGTTGAAGTTGAAGTAGGCTCCAGATGGATGTTATGTTTCTTCATTGCGGCTTCCAAGGCTTCCATCTTCTTAAAGCATTTAGATTCTAAGTGGCCATCTCGATTACAAAAGTTACAATGTCTTTCAGTCTTCTTCCATTTGTTTTTATTGGGCTTATCATATTGCTGAAATGATCTTTCATCTTGAGGCTGAGTTGGTTTAGGACCATTCCTTTGAGGATAAGACTTCTTAGGATTCTTTGAATTTGGATACTGCTGGGCGGCTAACGCTTTTGTGGAAGAGTTTCCAAGATTAAGAAGACCAAGGTGTAAGAGTTTTTCTTGTTCTCTTATTAAGGAATCACAAAAGGAGTCAAAGGAAGGGGGCTTGTAGTCTTTGCCTTGACAAATGAAAGCTTCCCTGGTAGAATGGAAAGTGGAAACAAATACAGAGTAGGCTGGCCCTAACTTAGTAAGGATGGAATAAATAAGGTTACCATCATCTTTCTTAACTTTAACACCTTCCAAGAGATATCTAAGGTTCTTGAATTTTGACAAGAAATCTTCAATGCAAGAAAAATTATTAGGATCCAAAGTAAGCAGCTCATTTTCAAGTTGATGGGATCTAATTTCATTTTTAATCCCAAAAACTTTAGCAAGTTTTTCTAATGCTTCATGAGGAGTTTCAATTTCTGCAATGTGGAATCTAAGATCAGGAGAAACAGACATTCCTATCAAGCCACGTGCTTGATCTTGTCGATTTTCCCATTTTTCGGCCTTGTCTTCATCTTTGGGTTTCTTCTCTTGGTCTGTGGCTATTCTGAAGAGACCTTTACTTCTAAGTAAATCTCCCATGTAGGCGACCCATTGGAAGTAGTTAGTGCTGTCAAGAATGACTTGGCATGGACTTTCCATTTTTGAAAAACAACTGAAGCTGAAGATGCTGAAAGTGAGTGGTCCAATGGATAGATCTCGAAAAAATAGGCGGTTTTAAAAAAAACGGCTCTGAAAAAGGCTTCCGGATGAAGAAGTTATGGCTTTTTAAAAAAAAATTGTTGACGTTGCTGGCAAAGTGCGCGAATGTGCGGGAATGAAAAAATTCGCCCCCACAAAATGGAGACTTGAACCCAAGACCTCTACTCTCTTAAAAGGTCTTTGAACCAATTGATCTATACAAAAGATTTGAGAGAGAGAGAGAGAGAGAGAGAGAGAGAGGGGGGGGGGGGGGCCTCGATTTGCGTGCTTGCCTTGGGAAGACTCTTTTCCCTACAAAACACAAAAACACAAAACCCAACACGAATATCCAAAGAAAAACGAACCTTACGGCTCGAAGTTAGCTTTAGCCAAAAAACTAGAAATTTTTAAAAAAAATCTCAAAGTTAGCTTTTAGCCGAAAAACTAAATATTTTCCTCAATGTTTCTGATTTTCCGAGATCACACTAAGGTGCAGGGAAAAGAGCATACGCATGAGAAAAATCCTTTCTTTCTGTTTCTGATTTGCCCAGATCGCACAGAGTCGCAGGGCAAAGAGCATACGCAGAAATGAAAGGTATAGATCCGGGAAAAAAAAGGCTAAATAAACCGAAACCGAAATAAGCAGAGAGAAAATGACAGTAAACTGCAAAAAAAAAAACTGTATACCTCCCGATCTGAAAAATGACGCAGCTAGGGCTACCGGAAACCTTTTCGCGTGAAACGAAAGGGGTTCCTCACTGAAACAGATGCTCCGAATGCAACAGAGCAGTCCTCTCGGCCCGAAAGCAGTCAGAAACAGCAGATCTAGGAAACGACAGCCGCATGCAGTTCTACCGGCTTCAGATTTGGATCACCAACGGACGCGGCCCTCAAATAGCTCTGATACCATGTAGGAATTTACAGGGTAAGTTCCACAGAAGAATACCAAAAGGACACCGCTCACAACCAGATCTCAAATCAATACACCAGTATTTTTGACGTGGTTAAAACCCTCAGAGTGCAAGGAGGGAAACAGTCCACGGCCTGTCCCAACGTGGGTACAGACAATTTATTAATCAAAGAATGAAAATTTACATAAGCTTCTCTCATGCACGGATTACCCGAACAATGACCCTCCATGCGCTTTAAATAGAACTCATGGACCAATCGGGTGTCAAGCCACGGATCAAGTGTCGGTAATACCGAGGTGAGAGTGAACCGTCGGATCACTACATATCGTGACCGTCGGATTGTAAGTTACAAAAAGTACAACGGTAAAGAAACACACTTTACCTAACTCTAACCTAACTCTATACTAGACCAAGTTGAACTTAACTATATCCTATGTGTCGGAATATCCTAACATTCTCCATGTTCTGGCACTTGAGGCTTGTTCCTTCTGAGTTGTCTGCCGAAACCTGCTCCTGCATTCAGAATCTTCATGACCGAAGTTATTACAAATAGAACATTCAATTTCATTTTCAAGGGCGGAAAAGTTGTTATAGGTTATTTTCATAATTCCAGTCTTACTTCTTTGTTTTTGAGCTTCTCTAGTCATGATTGTCTTATAGGCAACACATTGAGCTGCTTTGTGGCCAATGTTATGGCAAGAGAAACATTGGCCATTGAAGAAACTCCTACGATTATCAAATCGACCAGCCAAATGATTGTAGTTTCTATTGTCATCCATTCTTGAGGCAAATTGCGAAGATTTTACCTATGGCTGGTTGTAGTTTTTGTTCATCCTTAAGGTGGATTGCCCCCGATTTACCTGGTAGTCTTTGTTTATTCTTGATGTAAATCGTCCCTGTTTTACTTGGTGATCTCCATTGGGCTCTTGCTCATTCCTCCTTGCTGCATCAAGATAACTTTTTGAGGTGGATGGTTTCTGCGCTTGAGATGCATCTTCATTATATCCTAGACCTGTCTTGATTAGTGGGGAACGCTGCACATTGATAATCTCATCTAGAGTTTCAGATCCTTTAACAAATTTAAGATTAAGAGCCTTTGTTTTCTCAATCTCTTTTCTAAGACCAACAATTTCACATTCTAACTTCTCAAGAAATTTTTCTTTTTCAGCAAGTTGGAATTGTAGAGTATCAATGATCATATTCTTCTCTTCTAAACATACTTTGAGTTTAGAAATCTCTTCATAAAAACCATCTTCATCTATAGCATCCATGTAATTATCATCTTCAAAAGCCATTAAAAGTTTATAATTCTTACCTTGTTCATCTTCATCACTATTTGAAAGACCATCACTGTCTTCATGAGTGTAGTAACTTTTCTTAGTTACATTATGTTTCTTGTTCCATCTAACAGGTTCCTTCCCCTTGTCAATCTTATCCTTATGAGGACATTTGGCAACATAGTGACCGACTCTTCCACAAGCAAAGCATTTGAAAGGCAACTTGCCTCTGAATCTTCTAGTACCCCGTTAAAGGTTCTTGACAAAATTTGATTCCTCCTCTTCTTCAGACACGTCTCCTGACTCATAGTAATCTCCTCTGCCTGAAGCCTTGAAAGCAGCTTCTCTCCTGTCTGATGGTCCTCCTTTCCTCATTTCATAAGCAGTCAGAATTCCGTGTAGCTGAGACATGGCAAGGTTTCGTAAATTCTCTTTTTCTTCTATTGCAGAAACTTTAGATTCAAACCTATGGGACAAAGATCTTAGAACCTTTTCAACCACAACAACCTCTTTTATTTCTTCACCCAAATTTTTCATACAATTAACAATCTCATCTACACGAAGGAAATAGTTAGCCACACTTTCATCATTGTGCATTCAGAGATTTTCATACTGAATTCTGAGGGTTTGAAGTTTTTCTTGTTTTACCTGTTCATCTCCTTCATAGCTCAGAACAATCTTGTCCCATATTTCTTTTGCGGATTAATACTGCATAACCTTGACGAATTCTGATTGAGATAGACATCCTAATAGGGTATTGACAACCTTTGCATTTGTTTCATATTTCTTCTTCTCAGCCGGATCTGTAGGAGTTGCTGATGGAAAAGTGTACCCTGTATCTATGATATCCCAAACTTCTGTACCAAGAGATTGAAGATAGGCAGTAACTCTTACCTTCCAATATACGAAGTTTGTCTCGTCAAAAATCAGTGGCCTGATAGATGCTTCTCTCTCGTAGCTGATCATGATGATGGATCTTCCTCCAAGCGATCAAGCTTCTTTAGAAGGACCTGCTCCGATACCAATTGTTGGAAATAACACTAGGAGGGGGGTGAATCAGTATTATTAAGTCAAATATTCCCTTTTTCAAATCCAGATAATATATGCTAATTCAGTTAATTAAAACCGCGTATATACACAACTATGTAGAAGGAAACCAGCGTATATAATGCAAACTTATAATTTACTTTATCTTTCAGAAGTTGATTATTAATCTGTGTATCAGAATCAAATAACCAGTCACCAGAGACAGTAAAACAGATCTGAAGACTATCACACACACAAGAACACAAGATATAAGGTGGAAACCCAATATGGGTGAAAACCACATGCTGCAATTCGTCTCTATCTTCTTTTAATTAGAAACTTCTTTTTACAATGTAATGGCACAGTCCTTTACTAGTACGCAGGCTGCAACCTGCAGAGAGCTACAACCCTCTCGTTATCCAGCTTCTCCTGGAAGGGAGCTACAACCCCCTTAGCTTTTGTACTAGCCAAGATACTAGTACGTAGGTGCTGGCCTACTGAAGGCTACAACCTTCTCTTTCTTCCAGGGACCTTGTTTCATAAATTTTCAGACTGGATCCATGAACATCAATCAATCATCAAGTATATCTGCATCAAACAATCTCCTTTTCCCCAATTAGCACTGAATCAAGTAAACACTTCTCTGACAGCTGTACCCAGAACACAGTAACAGTAACCACATACCAAATTCTGAACTCATAATACTGTAGCAATAAACAGAGGCAGCTAGATCATAATTTAAAAGATATACGCTACTTCAACAACTTGAAACCTACGTGCATACGCTCCTGTGTTTGGACCAAACTGCGTATATGCCGTTTTCATTCACTGAACCAGCATTTATTCGCTCTTTCACTTCACTGACCCTGTGTACAGATCTATAAAGGATAATTCATTCTTTCAAATATTCAGACACTAATTAAACTAGATTGTCAGATTTATAGATCAAGCATGCGCCTCATATAACAGATCAAAATCATACAAAGATACTATTATTCAAGCTTAAAGATTATGACCCATCAATAGAACTTATCCTTCTTTATGCGTTAAGGTTCCTCCTTCATTCAGATCCAGATCTGCACCATAACCCCAATCACAAATATTTCAGATCTAGCACTTATTAGATATTCAATTCATTCAGATTGATTGGCTTGCGAATTGATCTCCTTCCTCTTTTATAGTCTTAGGCCTTTCACAATACCACGGTCCAAAACCATAATAACACAATACCATGAACCCAATACTTGGGGTCAACGCTTTTGGATGCAATACCATGGACCAAAACCATAGGATCAAAAACTGTCGGACTAATACCATGAGCCAACCATGAAAGTGCGTGAACTTTTCTCTTCATGAAAGGAACTTTTCTCTGCATGAAAGTGCGTGAACTTTTCTCTATATGAAAGAAACTTTTCTCTGCATGAAAGTGCGTGAACTTTTCTCTACAGGAAAGAAACTTTTCTCTGCATGAAAGTGCGTGAACTTTTCTTTACATGAAAGAACCTTTTATCTTCATGAAAGTGCGTGAACTTTTCTCTACATGAAAGAACCTTTTATCTTCATGAAAGTGCATGAACTTTTCTCTACATGAAAGAAACTTTTATCTTCATGAAAGTGCGTGAACTTTTCTCCACATGAAAGAAACTTTTATCTTCATGAAAGTGCATGAACTTTGCTGCACTATAATTTATCATCTGAGATGAGTGGGTTGCCATCAAGTACAACATATGTATCATAATGCCAACATCTGCTCCAACAACTTTCATTGGTCCAAATTCCTTTTCTTATATTGCTAGAGAAATTCTATTGATTGAAATCTTCCCTTCCTCATCTCTTCAACTATTCTCCTGTCAAAACCAATCAAAATTTAATTAAAATAAAAAATACTAAATCTGGAAAATAAAATATATTTCAATCAAAACTTAAATAAATAAATAATAAGAAATAATAGCTTTTCATTAATCGTTGTAGAGATCCTATTGGTCAAATAGAACACAGTCAAATGGATCTGCACTTAGCAGAGGCTATGAGCAAATGAAAATGCAAAAAAAATTAAACTCAGAAAATTAATTTGGTTTAAAATTCAGAGCTTGATCTTTTGCTAAATTTTAGACTCATTGAATGATCAAATCTGATCATGAAACCACTTCAGAAATATTCTCCATGATTTTATCTATCCAACGAGTTGTTGTGAGTCTCATTTGACCAAGTAAAACTAAACCTATAAACTTCCAAAGTTGAAATGTCAAAATTATCAAAATTCTGGAAAATTTACTGCGTGAACTAAAATTAAATTTTTTTAATTAAAATCTAACCCTAAATTAAATTAAAATAATTTCTTAATTAATATTAATTTAATTGTAATTGTTTAGATAATCTTCGGCAAAATCACATAATCAATCTTTTGTCGACGCGTTTCCAAAGTTGCGCAGTTTCACCATCGTAAATTTAGAGAGGCCCTGGAGATTGAGAAAAGGCCGAACAATCTTAATAGGGATGATGGCTGGAAGATTAGCAGTTGCTGGGTCCCAGCCTTGTCTTCCTAGCCTCCTCTTTCCCCTTTTGTTAGGTCTTAGGGTTTCTGTCTTCCTCCTACAGTTCCGTTTTTGGTGGGTTTGTCTTGGAGTGTAGGAGTTAGTAATAGGTTATTAAGTTTTTTCGAGCTAATTTTGTTATTAACCTTATCCCAGGGGGTAATTTTAAAATTGGCTTAGATTCTTTACTTGGATTTTTAACCTAGTCATTTCCTTTAGCTGCTTTCCTATATATTGATAAGTAATAACATAGTCAATTTTAATAAAAAAATTCTAGTAAAAAATATAGATATAAATTACTTTGATTATGGTATTTACATAATAATGGAATACGATTTTAATATCAGAATTATATATTATTAGGTAAATATAGATTATTTAATAAACATAAATTATTGTTTGTACTTATTATTTTAATTTCGAATGGGCCATTACATTAAAATAATTAATAAGAATGATTTATTTTAGAGAAGATCTAGTTCACCATTGGACCCTTTATTATTATTAAATAAATTCACAGTGACCTATTGTAACTATATTATAAGTATAATAGTAATTTAATACTATTTACTGTTTTTAAATAATTTTGGGAATAATAATAATTATAGGTGACTGAAGATTTAATTCATTAAGGACCTTTATAGTTAGTTTACCATTATTTAGTTTACCATAATTCATTAATGACCATTATATCTGATTTACCATTGGACCCTTTGATTTAAACAATTATTATTAAATAAATACACAGTTACCTATTGTAACTAAATTCTAAGAATAATAATAATTTAATACTATTTATTTGTATTTAAATAATTTAGGGATAATAATAAATATAGGATATTTAATAAATATAAAGATATAATAACCATTATATTTAAACAATAAAAATATTTATTATTCAATCAACTAATAATAATAAATTATATGCTTCTATTAATAATAAAATCAGGGGTTTGACTTTGATCCCCAAGTCAAAATTAGCCGTTACAATATAGCCGTTGGAGTCTCTGCACACTCTATTTAATCAAGCTAAACCAGATCAGTTCTTCAACTTGTCTTGACGATGAACCACACTGGTTGGTTCGAAACGCGTCGACAAAAGATTGATTATATGATTTTGCCGAAGATTATCTAAACAATGTTATGGATCACAAAAATCTAAATTCCTTATTAATTGTAATTACAAAATTAAAATCAATTAATTACAAACTAATTATATATAATTAAAACAAAATTTAATTTAAAAATTAAAATATATTAAAAATTGATTAAAATTAAGATTATATTATATCTAAATTATAATATATTATAATTAAATATAATTTATATTATAAAAAACAATTTCCATATAACAAAACTTCAAACCAAAACGATACGTGGTTTTTTAAGATCCATTAATGGATCGAACAAAAATGGAGTTGGAGGTTTTTAAATGAAGAGGGAGGCGCGAATTAAATGGAGGAGGCGACCATATAACCCGTCGCATGTTGAATATCAGATTTCAGAACCTCAACGATATCGTAAGTTTTTAAGTGCGCACAAACCAAAAACCCGAGATCCGTCATAGATTATTTTTTATTATTTTAATAATATGGTAACTTTTTGAAATATCAATTTTTTTTTATTGAAGATATTTATATTGGGAATTTGATGGGATATCAGATATCATGATTTTTATCGGGATTTTTGAAATATCGGATATTGGGTTTTTATCTGGATTTTTTCATTGAGATTTTTGTGAAAGAAAAGAGGAAAGGTAAAGTGGGGTCTATTTGGAGTGGAAATCTTCCATTATAAATTATAATTATTTTGGTAATTAAAAATCATACAAAATGAACTAGAACCACTTTGTAATTTTGAGACTTTGGGTCTTGTATTTTTTTTTTTTAAATTAGGAATTGAAATCGATTACTTAAATCCCAAAAATGCATAATTTTAATTAGTCTACAATTTGACTGAGCGATTTTGTAGGACCATTAGTGAAAATTGAGAAGATTAATAAAAATTAACTAGGAATTCATATTTATAATGAGTTACTAATTTATTTACAAAAATTAAAATAATATACATTTTGTACATTTTTTAACTTAGGCAGTAAACATTATCAAACTTTGGATGAGCATCATTTGCAAATCGTGTAACCAAATGAGAGTAAACATTATCAAACTTTGGATGAGCATCATTTGCAAATCGTGTAACCAAATGAGAGTAAACATTATCAAACTTTGGATGAGCATCATTTGCAAATCGTGTAACCAAATGAGATGAAACAAGTATCGATGAAAATTTAGTGAAAAGTCAAACTCGATAAAGAAATCAAATAAAAATATGAAGAAAATGAAAAAAATGACAAAATTGTAAGACAATTGAAGAAAATAAAATATAAAAAATGCGATTTAGTAAAATTTTTATGGAAAGGGTCTTCATTATTTGAAATAAATAAGTCAAAAATGAGGGAGTTGGGTTTTCACTACAACAAAACCTAAAGTGAGAAAACCACACAAAGATATGTCCACTACCCTTGGTCAATTTGGGGAAGATTAACCACTAAAGACTCATTATAATGGAGACAATAAGTCACTTAAAGAAGCTTCCTTTATATGAATATTATTGGCTAAAACCATGTTCTAGGTTTAATCACCTATGGAAAACCCAAGATCATGTACTAAGACCGTGTACCATTTTAAATCACTTTTAGTAAACCCACTCTTGACTAAGTGAAATTTAACCTAAGAAAGGTAAGCTCACAACATTATTTAGAAAGAAGTTGTTTGAGGCTAAGAAAAATTACTTAGGACCAATAGTTCCATGCAATTATTGAAGCCTTGAAGAAGGTAAGGTATTGTTCACTACAAAGAGGTCTTGTTTTATTAATGAACATAAGAATTTAGATACAAACAATCCAGGTAAGATGAAACAAAAACATATCAAATGTATGATTTTACTAAGTTACTCATTTGTTTTAAAGCATATACCCAAAAAAAATCAAATAAGGTTGCAAATGAGTTAAGTAGAAGAGCAGTGTTGCTAAACACAATTCTTATTGAGGTTGTTGGTTTAAATAACATGGAAAAATTGTATGTAGATGATGTTGATTTTCAAAAGGCGTGTGCATCTTATATGAAGCCATGGAATATGGATAGAACACCATAACTAGATTTCCATATCCAAGAGAGAGCCTTATTCAAAAAACAAAAAATGTGTATCCCATAGAGTTTGTTGAGAAGAAACATGATGCTACATAATGAATGCTTAGGTGGACAATTTGGAGTGGATAAAACCAAAGCATTGGTAAATGAAATTGATTTTTCACCTAGTATTGGTAGATAAGCCAAGTTTGTTGTGTTGTAGTGTTTCTTAATTGGCTAAGGGAAGGTTTAAAACACATGTTTATATACTTTTACTAGTATTAAGAAAACATTGGAAGACTTGAGAATGAATTTTATTTTGACATTACCCAAGACAAATGGGGGTAATCAGATTCAACACTAGTTCTAGTGGGATTTTTTTTGAAGTATCACAATTTATACCATGTAAGTATACCAATGATGCTATTCATGCATCAATGTTGTATATCAAGGAAATTGTGATACTATATGGACTACTTAGAAGTATCACTTTAGATGGAGATGTTGGATTTCTCAAACTTTTTTGGAGAACTAATATAACCCCAAGGGAGCCATATAGGGATTAAAATTTGTGTGTGTGTGTAATAAGAGTCCAACTAAAAAAGAACCCACATATGCAATATAGAGATATATAAAGGACCATAAGACCATTATTGGAGGAATATATGATCTGAATATATGAATGTATTGGGTCTAATTGAAGGATATTCTCTTATGTAATTTGTCTCTATTATGTCTTCAACAATTGTACTCCACATTCACATATTTTACATATTATGTGTACCTTGATTAATTATGTTATCTTAAGTCTTATGTGTTGGAATTGTAACTAGTTTCGGTCCTCATAATTTTTGTCGTACTCATTTCAATATGTATCTTATCTAACAAATAAAAGAAGAAAAATAAAAATGTTATTGTTTTAAACATAGGTTTCATGCTCTTTATGGATGGTATTCTAGGTAAAAGCATGTTTTTCATAATTCTAGGTATTGTTAGGTCATAGGTTATATTTTCATGAGTCAAAAGAGTCAACATTATGTTTATAAGACCCTTCTGGGAAAAATATATCTTGTAGAAGAATTTATTTTGAGTCTACAAAGTCCTTGAAACCTCCAAAGTACAAGTCAGCCCTGAAAGCTTCAAGTCAGCATAAAGGATGGAATTTGACCCCCTTGGAAAGGCTATATAAAGGAGCAAGTCGACCTCATTTGATATTCACTCATCAACAAGTTCAATCTTCCAAGAAAAGGTTCGATCTAAGGCTAGAAGAGTCAAAGAAGGTGGAGTGAAGTTCTAAAAGGCACAAGAAGGCAAAGAAAACTTGTTTTTGGGCTCTATCTCTCTCAAACGTGTGAAAGTCTAGGGTTTCTGTAGCTACAAAGAGGGTCAAAATTGCAAGTCTGAATTGCATGATACCTTGGGAGGATCTATATTGATTAAGAAAGGACTTAAGAAGAAACTGGAATGGGGTTTCTGCAGCAGCTACAAGGATGAAATTGTAGGGCAAAAGTTGTGGTTGAAGTTACAGTTAGAAGCTAGTTCTATTGGAAGGGTTGAATTTGTACTTGGAGGAGGAATTGGTCTATATTTTGGGTCTTTGTTGTCTCATCTGAAGCAGATTGTATAAGAAGTGAAGAGTTTCTAGGCTTTCCCCTTGGAAGGGTTTTTCCTTGGCTTGGAGCCTAATTTATATTTCCACTGCCTTTATTATTTCCCTCTTGATATTTGTTTGTTGAAGAAGATGTAATGAAGAAACATAAGAAGAAAAATAAAGTTCACAAGAAAGTTTCAAGGTTAAGGAAACTTGAATTAATAAGCTACCACATTGCATTTTCCAACATGGTATCAGAGCTAAGGTGAAAAAGAAGGCAATTGGAAGGATCATCTTGTGGACAAAAAAAGGGCTTGTTAAGGGGAAAAGGAAGACCTATTGATCTAGAAGAAGGGTCTCATCATAAGAAAGCTTGAAGGAGACTACAAGAAGGTTGTTGTTCTCTCTTAAGCAAAGGATATAGTTAGAGACTCATTGGAAGACCCCCCTAAAGGAAGTATCAAAGGATTTTGGTGTCATCACTTTTGAAATTCATCATTGAAGTTTCTTTAAAGATATTGAAAACCTCAAGATAAGTTGGAGACATCATCAGAAAAGGACAGATTCTTGATCTTCAATTAAGTATCATATTGTTACTATGTGCCTGAATCTAAAGGTCATATGGGTTATTTCTGAAAGGAATGAAATAAGCTCGTTCGCTCATCAAATTTACTGGCATGGAAGAAAAGGATTTACCTAGCACTCATAAAATATGAAGTAAAAGAATATGTTACTGGTGAAATTAATGAACCTAGTGAAGACAAGACTCAAGAACTAGAAAAGCACAAGAAAGGAGAAGTAAGGGCACAAAATATCATCATTGAATCCATTAAGGATCCTCTTGTTCCATTTATTGCAAATTTGAAAACTTCTAAGGCTATGTATAGCAAGCTAGTGAATATGTACTTTGTAAATACATCAATACAAAATATGTCTTTGAGAAATAAGATATATAGAATGAAGAAATTAAAGGATGAAGACACGACATCCTTTCTAATTAAGATCTATAAGTTAAGGGATCACTTGTAGGGGCTTGGAGAGACAAATTCTAATTCAGAAATGACCATCTGTGTACTGAATGCATTGCCACTAGAATGGAGTGGTTTGTAACAAGTATCTAGTCTAAGAAAGACTCAAATCCTTTTGATGAGTTGTGGACTCAATGAATTTTGGAAGAAACTAGGACAAAGGCAAAGGATGACATTGGATCAAATGAACAATCTCAAGCCTTTATAGCTAGAGTCAAGAAACTGAAGAAGGGAAAGTTTGGAAAGTCCAAGAAGAAAGATATGTCCAAGGTTCAATGATTTTTTTTTGTAAGCTTGGCATACCTTTCCCTTACTTTCCAAAAATAAGAAGGTGATACAAGATCAACATCCAACGCCAGATGGCCTCAACCTACCCATAAAGAAACCAAGGTTGTTGACATATGGTTGCATTATAGGCCAACCAAAATTTGAATTTTTTGAGATTTTCCAATAGAGAAAGAAAAACTTGACAGTCTTTGTGATCCCTATAAACCTGAAACCTATGCTAGATGTACGAAAATTCCTTTCTAATCTTCTAATCAAAACTATAGTTAAACAACAAAAAACCATACTGATTAAAAGAACAAGATAATTAACTGAAGATTGAAATGGTGTCAGGTCATTGGCGTTAGAGCTCGACAACTCAGTCTGAGGCAAGCAAGGGATATGCTTATCAATGCGAGCATTTTTTTGTTGGTTCTGGTGTTGGATTAACTAGAATTGCTCATGAATAGTACGAATTTCATCTGCAAGACTTACAATGCATGTAGTCCTCATCATCAAAGCCTTCGATGAAAGGGTCTTCACTAGTCAATATGTGAATAAGTACTGTTGATATTGAGAGAAACGATCACGGGTGTGGCCCAGGTTTGGAACCATGTCACCCAAGTGCTCTAAGATTTCCTGGTCACTGATATTTTTCTAAGTAACAATATTTTCCTCCCATTCATCAACCATCTAGTAGACTCGTGGGTATGGGGTAAAGCTATATGCTCTGGCTGCAATTAAGGGAGATTGGGTTCTGGTCTCATGAATTTATCCTCTGGAAGCATGCGTTTTCCCACTCCCACGGCCATAGCCTTGACCTCTCCCCTGGCTTGCGGTAGGAATGCGACCTCGATGCGTAGTTGGGTGAGCCATGAGATTCAATTGTTTATTGTTGTAAGGAGAATTAAGTTGTGCCAAGAAAGAAGGAATCCAACTTGTAAGTCTCACAATTTCAACAACGAAAAAATGATTGGGAGGACGTCAATGGTGAACATGCCCACAAGTCAGTGTAAGTAAGGAACTTGAAAAGACTATAGGAACATAAACATGACCGATAAAACCATTAAACCACATTCGAAGGAAACTATCCTCATTATCATCTTGGTTTTGAATTTAACACCCATCCCAATTCTCCTAAGGGTTTTTTTTTACAGTCCGATACTTGAATCTGTCATGAGAATAGGACATAACATCCATTACCCAATCATAAGTTGAATTTTTCCAAAATTGCATGAAGTTAGAATTAGAAATAGAAGGCACAATCAACCATTTATCAAAAATTGAGAAATATCCATATCCCAAGGCTTCCAAGCTTCTGGGTGGTTGGGGTTACTACAATCTGTCAGGGGTTTCCCATTAAGAGGTCTCCCAACCTTCAATTTGCAGGTAAGAGGGTGGACCTCATCCCAAATAGTCACTAGGGGGATACATTTAGAATTAGTCCATAATGTCGTGTCTGGACCAACCATCCCTATCCATATACAAAACATATATGTCATAGAAAGCATTGGACTCATGGGGTAACCAATTTTAGCATACTAGGAAGAGCTGAGAAAGAGGGGAGGCGACACACCTTTAGATTCTTGATCTTTAGCATAGCTTCCACTTCTAAGAACTTCTCGGAGGAGATGCCTATGCCATCGAGAGCCTACAAAGACAACAAGTTTGATTAAATTCAAGTCCTAATTCATCGAGTACCCTTTCTCTCTGTGAGTTAAATTCTTGCGCATCTCGCACATGCTTAGGTTTGTGTGGGTTTGGCCATGCCACCACCCTCGCTGTATTATTAATAATTGCATGGCGGTGATGTAAATTCCATTGTACTCCTCTTCCCGATTCTCACGTCGATCTGGGGGTCCAAGGTTCAATGCTTTAAATGCAATGAGTATGGACACTTTAAGAAGGACTATCCAAATAAGCACAACAGAAAAAGAAAGGAAAGAAGTGAGGCTCACGTAGTTGAAGAAATGAGAGAACCTAAGAAGAAGCAAAAGAAAGAAGATGTGAAAGATCTATACTATTAAAGAAGGCATCTTGTTTGTTAGGTTCTTTGTAAAGTTGGTATTTCCTTTAGGATATAATGCATTGTTGTTTACTTTAGAAGAGTCTTGATTTTTTAATAGCATCATAAAGAGAAGCACGTGGTAGTAGGATACTTAGATTCTACTTGGTTAAGTTGGTTTGTAGAAATCATCTAGTCTTTTAAGAGAGATAAATAGACCATTTTGCATATTGTTCATCCAGACATTATCTAAAATTATGTTAGAGACAATCATCTTGCTTAGGTGAATCTTCATGATCCTGTAAGGACCATCATTTTTGGAAGGTTCTTAGAAGAAGCACTATGACAAGGTTAGTATGCATTCCATATAATATGGAAACAATACTTTTGAAGGGATGAAGGAAATGCAATGGGTCAGGATGTAGGCTCATTATGAGACACATATCTAGATGATGGAATAATAAGCATAGGAATGCATATTGAAAGTAACTATTGGACAAGATTTATATGTGTAGAATATTGTAACATGATTTATATGATTATGTGATGCTTAAAAGGGAAGAATTTGGCTTACTCAAGAATAAATAAAGAATTAAGACTTTCTCTAGATTATGTAGAATAATGATTAACATCCAATATAATCTTCAGAATAAAATATCTAACTCAGTAATCAAGTTCGATCCTTGGGCACTCTGATGCATAAAGGAAGCTTCAAGTGGAGATGGACCATGAGGATGTTGATGCTTGGATGAGACAGTCATCATGGTAAGGTAAGCCAAAATTTTAATTATTGTTGGTTATCTGGTTAACATGTAATTTTGCTACCTGGAAGGATTTTACAGGAATATATGAAGAATATTGAGGTGAGCTCAATATAGGATACTTGGAAATTAGAAAATCAAGATATATTCATATTGGGATTGAAATGTAGTAGTGTGAAAAGATAACTTGAAGGTCAACAAGGGGGATCACTTTCATGCAAAAGATATGATCAACTTGAAGTTTGGAAAGGCTCAATGTACTGCCTTCATCCATGATGTTAAGATGAGGGTGGTGAGCAAGAGAAATGACCTAGATCCTATCACAAGATTTAAGGGTAAAGATGGATCCATGATACCCTGGAAGGAAGAAAGCTCGATGCGAAGAAAAAAGGGAGCCATGTAGCTATGAAGAACAAGTAGTTGATACTATTAGAAAGGAAAGATATGAGGTTTGTGGTGTTGACTTCTCAAATAGAAAGAAAGTTTGGAATCTCCTCTAGTTTTGAGAGGGAGAAAACGAGTCTCCTTAAAAGGGAGTAATGATCTATTCTCTAATCAAAAGGAGAATATGGATATCCTCTCTAGGTGAGAGCGAGTGATGTTGGACATCACATGTGCATTCTCTTCTTCACTTGACCAGGACTAACAACTGTAAATCTAAGTGAAGGTCATGGAGAGAGAGTGGTGGAGGATTGGATAAACATATCTAGTTTCCTTGAGGAGAAAGCATCCAAGAAAGGAAAGGGGCAGACACTCTTTGAGGGTGGGAAAGGTATCCAAGATAAGAGTAGTCAAATAGGATTGCTATTCTTTGAGGATTTAGAAATGGAAATCCATGATAAAAATTCTTAAAATGACATACCTTGTGAACATATGGAAGGGGTATGTGCCTTGTAGAGGTAGTGTGGTATTTGATCCAAGTGGCTCCAGACACATGCAGAAGTCCTAGAGGACTTAGAAATGGTCAAAATTCAAAGTGGTTAGATTGCTCTCAAACTAGCACCAGATCAAAGTTATTGTTGCCCTGACTCCAACAGTGTGAATGACACTCAAATCCGAGCTCATATAAGGGAGATAGAGCCAGTAAAAGTTGTGGTCAAAGCTGGGTAGTGGGCCAGGTTTAAGTGTCCTACAATTTGACCAACACAGAGGCATGAAACCTAGCTCCTGAAAACGGACGAATTTGTTCGATGGATAATTTTCCCAATGACCCTTATTTTCGTTAAAATTAAAAATGATCAATTTTTTAATAAAACGAAGAAAAAAAAGAAATATATATATACCCCCCCAAACCATATATTAAAAACAAAATTTTAATTAAACATAGGTCGACGAGCGATGACCCCCGCTGGGCCCAACCACCATTATATATAAATAAATGGGGTAGACCGCCACTAGGGGACTCGACCCCCTGCCCTTACCACTTGCACGACAAGCCAGAACCGGCGGGGTTTGAACCCGCCCGGCCCAGTGGGGCCGAACCGCCTCTCAGGCGGTTCCATAACATCGAATGTAAAATAACAAACCGCACCAAGCTGTTACCAAAACTACAACCACGCCACGCCGATTTTCCAAATTTAAATGCATTCAAACAATTATTTCCCACAATATAAAACCAATTTACCAATTTCTGGAGGCGCAGGATTTGAACCCAAATCTCCACCGGGCTAGAGATCTCTGCCACCGTTGGGCCATGGGGCTCAACTTTGATAGCTCTGCCCATAGACTAATACATAAACCTTCGTTTCCAATTGCACGGGAGAGAACAGAATGGAGAGAGGGAGCCAACGGAACGGGGAGGGCAAGAACATAGTTTTTTGCAGCGGAACCACGCCTAGGTGGAACCATGACACAGTTCCAAGAGGCAGAACCTTGACACGCTTTTCGAGACGAGGAATATTCTTTTGATGCCGAAGATTCCTTGGGAGGTAAAATTTCATTTGATCAGAATGTAATCAAGTTTACAGTCATTTTTCTCAAATTTTCGTAGGGAATGCAATGGCGAGGTCAGATTTTCCTTTTGAGCAGTGAATTTGCAGATTCCTAGCAGAGGAGAATCTTCGTGAATCTTCTAGATTCCTTAGAGGCTAAAATTTCCCAGATCCAGAATGCAACCAAAGGTATACTCATTCTTCTTAGAATTTCGGAAGGATCTCAATGGCAAGATTAGTTTTCTAATTTGAGTTGCAGATCTCCAGTCAACCCAAAGGAGGGATTCTTTGGAGAATCACGAGGAATCTAAAAGATTCCTATAGGCCCAGATTTTGCCAGTGTTATAATTTGACAAATGGATAGTTGATTTTACACCTCTCGACAACAAAAATTTAGTGGTGTAGTAGTTTTTTGCAGCTAATCCTTCTATGTTTAAGCCATTTTCCAGATTGGAGTGACGGTGTTAGATTTCATAGTGTGGACAGTTGATTTTGCCATTCGACTCCACGATTTCGATGGTGCATTCAGATCTAGTAGCTGAGTATTTTTTTCTTGAAGTAGCATCAGATTTGAGGTATATGAAGTGTTGTTGTCATGTACTTCTTTGATCATTTTTTGTGAGATGTACTATGTTGTTTCAATTCCTGCTTGATGTATAATGCAAAATCTTTATGTCTATTTCATGTGAGATGTATTCATCATGGATTATTATCTATGTTTTGATTGAGATCCCTTTGTTTCCATGATGGCGAGATACTCATTGTCACCAGGGGTGTTTTGGTTTAGATCCCTTTGATGCCATGATGGCGGGATACTCATTATCACCATGTGTAAGATTATGTCATGCTGATATGAGGTCTATTGTGAGTGGTAGTTCCTGTAACGAAACGTCTAATGGAGAGACTTTGCCACTCATGTAGAGGGAACATGTCCTTGTATGATAGAAAACATAGTCCATGTACATATTCACCATTTCTAGCACTGAATGAAGTGGCCAACACCATCTTGACACCGGGCCCGGGGACGTAGTCCACACTAGACGAACTCTGTTATCATTATCTCTTGTTTATGGTTTGTTGATCGTAATTATGTTTCCATTTGCTTAAGAATGCATATATGTTCATTTATGATCTTATAAAATGCAATTATAACTACATCACTGAAGAAAAAGGTCTTGGTTAAATCTGGAAGTTGAGTCAAATCATATCAATATCACATGTAAAGCCTCCCAAAATAATTCTCTCGAATGAAGTTGATATTGTCAAGTTAAGCCTCAGTGACAGTGATGGTTATATTGTTGATGCTTATAGTTGGCTTATCACTTTGACTCTTCGTATGAGAAATCTTCAGTTTGAGAATGATGTTTTACTGGTTGTACAATTATGAATACCTCCCTAGTTAAGAGGGAGTGTTGGAAATGTAACTAGTTTCGGTCTTCATAATTGTTGTTGTACTCATTTCAATATGTATCTTATGTAACAAACAAAAGAAGGAAAACAAAAAGGTTATTATTTTAAAGCATGGGTTTCATGCTCTTTATTGATGGTCTTCTAGGTAAAAGCATGTTCTTCATGCTTCTAGGGTTTGTTAGGTCATAGGATATATTTTCATGAGTCAAGAGTCAACATCATGTTTATAAGAGCCTTCCGAGAAAAACATATCTTGTAAAATAATTAATTTCGAGTCTAGAAAGTCTTGGAAACCTCCAAAGTACAAGTCGACCCTAAAAGCTTGAAGTCAGCTTAAAGGAGAGAGATTGACCCCTTGGAAAGGCGTTATAAAGGAGAATTTCAACCTTATTTGGTATTCACTGATCAACAAGTTCGATCTTCCAAGAAAAGGTTCAATCTAAGGCTAGAAGAGTCAAGGAAGGTGGAATGAAGTTCTAGAAGGCACAAGAGGCAAAGAAAACTTGTTTTTGGGATATATCTCTCTCACACGTGAGGAAGTCTAGGGTTTCTGTAGCTACAAAGAGGGTCGAAACTGCAGGCCTGAATTGCTGGAGAGTGAAGTGCAGAATCTAGTTTCCGAAGGAGAGAATACTATATCTTAGCATTGTTGACCTTGAGAGGATCCGTATTGCTCAAGGAAGGATTCAAGAAGAAGTTGGATTAGGGTTTCTGCAATAGCTACAAGGCTGAAATTGTAGTGAATAATCTATGGTTGAAGTTGCAGTTAGAAGATAGTTCTATTGGAAGAGTTAACTTGGTAGTTGGAGGAGGACTTGGTCTAGGGTTTGGGTATTTGTTGTCTCATTTAAGGTAGATTCTATATGAAAAGAATAGTTTCTAGGTTTTCCCCTTGGAGGGGTTTTGCCTTGGTTTGGAGCCTAATTTTTGTGTCCATTGTCTTTATTATTTTTTTTCTTGATATTTGTTTGATGAAGAAGATCTAATAAAGAAACACAAAAAGAATAATAAATTTTACAAGGAATTATTAATGTTAAGGAAAATTTAATTAATAAGCTACCACATTGCATTTTCCAACAATATGTGGGGTTCTGTTAAGTCTTATATGGGGTTAAATGTTTATTAAAATCTGACATGTACAATAAGTGAGAATAAGCATATATAGAGTTTCATACAATCATCATTGGAGGAACATTTGATTTTTAGATCCATCTTAAACCTGAAGATATCAAGGATGTGTTGGGTGTGGAGCTTTATTATCTTCCTGATTCAGAGGTCTTTGTTTCAGCTGGATGTATACCCAAGGAAGACTGTACACCCCTCCACGTGCGGGGGACCATACCCCCCCCCCCGGCTGGGGGTTCCGAGGGAAACGTCCCCAAAGCTAAAAATAGATGAAAAATTGCCTTGTAAAATATTTTAATTTCATAGTCAATCTGGGCCATTCATTAGTCGAACAATCTGACAGTAGAAGTTATGTTAATTTAGGGTTTTTTGCCCTAGAAGACAACCCTTGGTTTATATGAGGGAATTGTATTGCGGCTGTGTATCATTATTCTGAGTGAGAAAGGAAGAGGGGACTGTGTGAGAGCGAAGAGTAAATTACAACAGATCCGTTGTAGGATGTATCTCTTCATTTTGTTGGATAATATAAAAGTAATGACTGACTATTTCTCTATGGACGTAGCCCAAATTGGGTGAACCACGTATATCTTTGTCTCTCTTGTTTTATGCGTTTTTCATGTTTATGTTTCCGCAATATTTTATGTGTTCCATTTCTCTGCAATATATAATTTTCTAACAACTAGTATCATATTCGAAGGTTTATTTGGCTGATAAACTTGCAGGAGATAAGGGTATATGGTTTGAGTGGGAGAAATGGAAAAATATGGTAGGTTTAGGGTCGATAAATTTAACAGCCAAAACTACCAGTTGTGGAAGATGCAGATGGAAGATTATCTATATCAAAAAGATCTGTACCTATCATTGAACAAAAAATCAAACAATCCGACAAGTATGACAAATGAAGAATGATATCTTCTTGACAAAAAGGCACTAGGAACAATACATCTGTGTCTGACAGTGTCGATGACATTCAACATTTCAAAGGAAACGAAAACTTAAGATTTAATAACGACATTAGCCAAAATATAAGAAAAACCTCTGCCTCAAATAAGGTATTTCTTATGAAGCGTCTATTTAATATGAATATTTCAGAAGGTGGATTTGTTGCTGATCATTTAAATGAATTTAACATGGTTACCAGTTAGTTAAGTTCTGTAGATTAAATTTTGATGATGAAGTTAGAGCTCTGTTATTTCTATGCTCATTTCTAGAAAGTTGGAATGGCTTAGTTATGGCTACCAGTACCTCCATCTCTGGATCTATCACTTTAAAGTTTGATGATGTTGTTGGTACCACCCTTAGCGAAGAAATGCAATGGAAAAGCTCCAGTGAGACATCAGATAATTCTTTGACTGTAGAGACTATGGGAAGAAAATGTTGGAAAAAGTAACTATGTTCAGTCTTCAATATTGTACTTGGGTCATTATGTAATGTACTTGGAAAAAGAATAAAGAAAATGATTTTTTTTATTGTAACAATGACTTATTAAAGCATGGGTTTCATGCGTGGGTCATCATTATATTAGTCAAAGTCCCCATTGTGGACTCCTAGGATAGAGTCATTGTACATTCGAAGAGACCCTTCTTGGGCTTTCGTATTGTTAGGGTTATATAATAGGAATCAGTGGTGTTGGCCTCTTACTATTCATTTTGGTCAGTTTAGCCTATGAATCAGTAGGTGTCACAAAGTAAAGGTTTGCCTGTTCAAGGAGCCATTTAGTTCTTGAAGTCCTGTGGTCAAGACAAGTCTGAACGTTTGGGATATCTTTTGCATATAAATTCTAGGTCAAACCACTTTGTAGGTGTTTTCATGGTAAAGTGCTAAGAAGTAACTTTCCAACAATATATCCAATGCTTCAAATTGACTTCCGGATCAAACAATAGAGCAAGTTTAATTTTGCTCCTCAAAACCAAAAAACAAAGGAAAATTGCCTAAGTGTAAAATCCCAGATCCAACATATCAGATTTTTTAAAGGAGAAGCAATGGAGGTCGGGGCACATTAGTGATCAACGATCACTAACATTGCATATCAGTGATCGAAGGCCCAATGCGCAATGCAACAACGAAGCCATATATTGACGAATCAATAATTGACGAGTCCATGCCATATCATATATCGATGATCGACGTTTTCAAAGTGTCAAGATGAATAGAGTTTCGATATGCGATGTTGCGAAATAAAAATGTGCCTTCAGTGTTAAAGCGCCAGGGAGGGCTGAATGCAAATTAAAAAAGGATTTTATTAAAAAACCAGAGTAGGACTAGGGCTTTTCTCTCTCCTCTAATGGGATGTGTGGCAATGTAAGATTGATTCCAATAAGGGACAGGTGGTGGGTAGTGATTGGTTAAGATAAGCCACGTGGTATCTGATGCTAGTAATGACGTGGAGGTATGACTGACACATGGTAGGAGGATTTAACATTTTGAGGGGCCACGAGAAGGAAAAATAAGGTGACACATGTCACCACTCACAAGGTACCACGTGGCAAAGGATGACATTAGATCGCAAATCAATGATCACAGGTTGAGGCATGTCATTGAAGATCTTCCGATTGAAATCCTCCAATTGAGGGGCTCTAATGTGGGGGTTGGCCCACATTTTGTAAAGGAGCATATTGGGGAAACACCCTATATCTTGGGACAAAAATGATGTGGATGGGTGGTGCAATGCAGGAATATATCAAAGCATGCCAAAAGGGACTGTCCCACAGATGCAGCACAACACAGAGGTGCCACTGTTTCTTCTTTTTTCATCCCAAAGGCAGAGAAATCCAATAAGCTTAAGGAGGTCGATAAAGCAGAATATGAATGAATCAAGGCATCCAAACGATTTTTGGTCATTTTTATCATGGTTTTTTGCACCATGGCAGGAAGTTTGGGATTTCCCAAACGACTATGGGTAGATGAGGATCAAGATGTTTTTCTTGTGTTGACCCGAATCTTGCTATTATGTTAGGAAAAACGATAAATACACCTTTTGATACACTTAGTGGATGAATGCAATGTATTTGGTCCCTGGCCAAAAGGGTATTTAAAGGTTAAGTATACAATGTAATAAAAAAGAATGGGGATTTTTTTAGAGTAGGAGGAGGCCCTGTATGTAAACATTTTTATAAAAATCTCAGAGCAGACTTTGCTATCAATTTTAGAGATTCCTATGGTACATGGTTTCAAGTTTTTGTCTCCTTTATGTTAATACGATATTCATTTCTAAAGCTATTGTCTTAAATTCATCCTTAGATGCTCAGGATAATTGTGGATCTTATACAAGATAGAATCTTTATTGCTCTGTCATGGTTTTTGTGAATATTTGGTCATTAATTATGTAACCCAATTCATAATTATATGCTTTGTTACATTTGAATGAATATTTTTTTGTTTCCCTCATTCTCCACTATACTATAATCGATAAATGACTTGAAATATGTGCCTACCTTGCCTCTGTTATATAGATGGCTCATGCATGCCTTGATGTTCTATGATCTTATATTTTAGTGGCCCTCCCTCCCAACAATTTTCATTAAATATTATGTCATCTACCTTTTGAACTTAATAACCAGTCTAAATCAATATCCTATCAGTCTTTGATTGATAGTTGATCATGCGAGAGATCCCTCTCCAAGGTTAAGGGGACTGAACCTTAACCTACAAGTGATTTTTGGTTACCTCTGGGATCTATTTCCTTAGCCTTAATGGATTTACAGAGTGCTAACATGGATTATGTAAAAATGTTTGTATCAAGTTAAATATGAATTATGTGTCCTCTACATCATGTTGGCCTAAGGAAGATCAAGTGGGCGTAAGGACCCCCATTCGACCCACAAGAAGCCTATGTATTGGAGGAGGTTGAATTCATTTGAAGCACTCACTCTCAAGCAATTCGATATCTATAGAAGAGTTGGGAAGTGCAAAGTCTGTTGTCGGAAGGAGGAAAGAAGTGTGAGTTTGGGGGAGTCTCTGGAGAAGGGGAAAATTGAACTTTTGGTGCCTCTCTCTTTGTTTCATGGTTTGGTTTAGGATATCTAAGTCTCCTAGGGTTTTGCTGCTAGCGGAAGTTGCATGTTGCTAGGAACTGCTGCCTAGTCAAAATTGCTGGAAGGGGTTGAAGATCTTGGAGGCTGACATGGTGTGGAGGGAAAGTTTGATCTTGGTCTAGGGTGAAGAGTCTTAAAGAATACTATTGAAAGGAAGAATTACTTTGATTGGGTTTTATATTCCGACACATAGGAAATAGTTAAGTATAACTTGGTCTAGTATAGAGTTAGGTAAAGTGTGTTTCTTTACTATGTACATTTTGTAACTTAATATCCGACGGTCACGATATGTAGTGATCCGACGGTTCATTCTCTCCTCGGTATTACCGACACTTGATCTGTGGCCTAACACCCGATTGGTCCATGATCTCTATTTAAAGAGCATGGAGGGTCATTTGTAGGGTAACCATCCATGAGAGAAGCTTATGTAAATTTTCATTCTTTTATTAATAAATTGCCTGAAATGGCCGCATTGGCTCAGGCCGTGGACTGTTTCCTTCTTTGAGGGTTTTAACCACATCAAAAATACTGGTGTATTGATTTGTGATCTGTCTGTGAGCGGTGTCCTTTGGTGTTCTATCTGAGGAACTTACCCCGTAAATTCCTACATGGTATCAAAGCTATTTGAGGGCCGTGTCTGTTGGTGATCCAAATCTGAAGCTGGTAGAACTGCATCCGACTGTCGTTTCCTAGATCTACTGTTTCTGACCACTTTCGGGCCGAGAGGACTGCTCTATTGCGTTAGGAGCATCTGTTCCAGTGAGGAACCCATTTCGTTTCAAGCGAAAAGGTTTCCGGTAGCCCTAGCTACGCCATTTTTAAGATCTGGAGGTATACAGTGTTTATTTGCAGTTTACAGTTATGTTCTCTCTGTTTATTTCGGTTTCGGTTTATTTAGCTTTTTGTTTTTTTCTAATTACCAATCTATACCTTTCATTTCTGTGTATGCTCTTTGCCTCGCGACTCTGTGCGATCTGGGCAAATCAGAAACAGAGAGTAAGGATTTTTCTCATGCGTATGCTCTTTTCCGCCGCACCTTAGTGTGATCTCGGAAAATCAGAAACATTGAGAAAAATATTTAGTTTCCGGCTAAAGCTAACTTCGAGCCGTAAGGTTCATTTTTTTGTATGTCCATGTTGGGTTTTGTGTTTTTTGTTTTGTAGGGAAAAAGAGATTTCTCAAAGTAAGCACGCAACCCAAAGCTTCAGTGACTCAAAAAAAAAAAAAAAACCCTTCCTCTTTTCCAAAAATTACTAAACTTTTAGTTTAGCTCACTTGGTCCAAAGCTACTTTATGAGAGTAGAGGTCTTGAGTTCAAGTCTTCTTTTTGTTGAGCTAATTAGATTAAGTTTAGAGAGGGGGTGGATTTTTTTTTAACATTATCATTCATTTCCGCACATTCCCGCACTTCATCGGCATCTTCATCAAATTTTCTTCAAAAATGCATAACTTCTTCATCCGGAAGCCGTTTTCAGAGCCGTTTTTTTTGAACCAGCCTAATTTTTCGAGATCTTTCCATTGGAACACTTAGTTTCAGCATCTATAGCTTCAGTTTTTGTTAAAATGGAAAGTCCATGCCAAGTTATTCTTGACAGCACCAACTACTTCCAATGGTGGTCCTACATTGTGGATTTACTTAGAAGTAAAGGTCTCTACAGAATAGCCTCAGGCCAAGAAACCAAACCGAAAGATGAAGATAAGGCAGCTAAATGGGAAAATAGGCAAGATCAAGCACGTGGGTTGATAGGGATGTCTATTTCTCCAGATCTTAGATTCCATATTGCAGAACTTGATACTCCCGATGAAGAAATGAAACAAATTACTAAAGTTTTTGGAATTAAAAATGAACTTAAAGCCCATCAACTCGAAAATGAGTTGCTTACATTGGACCCCAATAATTTTTATTGCATTGAAGATTTTTTGTCCAAGTTCAAGACCCTTAGACTTCTCTTGGAAGGTGTTAAGGTTAAGAAAGAAGATAGTAGCCTTATCTATTCCATTCTTACTAAGTTGGGACTAGCCTATTCTGTGTTTGTTTCCACCTTCCATTCTACAAGAGAAGCCTTCATTTCTCAAGGACAAGCCTATAAGTCCCCTTCCTTTGATTCCTTTTGTGATTCTTTAATAAGAGAACACGAAAAACTCTTACACCTTGGTCTTCTTAATCTTGGAAACTCTTCTAAGAAAGCGTTAGCCGCCCAACAGCAACCAAATTCAAAGAATCCTAAGAAGTTGTATCCTAAAAGGAATGGTCCTAAACCAAACAAGGGTCCTAAGAAATTTCAGACTGAAAATGAAAAATCATTTCAACAAAATGATAAGACAAATAAAAACAAAGGGAAGAAGACTGATAGACATTGCAACTTTTGTAATCGAGATGGCCACTTAGAATCCAAATGCTTTAAGAAGATGGAAGCCTTGGAAGCAGCAATGAAGAAGCATAACATCCATTTGGAGCACTCTTCAACTTCATCTTCAGGAATAACACTTTCTCCATGTGGTTGTCAAGCATCTCGGTCTGGCTATGCACTAAATGTATCTTCTTCTTCTCATTCTCATGAGTGGCTCATTGATTCTGGAGCTTCTTATCACATGGCCAAAAACAAAGCCATGTTTTCTTCTTTAAATGATTGTAACAACAAAAATATATATGTTGGTGATGATAGATCTCTTAGTGTTGTAGGGACTGGAACTGTACATAAAGACAATGGTCAATTTAATGATGTATTATGTGTTCCAACCTTATCCTGCCACCTTCTATCTGTATATCAGATAACTCATTCAGGTGAAGGGAAAATCGTTGAATTTTCACCTCACAATGTTGTAATTAAGGACCTAAGAGATCCTAGACAGATTTTAGCTACTGGCATTGCTAATGATTCTACAAGGTTGTATAAGTTTCACAACTTTGGGTCATCAAATCTTCCCTCGGTATTTGTTGCTCATAATGATGAAGTGAACAAACTTTGGCATGAGCGATTTGGTCACTTAAACTATCGCTCTCTTCAGAATCTATGTAAAGAAAATATGGTGACAGGTCTTCCAATGGTATCTTGCAGAGATGGTGTTTGTTCCGGATGTGTACTCGGAAAACATCATCGGGATAGTTTTGAAAAACGTGCCTCTTGGCACGCCTCAGCCCCTTTACAGCTTGTGCATAGTGATTTATGTGGCCCACTTCCAGTTGTTTCATTCTCTGGCTACAAGTATTTCTTAACTTTCATTGATGATTTCTCCAGACGCACTTGGGTATACTTCTTAAAATTCAAGAGTGAAGTATTTAACATGTTCTTAGCCTTTAAGGCCTTTGTTGAAAAAACAATCTGGACATCAAATTCTTAAGCTAAGATCTGATAATGGCGGAGAATATGTTAACAACAAATTCATCAACTTTTTCACTGAGAATGGAATTCAAATGCAACATACTGTTCCATATACTCCACAACAAAATGGTGTAGCTGAAAGGAAGAATCGCACCTTAAAGGAAATGGCTAATTGTATGCTTCAATCTAAAGGACTTGGTATTAATTTTTGGGCAGAAGCAATTAATTGTGCAAATGACATAATAAATCGCACTCCTACTAAGGTTTTAAAGAATATCACTCCAGAAGAAGCATGGAGCTCAATTAAACCAGATGTAAGTCACTTTTGTGTTTTTGGAAGTGAAGCATGGGCCCATATTCCAGATGAGAAACATAAAGCTTTAGAACCTAAGAGTGAAAAATGTATTTTTGTTGGATATTTTGAAGATGTCAAAGGATATAGACTTATTCCACTTAAGTCCAAGAATGTTATCATTAGAAGATATGTAAATTTTGCTGAAAATATATCGGCCTACGAGCCTAGTTTGGCAGATGTGCCACCTCTCCCTATCTCTTCTACTTTTGAAAATATTTCTTCTTCAGATGATGAAAGCGAGGATGAAAATCCTCCCCCACCTTCTCAGGATCCTCCTTCACCTCCTCAGCTTCCAAAATGGGTTTGTGCTACTCAGGATGCAGCAGGTGATCTTGCCTGTGATCCTACAGATCAGCGACGTACACGTTCTCAGTTTGATAGAGCCTCTTCTTTACTGGCTCAAGCGTCAGTGAATTATGATCCTGACACCTTTGCAGAAGCTTCAGGTCATCCGGATTGTGAAGTAGCTATGAATGAAGAATATCATTCATTATTGGCAAATGATACATGGGATCTTGTTCCTCTACCAAAGGGACGAAAACTTGTTAGATGCAAATGGGTTTACAGAACCAAGTATGGACCAGATGGGAAAGTTGATAAACATAAAGATCGTCTTGTTGCTAAGGGTTTTTCACAAGTTGAAGGCATTGACTACACTGAAACCTTCTCCCCTGTTGCCAAAATGAACTCTATCCGCCTTGTTCTTTCCCTTGCTACCTCTTTCAAATGGGAAGTCCATCAGATGGATGTTAAATCTACCTTCTTGCATGGGGACTTGCATGAAGAAATCTATATGGAACAACCTATTGGCTTTATACAAACAGACTCCAGCCTTGTATGTCGGCTTAAGAAATCCCATTATGGTCTCAAGCAAACTCCTCGGGCTTGGTATGCCAAAATGGATAGCTTTCTTTTAGAATCTGGCTTTTCTAGGTGTCATTCTAATAATACTGTCTACACCAAGAAAGTGGGCAAGTCTCTTATCATTCTTGTTCTTTATGTTAATGATCTTATCCTGACTGGTAGTGATCCCAACCTTATAAACCATGTGAAGTCTAGCCTTAAAAGGAAGTTTGAAATGACAGACTTAGGACACTTACATTATTTTCTTGGTCTTCAAGTCTTGCAATCAAAGGAAGGTATTTCCCTTTCCCAGTCCAAGTATGCCTGTGATATTCTACGCCATTTTCACATGGAGGACTGTAAGCCAGCCCCTTCTCACTTTCAGTCTGGAGTCAAACTTTCAGTCACTTGTACTTCTCCTGAAGTTGATGCTACCTTATACCATCAACTTGTAGGAAAACTTTTGTATCTAACCCATACTCGTCCGGACCTTTCCTTCGCTATTGGCCTTGTTGCTCGGTTTATGCAAAACCCACATGAAAGTCATTGGAAAGCAGCTAAAAGAATACTTCGTTATTTTTGAGGTACAGTTTAGTTTGGGATTCATTACAGTGCCAAAGCAACTCCTCTATTGGTTGGTTTCACTGATTCCGATTGGGCTGGTGACCCTGATGATCGGAAGTGTACTGCAGGTTATGTGTTCACTCTTGGTTCAGGACCTATTACATGGGCTTGCAAGAAACAAGCTGCCATTTCTCTTTCTTCAGCAGAAGCAGAGTATTGTGGTGCCGTAGAAGCTAGTAAGGAAGCCTTGTGGCTTCGTCAGATCCTGTCATAGTTTGGCTTTCAGCAGCAACATCCGACTACACTTTGGTGTGATAATCAAAGTGCCATTCAACTATGCAAAGATCCAGTCCAACACCAGCGCAGCAAACACATTGAACTGCACATGCACTTCATCAGAAAGCTCATTCATGACCATGTTCTTGAAGTGCAATATTGTTCAACAGATGATCAAGTTGCAAACATCTTTACAAAGGCTCTCACAGAGGCGAAGTTTACTAAACTTCGATTTATGGTTGGAGTTCAGGAAGTTGTCACTAAGGGGGGATAGGCTCTAGTGCCTCCTTCCTTCTCCTATTGTGTCATATTTGTAAATCCTTCAATCCTATCCCAAGTTGTTCTTAAGGGGGGATGTTAGGATATTCCGACACATAGGAAATAGTTAAGTATAACTTGGTCTAGTATAGAGTTAGGTAAAGTGTGTTTCTTTACTATGTACATTTTGTAACTTACAATCTGACGGTCACGATATGTAGTGATCCGACGGTTCATTCTCTCCTCGGTATTACCGACACTTGATCCGTGGCCTAACACCCGATTGGTCCATGATCTCTATTTAAAGAGCATGGAGGGTCATTTGTAGGGTAACCGTCCATGAGAGAAGCTTATGTAAATTTTCATTCTTTTATTAATAAATTGCCTGAAGTGGCCGCGTTGGCTCAGGCCGTGGACTGTTTCCCTCTTTGAGGGTTTTAACCATGTCAAAAACACTGGTGTATTGATCTGTGATCTGTTTGTGAGCGGTGTCCTTTGGTGTTCTGTTTGAGGAACTTACCCTGTAAATTCCTACATCAAGTGGGGTTTTGCCCTGACATGTGCCTACATTTTGTGTCTCTTATTTTTTTATATTCATGTGTTTATACTTGCTTGATGAAAGATAAGATAATAAAGAAGTAAAATAATCCAACACACTCACAAGTAATTATCAAGAAAGGAGAATCAAACTGTAATATAATATCTTTGATTTTCTGTAACAACTTTGGTGAAAATTTCATGCAATAAAAGTTAAAAACAATAACCATAGATGAATGGGACACTTATTCCAAGTTGAATGTTGGGAAAGACATCCTAGGGAGTGTTCATTTGGTTGTTTATGGCATAGGAAATTGGAAAAGGCAATGGATAAGGCTTTGGAAAGGAAAAATGACATTTTTGGCACAATTATTTATGAAAATAATGAAATTAGGAGAAAAAGAGGTGAAAAGTCACAGGTTGCATGTGAGGAGGAAAATGAAGGAAAATAATGGAAAATGAAGAAAATAGAGGCTTCATCCATAAAAAGGCTTCTGAGGATCGGTTGGTAACCTTTTGTAAGTTTAGTTTTGGAGCTCTTTCATTATTATCTCTCTCTCATATTCTTGGACACTTAGAGTTTTCATGGAGCAAGAAAGGAAAAGAAGGAAAGAGGAAGCAAAGATTAAGCAGGGAAAGGCGGGATCAAGCAACTACAATAGGCTTAATTGTAGGTATCAACTTGCATGTGTATTTTCCTTGCTATATTTGGCATGCATGGGATTTCATGTGTTTCTTTTCTACCATGGCATGGGGTTTGCTAGATGTGACAATATTTTCAACCTAATCTTGCGATTTCCTGATAGCGTTGATGAGATGGGTTCTCTCATTCGACTAATGTGGGATGGCCAGATTGGATTCGAAACTAAGTGGGGTGGATCTTCGAATTGACAAACACATCATGTAGTGGTCCTTGAACCAGACTAAGGATGCACAAAGCCACTAGCCTAGTAACCCTGAACCAGACTGTGGATTGCAGTAAAGTTAGATTGTGTGCCTTGGTGGGCCTAGAAATCCTTTTCAGTGAATGGTAGGATATACAGTAAATAAAAGAGGTGGATTTTATCTCCATTGTGCCTAGTGATTCCAGGATGGAATGCACAGTAAATCCTAGAGAGTATGTCTTGGTATAGGGCCCAGTGATCCCTGGATCAGACTATGGATGCATGGTAAAGCCTGGGAGACTAGGAGGAACTCAAATTCCTCACGGTATAGGTGCAGAAATCTGGTGGCATCCATATTGATTGGTGTTTTTGATGTGTTCTATGAGTCCCACATTCATTCTTGGAATATGACACATGGGTGATTGGTTGAAGAGAGACTTGGCTCAGCCAATCTATGGTCAGGTGGAACGTGGTAGTCCCATCTCCAGTTGGTTCATTGTATTAATTAATGAGAAATTCATTTCCTTGATTTTCATGTGTAAATGTACTGATGTATATATGAATTTGGATGGATGATATGTTTATTGTATTTGTGTTCCTATTATGCTAGTTATATGCACATTTTAGGACAAAAACTATGTATGGCTCTCATCATGTTTCTACTTATATTTGAATGGATAATGTGTCTATGTCCTCATAGATGAATATGCAGCAAATGAAAAGAGGGAACAATGGCTCATGGAAATTCTCATATAAGTATGAAATCCATACACTTAATTTTGTTGTTTACACCTGTAGGTTACATGTCAATGATATGTTTGACGAAATTCCTGTTATGGCTAGTAGGGGTCTAGTTAAATTTTTATTGAGTTTATTGCTTTTTCTTAAATGTTTCCCTGTACCTTTCTTGATTTCAAGATTTCATTCCATTCTAGGCAGTGCCCTGGGATTTGGGCATGAAAAGTGGCTTAAATCATGGGGTCGTTGGCCCAAAAATGGCAAGTTTGGTCCACAGTCGCTGACGTGCATGCCTATGAGAAATAATTTAGGTCTCTGGTCACTCCCTTTCCCATAGCATGAGAGTGATTATGGTCTCAGAGGTCGAGAATAGTAGTGGGACCCAGGGATAAGTTGTCTGAGTGGTTGACTTGTCTCCTGAGGGTTTTTTTGATGATGATGGATGACTTTCTGTGATGTTCTATTGATTCCACTTCCTTAGGGTCACATGGGAGGTCAAATCTGATCATAGTAGCCTCTTGTCTCATGTTTACCCCAGTTGGCATGGTTACTTGGGTGGATGTGGGAGGAGGGTGTTACAGAGTGGTATTAGAGCATGGTTCAACTCTCAACCTGGATGGGTTGAATTTGTTAGTCATGCATGCATATCAGTTGCATGTGTGTCTCTTACACTTATATACTTGTTGCAATTTCTTGATGTTGGATTAGGGTTATAGTATGGTTATCATGGAGAGTTTGATTTGATTTCGTGAAGAGTATTTGACATGAGTGTGATTGACTGTATATGGTTATTTTTCACTTATATGTTGATTTTATGTCACCTACTTACATCCTTTTGTCTTAGGTTACATTTTGAATACTTTGATTACATGTATCCGTCTTGTAGGTTGATTGCAAGAACTGATCGATTATGTTCGACTACATGCATTTATGCGTATTTGTAGTTGGGTAGGCATTGCTTATGCATATTGTCGGTTGCATGTAGCAATGTGTATAATGGAGTAATGGTTGTTTTCATGCATGAGGCCATAGCATGCATTGTTGATATGGCCTTGCATTGATGACGAGATCCTAACTAGAGTGATGATTATGTGTTGATACAGTTACTTGCGAATGTCTATACGCTGTTATGGTTATGTTATACATGTATCACACTGATTTGGTGATCTTGCAGAAAAGGTATCCTCCCCAAGCTATACTAAGTTACGTTGGTTTATTGTGATTTGGTTTGTTTGACATATTATGCATTGCAAGAAGAGAAAGATAAAATGGCTGGCAAAGTGGTAGATTATGTAGAATCTCCCTATGCATCAGATGAGCAACATGGTATGGGACATACTTCTGATTTGGCTGATACATTGAGAAACTTGAAGGAAGATATAAGGAGTTGTAAGGCAGATAATGATTGAATAAAACAAGCACAATAGAAGAAAGTAGAGGTCAATGTTATACTTCTTCAGAGTTTGTCAAAACTGCAGTGAAAAGGGTTGCTTCGGATCAACCATGCACATGAGGATGGAACTAATGGATCATATGGTAGTAGATCTCCTAGTAGACATTGGTTGGATAGATCTAATACAGTGAGAGATGTCACGTTGTTGGACACTACGAAAAGGAGGGGCATTGAGTACATGCATTATTCTAGTTTTGATTTCGATATACATCATGATCATCGTCGCTATCATCCTTACGGAAGGAATGATAGGGGATACTTACACGATGAATTCAAGAAATAAAAACCACCTAATTTTGATGGAGATGTGAAGAGGGTGGAAGATGCAGAGGCTTGGATACTTGGGATGAACAAATTATTTGAGATATGCAGCGCACAAGAGGCACATGCTGTTGGGGATGTTGGTCAAAGTATTCCGCGTAACTATGCAACAATGGACAATGGGCAAGCATAACACTAGGCATCTATCATTGAGATGGACGATAAGCTTTGTGATCAATTTATTTCTATTTGATTAGCCCTAGATCTAATTATAGCTATGTTAGTCCTGAATTGGTGGATAAATGTGGTTTGAACAAGGAATTGCTTGCAGAGCCTTGGTTAGTGCAGTTGGATACAGGTACAAAGAAGTGAGTTCATCATTGGGTAATAGCTTGCACGTTTGATTTAAATGGTATGCCTACAACAACACATTTGTATTATGGTTGGGATCATATAGTATGTTGTTGGGCATGGATTGGTTGTATGTACATAGAATCAAGGTTGATTTCTATGAAAAAGCTATTGAGTGTGTTGATAATGATGGAGAACCAAGAGTCTTGCGATGTAAGAAGAAAGTCACATCAGTTAGGATGGTGACATCTACGAAAGCAAAGCATAGCCGTAGGAAAGGGTGCAAGCTATTTGTAGTACAAATTTCTAGTGATAAGGGTAAGGAGGCTGAGGATGCAGATGTGTTGAACAAATATACAGTGTTGCAGCGGTTTAAGGATGTATTCCCCGAGGACATTACAAAGTTTCCACCTCACAGGGAGGTAGACTTTTTGATTGAGTTAGTGCCAGGGGGAGCTCCAACATCGAAAGCACCTTACAAGATGAGGACACCTTAGTTGGTTGAGTTAAAATTTTAGCTAAAGGAAATGTTGGACAAGGGATGCATTAGGCCAAGTGTATCACCTTAGGGCGCACCGGTCTTGTTTGTGAGGAAGAAAGATGGTACCCTTAGATTATGCATTGATTATAGGAAGTTGAAAAAAGTTAATATCAAGAACATATATCCTCTACCGAGGATTGATGACTTGTTCGATCAGTTGAAAGGAGAAACAGTGTTCTCGAAGATCGACTTGAGATCCGGATACCATCTAGTACGAATCAAAGAGGAGGACATTTAAAAGGCTGCGTTCAAGACAATGTATGGGCATTATGAGTTTGTTGTTGTTCCATTGGGCTTAACTAATGCTCTAGCTACATTCATGTGTTTCATGAATAATGTGTTGTGTCCATATTTGGATAAGTTTGTTATTGTGTTCATTGATGATATACTGGTATATTCTAAAAATGAGGAAGAGCATGCCGAACAGCTAGCAATAGTATTGAGGTTGTTGAGAGAGCACCAATTGTATGTTAAACTTAGCAAGTGCAGTTTCTTTCAGACTGAGGTACACTACTTGGGGCATGTTGTCTCCAAGGAGGGAATTGCATTAAATCCAAAGAAGATAAGGGCTATCATGGAGTGGGTAGCTCCTAAGAGTGTGGATGAGGTGAGATATTTCATGGGTTTGGTAGGATAGTATTGGAGGTTCATTAGGAACTTCTCATAGATTTCTTATCCCAATTGATCACTGCAAAGGAAAGGTAAGAATTTAAAATGGAAAAAGGAGTGTAAAGCTAGCTATGAGAAGCTTAAGCAGTTGTTGGAACATGCACCAGTATTATAGATTGTAGATTCGGATAAAGAGTTTTTGGTATGCACATATGCTTGGAAGAGAGGGCTTGGTGGAGTCCTTATGCAGGATGGACAGGTGGTATGTTATGAGTCTTGGAAACTAAATGAGCACGAGCAGAACTACCCGACACATGATCTTGAGTTAGCAATGATTATACATGCACTGAAGATGTGGAGGCACTATTTTCTTGGCAGGTAGTTTATGCTTATGAGTGATCACATTAGGTTGAGATATTTGTTTGAGCAGCCGAATCCGAATGCCAAGCAGGCTAGATGGTTGGCCACAATCAACGAGTTTGATTTCAAGATCAGGTGCATCAAAGTTAAAGAGAACATGGTGGCATATGCACTCAGGAGATAGGTACAAGTACATCACTTAGCAGGTATGAGCTCCTATGGAACAAACTTATAGGATAGGATCTTGCAGGTAGGACAACAGGTTGTCAGGCATATGGAGATTATGCATAGGTTGCAGTAGGGTCATGATATAGTTACAGGTACATGTAATGGTATAGGTACATGTGGTAGTACAGGTACAGGTACAGTTGTAAGTGCAGGTGAACAGGGCATGGACTATTGTCTTACAACATATGGATTGGTCAGGTTCTGATATAGGATACATGTATAGGATAACAATGAGCTCAAAAAGGTGATATTGATGGAATTTCATGCAGAATCATATTCAGGTCACCCAGGTTATCAGAAGACACTGACAATAGTGAAGAGGTATTACTATTGGCCGAATTTGAAGAGGGATGTAGCAGAGTTCATGGAAAGATGCTTTGATTGTTAGCGAGTGAAGGCAGAGTGTAAAGATTGAGATGGTCCGCTACAACCGATTGCGATTCCAAAATGGAAATGGGAGGTCATTTCCATGGACTTCATCACATGGCTTTTGAAGAGAGTGAAGCAGCACGATTCCATCATTGTCATTGTGGACATGTTGATAAAGGTTGCACACTTCATTTTGTTGAAGTCTATGTTCTCAAATAGTGATGTGGCATAGGTGTTCATCAAAGATGTGGTTAGCCTACATGGTGTTCAAGAAGATTGTGTCAGACGGGGATGCGAAGTTCACTTCCAAGTTTTGGAAGGAGTTATTTGCAGGTTTGGGCACAAAGTTGGTCTTCATCATAGTTTATCATCCACAGACAGGTGGAAAAACAAAGAGGGTCAATAGGATATTAGAGGAAATGTTGAGGATGTATGCGATGCATCAACAACGGAAGTGGGAAGAGTATCTTCCTTTGGTAGAGTTTGCATACAACAACGATTATGAGGAGTCATTGAGGATGAGTCCTTTTGAGGCATTGTATGGGTAGAGTTGTAACACTCCCATTTGTTGGAGTGATCCAGTTAATAGAGTATTGATTGGACCAGATATGTTGGAAAACATGGGATAAGAGATGCAGGTGATCAAGAAGAATTTGAAGGCAACACAAGATAGGAAGAATATTTATGTAGACAGGAACAGGTTGTTCAAGGAGTTCTAGGTTGGGGAAAAGATGTACTTGTGCATCAAACTGAAGAAGAGCTCCTTGCGGATTGGATCATGTGCCAAGCTAACACCATGGTTTTGTGGACCCTTTAGTATCATTGAGAGGATTGGGTCAGTAGCCTATCAACTTGCATTGCCTCCGACAGTGAAAGTCCACGATGTTTTCCATTTATTTTTTATTAAGAAGTATGTTAAGGATGTTGATCATGTAATTGAATGGTCTATATTACAGGTGCAACCAGATGGAGAATTCTAGCTGGAGCCTTAGTGTATATTATAGAAAAAGATGCTCATGCTTCAAAATTGAGCAATTGAGCAAGTTAAAGTGCAATGGAAGAACTTTGGGCTTGATGAAGCTACATGGGAGATGGCGATCAGATGCAGGCAATGTATCCTTCCTTGTTTGCGGTTGAGGCAAAGCACCTTCACATGGTGGTTTGGTAATTGCTTATGGTGGTTTGGTATATGATTTATGGTGGTTCAATATATGCCTTATGATGGTTTGATAAATGATATATGACGTTTTGATATGTGCTTAGATATGATGACTAGTATATGTTTGATATATGTTTTGGTATATGATTTGGCATATGTTTTGGTATCTATATTTATGGTGATGTTTCTATATGTATCCATGTGTATGGATGTAAATACCGTAACGAGATGTGTTATAAAGCTCAACTATGTGGTATGGGTGTCGTGTCTTTATAGTTATGTTATCATGTTATTATGCTATCATGTGGTTATGTTATCATTATGTTATGATGTCATGTGGATTGAGACTCAACAAGATGATAATTGTAAATACCATAATGAGCTATGATATAAAGCTCCATTATACGGTATGTTGTCATGTTGTCATGATGTTCTTCTCTTGAGCATATTTTTCATTGTAAATACTACATTGAGTTGTGTTATAAAGATCCATAAGAAGTATGTCTTCTTTTAGCAGGTTGCTGAGTGTTGGAAATAATACTGAGAGGGGGGGTGGATCAGTATTATCAAGTTCTTTTAATAAATCTTCCTTATTTATACTTTGAATTATTTTTGCATGTCAGTACCATAAAATAATGAGCATGAACAAGAAAAACAGATAGTCACACCAAAGAACACCAGATATAAAGTGGAAACCCAATGTGGGTGAAAACCACCTGCTGCAATATGTCTCTATCTTCTTTCAAATTAGAAACTCCTTTTACAATGGTTTTGTACTGGTGTAGTCCTTTACCAGTACGTAGGCTGCAACCTGCAGAGAGCTACAACTCTCTCTCGTTTTCCAGTCTCTCCTGGAAGGGAGCTACAACCCCCTACTTCTTTTCTTTCAAGGACCACTTTTCATAAATTTTCAAACTGCACCTTCTGTCGCGCCGCGTACATATACTGTAGCTCCGCACCTGCGGCTTCTATCACGCCGCGTACCTCTACTGTAGCTCCGCACCTGCGGCTTCTGTCGCGCCACGTACTTTCACTGTGCCTCTGCACCTGAACCTCTATCGCGCTGCGTACCCACGCACTGCGCCTTCTTCTGCTGTGCGTACCCCCGCACTTGCACAGTTAATTACCTGCGTACCTATGATTAGGGCCAAATTGGCAGTCCACCAGTGTGCCACAGATAGTCAGATGCCCAGATCTGATCATGCGCTCGAGAGATCACACTTCATAGATTCACTTTCAACTTCACTTTTATATAGATCAAGCTTTTAAACCGATAACCAAATATTTCAGATCTTAAGATATTCAATTTGCAAAAGATACCTTAGCCAAGTGATCTCCTTCCCTATTTATAGTCAAGCCCTTATTCACACCATGGGACAAAACCATCAATAACCAATACAAGGGATCCAAACTGGGGCTAAATTAGATCCTATACCACGGGCCAAAACCATAGAATCAAGAACGGCGGGCTAAATACCACGGGCCAAACATAAGAAACCCCACGTGAGCGTGCTTCTCTGCCTTGAAGTGAGTGAACTAGGGTCCGCACCTTTTACATGGTGTACCTGCGGGTATGTACGCACTTCCTGGCCGGCGTACCTGCGGGTCCGCACCTTTTGAACCATTCACCTGCGTACCTCTTAATTTCCAACATTTTGAGAGCCTGAACAGAGCATTGCCACTTAAGAGAGTTGCCATCAAGTACAACACCTATAACATAGAGCCATACCAGAATCATAATGCCAACACTGAGGTATATGAGTGATTGAACACCGAGGACGGTGTCCTCAAAGGAGGAGGACTCTATAGTAGCCCTGGTGAAAATTTCATGTAATAAAAGTTAAAAACAATAATCACGGATGAATGGGACACTTATTCCAAGATGAATGTTGGGCAAGACATCCTAGGGGGTGTTCATTTGGTTGTTTATGGCTAAGGAAATTGGAAAAGGCAATGGCTAAGGCTTTGGAAAGAAAAAATGACATTTTTGGCACAATTATTTATGAAAATAATGGAAATTAGGAGAAAAGGAGGTGAAAGGTCACATGTTGCATGTGAGGAGGAAAATAAAGGAAAATAATGTAAAATGAAGAAAATAGAGGCCTCATTCATAAAAAGGTTTCCGAGGATCAGTTGGTAACCTTTTGTCAGTCAAGATTTGGAACTCTTTCATTATTCTCTCTCTCTCTCTCATACTCTTGGACACTTAGAGTTTTCTTGTAGCACTTTGACATTGGAGTAAGAAAGGCAAATAAGGCAAGAGGAAGCAAAGATCAAGAAAGGAAAGGCAGGATCAAGCAACTACAACAGGCTTCATTGCAGGTATCAACTTTCATGTATATTTTCCTTTGCTAGATTTGGCATGCATGTGTTTATTTTCTACCATGGCATGGGTTTTTCTAGGTGTGACAATATTTTCAACCTAGCCTTGTCATTTCCTGATAGCTTTGATGAGATGGGTTCTCTCATTCGGTTTATGTGGGATGGCAAGATTGGATTCGAAGTTGAGTGGGGTGGATCTCCGAATTGACAAACACATGGTATAGTGGTCCCTGAAAGAGACTGAGGATGCACGAAGCCACTGGCCTAGAAACCCTTGAACCAGACTGTTGGTTGCGGTAAAGCCATATTATGTGCCTCAATGGGCCTAGGCATCCTTATCGGCAAATGGCGGGATATACGGTAAAGCTAAGAGGTGGATTTTCTCTCCGCTGGGCCTAGTGATTATGGGATGGAATCCACAGTAAATACTATAGAGTATGTCTTAGTGTAGGGCCTAGTGATCCCTGGATTGGACCGCAGATGCACGATAAAGCTTGAGAGACTAGGAGGAACTCAAATTCCTTACGGTGTAGGCGGAGAACTCTAGTGTCATCCACATTGATTGGTGTTTTTGATGTGTTCTATGAGTCCCATATTCATGCTTGGAATATGGCATGGGGGTGATTGGCTGAAGAGAGACTTGGCTCAACCAATCTATGGTCGAGTGGAACGTGGTAGTCACATATCCGATTGGTTCATTGTATTCATTAATTAGAAATTCATTTCCTTGACTTTCATGTGTAAATGTACTGATGTATATATGGATTTTGATGGATGATATGTTTATTGTATTTATGTTCCTATTATTCTTGTTATATGCACATTTTATGACATCAACTATGTATGGCTCTCAGCATGTTTCTACTTGTATATGAATGGATAATGTGTCTATGTACTAATAGATGAATATGAAACAAATGACATGAGGGTACAATGGTTCATGGCGATTCTCAGATAAGTATGAGATCCCTACACTTAATTTTATTGTTTACACCTATAGGTTACATGTCGATGATATGTTTAACGAAATTCCTGTCATGGCTAGTAGGGGTCTGGTTAAGGTCTTGTTGAGTTTATTTATTTTGCTTCATTTTTTCCTTGTACCTTTATTGATTTCAAGCTTTCATTCCATTGTGGGCAGTGACTTGGGCTCTAGGCTTGAAAAGTGGCTTAAATCTAGGAGTCACTAGCACAGAACTGGAATGTTTGGTCCACAGTCACTAGCATGCAAGCCTATGAGAACGAAGTTAGGTCTTTGGTCACTCCCTTGCCCATAGTATGAGAGCGACTATGGCCTCAGAGGTCTAGAATAATAGTGGGACCCAGGGACAGGCTGTCTGAGTGGCTGACTTGTCTCCTGAGGGTTCTGTTGATGATGTTGGATGACTGTGTGTGATGTTCCGTCGATTCTACTTCCTTAAGGTCACATAGGAGGTCAAATATGATCATAGTAGCCTCTCGTCTTTTGTTTACCTCGGTTGACATGGTTCTTGGGTGGATGTGGGAGGAGGGTGTTACATTTTCCAACATGGTATCGAAGCTAAGGTCAAGAGAAGTTGAATATCAATTTGTTCACATAGATTATCCATCTACAATGAACTATGTAAGATTTGGTTTCAACTCTGCTGTAAGATGGATCAAGAAGATCATCTACTACCTATTCAACAAAGTCAAAATTCATGGATTCTTGGCCGCCCTTACAAGATCTCTTACTGATGACAATGCATGGATCATTGATAGTGGAGCATAAAGACATATCAGGTGAAAGTAGGAAACTACACACACTATCAAAGGAGTCATCCTCCCATGCAATGGAATTGGGTGACAACAAAAGCTATGTTGTTATAGGCTTGAGATCTACATCATTAAAGCTAGACAATGGATCGAAGCTACATCTCAACAACATTCTCTATGTTCTAGGTTTGAAAAAGAATTTACTTTCTATTTCTTGTTTAGAAGATAAAGGGGAAATAATTGCTTTTGTTAATGGAAAAGTATTGGTTTGGGGAAATAACTCTAGTATTGATAAAGCTAGGGTTATTGGAGTTCATGAAGGAAGTCTTTACAGGGTTATCACTCCATCTCCTCAAGCTATGGTTCATATCAAAATAAGTCACATTAAACTATGGCATTGAAGGTATGGCCATATTCATTATAGGGCCATACCTACTCTTAGTCAATTGGTTCATGGTATTTCTGATATGAATTTAGACCATCAAGGAGTGTGTAAGGGATGTTCTTTGGGGAAGCATACTAGAAAGCCATTTCATCATAATGAATCTAAATCTAAAGAAATATTAGATCTCATCCATTCCGATGTATGCGGGTCCATGTTGGACAAGACACTTGGAGGTCATCTCGACTATGTAACATTCATTTATGACCATTCAAGGAAGACATGGCTCTACCTACTCAAAACTAGAGATGAAGTATTTGATAAGTTCAAGGAGTTTAGGGCTAAGGTGGAAACCCTAACCGAAAAGAAGATGAAGACTTTAAGGTCTGACAATGGTGGGGAATACACCTCTAAAGAATTAATTACATATTGTAAGGATGTAGGTATTAAGAGGGAGCTCATTGTTCCCTACTATCTCAAACAAAATGGAATAGGTCAATTAAAGAAGGCATTAGAACTATTATCCCTGATTAAGATCCGACGAAGTTCTTATGGGGTGAAGCAGCGATGACAGACGTATAAGTTCATCCCTCATAAGAGTCTTGATAATACTACACCCAAAGAAGTATTCACAGGAAAGAAGCCAAGTGTGGATCATTTCCGCATATTTGGAAGTCCAACATATGTCCATGTTCCGAAGGACAAGGGAAAGAACTTGGACTCAACAAGCATCAAGGGAATATTCGTTAGGTATAGTCTTTCCTCAAAAGCATATAGAATATACATAAAGGAGGGAAGATACATTGAAGCAAGCAGGGATGTCATATTTGATGAGAATCAAACTTACAAGAAATCAAAGGATGTTCTTATTGATTCTGATGACGAAGAAGTTCCCATATTTGAAGAAGATGAAGTTCATGAGAACTCTATTGCAAATAATAAAGAAGAAGGACCAGGTGATCTGATTCAATCAGTGGTTATCCCAACCACAAGGAAGATGCCATATTGGTTGAGAGCTACATTAGAATATGCTGAAGGACATGAAGCTACGAAAGGGTCCTCCAGGGAATGTAAGAAACCAAAAAGGTATTCTGGTTATGCTGCATATATGAAAAAGTTGATTGAATCCAAGCCATCTACATTCCAGGAAGATGAGCATGAAGAGGTTTGGAAGAAAGTTATGCAGGAAGAATATCAATCTATCATGAAGAATGGGGTTTGGGAAATCATTCCTAGACCTAGTGACAAATCAATTGTCACATCGAAGTGGATGTATAATATCAAATATGTTGTTGATGGAAATATAGACAAGTACAAAGCAAGGTTCGTTGCAAGGGGTTTCTCTAAAAAATAAGGCATTGACTATGAAGAAACATTTGCACCTACTGCAAGGTACACTACCATTAGATCATTGGTTTCACTGGCTGCTACAATGGGGTGGAATATCCATCAAATGGATGTTAATACTGCATTTCTGAATGAGACCATTGACGAGGAAGTGTACATCAAACCACCTGAAGGATTTGAAGTGAATTACAGGGAATCTCATGTTTGCAGACTCAAAAAGGCTCTATATGGATTGAAGTAAGCACCAAGGGCATGGTATGCAAGAATGGATGCATATCTTCTCAGGATTAGGTTCGTGAAGAGTACTTCTAATCTGAATTTATATATCAAGGTCGTGACTAATGAGCCAATCATTATTCTACTATAAGTGGATGATATATTCATCACCGATGTAGAACGAAGAATTCAAGAATGCAAGAAGATATTGGCAGTTGAATTTGAGATGAAGGATTTGGGATTGATGCATTACTACCTAGGTCTAAGAGTATGGAAGAAACCTAGGGAGATATATTTGGGGCAAGGAAAGTACATCATCAAGTTATTGCAAAAATTTGGGATGATGGAATCCAAGTTGATGGTTACTCCTATGATCACCAACCTCAAGAAGTTGAGAAGCTCCCAATTGAGTCTCATGGATCCTACCTCATATTGTTATTTGGTGTGTTCCCTGATGTATCTTGTATACAATAGGCCAAATATATGTTTTACTGTGAACATTTTTAGTCAGTTACATTTGGAGCCTCATCATGATCATTGGATATTTTCCAAACATATATTGAGGTATCTTCATGGCACTATACATCACTACCTAAAGTATGATAATATGGAAGTAGAGCTAATTGGATTCACAAACTCTGACTGAGGTGGCAGTGAGACCGATGGAAGGAGCACTACCAGAGGATGCTTTATTCTGGGAGCTTCTATGATCTCATGGATGACTAGGAAGCAAGATCTCGTTGCATTGAGTAGTGCCGAGGTATAATATGTGGCTGCATGTGAAGTAGGAAAATAGGCTGTTTGGTTAAGGAAGATTTTAACAGACTTGTTTGAAAGGTCTCTGGGTTCTACTGCGATTAATTGTGATAGTCAAAGTTATATCAAGATGTATGGAGATTTCGTGTTTCATTTGAGGACAAAACATATCAATAATAAGTTCCACTTTATTAGGAACTTGGTGTAGGATGGGATCGTGAAGCTAGAATATGTTCCGACAGACGAACAAGTAGCAGACATTCTGACAAAGGCTCTTCCTAATAAGAAGTTTGAATATCTAAGGAACCTACTGGGTTTGGTAGATATTGGTGATTGTATTGATGATAAATAAATGAAAGAGATTTGTTGAGGCTTTGCGAGTGAAGAATTTCCTGGGGAGACATTAGGCCGACACTATGTGTTGATGTCAGGAATCCTGGAATTGAAAAGGTGGTGTTGTTTATTGAGCTCGATTTTGGATACACACCTGTATGTTTGGGTTGGTGGTTAGAAAGTAAGCCTGATGGTACCTAGAGGGGCTGAAAGCTTGAGTCCACCTTAGTCCCACCTGGATAGATTTCCCTGGTCAGGAATCTAGTCCATGGCATTGCGGTGCCTAAATTGTTGAGTGACTGATTGGATGGATTGCCTTGGTGATGAATATAGTCCATGGCATTGTAGTGCCTAAATTTTTGAGTGATTGGTTGGATAGATTTCCCTGGTCAGGAATCTAGTCCATGGCATTGTGATGCCTAAAGGTTCTTCATGTTTTCATATAGTTTGAGATCTTCCATTGTATTTTTACATTATGAATACCTCCCTAGTTAAGAGGGAGTGTTGGAAAAAGTAACTATGTTTGGTCTTCAATAATGTACTTGAGTCATTATGTAATGTACTTGTTAAAATAATAAAGAAAACATTTTTTATTATTGTAACAATGACTTATTAAAGCACAGGTTTCATGCTTGGGTCATCATTATATTAATAAAAGTCCCCATTGTGGACTCCGAGGATTAATATTGAGTTTATAGTCATTATACATTCGAAGAGACCCTTCTTGGGCTTTCAGATCATTTAAAAAGGTTTTGTATCAAGTCAAATATGAATTATGTGTCCTCCACATCATGTCGGCCTAAGGAAGATCAAGTCGGCCTAAGGACCCCCATTCAACCGATAAGAAGCCTATATATTGGAGGAGGTCGAAGTAATTTGAAGCACTCACTATCTCAAGCAATTCGATATCTCTAGAAGAGTTGGGAAGTGCAAAGTCTACTGCCAGAAGGAGGAAAGAAGTGCGAGTTTGGGGGAGTCTCTAGAGAAGAGGGAAATCAAACTTTTGGTGCCTTTCTCTCTCTGTTTCATGGTCTACTTTAGGAGATCGAAGTCTCCTAGGGTTTTTCTACTGCCGGAAGCTACATGTTGTTGGGAACTACTGCCTAGTCAAAGTTGTTGGAAGGGGTCAAAGATCTTTTTGGCTGACATGGTGTGGAGGGAAAGTCTGGTCTTGGTCTAAGGTGAAGAGGCTCAAATAATAGTATTGAAAGAAAGAATTACTTTGACTAGGTTTTCCCCTCAAGTGGGGTTTTTCCCTAGCATGTGCCTATATCTTGTGTCTCTTGTTTTGTGATATTCATGTGTGTATAATTTCTAGATGAAAGATAAGATAATAAAGAAGTAAAAGAAGCCAACAATCTCAGAAGTAATTATCAAGAAAGGAGAATCAAACCCTAATATAATATCTTTGATTTTCCAATAAAAAAATTGAAAGATGAGGGAGCCTAAGAAATCATAGTAAGTCAAGAAAAGGAAGATTGAGATCCAGATCAGAGATAGTATGCTGGAAATGCGGGAAGAAAGGACACCTGAAGAAAGACTACAAATCTCGAAAGGGAAAAGAAGGAGATGGACAACAAGAGAACAATCATGAAACAAATATGACAGGTGATGTGTTGCAAGATGTCTTGATTCGTTTGTCATAGAATATTATTGATGTTTGAGTGGTAGATTGAAGGGCCTCATTCCATGCCACACTTGATAAGGAACATTTTCATGAATGTTCAAGGAAATTTTGGACAGGTTCATTTAGGTGATGATAAATCCTATAAAATCATTAGAATGGGTAAGATTTTTATAAAAAAATAAAATTGAAACCAATGACTATTGAAAGAGGTAAGGCATGTTCTAGATTTGAAAAAAAAAATCTAATTTCAATAAGGTAGTTAGGTGGTGAAGGCTGTGTAACTACATTCACAAACAAAATCTGAAAAGTCAGTAAATTAGCCCTGATAATAACAAAATGAGAAAATGTTGGTACATGTTATTTATGTAATGGTATTTCTAATTCTATTAATGCAATAACCTCCATAGGATAAGATATGACATTGCAGAATTATAGGCTCAGACACATGAGCGAGAAGGGAATGAAAATTCTCCACTCAAGAAATTTGTTGTCGGGTTTGAAGCATGTTGATTTGGATTTCTGTGAAAATTGTGTTTATGAAAAACAAAAGAGAGTCAGATTTATAAAAGTTGGAAAATAAAAGAAGAGTGAAAAATTAGAGCTTGTGAATACAGATGTATGGAGACCTGCTCAGGAATCATCTCTCGATGGCTCTCACTATTATGTTACTTTAATTGATGATACAACTAGGAAAACCTGGATTTATTGTATTCGAAATAAATCTGATGTATTTGATACTTTCAAGAAATAGAAATCTTTGGATGAGAATGAGACATGAAAGAAGTTGAAGTGTCTCAGATCAGACAATGGAGGTGAATACTGCAACAAAGAGTTTGATAACTACTGTTTAGAGTATGGAATTCGTAGAGAGAAAACAGTGCCAGGAACACCAAAGGAAAATGGTGGGTTAGAAAGGATGAACAAAAAAATCATGGAGTATGCAAGGTGCATGAGATTGCATGCATGCTTTATCTTACAATTTTGGTGAGATGTTGTAGATATTGCTATTTATCTAATAAACAAAGAGCCTTTAAGTTCCTTGAATGGTGGTATTCCAGAGGAGGCATGGATAGGTAAAAAGGTAAATTATTTATTTTTAAAGACTTTTGGTTATGAAACCTATGTCCACATTAATAAATAAAATAGAACAAAGCTTGAGGAAAAATCAAAGAAATGCACCTTTATTGGATACGATGTTAATGATTTTGGTTATCGCTTATATGATTATGAAAATCACAAAATCATTAGGAACATAGATGTCATATTCAATGAAAAGGGCTTGTAAAAGGATCAAACAGAAGAAAAGAAACAAGAAAATGAAAACAAAGAATACACAGTGCTTGATGAGATCACATGAAAAGTAAAGGCGTGAAAATTATAATGATCAGCAGCCACAACAACAACCACAGCCACAACAACGACCACAACAACAAATATCACCTCAAAGACCTGAAAGTGGAGTTTGAAGTTCCACAAGGATAAGTATACCCCCTGAACAATACTCTCCTTCATTATATTATGTATTGTTCACTAATTTTGGCGAACCAGAATGTTATGAAGAAGCAATGCAGGTAGAAACCAGGAAGAAGTGGGAGCTAGTCATGAAAGAAGAGATGGACTCGATACATAAGAAAACTTGAGACTTAGTAAGGTTTCTTTTAGGTAAAACACCATGGAAAAATAGATGGGTTTACAGGTTGAAGGAAGAAGATGGAGGTAAAAAAAGGTACAGTGCTAGACTTGTTGTGACGGGGTTTGCACAAAAGAAAGATATAGACTTTGATGAGATATTTTCTCCTATTGCTAAAATGACTTCAATCAGAATTATTTCAAGTATTGTGGCATCAGAAGGTTTGCATCTTGAGTAGTTAGATGTAAAGCCAACCTTTCTCCATGGGGATTTGGAGAAAGAGGTCTATATGCAGCAAACATAAGTGTACGAGGTCAAAGGAAAGGACAAATTAGTGTGTAGGTTAAAGAAGAGCTTGTATGGCCTAAAAAAAGCTCCAAGGAAATGGTATCTAAAATTTGATAGGTTTATGTCCGAACAAGGCTATACTAGATGTCACTCTGACCATTGTGCTTATCTTAAAAAGCAAAATGATGACAACTATATTATATTGTTATTGTATGTAGATGACATGCTTGTTGTAGGGTCTAACATGCAAGAAATAAATGTGCTCAAAGGAAAATTAACAAATTCATTTGCAATGAAGGATTTGGGTGCTGCAAAACAAATCTTTGGTATGAGAATAACTAGAGACAAGAAAAATCGCAAATTAATGTTGTCTTAGAGTGAGTACATACAAAAGGTGTTGGAAAAATTAAATATGAAAAATGCAAAACCAGTTAGTACAGCTTTAGATAGCCATTTCAAACTAAGTAAGGGGATGTGTCCCAAGACCTAGGAAGAGATGGATTATATGTCTAAAGTTCCATATGCATCTACAATTGAAAGCTTAATGTATGCAATATTGGTCTGCACAATGTCTGATATTGCACATAGAGTGTGAGTTGTAAGCAGGGACATATAGGAAAAGAAAATTGGATGGTAGTGAAATTGGTTCTTAGGTATTTGAGAGGTAAAAAAACCAAGCATTATGCTTTGGTGGTTCAAACATTGGCTCTACAAGGATATGTTGATGTAGATATGGTAGGTGATAGAGATAACAGGAGGAACACCACAGGGCATGTGTTTGTTATAGGTGGAATAAACGTCAATTGGGTTTAAAAAATGCAAAGTGTTGTTTCACTTTCAACAACGAAAGTATAGTATGTTGCTGCTATAGAGGCTAGTAGAAAAATGATTTGGTTATAAAATTTTATGGATGAATTGAGAAAGAAGCAGGAGATGGGAAGGTTATACAATGACAGACATAGTTCCATTCATCTTGCAAAGAATTCAACATTTCATTCCAAGACTAAACATATACAACTCGAGTACCATTTCCTAGGGTCAATGTTGGAAGATGGACAGTTGAAGATGGAAAAGAAACACATTACCCAGAATCCTGTAGATATGTTAAAAAAAGTTGTAAAAATGGAGAAACTGAGATTCTTCTCAGTTTCAATTGGTCTTCAAGTATGATGATGAAGGTGAGAAACAACCAGGTCGAAAGTTGAAGCATTGTCCAACAAGTGAAGCAACGATGGAATTGCTATAATTAGTTTCCAAGTGGGAGATTGTTGAGTGTGAAGCCTGATTATCTTCCCGATTGAAAGGGTCTTTGTTTTAGCCAGATCTCTACCCTAGAAAAACTATACACCCCTCCATGCGGGGAGGACTTGTCGCCTCCGTACTGCCCCCGAAGCTAAAAATAGATGACAAATTGCCTTGTAAAATATTGTAATTTCATAGTTAATCTGGGTCCTCATTAAGCGGATGATCTGACAGTAGAAGTTGAGTTAATGTAGAGTTTTTTTGGTGGCGAACTTCGAGGAAGAAGTGTTAAGTATGCGACTTAACTCCCACAGATATTTGTTGGTTATGGTAATGGCTATTAATTGAAATTATTTATTGCAATTAATTTTACCCTACCCCTTGTACCAGGCCTTGGTTCCGTAACCGTGGTTAGCCTTCACAACTGAGTTGAATTGATTAAGGGTTTAGGGTTTACACTTGTTTCATTTTCGTTTTTTGTCGGGGAAAACTGAGCAGGGATCTTCAACCCTGTGGCTACCTGCTTGTTTAGTTCGGTCCTTCGACTGTGTGTATGTGATATCTCGATATTTGCTTGTAGAATCTCTGTTGGTTCGTTGAGGTATCAATTTGATTGATAACACTGCAATTTTATTACTTCGGTTGCCTGGTTTATACTCCGTCGTATTATGTTCTCTGTGGTTATTGATTTTGGATTTTTCTTGATCCTGGTCCTGTGTATCAACAGGGTTTTCTTCTTACCATTTCCAAGGGTGGCTCAACAAACTTCACACAGGTAATTTCTTGTTCTAGTTTCCACTGCTAAACCTTGTTTTCGTGCTTCTGACCGTCAGGCTCCTTGGTGAGCAGGTAAAATCTGTTGATTTCTTTTGCTGGGTTGAAACCCTCTTGTTATGGCACTGGTTCCTCATCCTCTGACTCGGGGTCAGGCTTCTTCAAGTAAGTTATTGGTTCTTCCCTCCTTCTGCTATTCTCTGTCACTTCATTTCAACTAGTCGACCTTGTTTCTGAAAGTCTTTTTTTTTTTGTTATTGGTTGTTATGTGCAGGTCTTCAGACCTGGGAGAACTCTGCTCCACTGCCTCGTCCTTGGTATTTTGTGACTTCAGGGAAAATATTAAGAACCACCCTAAATTTATATGTATAATAAATGGGCTAATCCTAATGATACATAGGAAAAATGGGAGGTGATTTTATCAATAATATAATATGTATATATAATTTTTTTGGCGAATCTCTCACCAGATTATATTATCTTGTACAGTGATGGAGAATCTTTCACCGAATTATAAAATCTTGTAAGATCTTGGCAAATCTTTTGCTGAATAATAAAACATTGTGAAGTCTTGGCGAATGTTTTGTTAAAGTATGAAACCATATATGATAATAAGAAAACATATTCATTAAACTGTAATATACTAACATACATGTTTGGAGAAAAGAAACATAATTTTCTCTTCCTACAAACAATGTTCCAAGTTTCAGTGGTTGTGTTTGTGAAGGTTCTTACAATACACTCTTTCATATCCTTCTATTAGTTTTGATAATATTCCACAACTAAGTTCTTGGAGGTGTTGATATTGACAACGAGTTCTGTCAAGGTAGGAGAGATTAATCTTTTCTCTACAACTTTTGTCAAGCTACCACTTTTTTCAAGTTATCAAATTTCTTTCTTATTCCATAGACTCCAACTGCGAGATAAAAAAAACACATTAACTTTGTTTACCCCAACATGCCAACAAGTAGAAAGCCCAAACTATATTATATAAGAAAGTATTAGGTATCCCAAAGGCTTGAAGGGGATCGAATTGAAAGAAGTGACCATTGTGAGAATCCTTCCAATTAATATATGAATATATAAATGTAGTTTTATTATTATTTTAATTGGAAATCTTCAATTAAATAATAAAATTTAATTATGTCTCTCCCAATCTAAATTGCTTATTAGCATAATTCACTATCCTCATAGGTCTTGCATTTTTTTAACAGCGTTGTAACATGTAGATTAATTTCCTTTTTGGTGAACAATCTCCACCTTTTAGGAAAATATGGTCCAATGGCTCCAATCCCTACAGATCATTAGGACAAACTAAGAATAGCACAGAAGATGAAAGGTTGTACAAACCAACTTATTTTTCAAACAACTAATCCAACATTAGCACCTAAACTTTTTCATGAAGATATCATATTGAGAATGTTTGAAAAATGGTGAGAAATCTTCTGTGAGGGTGATGCAGAAAGAGTGATAAGGTTTCATTGTTCTGAATTTTTTTTGTTAAATCAGAAAAAGTAAAAAACTAGTATTAATGGAGATATTGGTATTTTTTACTAGATTTTGTGAAGTGACTAAATGTAGCTTTAACCATTCATCTTAAGATGTTTTTACAATATAATTTCCTAAGTCTATTTAATATCTTTATTATCATAAAAACCAACCTATATCCATCTTAACTCCATATCTACCACTCTTATGAGGATGAAATCTATTTATCCCTCTGAGCACTTAGTAGACCCAGAATTAAGATGGATCTAAGATGACAGAATTTCCCCTTTAAATAGTCTATGGTCACATGAATACCATGGTATTACCATGGGTCAATACCATGTGTTATCATAAACCTGGAGCTTAAAAATTACTATTAGTAATTTATAAAAATTAATAAAATTAATAATTGATTTTCATTTTATTTTTTATTTTAACCAAGTTAAAATGTTTAACATACATTAAATTACAATATCCATTTTTACTCTTGATCCACCAAGCCCCAAGAGAGATCAAATATTTTTTCACTCTATGCTAGTTTGCATATCATGATATTTGATCTCTCTCGAGGCTTAGTAGATCCAGAGTAAAGATGGATCTATGCTGGTTTAATTCCCCATTTAAATAGGCTACATTAGTAGATCCAGAGTAAAGATGGATCTATGCTGGTTTAATTCCCCATTTAAATAGGCTACATTCCACGTGAATACCATGTGCTATTTTATTAATACTAATATTAGGGTTAATAAAGTTTTTTTGCATGGTATTAATAATAATCTAGCCCATGGTATTTGGGCCATAGTATTTTGCCCATAGGTTTCACCTAAATATAACACATTTGTTGAGTGTTCATAAATATAAGGTGACTTATGGAGTAAATATAAAAAAATGTTTTATTTCTTTACCATACCTCTCGTTTATTTATATTTTTATTAATTTACCATACCTCTTTTACAAATATGGTATTTGGCCCATAGGATTCACTTAAATAAAACCTCTTTTTTGAGCCTTCATAAATAGAAAGAGGGTTATGGACTAAATATAAAAAGAGGTTTTATTTATTTACCATACCTTTTGAGTAAGTATAAAAAAAGGTTTTATTTATTTACCATACCTCCACTTTATTTATATTTTTATTTGTTTACACCCTTGCATGTATATAAGGTGACTTATGGAGTAAATATAAAAAATGTTTTAATAATTTACCATACCTCTCATTTATTAATAAACTTTTTTTATAAATATGGTATTTGGCCCATACGGTTCACTTAAATAAGCCCTATTCTTGAAAATTAGGGCGAATGGAAGTTTGTAACTCCTAATTTCAAGCGCTAGATTTACTTTTTTTACCCTCTCCCTTAAAATAAGGTGGGCTATTTGAGGCGATTTGTAAAAATGTACTATGATACAAAATATTCGCCCACTAAAAATTTAAAACCCCTTAATTTCCCCAAAGGGCGAATATTTGCCCCTAAAATTTTCCATGTGTGACTTGGAACAGGGGTAGGACCCTTCTGTAACTAGCCTGTTGTTTTAACTGTGCAAAGTAGGAAAACCCATGGGGGTTTCGATCATGGTCTATATGTCTTCAAAAGGCAGGGTACAAACCCTCGTTGTCAAACTAGCTTTTGTATGTAAATTTAAACTCTTGGAGGTTCGATGGTTTTCTTCTGGGTTATCAATGTTCTTTGCTATTTGATTTAGTACATGTATCAGACTGTTTAAAGAAATAGAAACAAATTGTACAGGACAATGCTTGAATATTATTTGTAAATGTACCTGTGATTTAAATTCGAAGCGTATGATCTTTGTTGGGTTTGCTTTAACTATAGTTTCTGTTCCAGTACGTTATTCTTCACGAAATTTATATTATTTGTAAATGTACCTGTGATTTAAATTCGAAGCGTATGATCTTTGTTGGGTTTGCTTTAACTGTAGTTTCTGTTCCAGTATGCTATTCTTCACGAAATTTCTTTAATGTTGTTCTGCTTGGAGATTCTGTAGTTTGCCTAATTATCAAAGTCTCACAGTCATATCTTAATTACCATTTCATCACTCATGCACAGAAAAAGAATCACTTTACTTATAGAAGAAGTCTGTATTTAAATTGCTTTCACGTACACACAAAATATTCAATGCAATTTATAACTCTTCTCTTTCTCCTAAAAAATGGCAGACCCTCACAATGGGGATCTGGTTTGGCTTTTATGCCTTGCCAGGGTTTCCTCACAGTTGAGAAACTGTCTTCTAGTTACCTAACAGTTTCTTGAAACAAATTCTTAGTATTTAACTAATCCTAATTTACTGTTTCTTTAATTTTAAATGACAATGGTTGTGTCAGCCCAAATTTAAATAAAAACAAAAATGAAATAAAATTCACAAATCTCTTCTTCTCTTCAGCAGAAGAAGTCAATTCCAGCTGTCGCCTTTTAGTTGGATGCTACTACATCATTTTTTCCTTAGAAGACAACCCTCAGTTTATATGAGGGAATTGTATTGCCATTGTGTATTATTATTTTGAGTCAGAAAAGAAAAGGGGACTGTGTGAAAGCGAAGAGGAAATTACAGAGGATCTGTTGTAGGTTGTATCTCTTCATTTTGCTGGATAATATAAAGCAAAGACTGACTGACCGTTTCTTCGTTGACGTAGCCCAAATTGAGTGAACCACGTACATCTGTGTCTATCTCGTTTTATGTGTTTATGTTTCCACGATATTTTATGTGTTCCATTGCTCTGTAATATATAATTTTCTAACATGATGGATCAAATTTTTAATGTGTAATTTTTTCTAATCATTTAATTCCATGTTCTATATTAATAAATTTACACATTAATAAATTTAATCTCTCAATGTTCACTAGGTTTGGGTTTATGATGGATCTAGGCTAGTTTATTTTTTTATTTTTTATTATAATTTTTTCTCCCACATATATCATATGTAATTATTTAAATTTTAATTTTTTTAGTATAATGAATGAGACAACATCTCCTTCATATTGGGCTATAAAACACCTTGCCACGGAGTACAATAAACATATTGGAGTATTTGGAAATATTAATTGTTTTAATAACCCCTATATATATTATCTTTTTGAAAATTGTGCAAATTGTGCTTCATGTTTACCACTATATACATTGTGTGTACTCTTATTAATTATGTTAAATATTTGGTACAAACAAAAAGCCTATGGAAGAAAATGAATTCTAGATTCAAGCCTAACTCAGCACGTCATTTGTATTCATATGGTCAAACAAAAGTGGTATAACCAAACTCTTCGCAACCTATAAACAAGTTTAGTTAGAGATAAACATGGTCGATGGGATTTAGCTTTGGCTCAATCTGAATTTGCTTATAATAACTCAGTGAATAGATAAATTGGTGGAAATATGTTTCAAATAATTTCTAGTAGGTCTTCAAAGACATTGTTGATTTGGTTGTGTGTACTCTTATTAATTATGTTAAGTATTTGGTACAAACAAAAAGCCTAAGGAAGAAAATGAATTCTAGATCCAAGCCTAGCTCAACACATCATTTGTAGGCATATGGTCAAACAAAAGTGGTACAAGCAAAGTCTTCACAACCTATAAACAAATTTAGTTAGAGATAAACATGGTCGATGGGATTTGGCTTTGGCTCAATCTGAATTGGATTATAATAACTCAATGAATAGATACATTGATGGAAATATGTTTCAAATAATTTCTAGTAGTTCTACAAAGCCATTGTTGATTTGGTTAAGTTCCTAGAAATAGGTTGAGAGTTTTGAACGACGTATGAAAAGAGTGTAAATCTTTCTTGATTAATTATGAACAATTCAAATTAACAGCCCAAAGATCATCAATACCGAATATTTCACAAACAAAACTTAATATGATCTATTGTTTAAGATGACATACCTTGATTAACAGTGGAAGATGTAATGGCTGCCATCTACTTTCTTCTGACTCCTACTCTTCTTCTCAGAATTCGGTTTCTCTTTCTAGCCCTGTTTCTTTATGCGCTTCTTGATGGAGAAGAATGCGACTCTTGGCAGGGGGAGAGAGGACCCAATCCTTTTTATATTATTTAACTCTAAATCTGGTACGTCCATCATATACCAATTCAACGCTTTAATGCTTTAATGCTTTAATGCTTTTAACGCTTTTAACGCTTTAATGCTTTAATCGGGTCACATTAAGATTTAGAAACTGCAAATTTCTAACATTCTCCCACTTGACCCGACTATTCATAATATTAAGTGTTGAACATCATACTATGATAAATTGCTGAGAGTTATGGCGGTTGTGCACTATTAATTCAATGCATTTCCTTCCATATACTACAATCCCAACAAACCATCAATTCATACTCATAATTTATATAAAACAACATAATGGTCCACATAATGTCTTATATCATAATGATTAAACATAATATCTTTATAAGACTCTTTCTTGTTTAAAATTACATAAAATACGTACTACTATATTAAAACAAGAGACACATAATTGTATATCAGAAACACATAAAAGAGCTCAGAATGTCACACATCAATTATTATTAATACAACCAAGACCCATTCTTTGAACATGTTCCTTAAATTGTCTTGGTTGTAACCCTTTCGTCAAAGGGTCTGCAATCATAAGTTCTGTCCTGATGTGCATGATTGACACTCTTTGTTTCTGAACCTCATCTTTCACAACAAGATACTTCAGATCTATGTGTTTGGCACCTTTAGAGTACTTGTCGTTCTTTGAGAAAAATACTGCTGCAGAGTTATCACAATAAATTTTCAGCGGCTTGCTAATGGTGTCGACAACCGCAAGTCCTGAAATAAAGTTCCGCAACCATAATGCATGAATTGTGGCTTCAAAACATGCCACAAATTCTGCCTCCATAGTGGATGAAGCAACGATAGTCTGTTTCGCACTTTTCCATGATATGGCACCTTGAGCAAACATAAACAGGTAACCAAAAGTCGATTTTCTAGTATCGATGCATCCAGCAAAATCTGAATCGCTATATCCGATCACCTCCGATTCATTGGATCTTCTATACATGAGCATGTAATCTTTCGTGCCTTGTAAGTACCTCAAAACTTTCTTTGCAGCTTGCCAATGTTCCCTTCCTGGATTACTTTGATACCTCCCTAACATACCTACCGCAAAGCTGATATCCGGTCTAGTACAGGTTTGAGCATACATCAGGCTACCAACAACAGATGCATATGGAATTGATTCCATTTCCTTTCGTTCAACATCATTCTTAGGACATTGCATGAGACTGAATTTATCACCTTTCTGTACAGGAACTGTCCCAGGTGAACACTTACTCATTCCAAATCTCTCTAGAATCCTTTCGACATATCCTTTCTGAGACAATCCCAATATTCCTTGTGATCGTTCACGGAATATTTCTATTCCAATCACATAGGATGCCTCTCCCATATCTTTCATTTCAAAGTTCGTTGAGAGAAATTCCTTAGTCTCATGCAATATACTTAAATTATTTGCAGCAAGCAAGATGTCATCAACATAAAGGACTAGATAAATAAACTTGCTCCCACTGATCTTTTGGTATATACAGTGATCAACCGTATTTTCCTTAAAACCAAAGGATGTAATAATGGTATTGAACTTAATATACCATTGCCGGGATGCTTGTTTAAGCCCATATATTGACTTCTTAAGTTTACACACCAATTGTTCTTTACCTTCTACAGAAAAACCCTCAGGTTGATCCATATAAACATCTTCATCAAGATCTCCATTCAGAAAGGCTGTTTTCACATCCATTTGATGCAACTCCAAATCATAATGAGCTACTAATGCCATTATTATTCTTAGTGAGTCCTTTTTCGAAACAGGAGAAAATGTCTCCTTGTAATCAACACCATCTTTCTGAGTGTAACCCTTAGCAACAAGTCTAGCTTTATACCGTTTGATATTACCACTAGAGTCGTGTTTGGTTTTAAAAACCCATTTGCATCCGACTCTTTTACAGCCATGTGGTAACTCAACGAGATCCCAAACTTCATTCTGTTGCATGGATTTCAGTTCTTCTTTCATGGCATTAATCCATTCCTTTGACTCTTTACTTTCTACAGCATGTGAAAACGAAACTGGATCCTTATTGATTCCAATATCATAATCTGATTCTTGCATATAAACCACATAATCATTAGAAATAGCTGACCTACGATTTCTTTGAGGTCTTCTTAATGCTACTTGTTGTGGTTCATGCATATCAGCATTATGTAAGTCATTTCCTTCAGGAAGTACTTCTTCATTTATATGTTGTTCATTATCATCATGCTGTTCTACAACAGCTGGAACAACATTTGGAGTAATAGTAGATGGAGGAACTATTCTAGGCAATGTAACATTTACCCTTGTTTCCTTTATTTCTACTATTTCTCTTCGAGTACTCCCACTGACTTCACCATTCTCAATGAATCTTGCATTACCAGTTTCTATAATTCTTGGACTATGATTAGGACAGTAAAACACGTACCATTTAGATTTCTCAGGGTAACCTAAAAAATACCCACTGATCGTTCGAGAATCTAATTTCTTTTCATGTGGATTATAAATTCTCGCTTCCGCTGGACAACCCCAAACATGCAGGTGTCTTAAGCTAGGTTTCCTGTTAGTCCATAACTCAAAAGGAGTCTTTTGAACAGCTTTACTAGGAACCCTATTCAACAAATAATTAGCGGTTTTGAGAGCATACGACCACAAATTCTTAGGTAGTGTAGAATCTGACATCATACTCCTAATCATATCTATTAATGTCCTATTGCGCCTTTCTGCTACACCATTTTGCTGTGGTGTACCTGGCATTGTGTATTGCGCACATATGCCATGACTTTCGAGGAATTTTGCAAATGGACCTGGACACTGACCTGACTCATTATATTTACCATAATATTCACCACCTCTATCAGACCTTATGATTTTCACCTTTTTATCTAATTGCCTCTCAACTTCCTTTACAAACGTCTCAAGGACATTCACAGATTGAGATTTTTCATGAAGCAAATAGACATAACCATAACGGGAAAAATCGTCAATAAAAGTGATGAAATACTTTTCTCCATTAAAGGCTGGAGTGTCCATAGGTCCGCAAATATCAGTGTGTATTATTTCAAGAAGCTGGCTGCTTCTAGTGGCTCTTTTCTTATTATGTTTGGTTTGTTTACCTTTAATACAATCCACACATAATTCTAGATCACTAAAGTCCAAATTTGACAAAATTTCATTACTTACTAATCTCATCATTCTTTCTTTGGATATATGACCTAGTCTTTTATGCCACAAGAAAGCAGAATTTTCATTCAACATGCTACGTTTACATCCAAAATTATTTACTACATTCAACAAGGAATTCGCATAAGTGTCATTCAGTTTCAATTTATATAAACCATCAATTAGAATACCAGAACCAACATTATCAGTATTCTTATATAAATCAAAACAGCCAGATCCAATCATACATCTAAAACCAGAAATATCCAACTTACTTACGGAAATAAGGTTTCTAGATAATGAAGGTACATAAAGGGTACTGTATAAGTCTAATACATATCCACTTTCTAGAATTAGACGATAAGTCCCAATGCCTTCAATTGAAGATTTCATTCCATTTCCCATAAAGAGAAAACGATCTTCATTTGGATTTATGGTTCGGATCATTAGAAATCCCTGCATATTATTGGAAACATGAGTTGTAGCACCAGTATCAAGCCACCATGTATTAATGGGAACTTCAACTAAATTTGATTCAAAACATACGAAAGATAGATAATTACCTTTCTTTTCGAACCAAGATTTCCTTTTCGGACAGTCACTTTGATAATGTCCTTTCTTTTTACAGAAATGACATTGAACATCCTTTAGTTCCTTCTTTTCCTTATCCTGCCCATTCTTAGCAGGTGCCTTTTTCTTCTTGAAATGACTTGATTTTCCTTTCTTTTCTTTACCAGCTTTATTACTCACAAAACTTACTGAGTGATTCACTTGATTTTTCAACCGTCCTTCTTCCTGAACAAGTCTACTGGCCAATTCATTAACATTCCACTTATCCTTTATAGTGTTATAGTTAATCTGAAAAGGTCCATATTCAGAGGGTAGCGAGTTCAGGATGAACTGGACAAGAAAAGAATCCTCTACTGTAAGTCCCAGGGAGTTTAACCTTGCTGCAAGATTAGTCATCTCTATAATGTGCTCTTGCATAGTTCGCGACTCATCAAACTTCATGGTCGTGAGTTCTGCCATAAGAGTACCAGCGAGTGACTTATCAGCTGAACGAAAACGCTCTTCCACAAACTGCATATATTCCTTAGCACTTTCTGTTTGTGGAATTGTTGACTTGATGTTGTTAGCAACAGTCATCTTAATAAACATAAGGCTCAATCTGTTACTGCGTTCCCATGCTTTATGGTGTGATTTTTCTGCCTCAGTACTATCTTTTGTAAGAGCAGCAGGTTTATCCTCAAGGAGTGCCAAGTCAAGATCCTGAACACCTAAATGGAAATTGACTTGTTCTCTCCATTCAGAAAAATTAACACTAGTGAACAATGTAACAGATGAAGCATGTGTATTCATGGGAACTCCTGCAAATTAAAAAAAATGAAATAACTGTAAGCTCATAACTAACGCGATTCAGATGTAGACATAATAGCATAATATAGCACTCCTTTGGGTAGATACTATCTTATACTTAACATAATCAAATACCAAAACATAAGTAGGTAATAAATATATTCAATTAAATAGAACTGACATCTTTGGATGATCAATATTTATTTAATCAAAATATCTATTAAACCTCATCATGTCAACTAGTTATAAAACAAGACTTTCCTTTGGGTAAGCTCTCAGGTTCTATCATTAGTGACGCCAGTGTTAATTGGTATTATTATAACTGGCAATTTCTATCAATAATCATTATGTCACTTATGCACTAAATGACTATTCTGATTTTGACCACTTTGGTGATTAACAAAATCATAAATCTCATGTGCATAAATGATTTATAACACATACTTTATGCAAAACAATTTCAATCCCACGAAGTAAAAATTCTGGTCGATTACAGGCCCCAACAAACCCAATGCAAAAATCTGGCAGAATATGGGAAAAGTGAGTTTCGCTCGCACTTTCCTTTCAATGAGGAAGGCGAAAGGAGCAAGCACAACCGTAGTGGCGGCATTCCGGTATACTACAAGCACAAAGTGATTCATCCCTCTATTAAAAGAGACTTTCGAGATAATATTCATGCCCGCATATCCAAACTAAATTGATCGCAATAGGTTGCGAATACGTGGAGAATTATGAATCGAATTATGAATCAAAATTCCACCGAAAAAATTCCTGAGCTCTACATTTCACCAACGAATCGGATATGGGCAATCGCCGGTATCATATTCGTTATTATATTTTATCACGGAATGACAGAAATATTTTACTCAGTAATAAAGCAGTGGATGGTGGATCAATTAAAGCAGATACGCGAAGAAAGCAAATCACTTGATCAAAAAATTGTGGGCATGCGGAGGATTTGATTAACATCATGAGTAAAGCACAGAACAGATCAATTGCAATCATAGGAAATATTCAGTTATTGATTGGTGGCTCTGATACCAAATGTAAATCTTTCTTGATTAATTATGAACAATTCAAATTAACAGCCCAAAGATCATCAATATCGAATATTTCACAAACAAAACTTAATATGATCTATTGTTTAAGATGACATACCTTGATTAACAACGGAAGATGTAATGGCTGCCATCTACTTTCTTCTGACTCCTACTCTTCTTCTCAGAATTCGGTTTCTCTTTCTAGCCCTGTTTCGTTATGCGCTTCTTGATGGAGAAGAATGCGACTCTTGGCAGGGGGAGAGAGGACCCAATCCTTTTTATATTATTTAACTCTAAATCTGGTACGTCCATCATATACCAATTCAACGCTTTAATGCTTTAATGCTTTTAACGCTTTTAACGCTTTAATGCTTTAATCGGGTCACATTAAGATTTAGAAACTGCAGATTTCTAACAAAGAGTTCATAAACAAATTAGAATGAAACTACAACGCAGTAATGATAGTTAAAAGAAAAATGTTAGATTTGAGGAGACTAAAAAGTTTTTGAAGGAGATAAGGTAATGGCATACCCAAGAAAAGATAGGTTTTTCATAGGGATTTTTTTGAAGGAGATAAGGTAATGGCATATCCAAGAAAAGATAGTTTTTTCAGAGCGACATATATATAATAAGCTTAAGTATAAAAAGATGGTCCGTGTCAGATTTTAGGAAAATATCTAATAATACTTATAAAGCTGGATTTAACTTCTAAAATTTTGGTGTTTGGAATCGATTTACAAGTAATCTTACTCGTATTATACTCAATATTGCAAATCTATATGGTTACTGAAATAATATGAATCATCACTGACTAGTCATGAATTAGTTCTCTAATCAGAAATTTCATGGAGCAAAGGACGATAATATCAAAGTCGAAGGAACAACTATCAATTAGACCAACGGAAGACATTGAAGGGATAATTGTAAAGAGGGTTAGTGGGCAAACCAAGGTGGAGATTATCCAAAGTATTTGGTTAAATGGAAGAACAGAAATTTAGAAGAAAGCATTGTGGATTTTTGAGGAGTTGGGTTGTTGTCATTGACCTTCTTTCCAAGGGTCAGCAATTCAGCCCACATGTGCAAGATTTTCATATTTTTCTAACCAAGGGTGTTTAACACAGAAGCATCATTGGCCTCCATCGATTGACATCACCCAAAAAGATTTGTTTTCTCCTTTTATTTAAATCTCTATGTTTGCTTGGCATATTGAAATGAAGAGGTGAGTTTCATTGACTCTAGTCTACCGTTCCAGCAAGTTAGTTGCAAACATAAACTTACCTGTCAAAAATAAAATTTAAAAATGACTTTCACTGCTGACCATTAATTTATCTGGACGTCCAAAACAGCAACTGACGGACTGTCAAATTTCAGCTCTGAAAAAGGGATGGCTTACTAGTGAGAAAATTTTGAAGCGTGATTATTGAAACCTTTAAGCAGTAAAGCACAGAAATTAGTTTCTATATCTCTATCCTTTGACAGTTAATTCTCTATAACCTACTTAACTGTGTGACTAGTGGTTCATTGAATAACCTCTAATTTTGTGAACTTTTCTTTGGGTTAAATAATTATTTCAAAAGATACTTAAATGTCTCCATGTAACTCTAACAAATAACTCTTCTCAGATGTCCAAATATCCACTTGACAACTTGTTCCCTAGCCTTCAATCCTCACTTACTTTTATTGCAGACAATATAGAACATGCACAAGACTGTCCTATTGGAGGGAAATACTGAAACTGAATTACCAATTTTATGACAACTATAACAACATATATTTCTTTATTATCTTTATGACAACTTGGCTTTGGTCCCATCAAGTCACAAGTTAAAAGCTCATGTTCAAAGCTCATGGGAGAGGTTGAGGTTGAGGTAGGAGCTAGTTCGGGGAATAAAACTGTTCTTTAGGGCATCCAGGGTTGATTGAGCCTCACACAATACTGGTGACAACATTTTACAATTGGACAGATCATTCTTCCATCCAACATTAGGGCTGGCCCAAGCCTAGGCTCAGCCGAACTTGGAATATATATAGATATATAAAATTGGTGGCTCTGACGAAGATAGCCACATAATATTATATTTAAACCAACCGACTTAACACGGGGAATATTACAAAACCAGGAAGAACCCTTTTTATTGATCACAAAATAATCCATATTACAGAATAAACATGCAAAAAACACCAAAACTAGTACCAGAGTGTTGGTGCCACACCGGCATAAAATCTATGCTTTGGAAATGATCTCTCGTGACATAGCATGATAGCACTTACTAAGAATGTGTGCATGTGCTTCTGCAAACATAAGTTCGGTGCATGTTATTCCAGGATATGTGATCAGCTAACTTGCATATCTCGTCTGCATGCGCAATAACTAAAACTTGAAAGCCCTAATTCCACATGAAGATAGCTCTCATAAAATTTATGCTTGATCATTGGTGGACTAGAAATACATGCCATCATTCAAAATGCACAGACATCACCTCTTAACTGAAGAACAATAACAAAGTGTACATACTATTTCATTCACATCATTGGTGGACTAGAAATAAATGTCATCATTCAAAATGTACAGACATTACCTCTTAACTGAAGAACAATAACACACAGTGTACTCACTATTTCATTCACTACCACTAGAACTTCATATCTTCGCCCACTTTATATGGTCTGTCATGAGGTTTTCCGAGAACAACCTCTCTTTTCAGAATATGCAATTCTCATACAAAAGGGATATTATATCCACGTAAATCTGAATTCAAACTGTCAGTTTGAATGACCATGTTTAAAACCAAATGGAAATATTGTTCAATCAATTTCGTAAACATCAACCACTATCAAGAAGCTGCATCTTAATTCATACCTCTTTGTATACTTCATAACGTTAAGGTAAGAGCTGTATTGAAGGTCCTATAGGAATGAAACTTCCGCCTTTCCTGATTTATTAAAGCATGTAAAATTCAACATGGAACTATGCTAAGCAATGAAGGAGCATCCCATACTAGAATTCCAGGCATCCATTACTATACTTGCAGAGAGAATGTCAATAGGCGCAAATTATAACTACCTACTATATTTCTGGCAGGAGATGTACTTTTCATCTGAGAAACAAACTGATGTCACTTTCTTTAAGACCTTTATTTTCATTTTTTCCCTGGGATTTGAAGCGCAAAGCCAATTTCCAGATTGGTGAAGTTTTTCTAAATCATCTGCATCTCATAATTATCAAGCCTGTGGGATTATTTCCAACATACAGTCAATAGAATTGTCAACAAATACACATAATTGAAAAATGGATATTGATACTGAATGAAATCCCACAACAGATAGATGTGCCACTGTAAATCCAACCTATCACATCGCATAAATAACAAAAACAAACCAAAACAGCCCATAAAACATGACATCAAAATACAAAAGTTAACTTGTAACATAATATAGATAACAACAAACCCATGACAGTGCACAAGGCATGATGCCCAAAATAGAAAAGTTCCAAAAATAACTCCTGAAATGAAAACCAGAAAACCTGGCTGCAAAGTTCCATACCTGTTTAGCATTCCGAATGGGAAATAGGGATAGACAGATGTGTCTTATGACCTCGGTTGAAAACCATGTGCGTAGCATGACAGGTTAATTTAAAATCTGGGTCAAAGGAGGAGGTCCTGTGGATGCTAGGCAGTGGAAAGGGCCCTAAGAATACATATTCTTCATAGCAATCATTTTTAATTAACCGTTACAACTCTAGGAGGTCAGCCTTCTTCAAGCCATAACATTGCAGAAAGAGGGAATATATCGCTGCAGTAATACATCCAAAAAAACTATATACTAGAAAATGACATAATCGAAATTGTCAACAACTCTCAGCTTCTTAATGGATGCGACCCCCGGAGATCGATATAGGTCAAAAAGTTAAACAAAGATTATTGACAATAACAATAGAGGGCACAATTGCATTTTGCCGTGGATGAATGTGAAACTCGGATTGTAATCACTCCTGAATTATGCTCTCTTTTTTGAAAAAGGAACATTGTGAAGGGCGAACTAAGTTAGATCCAGCCATCTTCAGAAAAATTCTGCATGCCGTTCATACCATTCACTTCCAATGCTGAGATTATCTTCACTTGAATTAATTAACTGTTGAATAATTAACATAGTTTTGGTTGATTATAAGCCATTTGAGCTGCCCCAAATTGCAATTTCTCAGCCTTGAAGGTTCCAAATAACAGAGCCACGGAATCTTGTCTGGAGTGGTCAATTCATTGCCAAAGCTGTTCTTTCAGGCCCAAAAGACCTAAGAAACCATCTTACCTGCTCATTTAGTCCTGAATCCAACAAAGCATTCAATGCTGAACGATGCAGCCGGAAATCTAATTCTAGCCCTGCAGCATGAATATCCTTTAAGAACCGAAGTAATTCATCAAGCCTATCAGATTTTGAGAAAGCATTTACCATAATGCCAGCCAATGGCCGATCAACATTACCCCCATCTTTCCTGTATTCATAAAATAATCTGATAGCTTTGTCAAATTGGCCAACCTTATTGTGACCTAGAATTACAGAAGTATAGGTAACCTTATTTGGAACAATACACATGCCTCTCATTTCATTTAACAGTTTCTCTACTTGGTCCAAATTCCCTACTCTGCTATACATATAAATCAGAGAATTGTATACCCATGCGTTTGGGACACACCCTGCCTCTTTCATGCTATGAAACACTCGCAATGCAGCATTCACATTCCCAAGCTTCCCATACACAGCAATCAAATTGGAATAAGCCACAACACATTTCTTGAAACCTCTGATCTGCATCTCGCACAAGAGAGACTCTGCAGTTGCATACATTCCTAGTTGGGTATACACATTGATCATGGATGCATAAGTTCCTTGCCCAGGTCTACATCCTAAAGACACCAATTGTTTGAATACTTTCACAGTGGCGTCTGGATCTCTCTTTTTTGCATACCCATTGACAATAGCACATAATACACAATCTGTAACCTTAATATCCATTTCCTTCATCAGTTTGACAACTTCAAAGGCCCGTTCACAAAGCCCTGAATCTACATACATTAGCACCATAGTAGTGAATACAATGGGATCCTTGAGGCACCCAGCAACACGGGCCTCTTCAAATATCTCCTGTGCTTTATCCACCATCTTGGCCACTGCAAATGCATGAATCAAAGAATTGTAAAATATCCGATCAGGTTTGATTCCTGCCTCCTGCATTTCCCTCAAAACTGCCAATGCTTCAGAGGGTCTCCCCCATTTCCCAAAGGTATCTGCCAAGATACTATAAGCAACTCTATTGGGTCTTATTCCCTTTTCTTTCATTTCCTTATAAACACCCACAACTCTCCCCAACTCCCCTGCATTCCTCAGAACGGCCATTACAAAACAGTAACTCTCAACGTCTGGCAACACGCCCTTCATTATCATCCTTCTGTAAACAGACATTGTTCTGTCATACATACGTCTCTTCATATAAGCACGCATCAGAACATTATAAGCAGCAACTCGGTGCTCCTCATTGTTCTCAATTAACTCAAGCCATGCTTCTGCAACTTCAAATTTACGTGACTTGACGGACTCTATGAGAATCCTATTCAAAATTCCGAATTCCGGCAAAAGCCCATAGTTCCCGATATCTTTTGCGAGTTGTCTCAGAGAAAACCACTTCTCTGAATCCACGAAATAGTTTGCTAGGATTTTCATGTTCTTGGAATGCAGTTGAAATTCCGGCTGTCGCTTTGCAATTTGGTAGAGTTTTACAGCTTGGGTTCTAGTCTTGGAAGATTTGAGCATTTTGAAAAGGTGTCTATTAGAAATTACTCCATTATCCTTAAGTACCTGAGAATGGGGTAAAATCTGGTCGTTTTCTTCAGCTGTCTGCACTGCCCCTTGGACGACTGCAAATCGAAAATGGCGTCTGCTCCGAGGGAAGCCATTGAAGAGGACAAGATGGGCACTTTTGGTCTGTTCTGTGATGGAAAATTTTCTTCTGGGCTGTTGCTCCTTGCAGACGAGATTTGAAGTGGGAGTCAGACTGAGATGAGAATGGCGAAAAGATGACGATGATGAGTACAACGATGAAATCAAGGGGAGAAAAATATTTTCGGAATCCATTTGCTCGGCTCTGCAACAAAAACGATTGAAATCCGAAGAACACTGTTATGTTATGCGACGAGAGAGTTAAGATCGATGTTGCAATAAAAATTCAGTACACGTGTCATGAAAAATTGTGGATAGGATAAGGATTTTTGATATTTCGATGTAAGTGGCAGTGGGCAAACATAAATCTTACCATTGGGCTCTTTCTCTCAAGTCTAAGTCTCTAAGTCTAAGTCTCTACATTGAATTATTTTTCTGGATGCATTTATTTTTTTTATTTATACATAATAATAAGTTTAAAATCATTTTTCGAAATTCTTATTGTTTAAGTAAGGACTAATTCTCATCAACTCTGTTGTGAAAGAAGGCATTGTAAAAGGTCAAAGGAAGTGTGGGAGGAAAGAGGACGTATTTTTTGTTTTTCCAGAAAAGTGGAAACAGGGAAACATTTCATTTTAGAATGTAGGCCTTCAAAGAGAACAGGGAAAGTTATGCAAATACGTTGGCAACGAGCTCTTAGGATAATTTATTTAGCAAAGGGTTGTCGAGAAGCTAGGAGCATTTATTTTGAAGCTTCACAAAAAAACCCCAAATACATCAAGCAGATGAAAAAGCAATTTGTCCCCTAGGCTATCTTTAGCGTCGTGGACGTTAAAATAATTTCTTTCTTTCTATAGAATAATAATATAATGTTTAAGGTGAGGGAATATAAAATACATTTTTTTGGTTATAAGATCATAAATACCTTCCATTAGTTTGTTGGTGGAAACTAGACTAATGGCATAAATTTAGAAGTTTAAAGTTGTTCCCACTGCTTTTTAATTTGCTAATGTGAAAACATAAACTATAAATAAAAATAAAGTATTACTTAGATTGTGGTGCATATACTAATAGGCAAAATCTTGTTACAAGGCAAAATATAAAACAAAGTTTGAGCTTGGAGTGCTTTCACGTTGCTAGGATGTGTGTCTGATCAGGTGGCTTGTGATCAACACTAGTATATGATGTGGGGGGTTTGGTGCCAATGACATGCCTGAACAACAGGTTGATTTTTCCATTGACAATGTCCATTTTCTCCATGAGTTCAACCATATAGATAATAAGTTCTTATTGAGAGTGTGATTTGTCAATGAGAACCTTTCACATAAGAGTTTTTACATGTCAATATATATTAATAATCTGTATGTAGGCACATGCCTTGGCCTTGATTGAATTGCCGACATTAGGGATCCAATCTCTGGTCTACCCCTCCACATGAGAATTAGGGGCAAATCTATGAGCTTCCCTAACTTGGTCTTCAATATTTGAAATAACTCTTTGGATGTCATCGGGGATAATGCATCTATATTGCTCCATTGCAACACTAGCTGAGGTTTGCGCGCAAGTGTTGTGCAGGGAAGGGGAGTTGAATGTAGGAGAAGGAGGCGGTCCAGGCCTACCACGATGGCCATGTGATCTAGATTTAAACAGGAACGCAAAAAACTACAAATATAACCATAAATACAGAGATGCAACAAAAATTATAACACTTCATTTCATTAATATCAAATACTAAAATATGCTTACAAACAAAATGGAAATAAAACTAGCTCGGTCGATGGTAGCTCATCTCTTATAAGAGATGTGGTGGTTACATGCCTCTGAACTGTGCTACAATGAGGCTCAGAGGCCTATTTATTATTGAGAAAGAATGGAAAACCCCACACATCCAAAAAACCTAACCTTAGGAGATGAAGCGCCAAAACTATGGGCCCCGTTTGGGTAAATTGGTACATCAACTTCCTGGGGTCATAACTTTGGCATACGATCTCCGTTTGACGCGCACAATACCTTGTTAGAAATATCTATCCGAGGACTACAACTTTCAACCACCCAACACTAATATATGACCACTATTGGCCTCGGTTTTTCCTAAAAAATGTCATTTAGGGCCTCAAAACGTCTTCGGATGTTCAAGACCTGAAAAATTGCCAAAAATAGTAAATTGTGCTACAATTAAGGACACTGAAAATATGAAAGAGACACTGGTGGGGGTCCAAGTGGAATAGGTGGGTGGCCATCAACATCCACTTGGTTCATTCCTTCCCCTTAGGAAGCAATGGTCCCCATTGCATTGAGTTCCTCCACGAGATGAGGAAACTTCTGTTGAACTTGGTCCCTGGTGAGCCACTTGCCTTGGTGAAGGAGTTGGCCTGCTTTGACAACTCAATATAGTTGGATCCTTCGTTGTCAGGTGTTCTTGATCGGTGTGTCCATGATTCGATCAATTGTGGCTTGTTCCATGCAGTTTGGGTTTAACTCTATTGGTGTGAGTTGTTTTGAATTGTCGGATGTGTCCAACAATGGTGGGAAGTAGGGCCGAAGGCGGTCCACATTGAACACTGGGTGTAGACCAAATAATGGTGGAATATTGATCTCGAAGGAATTGTCCCCTACTGCCTTGGTGATGGTGTATGGCCCATATCAAAGCGGGTGAAGCTTGCGGTGGGGCCCAACGAGGCGCTCCTTCTACAAATGTAGTTAAAATTTGTCGCCCACCTAGAACTTGTGTGGCACCTGATGCTGAGCATTGGCTCTATCAGATATGTCATGGACATGTTGGCGGATGTGCAGAATGTGCTCAATGAAGTTGTTTGCCTTATTGACTTTGGAATGGACATGAGCTGAATTTGCCTGAGTAGGTGCAAATGGTATGGTCACATCAATGGGACATAGTGGCTAGAATCCCAAGTCTACCTCAAAAGGGTTATGGCTAGTCGAGCTGTGGAGGGCCCGATTATAGGTGCGTTGGACATAGGGGAGGCTCTCATCCCATGTGCATGGATGGTTTGAATTGTATATGTGTAGAATGTGTACGATCATCTTGTTGACGACCTTTGTTTGGCCATCAGTTTGGGGATGGAAAGCTGTGGACTTAGTGAGCTTGGTGTCCAGCATCGACCATAGACTGGACAAAAATGTACTGAGGAAACTGTTGTCCCGATCTAAGATGATAGATTGTGGGATCCCAAAGTGTACTGAAACTCATTCAAAGAAGAGTTTAGTAGTGGCTTCTGTTGTGATATTCTTCTTGCAGGATGCCATGATGACCATCTTCGAGAATCTGTCGATGACCACAAAAACATAGTCATTTCCATGCTTAGTGGAAGGAAGGCCCGACATGTAATCCATGAAGATGGACTCCCAAGGTTGACTAAGGGTAGGTAATGGAGTATAGAGGCCTTGCTTCTTGATGGTCAGTTTGGCAATGGTGCAGGTAGTGTAGGATCTGATATACTTCTCGACATCCTATCGAAGATTCGACCAATAGAAATACTTTTGTAGTACTACCACTATTTTCTCAACCCTAAAATTCCCAGTGACCCGACTGTAGTGCGCTTCCAAAATCATCTTGGCACGCTCACTTGAAGGAACACAAAGGTGTCCTAGGTGGCATAAAAATGCATCATGGAGGTGAGAATCTAGAACTTGCTGACCCTCCAAGAGCGTCTAGTATGTGTGGCCGAATTTTGGGTTGCTTTTGTAGAGAAGTGGCTAATCAGAAGTCTCATGCCCACAAGAGTTAAGCACAATTGTTAACGCCATGATCGGTGGTTGGATGAGGAAGTCTGCAACATTATTGGTGCTGCCCTTCTTGTACTTGATATTCAAATGGAACTATTAGAGGTATGTGGATCACTTCTGATGACGATCATTCTGCAAATTCCCTTGCATCTATATGAACTACAGGGGTCAATGGTCTATGTGGATGACCATTTCCTTCCCCAAAATGTAATGCTTCCATTGTCGGTAGGCCTGCACAATGGAATACATCTCTTTTTCATAAGTGGGATACTACCGGATTGTGTCTGAAAGTGTCTCACTGTGATATGCCACTCGATACGCCTGTTGAGTAAGGACCACCCCAATAGCATAGTCAGAGGCATCTGTCTCGATCTCAAATGGTTGTTGCAAGTTTGGTAATGTGATCATTGGTGCAGAGTAGAGGCGATGTTTCAATTATGTGAAATCCTTTTGTTGAGATTCAGACCAGAATAATTTTTTTTTCGCTCCTCCCTTAGTGACTTGACTCAAGGGGCAAGTCATACGAGAGAACCCCAACACGAACTTGCAGTAGAAATTGGTAAGACCCAAAAAGATGCGGAGCTCTGTCTGAGTGGTTGGGGCTAGCTAATCCCGAATGACTTGGATTTTGGCTAGATCCACATGCACCCCATGTTCATCAATAATGTATCCAAGATACTGAACCTGGGTCATGCCAAAAGTGCATTTCTCCAAATTGGCACATGACTTGTGTTGCCGTAGTGTTTGGAGAACCTGTCGGATGTGGTGGAGGTGCTCTTCCCAACTTTGGCTAAAGATCAGGATGTCATCCAAGTATACCACTACAAATGAGTTGGTGAATGACCACACGATTTCATCCATTAGCCTCATGAAATTTGTAGGAGCATTCGTCAACCTAAAAGGCATCACCAACCATTCGAAAAGGCCCTCCTTGGCTTCGAAGGAAGTCTTCCACACATTAGAGGGTTTGATTGGTACTTGGTGATATCTAGACTTCAAGTCGATCTTGCTGAAATATTTGGCCCCCTTGAGTTCGTCCAGAAGGTCATCAATTAGTGGGATCGAGTATCTATTCTGGAGAGTGATCTTGTTCAGTGTATGATAGTCAATACAGAGTCTCCAACTCCCATCCTTTTTCTGTACCAATACTATCAGGCTCCCACAGGGTGATGAACTTGGCTAGATGTGATCTTTCTGCAACAACGCCTGAATCTACCTCTTGATTTCATTGTTCTCCAAAATAGAGCACCGATAGATTGGTCCATTGGGCAACGCTTCACCTAGGGTCAAATCGATGGAGTGCTTGACCTGATAGTGTAGAGGCACCCCTATGGGGAGGTAAATATGTCCTCGTACTCCTCCACGACCTTGTCCATTTGTTGTTGTCGTGCAGAGGGGCCCTATCTGGAGGTATCATCTTCTTCTTTTCATGAGGGTGTATCATTAGGAAAACAAATTTCCCAGTTTTGGAAATGAGCTTACTACATTGTTTTGCAATAACCAAAGAGATGGCAATAAGCGATACTACCTCTGGTATTCTGTACATCTTGTTTTCCAAGGTACCAATTACAGCGCGAGGCCTTGACTCATATACATCATGTCACTTCCACAATTATGGTTGGCCTAATAATACATCACAAACATTAAGAGGAGAAACGTCACATAATACCTCATCCGTGAAGGGTTTGATGTTGTATGGAAGGTGACACTACTAGCTGACACGAAGATCTCGTCCTTGGTGAAGCCACCTGATGGTGTATGATTGTGAGTGTGCTATGGTCAATAAGCCCAGCCGCTTCATGAACTTTGTTGAAATGAGGTTCTTTTGGCTCCCACTGTCGACAATGAACTATAGTGGGGAACCCTTTACCCACATCTAGGAGTGGAAAGACGCTCCTCCTCCTCTGGATATTTGGGTTCCTATGTGTTAGGATATTCCGACACATAGGATATAGTTAAGTTCAACTTGGTCTAGTATAGAGTTAGGTTAGAGTTAGGTAAAGTGTGTTTCTTTACCGTTGTACATTTTGTAACTTACAATCCGACGGTCACGATATGTAGTGATCCGACGGTTCACTCTCACCTCGGTATTACCGACACTTGATCCGTGGCTTGACACCCGATTGGTCCATGAGTTCTATTTAAAGCGCATGGAGGGTCATTGTTCGGGTAATCCGTGCATGAGAGAAGCTTATGTAAATTTTCATTCTTTGATTAATAAATTGCCTGTAGTACCCACGTTGGGACAGGCCGTGGACTGTTTCCCTCCTTGCACTCTGAGGGTTTTAACCACGTCAAAAATACTGGTGTATTGATTTGAGATCTGGTTGTGAGCGGTGTCCTTTTGGTATTCTTTCTGTGGAACTTACCCTGTAAATTCCTACATGGTATCAGAGCTATTTGAGGGCCGCGTCCGTTGGTGATCCAAATCTGAAGCCGGTAGAACTGCATACGGCTGTCGTTTCCTAGATATGCTGTTTCTGACTGCTTTCGGGCCGAGAGGACTGCTCTGTTGCGTTCAGAGCATTTGTTCCAGTGAGGAACCCCTTTCGTTTCACGCGAAAAGGTTTCCGGTAGCCCTAGCTGCGTCATTTTTCAGATCGGGAGGTATACAGTATTTTTTTTTGCAGTTTACTGTTATTTTCTCTATGCTTATTTCGGTCTCAGTTTATTTAGCCTTTTTTTAATCGGATCTATACCTTTCATTTCTGCGTATGCTCTTTGCCCTGCGACTCTGTGCGATCTGGGCAAATCAGAAACAGAAAGGAAGGATTTTTCTCATGCGTATGCTCTTTTCCCTGCACCTTAGTGTGATCTCGGAAAATCAGAAACATTGAGAAAAATATTTAGTTTTTCGGCTAAAGCTAACTTTGAGATTTTTTTTTTTTTAATTTCTAGTTTTTTGGCTAAAGCTAACTTCGAGCCGCAAGGTTCGTTTTTCTTTGCATATTCGTGTTGGGTTTTGTGTTTTGTAGGAAAAAAGAGCTTTCTCAAGGCAAGCACGCAAACCAAGGCCCCCCCCCCTCTCTCTCTCTCTCTCTCTCTCTCAAATTTTTTGTATAGATCAATTGGTTCAAAGCTATTTTAAGAGAGTAGAGGTCTTGGGTTCAAGTCTCCATTTTGTGGGGGCGGATTTTTTCATTCCCGCACATTCGCGCACTTTGCCGGCAACGTCAAATTTTTTTTTTTCAAAAAGCCATAACTTCTTCATCCGGAAGCCTTTTTCAGAGCCGTTTTTTTTTAAAACCACCTATTTTTTCGAGATCTATCCGTTGGAACACTTACTTTCAGCATCTTCAGCTTCAGTTTTTTTTTCAAAAATGGAAAGTCCATGCCAAGTCATTCTTGACAGCACTAACTACTTCCAATGGGTAGAATACATGGAAGATTTACTTAGAAGTAAAGGTCTCTTCAGAATAGCCACAGACCAAGAGAAGAAACCAAAAGATGAAGACAAGGCGGCAAAATGGGAAAATAGACAAAATCAAGCACGTGGTTTGATAGGGATGTCTATTTCTCCTGATCTTAGATTCCACATTGCAGGACTTGAGACTCCTCATGAAGCATTAGAAAAACTTGCTAAAGTTTTTGGGATTAAAAATGAAATTAGAGCCCATCAACTTGAAAATGAGCTGCTTACTTTGGATCCTAATAATTTTTCTTGCATTGAAGATTTCTTGTCCAAATTCAAGACCCTTAGATATCTCTTGGAAGGTGTTAAAGTTAAGAAAGAAGATGGTAACCTTATTTATTCCATCCTTACTAAGTTGGGACCAGCCTACTCTGTATTTGTTTCCACTTTCCATTCTACAAGGGAAGCTTTCATTTGTCAAGGACAAGACTACAAGGCCCCTTCCTTTGACTCCTTTTGTGATTCCTTAATAAGAGAACAAGAAAAACTCTTACACCTTGGTCTTCTTAATCTTGGAAACTCTTCCATGAAAGCGTTAGCCGCCCAGCAACAACCAAATTCAAAGAATCCTAAGAAGTCATATCCTCAAAAGAATGGTCCTAAACCATCTCAGCCTCAAAATGAAAGATCATTTCAGCAAAATGATAAGACCAATAAAAACAAATGGAAGAAGACTGATAGACATTGTAACTTTTGTAATCGAGATGGCCACTTAGAATCTAAATGCTTTAAGAAGATGGAAGCCTTGGAAGCCGCAATGAAGAAACATAACATCCATGTGGAACCTACTTCAACTTCAACTTCCGGAATGGCACTTTCTGCATGTCATTGTCAATCATCTCAGTCTGGTTATGCATTAAATGTATCTTCTTCTTCTTCTCATTCTCATGAGTGGCTCATTGATTCTGGAGCCTCTTGTCACATGGCAAAAAACCAAGCCATGTTTTCTTCTTTAAATGATTGTAACACCAAAAATATATATATTGGTGATGATAGATCTCTTAATGTTGTAGGGACTGGAACTGTTCATCTAGACAATGGTCAGTTTAATGATGTATTATGTGTTCCAACTTTATCCTGCAACCTTCTATCTGTCTATCAGATAACTCATTCAGGTGAAGGTAAAATTGTTGAATTTTCACCTCATGATGTTGTAATCAAGGATCTAAAAGATCCTAAACAGATTCTAGCTACTGGTCTTGCTGATGATTCCAAAAGGTTGTATAAGTTTCACAACTTTGGGTCATCCAATCTTCCCTCAGTATTTGTTGCTCATAATGATGAAGTGAGCAAACTTTGGCATGAGCGATTTGGTCACTTAAACTATCGCTCCCTTCAGCATCTATGTAAAGAAAATATGGTGACAGGTCTTCCTATGGTATCTTGCAGAGATGGTGTTTGTTCCGGATGTGTACTCGGAAAACATCATCGGGACAATTTTGACAAACGTGCCTCTTGGCACGCCTCAGCCCCTTTACAGCTTGTGCACAGTGATTTATGTGGTCCTCTTCCTGTTGCTTCATTCTCTGGCTGCAAGTACTTCTTAACTTTCATTGATGATTTCTCCAGACGCACTTGGGTATACTTCTTAAAACTCAAGAGCGAAGTATTTAACACTTTTTTGGCCTTCAAAGCCTTTGTTGAAAAACAATCTGGACATCAAATTCTTAAGCTAAGAACTGATAATGGTGGAGAATATGTTAAAAACACATTCATCAACTTTTGCACCGAAAATGGAATTCAAATGCAACATACTGTTCCATACACTCCACAACAAAATGGTGTAGCTGAAAGGAAAAATCGCACCTTAAAGGAAATGGCTAATTGTATGCTGCAATCTAAAGGACTCAGTCTTAGTTTTTGGGCCGAAGCAATTAATTGTGCAAATTATATAATCAATCGCACTCCTACTAAGGTTCTAGAGAATATCACTCCAGAAGAAGCTTGGAGTTCCATTAAACCAGATGTAAGTCACTTTCGTGTGTTTGGAAGTGAAGCATGGGCCCATATTCCAGATGAAAAGCATAAAGCTTTAGAACCTAAGAGTGAGAAATGTACTTTTGTTGGATATTCTGAAGATGTAAAAGGTTATAGACTTATTCCATTTAAGTCCAAAAATGTTATCATTAGAAGAGATGTAAAATTTGATGAAAATAAATCGGCCTGCGAGCCTAGTCCGGCGGATGTGCCACCTCTTCCTATCTCTTCTACTTTTGAAAACATTTCTTCTTCAGATGATGAAAGCGAGGATGATAATCCTCCCCCACCTTCTCAGGATCCTCAACTTCCAAGATGGGTCCGTGCTACTCGGGATGCAGCAGGTGATCTTGCCGGTGATCCTACAGATCAGCGACGTACACGTTCTCAGTTTGAAAGAGCCTCTTCTTTACTGGCTCAAGCTCCAGTAAATCATGATCCTGACACTTTTGCAGAAGCTTCAGGCCATCCACATTGGGAAGCAGCTATGAATGAAGAATATCATTCATTGATGACAAATGATACATGGGATCTTGTTCCTCTACCAAAGGGACGCAAACTTGTTAGATGTAAATGGGTTTACAGAACCAAGTATGGACCAGATGGGAAAGTTGATAAACATAAAGCTCGTCTCGTTGCTAAGGGCTTTTCACAGGTTGAAGGCATTGACTACACTGAAACCTTCTCCCCTGTTGCCAAAATGAACTCTATCCGCCTTGTTCTTTCCCTTGCTGCCTCTTTAAAATGGGAAGTCCATCAGATGGATGTTAAATCTGCCTTCTTGCATGGGGACTTGCAGGAAGAAATCTATATGGAACAACCCATTGGCTTCATACAAACAGACTCCAGCCTTGTTTGTCGACTTAAGAAATCCCTTTATGGCCTCAAGCAAGCTCCTCGGGCTTGGTATGCCAAAATGGATAGCTTTCTTTTAGAATCTGGCTTTTCTAGGTGTCATTCTGACAATACTGTCTACACCAAGAAAGTGGGCAACTCTCTTATCATCCTTGTTCTTTATGTTGATGATCTTATTCTTACTGGTAGTGATCCCAACCTTATAAACCATGTGAAGTCCAGCCTTAAAAAGAAATTTGAAATGACAGACTTAGGACATTTACACTATTTTCTCGGTCTTCAAGTCTTGCAATCCCAAGAGGGTATTTTCCTTTCCCAGTCCAAGTATGCTTGTGATATTCTTCGTCATTTTCACATGGAAGACTGTAAGCCAGCCCCTTCTCCCTTTCAGTCTGGAGTCAAACTTTCAGTCTCTTGTACTTCTCCTGAAGTTGATGCTACCTTATACCGTCAACTTGTCGGAAAACTCTTGTATTTAACCCATACTCGTCCTGATCTTTCCTTTGCTGTTGGCCTTGTTGCTCGTTTTATGCAAAACCCCTGTGAAAGTCATTGGAAAGCAGCTAAAAGAATACTTCGTTATGTTCGAGGTACAATACAGTTTGGGATTCATTACAGTGCCAAAGCAGCTCCTCTGTTAGTTGGTTTCACTGATTCTGATTGGGCTGGTGACCCTGATGATCGGAAGTCTACTGCCGGTTATGTCTTCACTCTTGGTTCAGGACCTATTACATGGGCTTGTAAGAAACAGGCTGCCATTTCTCTTTCATCAGCAGGAGCAGAGTATCGTGGTGCCGTGGAAGCTAGTAAGGAAGCCTTGTGGCTTCGTCAGATCCTATCAGAGTTTGGCTTTGAGCAGCAGCATCCAACCACACTTTGGTGTGATAATCAAAGTGCCATTCAGCTATGCAAAGATCCAGTCCAGCATCAGCGCAGCAAACACATTGAACTACACATGCACTTCATCAGAAAGCTCATTCATGACCATGTTCTTGAAGTGCAATATTGTCCAACAGATGATCAGGTTGCAGACATCTTCACAAAGGCTCTCACAGAGGCGAAGTTCACTAAACTTCGATATATGCTTGGAGTTCAGGAAGTTGTCACTAAGGGGGGATAGGCTCTAGTGCCCCCTTCCTTCTCCTATTGTGTCATATTTGTAAATCCTTCAATCCTATCCCAAGTTGTTCTTAAGGGGGGATGTTAGGATATTCCGACACATAGGATATAGTTAAGTTCAACTTGGTCTAGTATAGAGTTAGGTTAGAGTTAGGTAAAGTGTGTTTCTTTACCGTTGTACATTTTGTAACTTACAATCCGACGGTCACGATATGTAGTGATCCGACGGTTCACTCTCACCTCGGTATTACCGACACTTGATCCGTGGCTTGACACCCGATTGGTCCATGAGTTCTATTTAAAGCGCATGGAGGGTCATTGTTCGGGTAATCCGTGCATGAGAGAAGCTTATGTAAATTTTCATTCTTTGATTAATAAATTGCCTGTAGTACCCACGTTGGGACAGGCCGTGGACTGTTTCCCTCCTTGCACTCTGAGGGTTTTAACCACATCAAAAATACTGGTGTATTGATTTGAGATCTGGTTGTGAGCGGTGTCCTTTTGGTATTCTTTCTGTGGAACTTACCCTGTAAATTCCTACAGGATCTTCATGGTGGAAATGGTGGTGTTCGGCTATGCATCGATAATTTTCTTCCCTTTGTCATTTCCCTTGTCGGGTTCTGACTCAGAGTCGAAACATGCATCTGATTCAAAATCCTTCAGCTCGGCCATCAATCCCGACACTCACTTGTGTTATGAGTGGAGCTCTTATGGAACTCACACCACTTTCTCATGTCCTTCTTTAGCTTTGTGGTGTTGTTCTCTACATGTGGCTTTGGCGGGTTGTCCTGGGCCACCACGCCTTGGCTTTGTCCTTTGTTTTATGGTTAGGGGGCACCTTTCCCTTACTTCGGATTCACAGATCCAAAGTCTCACTTTTTCTATTTAAGCTTCTACTCGATCTTGACAACATATCGGTATGCCATGCCAAGCGAGGAGATGTCTAGGAAATCCATCTCATCCTTGATGTACCTATGTAGGCAGTCGCGGTACTTGAGTACCAAATGTTTCTCAGAATCCTTGATACCCAACTTCATGCGAAGGGTACGAAAAACATTAGTAAATTCCAACACGTTTTGGTCCCTTCCTTGCCACAGTGTTACACAAAATTTTGTCATTGTCCCTGTACTCACTGTCCATGATCCTGGAGGACCTCTACAGTGAACCGACATGCTTTCCCATCATGAAGAAATTGTTAGAAAATTATATATTACAGAGCAATGGAACACGTAAAATATTGCAGAAATATAAACACAGAAAACGCATAAAACAAGAGAGACACAGATATACATGGTTCACCCAGTTTGGGCTACGTCCACGAAGAAACAACCAATCCTTCTTTTATTATATTATCCAACAAACTGAAGAGATACAACCTATAGCAGATCCACTGTAACACCCTCTTTGCTCTCAATCTCCTCTCTCTTCCTCACTCAAAATACAGATATCCATAGACACAATACAATTCCCTCGTATATAGCGAGGGGTTGCCTTTTAGGGCAAAAAACCCAAAACTAAACATAACTTCTACTGTCAAATCATCCGCTTAATGAACGGCCCAGATTGACTAGAAATTACTATACTTTTACAAGCCAATTTTAAATCTGTTTTTAGCTTTGGGGGCATTGCCCCCGATCCCCCGCTGGGGGACCGCTGGTCGCCATACCCCCCAATCGAGGGGGATCGGCCCCACCTGAACCCCCGAGGGGGGGACAAGCCCCCCTTGCACCCCCCCCGTGTGGAGGGGTGTACAATCTTCCTAGGGTATTCATCTGGCTGAAACCTTTGAATACAGAAGATAATCAGGCTCCACACCCAACAAAAATTCCCAATATGTCCCTCTTCATGAGCATAATGATTCCCCTTTGCATCATTTTCTAAGAATCTTTCTTTTATCCCAGTTTATAAGACTGGTGCTACTGACCAGTTTCCTCCTTGCGCCGATTTGCAAATATTAAAATTAACACTCGCGCTGTACGGAGCGACTGAGCCCTTTTCCAGTTGCTCTGATCCTCTTTTGGAAGGTTTTTTAAATAAGGAGTCGAAGCTTCCATGTCTAGAAGCTTCATAATGGAAGTTTGGTAGATGGTTGGACCAAATGGAGTTGAGGAAGCCAGTTTGGTCTCCTTTCCCCTATTAGGATGGAACAAACTCAAGAGATAAGACCTTCTCCCATGATGAGAGGAACCATCTCCCATCCATCCAAGGTATATAAACCTCTCTTTTTCCTAAGCAAAAGCTAGTTGGAGTTTTGGAGTAAGTTTTAATAATCAACAAGTCATCTATAGTTTGTAGCTTTCTAGTGTATGTTTGAGGGAGAACAGTGTGATTTTGGTTTGGTTTGAGACTAGAGGGAAAGAGGCCATAAAGCTTTCATTGTTGAGGCTATCTATGAAGTTATAGTAGAAGTGTGGGAACTCGGATACGTTGGAGGAGATCAACAATGTCAAGGCACCGGTTGTAATCTCTTTTTGATTTATATAAATGAAACTATCGATTGATTTCCTACATGAAGTGTCATTTTACATCTTTATGGCTTAATGTTCCTTGACCTATTAAGTAGGTTGAATACAATATTGTATGCTATCAAGTTTGTTGTTGTTATTGTTTGCTTGTTTCAGGTATTTGAAGGAAGGAAATGAAAGATAGATGGAGTGAGGAAGCAGGATCATCACCAAGCAGAATATCATTCTAAGAGGTAGGCCCTCTTAATTGATTCTAGCTTAAGGAAAATTTCCATAGATTGTTTGTTTGTGGCTAGACCCAGTCTCTCGGGCTAGAGGAATTGTTTGTGTCTGCACTTAGAATTTACCTGCACCACAAATTGGCGACTCCGTTGGGAAGCCAATCCCTCTATTTGATTGATTGTCATTTTATGGTTTTGTGTGAATTTTTCTAGTATCACCATTTCCCTTTAGTGTTCTTCGCTTTTCCTATTTTACCACTTTGAGCCTGAAATTTATAGTGGCAAGTTTGGTCTTAGCCTTTGATTTTTTTTCCTTGAATCCTCGGTCAACGCATTTATTTTTCTGACGGTTGCGCTGATCAGTGCAAGTTTCTCAAAAATAGTCACGCCGAACCCCTTTTGGTGCGTGTTCTCAGTTAAGCAGTCGTGTTGATTCCTATAGGTGAAGATCAAGGTTTACCCTAGATCATAGCCAGTGTGTCTTGCCTTGCTGATTTCTATCTCTTAGCCTGTTTTTACTATATTCTCCTTGGCTGGAAAGCTCTTTAGCTTGGTTTGTATTCTTGGTTGATTTTCATTTTCTTCACTTGGTTTTTGAGTTCTTGGATGGTGTATAACCCTAGGGCATCTAGGTCGTCACCCATTCACTTGTTTACATGCTTAGCAAGTCAAGTAGATAGTCAATTTTTCTCCTTGCATTTCATTTGATTAGTTATTTTGTTTCTTTATATTCCATTTAACAAGTTTGAAAAGTTTCCTTTGGTGTTTGAGCATTTCTTTTCGGGCATAGATCACATTGCCCATCTTGTTTCTGGTTTAGTCTTTGCTTCATTAGTTTGAAAAGAATTCTCTTTTGTGCTTTATGTTTGCTTGTGATTGATCGTGTTGGAAATGTTTCATTGAAGTGTTTGTGAAAGATTCATTCCGTCATTTCTTTGAAAAATATGTAATTCTAGTTTGTTGAATCAATATGTTACATTAGTTAGCATCATTGAAGGCTAGAGTTGCATCATCACTTGCATTTGAAAAGAAATGAATTCTTTTTACTAGTGAAAGGAATACTTGAAGTGCATTTGATAGGAAAGTTAGGAATTGGAAAGAGTTTTTTCATCATTTTTTTTCAAAAGAGAAATAGTGAAAAAGTCCTTTTGCTTTCAATTGCTTGCTTTTTTGCATTTGAGTGTGTTCTCTACTTTCATTAGTGTAGACAATTCATCAAATTGAAAGGGTCTTGTCTCATTTAGCTGCATATAGGTGTTTTTGAGTCACATCAATAAGGCCTGAAAACCAAGACATAATTTCAAGATAAAATCTAAAATGTACTCAATTAACCTAAGGTGCATTTGAAATCTAACGATAACATTTTAGAAGGTCTAGGCTAGAGACATGTTCCGGTGTCTTAAAACCTAGCAGCTGTTGTCCACTTCAATACTAGACAATGCTAGTATGGACTTATGCTCCATGTACTGTCGAGTATATAAAGGGAGACCCCACTAGGTTGGAATCCTTTATCAATAGGAAGCCGAGTCTGCCGCCTTGTAAACATGATACACCGAACATAACATTCGAGGAGATTGCCTAACCGTACTTCTCAGTTCCATGGTAATCCTTTTTACCTAGATCATCCTGAGTAGTCATTTTGATCTTTTTGACTCCCTAAATATAAAATATCATCCCAGCACTTGTCCTTTCGAGCTCGTATCAAACCGAAAGTGATAGAGTCACCTTTGCTTCTTTCTTGATCTAGGTGGCTCCAGAGAGACACACGGGACAAAGATGGCTCAAAAATCAAAGTGTTTGGATTATGCTCGAACCAAGAACAGATCGAAGATCTCATCGTCCTGATTATGGTGGTGCAAATGAATCGTCAAACTGAGCTTGTATGCGAAAGATAGAGCTCTTCAAAGTTTGACATGACAGGAAAAAGCGGAGCCCATAGTATGCCACATGGTATTCCAGTAAACAAATGGGACCCACATGGAAGCCCATCAGCCATTGACACTTGGCGTTTTCTTATTTGTCTCCTAAATTGCATAAGAGACAAAATCATGGGAAATGGTTATTCATTTTAATATATAGTTATTAGTATAACTATATAAAAGCAATAACCCCTTTAAAATCCCAAAAATCACTTTAAGACATGGTTTTGGGATTGGTGGCAACAAACCCCGCCGAACCCTTTTAAATCACTTTTCACAATAATCACATGAATATATATGTATATGGGATCGCGATCGGTGGCAATAACCTCCGCCCAACCAAACACACACACACATATATATCGCATACATTATATGTATATGTGTCGATAAAAAATCACCGCGCCGATCACCGATTGTGACATCACCGATATATATATATATATATATATATAGATATATCAATGCAACCCCGATTAGGGCACCGATACATCCACCGTGTCGATTGCCGACATGGATATCAGCAAAGTCCCGATAAGGGCGCCAATACGCCCATCATGTCGACCGCCGATAAGAGATGATCGCCGATATGGATATCAACAAAGTCCCAATAAGGGCATTGATACCCTCGTCATACTGACTGCTGATAAGTGATGATCGTTGATATGAGAATTCCCGTACATCGGGCTGATAAATGCTGCCAGTGCCCATTTTAGTCGCCAGTTGCAACTAGATTGTCGACTACGATTCATGTGCACTGTTATATGCGCCGATGTGGATTAATGTAGGGTTTAAGGGGACTGTTGTTATGCTCTTAACCTGAAAGACGATACCAAAATACCAAATATGCGAAGAAATATACCCATAACATAGAACAATGAGAAATAACAGCAAGTATTTTATTATTCATAAAGCAATGTTCACTTGCCTCTTCGAGGGGGCAACCTACAATAGAGTTGAGCTCAATGACAAAATAAGACACGATGCTCCTCGAGGGGAGTCTCTATCCTTTATATAGGATTCATACATGCAATACCATGGTTCTTATTAATACCATCTATCTAATACCATGGCCCATTTGCAACTAACTGTGGTCCCTTCATTAAATGCAGGTTAACCACTTACAATTATTAATGTGGGCTTTATTAACTCTTTACTTAACTATAACTATGACTCAATCCTATTACATAAATAAGGGGGTTAGGGTTGGACCCTAACATGCCCTCCCCCATAAGAATAGCCTTGTCCTCAAGGCTGAAGCTGCGAAAACTATTGAAGGATAGTGGTTGGTTCCCAGGTTGCATCTTTCGGAGAGGTGTCTTTCCACTTGACGAGGACTTCCTTGATCGTGCGGCCATGCAGGTGCCATTCTCATGTGTCAAGAGCCTGTTCAGGTTGGAGCTATATTTACCCTTCTTCATCCACTTCAGGTAGACTGGTTTGAATTTTGAAATTGTTCCCAATCACTTTCTTAAGGCATGAGACATGGAAGACTGGATGGATTTTTGCAGTGGGTGGCAAAGCTAACTTGTAGGTGACTTCTCTAATGCACTGAAGTACTTGCTACAGTCTGTAGAATTTTGGAGATAATTTTTGAAAACCCTTTTCTTTGAGTGATGTTTGCTTATATAGTTGCACCCTCAAAAACACTTGATCCCCTTCTTGAAATTTGCATTCTGAGCGATGTTGATGTACCTGTTGCTTCATGCGGTTTTGGGCTTGATGAAGATTCTCTCTAAGGTGTGCCAGCGTGGTTGTGTGGTTCTGTAGGAGTTGATCCACTGCTTGTACCTTCGAGCATCCCTTGATATAAGAAGTAGGGGAAGGAGGGAGTTGACCATAAACTGCTTCATATGGAGTCATTTTGGTGGTGGCATGATAGTTGGTGTTATACCACCATTCGGTTAGAGGTAACCACTGTACCCAGAGATATTGCTTTTCTGAGGTGAAACACCTAAGGTAAGTCTCCAGAAATTTTTTGACTGCTTCAGATTGACCATCAATTTATGGATGATAGGAAGTATTGAGTTGTAGTTGGGTACCTTGTAGCCAGAAGCGTTCATGCCAAAAGTTACTGGTGAAGGTCGGGTCACGATCAGACACAATGGAAGTGGGCATGCCATGCAATTTGAAGATCTGATCCATGAAAGATTGAGCGACCAAAGTCAGTGTAAAAGGGTGGGGTAGGGTGCAAAAATGAGCATACTTAGAAAATCTGTCCACAGCCACCATGATGATTGACTTGTTTCCTGACTTTGGAAGACCCGTAATGAAATCCATAGAAACCTCCATCTAGATTGAGGCTAGGATGGGCAATGGCTGTAATATGCCTGGGGATTTGACTATTTATCCTTTGTGGCACTGAAAAAGGTCACATTCAGCTACAAAAGTAAGAATTTCCTTTTTCATGCTTGTCCAAAAAAATGATCTTCGAGTGCAAGCATATCTTCTGAAACCCTGAATTTCCTGCAGTGGGAGATGAGTTCAACTCCGCTAAAATGCGGCTTTTGAGGGTGGATGTTGGTGATATTACGACTCTGTCCTTGTAGCGAAGAATCTTATCCTGCCACGAGTATCCTGCTGTGGAATTTGGATCTGCCTACAATTGATTAATGAGTTGGGAGAGCCAGGGATGTGAAAACCATTCCTTGCGAGCCTCTTGAATCCATTCTGGAATGGGAAGGGAAATTGTGAGCATGGTACTTTCCTCCTCAAATTGGTGGGATAATGCATCTGCTACAATATTTTCACGCCCTTTCTTGTAAATTATCTCATAATCATATCCTGGCATTTTGGCAAGCCATTTATTTTGTTGTGGTGAGGATAGGTGTTGCTTCAAAAAATATTTAAGGCTTTGATGGTCTGTGCGGATTTAGAAATGTCGCCCCAATAAGTATGGTCGTCAGGTATCTACTGCATGTAAGATGGCCATCATCTCCTTCTCATAGATAGATTGTCCTAGATTATTCCCACTTAGTTGTTGGCTCATGAAGGCCAAGGGTTGACCTTCCTGCATTAAGACCGCCCCAATATCCATACCAGAAGCATCACATTCAATCACAAAAGATTTTGTGAAGTTGGGTAGTGCTAAGACTGGAGTGGAACACATGGCATGTTTGAGAGTTGTAAAGGCCTGTTGTGCTTCATCATTCCAGAGGAATGAATTTTTCTTGAGGAATTGAGTGAGGGGCCTAGAAATGCGACCGTAATTGCGGACAAATTTGTGATAGTAGCCCGTGAGACCCAAAAATCCTCTCAAGCTCTTCAAGGTCTTTGGTTGAGGCCAATCCTACATTGCCTGGATCTTTTTGGGGTCCACCCTGACACCTTCACGCCCCATAATGTGGCCCAAATACTCAATTTCTTCCATGCCAAAAGTGCACTTGGACATCTTGACAAATAATTTATGCTTACGGAGCAGTTGCAAGAGCAGATCTACATGCTGAAGATGTGTAGCCCAAGTGCAACTGTAGATGAGGATGTCATCAAAGAAAACAAGGACACATTTTTTGAGATATGGTTTGAGTAGGTGGTTCATAAGGCTCTGAAAAGTGGATGGGGCATTAAAAAGACCAAATGGCATGACCCTGAACTCATAATGGCCTTCATGAGTTTGGAAAGCAGTCTTTGGAATGTCTACTTCTTTCACGCAAATTTGGTGGTAGCCCGAGCGAAGGTCGAGCTTAGTAAAGAATTGAACCCCATTTAGTTCATCTAGAAAATCATCGACAACCGAGATGGGAAATTTATCTTTGATAATCAACTTATTGAGGGCCCTAAAGTCTGGACACATACGCCATTCCACATCTTTTTTGAGCACCATGACCACTGATGATGAATAAGGACTAATGCTGGGATGAATGACACCTGCTTCCAAGAGTTCCTTGATTACTTTTTCAATTTCATTCTTTTGGGCGAACGGATATCTATATGGATGCACATTTGGTGGCTAGGCCCCTAGGACCAAAGTAATGCTAAGTCACCAATAAGAACCCTGGGGGGTCTCAGTGTAGAAATTTTGAATAATATAACACTTATTCACAGAGATTATCCTGATTATAAACTATTTGCGGAATGCATGCATAATACATAACCTCCTCTACGTTGATCATCAATTTTGCGGAATTAAAACACAATCGCATGCGCACATTGAAACATCAATCACACATATCAACACAATATGTACTGGGGAAAGCATACAGCTGAAAACCCCCAACTATCTGTATATTATATTGATAGAGAACATGTGACAATACATAGTACAATACTCCTCACAAGTACTCAGTACTATCTCCACCTGCTACACACAAACTAGCTCAGATCTAAATCAAGTCACAGGTTCAAATCTCCTCCACTGTTTTCCTACCTCTACTGCGAAATCCAAGTTGAGAATAGGAATGGATCCAAGTTCGAATTCCCTTGGCTTGTACTATGCAGTCCTCATTGGAAATCTCAATCAATGATTGTGCAAATCTCATGCACAACTATAGTCACAACTGATAGTAGTCTCACCCTTTCACCCACCTCTAACACTTGTCTCCACTGAACTGTCCATGCACTGAGTTAACTGATGTATTCTTTAGTTGATTTATGAGTTAATAATTAGTGAATTAATTAATAATTAATTCACATCACTCATCACTAGTGTATTTGGAAGTTAGAATCAATACAACTAGTTCAACTAAGTCAAATTGAACACAACTCCATCAACTCCTCAATCAACTCCACCAAACTCAATCACTTGAGTTCTAACTGAAGTCCATCATGCAATAGCTCAAATAACCCATAGGAAAAGCGTATTTCCTTCTGGCAGTTGCATGTGCCACATCCGTAGCTCGAACTGAAGTGCTGCAAGAGGATAAGATAATGTTTATAGTCCAAATATTATTAAGAGCTAATAATATTCGAATGTTCTATTTTTAGACTGGCAGTCTAAAAATAGACTCCGCCCATATGTCTAAAAATAGAGGTCCATCTATTTTCACCAACATGACCAATCATCCATAAAAAACATCCTGCAACTCATAGACCATGATCCATATGTCTAAAAATATACTTTGTGCCAAAAATAGCCTGTGGGCCCACTTAGTGAACGCGACTTCTTTTCACTAAGCTCCATCATCTTGTTGCATTTTCAACACTCCCTCTCAATAAGATATGGATTATCTGCAACCCCTATCCTGCAACTCTGGAATGTTCTGCATGCAACATATTTGCCCGGTCCACTTGCTCCAACAACACTTGGAACAAAAACACTCCCAACTGATCTCTCTGTTGGGCTAGGAACATACTCTGATGCTGAAGCTCTACCTGCTGCTGAAAAGTGCTCCCTCTCTGAAATCTACGCAACTACAACATCTCCATGCATCTTGCACCATTGCACACTTCTCTGTGCCACCTAGCACTGTGCAAAACACTTGTGCCTCTCGCATTGCTGTAGCTTGCTAGCTATGCACTGTCCTGGGATTCCCTACACTGTCGCTCTCTCTGCCGCTCCATCCGCATCTGTCTCTACCCAATCAGTCAGTTCCTACTACTCAAGGCTTTGCATGCATCTTGAACCTCAAGAGTATACAGGTTCTTGACCTGTGAACCAATCTGCTTCACCTGTCTAGTGATGATGTGTCTAAGGAAAACCTTTCCCTTACTGAAGACCTCATCATAGACTCTGTCTTCCAACATCACAATCGACACCAAGTTTCTCTCCAGTCCTGGTACATACTTGACATCAGTCAAGGTAAGGCAAGCTCCATGATCCCTCTGAAAAATAACCGTGCCTACACCTGAGACACTATACTTCTCATCATTACCCATCGCTATGAGTATCTGGAGATCTTTCTCCTCCAAAGTACTGAACAAACTCTTGTCACTGGTCATGTGGAAAGAAGCTCCACTGTCAAGAAACCAAACACTTCCCACCATGGATGAAACCATGCATGCAAAGAGTGTGAAATCCAACTCAAACTGTGAAGCAAGTGCCTCACCTTCAGATCCTTCCATGGATACCTTTTTGGATTTCCTCCGTGGACAATTTGCAGCATAATGGCCCACCTCATGACAACGAAAGCATCTCACTTTCGATTTGTCAACCTTCTTCCCATCATTGGAAGAACTGGATTCAGAAAGAGAACCCTTCTCCTTCCCCTTCTTTGCTTTGGTAGCCAAAGCGCAATTTTCTTCATCATATGCCTTTGATGAAGATCCGTCCTTGGTATTTCGCCTGATCTCCTCTTGCACAAGATCCGACCAAAGTCTCTCCCATCCTGGAAATTTCTCCCGACCATTGACAGAGTCCTGATAGGAATTCCAACTCTTCGGAAGACCAAGGAGAGCCAAGCTCACCAAGTCCTCATCATTGACAGTCACCCCCACACTTCCCAGCTCATCTCGGCATTGGGTGAACTTCTTGAGATACTTGGGCATACTGTCTCCATTCTCACACTTAATGTTTCTGAGTTTATCCTTGAGTTCCAACTTCCTCTGGTCGCTCTTGCTTTGGAATAAATCTGTCAACGCTTTCCACATCAAGTATGGAGAAGCCTTTCCATGCAGGCTGGATACAATGTGATCCTTCACGCCCTCCAACAGAATCCTTCGGCACTTTGATGTCTTCTTTTGCCAAGCCTCAACGTGAGCAGTATCCGTAGGCTTTGGGACCTCATCATCTATGAAATCCTTCAACCCATTGTCATCTAACACCGCCTCCATCCTGTCTTTCCATGCAATATAATTTGAGCTGCCTTCAAGAGCATACTCCAATCGCAATCCATTGGAAGACATTTCAACTTCGACACCAAGAAAACACTGCTGCAAATTTGAATTCCACCAGCTCAAAACTCAACCGATTCTGATCTAAAATTCGTGAGAACAAAGTATTTCTTGTACAGAGATTGACTGTATGGGAATTTACCAGATATCTCACCTTCCAAAAGAAGGATGAATCCAGAGGCTACCTGGCCCGATTACAGACTCTGCCTGAAGAAATAAAATGTAATGACTTTCTGAATAATAGATCTGATGATCAAATTCGCTATGATACCATGTAGAAATTTTGAATAATATAACACTTATTCATAGAGATTATCCTGATTATACACTATTTACGGAATGCATGCATAATACATAACCTCCTCTATGTTGATCATCAATTTTGCGGAATTAAAACACAATCGCATGCGCACATTGAAACATCAATCACACATATCAACACAGTTACATGTACTGGGGAAAGCATACAACTGAAAACCCCCAACTATATGTATATTATATTGATAGAGAACATGTAACAATACATAGTACAATACTCCTCACAAGTACTCAGTACTATCTCCACCTGCTACACACAAACTAGCTCAGATCTGAATCAAGTCACGGGTTCAAATCTCCTCCACTGTTTGCCTACCTCTACTGCGTAATCCAAGTTGAGAATAGGAATGGATCCAAGTTCGAATTCCCTTAGCTTGTACTATGCAATCCTCATTGGCAATCTCAATCAATGATTGTGAAAATCTCATGCACAACTATAGTCACAACCGATAGTAGTCTCACCCTTTCACCCACCTCTAACACTTGTCTCCACTGAATTGTCCATGCACTGAGTTAACTGATGTATTCTTTAGTTGATTTATGAGTTAATAATTAGTGAATTAATTAATAATTAATTCACATCACTCATCACTAGTGTATTTGGCAGTTAGACTCAATACAACTAGTTCAACTAAGTCAAACTGAACACAACTCCATCAACTCCTCAATCAACTCCACCAAGCTCAATCACTTGAGTTCTAACTGAAGTCCATCATGCAATAGCTGAACTAACCCATAGGAAAAGTGTATTTCCTTCTGGCAGTTGCATGTGCCACATCCGTAGCTCGAATTGAAGTGCTGCAAGAGGATAAGATAATGTTTATAGTCCAAATATTATGAAGAGCTAATAATATTCGACTATTCTATTTTTAGACTGGTAGTCTAAAAATAGACTCCGCCCATATGTCTAAAAATAGAGGTCCATCTATTTTCACTAACATGACCAATCATCCATAAACAACATCCTGCAACTCATAGACCATGATCCATATGTCCAAAAATAGAATTTGCGCCAAAAATAGCATGCGGGCCCACTTAGTGAAGGTGACTTCTTTTCACTAAGCTCCATCATCTTGTTGCATTTTCAACACTCAGAACTTTTTTTTTTTTTTTTTACTTCGAATGGAGTTTTACTCCTTGCTTAGGAATACTGCAGTAGCAGAATCCTAGAAATTTCAATGTTTCCCAAAGTCCTGTGAAAATCACACCCAGGTATAGGAACCCACACAATTAGTCAAATCTGAATGGCAGATTTGATGGATTTGAGAGATCTGAATGGCTGATCTGATGGATCTGGATGATGGAACTGATTGCTACTGCGGATTTGATGGATCTGATAGATCTGAATGGCTGATATGATAGATCTAAATGTTGGAATTGATTGGTGCTGCTGTGACAAAACCCCACTTGCAAGATCTGATCTGGAAAATATTATGCATGATCCTGAGATAGATAAGGGAACTATGGTCTCCAGGAGTGTCAGGTGTTATAGATCGCAATATACATAAGGGTCTGACAGTAGTACTCGACCCAAATTTTCAGGGGACTAACCAAGGAGGATCAATCGTACCCTTAGTCATACAACCCAACTACCCTATTGTACGTGCGAGTAATCTCTCCGAGTGTTGTTATCGGTGTACTGTAGCAGCAAGACGACCGATGGTTTATCTATGGTGAGGTTTCAAGGGAGCTAGGGGGCTTTCGATATACCCAGAGGGTACATGGAAGACAGTCCGTGCGTGGTTCTATCAAAAGCGCTACTACTCAAAGGGGTACCCATAGGGGTTACAAGGGAGTCCAACAAGCGTGACCACCTCTTGTATTTCCTGCATGAATGCCTCCCCAAATCCACAGGTTTATGTGCTCAACGATAGATCCCATGGTTTAAAGACGTCGGAACACGTCTATAGCCAAAATTTTTTTGCTAAAAATTGGAGATCCCACTGGCCCTGGAAAGCGCTCTGATACCACTTGTTATGCTCTTAACCTGCAAGATGATAACAAAATAACAAATATGTGAAGAAATATACCCAGAACATAGAACAATGAGAAATAAAAACAAGTATTTTATTATTCATAAAGCAATGTTCACTTGCCTCTTCGAGGGGGCAACCTCCAATAGAGTTGAGTTCAATGACAAAGTAAGACACGATGGTCCTCGAGGGGAGTCTCTATCCTTTATATAGGATTCATACATGCAATAACATGGGGCAATACCATGGTTCTTATTAATACCATGACCCATTTGCAATTAACTGTGGTTCGTTCATTAAATGCGGGTTATCCACTTACAATTATTAATATGGGTTTTATTGACTCTTTACTTAACTATAACTATGACTCGATCCTATTACATAGGGGGTTAAGGTTGGACCCTAACAATTGTTGCCCCTATTTAAAATATTTAATGGTTGTTAAAAGGTTCATATATGGAAGAGGCGGGATTTGATTCCCCGACCTCTCCTCAACCATCCACCTAATATTACTGATGTGCCAACTACTCCCATTGGGAAATCCGCCGATGGAATTTTATTTAAAATCATAATTTCACCTCTGCATGCAGTTCGAGGAGGAGAGAGACTGCAGGCATGATTTCGAGGAAGAATTCAGGCACAAATTTCAAGGAAGATTAATTAATATTTTAATGCAGGGACCATGAATTTTGCAGGAGGGCAAAATTCTCACTTTGTCAGGATTTGACAAGTTTTATATGGTTTTTACACCTCTCATTGCCATGAACACAATTTTGTTGTTCGTTTCTTTATCAGAGTTCTGCATTTTCCAGTCAGTTCCAGAATGCACATGGAACCATGATTTCAACAAAAACAGGGAGCAGAATCATAAGCCATGAAATTTTCCCAAGGAGGTAAAATTTTGACATTTCAGAATATAGTCAAGTTTATACTTTTTTTTCATGGTTTTCCATAGGGATCGCAATGGCGAGACTAGATTTTTCATTGGAGTTGCTGATTTATAGTCCATCCATGGAACAAAATCTTTGAGGAATCTTGGGGGAATCTAGAAGATTCCTTGAGCCTAGAATTCTCAACTTCTCAGAATTTGGATTTTGGACAGTCGATTCAACACTACTCGATGAAACAAATCTGATGGTGTCTTTAGATTTCTTATTCTCTCATTTCTTCTTCTAGTAACTTTTCCAAGTGCCAGTGCAGATGTCCACATTCATGTGCGAGCAACCATCTTCATGAGATCGATTCCTTGAGAGCAATGGTCTGAGCAGCTTCAACAGTGAGACATCCACTTCTTCAGATGGCCCTTGGTTGTGAGGTATATGATATGTTCATGTACTTCTTCTTTCTGCATTATGTTGTATAGATCCTTGATTGATGTTGATATAGGATCTTGTTTATTACATGTTGTTATGATTCCTTGCTTCATGTTATGCATAATCTTTTTATATGATGTACGTGTTGTCATAACTCTTTATGTTATGCTTTGAGATTCCTTATTATATGTTGTTGGGATACTCTTGTTGTCGTCATGCATGTGTTTCGCTTTGACATCCCTTTTGTGCCATGTTGGTGGGAGGATGCACACCATGCTTGTTTTTGTGTCATACTGATAGGAGTCTTTTGATTGAGAGTTCTAGCTGTGGAACATCTCTTAGAGCCACTCCTGTGTGAGGGAATTCTTCCTTGTATGATCGAGACATCATCTCTATATACATCATCTTTATTGACAACACATAATGTAGCGGCCTACACCATCTTGACACAAGGGACCAGAGACGTAGTCCTTCCTGGATGAACTCCATTATCAACGGCTTATGTTTTCATGTGCTGATTATTGTTATGTTCATGTTCTTTACATCATGCAGAGGTATTTGTTAATGTACTTTTAAATGCAATTTTAACACATCATGAAAGTAAAAGGTCTTGGAAGGGTCCTTCTTCACACCTGGACCTGAATCAAGTGGTATTAGAGTAGGTATTTACATTGATGTGAATTTCAGCGTGAACAATGACAGAGGATGGAAGAGAAATGTACGAGACCATGTTTAACATTTCCAAGAAAGTGGAAATTATGTATAAAACTTTACAAAAAGAGACAGAGGAAAAGGAGCGATTACAACTTCAATTGAAAGCCACAGAAGAGGCCATGAAAGAACTGAAGCAAGATAAATATAATCTTCAAATAGAGAATGATGAATTGAAGATGTGCTTACATGAAGAGAAAGAGGAGAAACAAAGTTTGCTACTACAACTGCAAGCAAAGGACAAGGCCTTGGAAAAGATGCAGCGAGACTCATGTGAGGTAAAAAGTAGTTCTCCATCTTCATGTATGTTTCCTGATGATGATTTCGCTGTGTTTGAAAATCATAGCACAGGAATTGGCTCCAAACTGCTGAAGAGAATGGGATATGAAGGAAAAGGCTTGGGCGTTAATGGCCAAGGCATTGTCAATCCCATTAAAGTAGAGGAATTACCCTGTTAGATAGGACTTGGGTGTGTCAGGAAAGAAGTTGGGGAATGCGATCCACCAACAATGAATGACGAGTAGCCCTCATCAGTTCTTTCCAAATCGAAAGAGATGGTAAAAGATGTTGATTTCCTTTCAATTTCATCTTCTGATAGTATGATGTCTATTGGAGATTTGGAGATCCCAATTATAGGGACAAATATGAGGCTCCTTACAAAGATAAGGCAAGAGGAGAAAGAACTTGCTGCTAATAACCAAGGCATAACTCAACCATTGGAGGTTGTGCATGAGCATTGATTTGGAAGCTCGAGATACACTAAAGGAGAGTGCTCAAAGGTGTCAGATTCGTCTGAGACATCGTCAAGGAAAGAGAATGATGGGAAAACATCTCCATCATCCCATGGAAGTTTCCATCGCAGGGAGAGAGGTGAGGCAAGCCCTCATCGCCATACTGACATGACATAAAAGGAAGGTATAATCACTTTCGATCTTCGAATGTTCATTTTGATTATGATCATATTGTTAATGATGAACGAAGATTAAGGCATCGGAAAACATGCACTTTTTGTGGTTTACCTAACCATACCTTTTCCAAGTGTTGGAAAAGAATGGCAACACTCACAAGGATGAGGCGTGAAAGACCCTCTCAACAACATGAGAAGAAACAAGTAAAGTAGATATGAAGGAAGAAAGCCTACTGCAGTCATTGCGACAGAAATGGCCATTAGAGAGCCACTTGCCTCCATCCAGAGCAACGCCTTAAAGACAAAACGTCGGTGTGAAGCAGGAAGAGCAGTTGTTCGCCAAACAAAACCACCTCAAGGAGGTGATCCATTCACATTGATCAATGAAAAATGGTTCTTTTGACATGTTGTCGTTTCATGGTCATTATTTGTAAATCATTTGTTTCAATTTAAAGTGTAAAAGTGATGATGTGTTTTCCATCACTTGGTCGGCAACAATGATGTCTGGTCATATTTTGAGTCGTATTTTGAGTTTCATGTTAAAACTCTAAAATTGATGTTATGTTTTTGTCACTTGTCAAAACAATCATGTTTGGCCTTATGAATGTAAATCATGTGTTGCAGTGATGATGTGTTTTCCATCACTTTTTGAAGCAACCATGATGAGTTGGCCTTGTTGTCATAACTGGGGTATCGCGTCCATGTTGTAGTAAACTTGATCACCGAGTATCTGTTTAAACTCGTGGCAAGTATGGGACATTTGAGTCTTTAGTTGGTCATGTAAGTCAAATCATGTAATTTGAAAAACCATGTACTACGGGTGGTAAAAGTAGTAGGTGTCGGTTCGTCGCTTAAGGCTCTGAAGAACAAAGGTGAAGGAGATGGAAGCGAGACCTTTTCAGGACGCTTGTGATGCGGACAGGGTATAGATAGAGATGCAAATTATTTTTAATGCTTTTGGAGGACCAAAAGCTCCTTAGTGGGGAGGATTGATCCAGGTGGCTCCAGAGAGACACACAGGACAAAGATGGCTAAAAAATAAAAGTGTTTGGATTATGCTTGAACTAGGACTAGATCAAAGATCTCGTCATCCTTAGCGTGGTGGTGTGAACGACTCATCAAACTAAGCTCGTATGCGAAAGATAGAGCTCTTCAAAGTTTGAAATGAAAGGAAAAAGCGGAGCCCACAATATGCCACATGGCATCCTAGTAAGAAAATGGGACCCACATGGCAACCCATCAACCATTGACACTTGGCGTTTTCTTATTTGTCTCCTATACTGCATAAGAGACAAAATCATGGGAAATGGCTATTCATTTTAATATATAGTTATTAATATAACTATATAAAAGCAATAACCCCTTTAAAACCCTAAAAATCACATTAAGACATGGTTTCGGGATCGGCGGCAACAAACCTCGCCGAACCCTTTTAAACCACTTATCGCAATAATCACATGAATATATATATATATATATATATATATATATATATATATATATGGGATCGGGATCGACAACAAATAACCTCCACCGAACCCGCCATATATCCTGCATATATATTATGCCATATATATATATTAACGGTCCAACCATACATACATACATACACACACACACACACATATATATATATATATATATATATATCGGCGCAACCCCGATTAGGGCGCCAATACATCCACCGTGCCGACTGCCGATAAGAGATGATCGCCGATATGGATATCGGCGAAGTCCCAATAAGGGCGCCGATACCCCCGCCGTGTCGACTGCCGATAAGAGATGATCACCGATATGGATATCGGTGAAGTCCCAATAAGGGCATCGATACCCCTGCCATCCTGACCGCCAATATAGTGTAGAACTCCCATAGATTGGGTCGATAAATGCTGCCAACGCCCATTTTCGTCATGGTTGCAACTGCCGACTGCGATTTATGCACACTGTTATATACGCCGATGTGGATTAATGCGGGGTTTAAGGGGATTCCTGCCCCTATTTCAAATATTTTATGGTTGTTAAAAGGTTCATATATGGAAGAGGCGGGATTTGATCCCCTAACCTCTCCTCAACCATTTGCCTAATATTACCAATGTGCCAACTACTCCCATTGGGAAATTCACCAATGGAATTTGATTTAAAATCAGACTTTCACCTCTACATGCAATTCGAGGAGGAGAGAGATTGCAGGCATGGATTTCAAGGCAGAGTGCAAGCACAAATTTCAAGGAATATTAATTAATATTTTAATGTAGGAACCATGAATTTTGCAAGAGGGAAAAATTCTCACTTTGTTAGAATTTGACAAGTTTTATATGGTTTTTACACCTCTCATTGCCATGAACACAATGGTGATGTTTTTTTATTCATCATAGGTGTACATTTTCCAGTGAGTTCCAGAATGCACGTGGAACCATGATTTCAGCAAAAACAGGGAGTGGAACCATGAGCCATGAAATTTTCCCAAGGAGGTAAAATTTTGACATTTCAGAATATAGTCAAGTTTATACTTGTTTTTCATGGTTTTCCATAGGGATCACAATGGAGAGACCAATTTTTCATCTAAGTTGTAGATTTACAGTCCATCCATGGAACAAAATCTTTGAGGAATCTTGGGGGAATCTAGAAGATTCCTTGAGCCCAAAATTCTCAACTTCTCAGAATTCAGATTTTGGACAGTCGATTCAACACTACTTAATACCACAAATCTGATGGTGTATTCAGATTTCTTATTCTCTTATTTCTTCTTTTAGTCACTTTTCCAAGTGCCAGTGCAGATGTCCACATCAATGTGCGAGAAACCACCTTCATGAGATCGATGCCTTGAGAGAAATGGTCTGAGCTGATTCAGTAGTCAGACATCCACTTCTTTAGATGGCCCTTGGTTATGAGTTATATGATATGTTCATGTACTTCTTCTTTCTACATTATGTTGTACAAATCCTTGATTGATGTTGATGCAGGATCTTGTTTATTACATGTTGTCATGATTCCTTGCTTCATGTTATGTGGAATCTTTTTATATGATGTACGTGCTATCATAACTCTTTATGTTATGCTTTGAGATACCTTGTTATATGTTGCTGGGATACTCTTGTTTTCATCATGCGTGTGTTTTTCTTTGACATGCCTTTTGTGCCATGTTGGCAGGATGCACACCATGCTGGTTTTTGTGTCATACTGATAGGAGTCTTTTGATTGAGAGTTATAGCTATGGAACATTTCATAGAGCCACTCCTGTGTGAGGGAATTGTTCCTTGTATGATTGACACATCATCTCTGTGTACATCATCTTTATTGACAACACATAATGTAGCAGCCTACACCATCTTGACACTGGGGCCCGGAGACGTAGTCCCCCATGGACGAACTCCGTTATCAACGGCTTATGTTTTAATGTGCTGATGATTATTATGTTCATCTTCTTTACAACATGCAAAGGTATTTGTTAATGTTCTTTTAAATGCAATTTTAACACATCGCGAAAGTAAAAGGTCTTGGAAGGGTCCTTGTTCACACTCGGACCTGGATAATTTCTTGACTCTTAAAACATGAAAGAGCACTAGTTTGTTTTTGTGTCTTATAAAATTGTTGCCCACACTCTTATAACATTCCTATTAGTATTTTTAGACTACATCATGGGTATACCTTTAAATACATTTTAAAGCTCTTGAAATCAATCTCTCGTTTGGTTATTTGTGACAAAATCATCGTGGCTGAACCAACTGGTTTGCTTCGTTCCTCATCCACTCCTCTGTTTGAAAGATTGTCTAAGGATCCTTTTCCTGAATTGCTACAGTCGCTTGAGGACCAAGGTGTTGAGCTTGGAATTTTTCTGAGTATTCAACCTTTTTCATCTCGTCCTCCCCCTTTAGATGCTGGGTCACTTTCTGACATTGGCCCAGAATCTCCGAATAACCCTATCTAGACTCTTGAGAGTCCGTCAACTTTTGAAGGTCAGGTTGGACTGGTTGTTTATCCTCCAAATCCTTTATTCGATCATGTTGTGATATCACCGCAACATCCGTATAGTTTGTACGATCAACCGGGTATTCCTTTGGAACTATCCCCTTGAACATCTTTGGTAGTCCATCATCGTCTATTTTCACCCATGGAATTAGAAGGCAAAATCGCAGTCTCCTCTTTCGGTCACTTGGAGGTTTCCACTCCATGCACAGTCAAGGACTAGGAATACCCTTTTCCTCCTAAAGGTTTCCCTTACATGGGAAGTATTCCAACCAGTGTTCACCCTGAGTTACTGTGTAATTACGTGACTTTAGCTCAATTGATTTCGGGCATGTCTACTGCCTCATCACTATATCATAACCATATTTGGGCATTTAGAGCTATGCCTACCACAGGTTCGTTCATTCAGAACCCAACCTCCCAATAGACTGTGATTTCTGCAGTTACTTCAGCCCCAATGCAACCTATCATTCCAAATCCTCTTGTTTCATCAGTTCAAGTAACCTGTTCGGTTCAATCGATGATCTTGAGTAATGTCACTGACAGTGCTTTGATCCCTCCTGTAAGTGGCAGGCTATCCCATCGCCTGGGGGGCAGAGTCCGAATGTTTCTATGATTTCTAGCAGAACCAATGTGAGTGGCTCACAACCTCACATGGTTGGGATGAACCAACCCTCTTCAATTGCCATTTCAAATCCTGATGGTCTTGTTGGATCAAGTAATGTCCAACACAAACAACCCAATGTTGGTCCATCTGGGTCAAGTCATGTCCAGTGGAAACAACTTAATGTTGGCCCGTCTAGGTCAAGTCATGTCCAGTACCAACATCCCAAAATGGCTCAATGTTAGTACCAACCTCCTTATGTTCCATATGGTTCACAAGTGATGGCTAAGATGCCGTACATCCCTCAGCCTGGACCTTATGTCCAACCTAGTCTGTCCGCTACGCCTGGTGGGTATGGAAAGATATAGTTCAAGAAATTTCAAGCTGTCATTCCGGAAATTGTTCAAGTAACTTTGCAGTAGCAAGGACAACTCCTGCAGTAGCAAGGGAAACATTCATTGCAGTAAGGGCTATCCATGCAGCAACAAGGCTAGATGATGTCGCAGCAGGGGGAACTACAACAAATGCAGGGGAAACCTTTGCAACAGTTGTAGAAAATCATGCATCCGCAAATGCAGTATGCGCCGTAATCCTCCTAGCCTATGCCTTTGCAAGGTCAACCACTGTAGCCGTAGGGACAACCTTTATAGTTGCTAACCTTGTAGCGACCAGGTCAACCTGGGAAACAACAACCCTTATACTCATATCAACAGGGTCAACCCTTACAAGGGCACAACCAGGGTCAAGTCCTGCAACAGCAGGTGCAGAATCCTTATGTCTAAGGGAAATAGGTTCTGCCTCCTTTTGTCTAAGGACAGCAAGTCCAAAATTCTTATGTCCAAGGGTAGCAAGTGAAAAATCCTTATGTCAAAGGGCAGCAGGTCCAATACCCTTTTGTCTAGGGGCAACAAGTCCAAAACCATTATTCTTAGGGACATCAAGTGAAAAATCCATATGTCCAAGGCTAGTAGGCTCAACAACCTTTTAACCAGTATGGTTGCTTATCAACAACCTCTGGCCGGACAGTTCCAAGGCTTTCAAGGTCAGAATCATCCCTACGGGAAAGGTAACCCATAGTGGGGGAAAAATCAAATGCCTTATGGACAAAATCCTCCACTATGGGGACAAAATCCTTACCAGCATGGATGGGCCCCACCAGTTGGGCCTCCTTATTGACCTCAAATGCCTTTGAATACCCAATTTCCATTCTTGGCTACACAGGAATTGCCAAATGTGTCTAGATTCATGAATGACCTAGTTCTTCATTCACCATACTAGCCTCCAGTTCTGTCCAAGATTCTGTGCAATTGTCCAAAGTTTGAAGGAAAAGAAAAAGAGGATCCTCAAGCCCACGTGATGACATATCACCTTTGGTGCTCCTCGAATTCTTATGTCGATGATTCCATTCGTCTTCGTCTTTTCCAAAGAACTCTTACAGGGGCTGCAACTAAATGGTATATCGAGCTACCTCGAAATATCTATCATGACTTTAATACTCTCGCCATGGCCTTTCTCACACATTTCTAGCTACTGGTTCACTATGAAACTGGCACCCATCTACTAACATCACTCAAGAAAGACACTGCGACCCACATCTCCAATCACATTCATGAATGGAGACGTAAGTGCCGTCTGATTAAGTTTGAGATTGTCGATCAGTTGTTGACTAAGTGGTTCACCAAATCATTTTTCAACAAAATTGTTGAGGACGTTTCTATGGGTGGATGTGTCACTGAGGAACAAGCCATCGCACGTGCCCAGTATCTAGACCTTGTCTATTCATAGTCCGACATGTTATATGATGTGTTACCCGATGTGCTTAAAACATCATCTGATCTGATGACATCTAAGTCTCTGGCTACCCCTCCTGTTGATGGAGTAATTGGTTCAGTGACTCAGACCCCTACAAAATATTCTTCTAAATAGAATTTGGTCTCCAACACTGCTCCGAGTGACTCCACTTCGCAATTCATCCTGCCTTGGTAAACCCTCAGAGGTCCACACTGTCCAGTCTACTGCAACGGATAAATCCTCTAAAGGTAAGAAGAAAGGCAAAGGCAAGGGTAAAGCCGATTCCCCAAAACATGGTCCTCCTAAGTCATCTGCTGGTGATGATTCCCAACAGAAACCTAAGCATCCATGCCTCATCTGTGAGGAAGATTTCATCCTTGTTGTCCACAAGTGCCATGAGTGCCAAATTTATCGGCATAAGATGTGTGCCCCACCCGCTCACCTACACCCCGTTATAATTGTTGATCCTTTTGCCAAATGGGGCATCGACTATATGACCTGTAACCCTCGTTCGGCTAGGGGGCATGGGTATATTATCGTTACTGTGGACTATTTAACCAAATGGGCCGAAGCGATGCCTACATACTCTGTAAACGGTAAAACAACAACTCAATTTCTATTCAACCACATTATTTCCAGGTTTTGAGTACCTCAGGCCATTGTCACCGACCATGGCTCCCATTTTCAAGATTACATGATGGCTGCTCTGACTTCTACGCTGGGCTTGCGCCACAATGGCTCAACCCCGTACTACCCTAAGGCCAATGGCCAAGTTGAAGCTGTGAACAAAATATTGGTTACAATGCTTAAGTGCACCATTGGGATGCACAAGTCAAATTTGCATCTCATGCTCTTTTCAGCTCTGTGGGCTTATTGAACCTCGACCAAGGATGTAACTGGATTCACACCATTCTAGCTAGTCTATGGTCTAGAAGCAACTTTACCGATTGAGTGAAAAATTCCATCCCTCAAGTTGGCTATCGAACTTCTCCCTGAGACCTCACCTCAGGAAGAGCGTCTGTTGTACCTAGAACGACTTGATGAGACTTGTCGTGTTGTTGCTTTGGTCATCAAAGCACAGAAAAAGCGGGTCAAGTCCCATTTTGATCAGTCTATCTCCTCTCGAGTTTTTTCTGAGGGCAATTTGGCTCTTCTATATGATCAAGCTAATGACAAGCTAGGGGTAGGCAAGTTCAAACCCATGTGTCACGGGCCCTACATTGTTAAATGTGTGTTACAGAAAGGGGCCTATGAGGGAAATCCCTCAGACAAGCCCCAGAATGGTCTTTGTCTAAAAAAGTACTATGCTTAGGTCATCTTGCATGGTTGCTTTTTTACAATAGTGTGTTATTCATTTTTATACAATGTGGTTTGATGTGTGTTTTGCAAGCAGCTTTCCTATTTATTATGTTTTTCCTGCTTTGAAAATGTCAGTGTATCCTCACATCGATTTCGCTGATGGTGCTTGCCATAGTACCAAAAATCTATCATCCATGGCATGGGCCATTTATGACCCCCATAGTGAGTTGATTGATCTTCAAGGTATATATCTAGGTCGAACAACTAATAATACCGCTGAGTATAACACAATTATCGAATTGTTATCGGAAGTTATCACTCTTGGCATCCGAGAATTGGTTGTCAACCTTGATTCGCAGCTTGTCATCCTTCAACTCAATAGGAAATATTCCGTCAAAAACCCTGAGATATTGAGAATGTATCTACGTATTCGTCTAATGGAAAGAAATTTTGATTACATTACATATCATCATATTCCTAGACACATGAATACATTAACAGATGCATTAGCCAATTATGTGTTGCATAGACATTTGCGAAATGTGTAAAAACTCAAAAACCAAAAGCATTTGTACCATAGTAAGCAAGGAAGTACAACATATGTGTGTGTGTGTCAGTAATGTTTGTCATGTTAGATTTTAAACTTCTGTGGTTGTTTTTTGGAGTAGCATGATTCGGATTTTCCACAGTATCATGTTCATTTTTGACAACGTTTCAAACCCCAAAGGGGATCCATCATCAGGACTAATTTTTAGAATATTATTGATAGTTCCTTGAGAGAAGAATCTTGCCACCAGAGTATAAATAAACCTAAATCTTGATAATTCTTTTTTATAGAAGCCGACCTTTATATATATATATATATATATATGAATTCTTTATTATTTATTATTTTAATATATTATAATAATTTTAGTTTAATTATTTTAATATTGATTATTATTTTAATTGATTTTAATATGTGGATTATTAATCCTATTAATTCCCTTGATTATAGGTTAGTTTTATTGTTTTAATTAATTTTCTTATTTTTATTTTTTATTTTATTTAACCTAAGAATCTAAAATATCTTTTAATTAATATAATTAATTCATAATTTAATTTAATTAATTAATTTATAATTCTTTTTTATTTTTTATTTTTTATTTTTTATTTTTATTTTTTTATTTTAGTTAATTAATGCTAAGTGTCAAATAAAGAAAAATATTATTGTTCAAAATACATTGGTGGCTCGCAGACCTTATACATCTATGGCTTGCAGGCCTTATACATTTGTGGCTCGCAGGCCTAAAAAATGTGATATGCTAGACCTATGCACTAAATAACATGATGCTCATGATAACATGTAACTTCTTGGACTACGCGAGTTAGTAGTCAGTGGATCCGATCTGATACCCCCACTGTATGCCTCTGGTACTGGCTTGGGACATCACCCATCTGGGCATACTATGGGATCCCATGGGTCAATCCCTTGAGATTCTGCTTGATCTCCTCCTTATTTTCTCTTCCCTCCTGATAAGGGGTTACCTCGAACTTCTGAGCAATGCACTTGGTGATCGGGGACATTCGGGCAGGGCGTTCTCGTCCAACATCTACATTCATAAAATGAAAATGTCATTAACACATATTTCTTAAAAACAATTTAAAACATCAAAAATAAAAAATTGTTTTTTACCTCCATCATCATAATCCTCCCCCTCTAGGAGCGACATATCCGGATCTCTGTAGAAGTCAGTACCGTTGTAAGGCCAATCCTCCACTACGATTAGTTGTCATCGTAGCGATGAGAAAAAGGCAGGCTTATAGGACATCTATTGTCCCCTGATAATCCTGGGCATCAACGCCCTCCAATGGACCATCCATGGGTCTCATGGACTCGGTGGTTCCACCTCGGCCAACTGATAGTGGAACAATGGAACCCACTCTAGTAGTAAAGTCACTAGCACAAACCCGTAGCAAAATTGCCTTAGGTTTCCCACCTTAGCTTTTGATAGCTGACGCTTCATGTTTAATTTCGTAGCTTCCACCCAATTGAAAACAGTGGGCATCGTGTAGTTGATAACATACTGAAATTTGACTTGTTGGTCTCATGCTGCACTTGGGTCCCAACCACACTGTTGATGGTCAACAGTAACACTCTCAACACAAGATCTCAAACAATCATAATCTTGATCTTGCCACTTTTTGATTTGAGTGCTTTTGGGAAATGTTCGTCAAGTAGCATGGTCACACTTAACCCAATCGACCTTGACCCATTTAGATTGAATGAATCCCCTCTCCAGGATAGTCCTGTGATGAAATAAACGTCTGAAGTTTCCAACTCCAGCTCTTGGTCACCAATGATGAAAATTTCTCGATTCACGTCCCAGAGACTGATCAGGTATCGTAGCAATTTGGATTGAGCTCGTAGACTTGGTGTAAGGAATAATTTGAGTAGCCCATAGTTCCTCAAAGCATCCAAGCAATTTGGGTTAGCCATTGCTTGAGTGTTAATATCCTCATGCTCATGTTCCTTCCAATCCACTATTTTTCATGATTTTTTCCTTGCGAAAACCATGTAATCAAGTCAATAATCATCTTTGGCCAGAGAAATTTGAATTCAAACGGGAAAATTGAGAAAAAACAAGGAAAATTTTTGTTCACGGTGCCGGTGCAACTATTTTAAAAACAATAGCACCGATGACGCGGTTAACAGTTTTAGCAACCTCCTCATGAAATCCAAAAAATGGATAAAAATAGGTGAAATAAGCATAAAAAATGGAGCTTAAGGTCTTGGCTCTTACCTGCAACTGATGGCTTGGTGAATGGTCTCCTGGATCTCCTGCAATCTGCTCTAGAAAAATTAGGGCAAATGGTAAAAAGTGGGTAAAAAGCTCTTCACACAAAGGTAAAATGGTAAATGGTAAAAAATAATTACTTTTTCCTCCTTTTATTGATTTTTTCATGAAATACTAGGGTTTTAAAGTATTTTCAACTTATTTTTCCTCAGAACTGGATAATATAATTACATTTTTGTGCAACGACAGGTGACAGATTGTTGATGATGGTACTGGAGTCACGTTTCAGCTCATTTCTCGACTCATAAAACTAAAATGAAAATATTGCTGAGTATTTTTCCCTTTTTGACTCGTAAAAGAGAATAAAAATGGGGGGTCCGCTTTCAAGTTCTTTTCCAGCTCTTTAAACACGAAAAGATTGCTGAGCTCTTTTCATTTTGAACTTGTTAAAGGCTATGAAATGTCACTCACCCATTATACATTTACCCCTTTTTTGGGCTAGGATGAACTATTTACGAAAAAGGTACTCCTTGACTGAAATGGTCAAGAGGTTCTCTCAAGTATCGTTTTCTACCTTTTCGGGCTCGAGAGGCACAAATGTATGAAAAGGGACTATGTCGAGTTTTATTTTCTGTGTCTTTTTCAAACTCTCTAAATATGAAAAAGATACCGAGTTACACCTTTGTCGAACTCATTAAACCATTAAACAACATTGGATTCATCACCATGACGATTAAACTTAGTAGGTCAGATTCATCCAAAGGATGAACTTACATTGCAAGCGCTTGCTATCCCCTTCAAGCTTGTGATAAAAAATAATTGGGGTACTTGCCAGAAATGGTGGAGGAAAATTGGAAATTCTATCAGTTGTGTCGGCAGCTCGCTCTTGAACATGACCCTTTTTGCTTTGTTTCGGGTTGGGATATCCTCCTTTTCATTTGATCTTCCTGGGTTGGGACGCTCATTTTTTTCTTTTGTTTGATCTCTACCACGTCATCATGACCACCAATCCTATGGATCCAAAAGCTGCCAAACTCCGGAGTTGTGTCACCGATATGTTCAAGGGTTAGTCCTTCTATAGCTACACTTACTCCTGATTCTCTATATCATTTGTTATCATTTTCATCCCTTTGTCTCGTGTCGATGATGTGGGATACATCATGGCCCTGCTTCGACATGGTCACTTCCTGTCGACTTCAGCTCATTATCTAGGAAGTTGATTGAGAGACTCCCTTTCAGTACCTTAGATCTTGCTTTCCCTAATGGCAAGTTCTTCGCATTCGACAACAATCTCACATCATTGGATTTCAATTAGGTGATTTCCCAGGTGTTTGATGTCAGTCCCTTTATTCACATTCCATGAACTGTGTTGCCGGTACCTTAAGATCCATTGTCATTATTGGTGGTTTCTCTCGCACTTGTTAACGGTTCACATTATTGACCGGTAATCAAGAGATTTCCTAGCATGTTTGACTTCAACATTTTCATTCACATGTTAAGATTTGTACTTTGATCGGGTCGTTTGGAGCACAAGATCCTGAACTAAGATTACATAACTCCAGGTTGTAAGGCAATGCAACATGATCATGTTGATATACATGTGTCTTTCATATGGATGGTTGCGACCATAGCATGAGTTGTTATATGTGATCCTTCTCATTATTGGATGGCTGTGACCATACCTTAGTTTCATTATGATCCTTTCTATTAGATGGCTGCACCCATGCCTTGGATCCATTTACATGATCATTCTCAGGATGGATGCGTCCATACCATGATTCATGTATCATTACTCAGAGTTTTCAATGATGTATATGTAACTATGCTTTCTTGCAGGTTTTCCGATGATGGACTCCGGTTTCCCGCTTCCACTTATAAAGCATTTCACCCCTCACTCTATTTCGGCCTTCATGCTTTAGGGGGCATTTGTTACACAACATTTTGTCATACTACCTGTACTCCCCATCCACGAAACTAGAGTACCTCTACAGTGAATCCAACAAGCTTTCCCATCATGAAGAAACTCGCAATATGTCCCTCTTCATGAGCAGAATGATTCCCCTTTGCATCATTTCCCAAGAATCTTCCTTTTATCCTAGTTTACAAGACCAACGCTACTGACCAGTTTTCTCCTCGCACTGATCTGTAGAAATTAAAACTAGCCCTTGCATTGTATGAAGCGACTGAGCCTTTTTCTAGTCATGCCGATCCTCTTTTAGAAGGTTTTTTAAATAAGGAGCCGAAGATTCCATGTCTAGAAGCTTCGTAATAGAATTTTGGTAGATAATTGGGCTAGATGGAGCTGAGGAAGTCAGTTTGGGCTCCTTTTCCCTATTAAATGGAATAAACTCAAGAGATATGACCTTCTACCATGATGAGAGGAACCATCTCCCATCCATCCAAGCTATAAATACCTATCTTTTTCCCAAGCAAAATCTAGTTAGAGTTTTGGAGTAGGTTTGAATAATCAACAAGTGATCTATTGATTGTAGCTCTCTAGTGTATGTTTGAGGGTGTGATGTAGGAAAGTGTTCCCTCTGTGGACAGAGGCAACCCCTCTAGCCCTAGAGTGGGTCTAGTCACAAACAAGGACAGATCAAAAATAGCTTTCCTTAAACAGTCATAGTTGGAGGCCTACCTCAATCGGTGGTCGATGGAGTTCCTTTGTGCTGCTCTAGTCTTCGCTTCCTTCTCCTCAATGAGTGATCAACTTGAAACAATGCAAAGGAAATACAACAAAGCACGTAACCGGAAAACAACAATGATCTATTTACTCACAAAGTCAAGAAGTCGTGAGCTATCAAGTAAATTACATACAAGACATAGGAAAACATCATTGATTTTATTAATGAAATAAAAGCAAGCTGACAACAAAAGTCTTGACGTCGCAAGCCTTCTCAGAGGAATCCAGCCAGCATGTTCTTCAAGCATTCACTCTTTGAAGATGGATCTCCAAACATACAAAGTCTCTCTCTCACTCATAAGTTTTAGATAAAGTCAAGGGCACTTCACAACCTTCCATAAGCTATCAACACTCCCACACTTGTCAAACCCACACCAGCTATCTATCAAACTCAAAGGCACTAACATCACTGCTCAATCGAAGAATTTACCAACTAAGGAACTAGTAGATCATAGTAATGGTGAGTGATTTTATAGGAGAAGGAGTCTCCATGAAAGGTGGAAGAGAGAGCTTATCCCCAAGGAAAGTAGAACAATTGATGGAATTGCCATACCAGAGAAGGAAGGGTGACACAAACTATGCCAACAACTAGGTCTGGAGTCATCTAGAAGGCCGAATGTTGGAACAAATTCGCCCAATCTGGATCATCGCGAGCGTATAACAGAGCTTTAGCGCTGACATCGCTAGTAAGTAATGTAGCCAGTCAGACCGTCACTAGAGATAGCAAATAGCCTCGCGACGGGGCATGAAATCGGACCATCACGGGAAACAGATGTACTTCTGTGCTAGAAGCATGGCTGGACTATTTACTACCGCTGTTCATTGCATATATTAAGTCCAGTCTCGCGACAAGGCAGATAAATTAGGAAAAGTGGGTCAATTGGCAGCATAAGAGAACATTTGTTCAGTATGAGCATGTTTTACTTGGACACATGACATAGTAGAAGGACTGGGGTGAAGGCAGTGACAAATTACTGTGTAACAAATGCCCCCTAAAGTATGAAGTCCGAGAGAGTGGGAGGGGTGAAATGCTTTACGAAACTGACTGAGCTGGAGCACCATCTGGAGGGACCTGTAGGCGCAAGTACAACTGATATCTCCGATAGTGAAACACATGTAGACTAGGCATGGGCACAACCATCCAGAAGACATACGAACTAGGTCTGTGGTATGGATGCAGCCATATAGCTAATAAGACCATGATAATGATAAGGGTATGGTCGCAGCCATCCATGAAGACTTAGGTATGGTCACAACCATCCATTAATGAGTCATGCAATCACGAACCAATCCATGCAGCCTGAACATGTGTAATTTGAGTTTGGGGTCTTGAACCCAACTAATCATAGTACAAATTCTAGCATGTGAATAGAGGTGTTGAAGCTGAGCATGATATAAAATTGCTTGAGTACCGGTCGATGATGTAAACCGTTAACAAGCGCGAGTGAAGCCACCAATAATGCCAATGGTTCTCAAGGTACTGTCCAGTACAATCCATGAAGTGTGAAGAATGAGCTGAAATCAAATGCTCATGGAATCACCCAATTGACGACCAATGATGTAAGTCGACCGTCAGGAGCGAAGAACTTGCCATTAAGGCATGCAAGCTCCAAGGTACCAAAAGGGATTTCTAGATCAATCTCCTGGATAATGAGCTAATGTCGACAGGAGACGATCCATCACAGGAGGGCCATAATGTTTTCCCCATCAATGACACAAGATAAGGGACAAGTGGTAGATGGTGAAACAGAGCATTAGGAGGAAGAGCGAGGGTGTAAACTGCAAAAGGATTATAGTCTTGAACATGTTGGCGACACGACTTCGGAGGGTGGCAGCATTCAGGTACCAAGGGATCAGAGGATTGATGGAGACAACATGTATCAGATGGAATGAGGCTAAATGACAACCCAAACCCATGGAAGGCCAAATGATGATGTATGGATATCCCAACCCAACAAGAAGCAAGAGTGTCGATGTTCAAGAGTGACTAGCTGCTATAGACAATCAATGATGATTTCCGAATTTTCCACCACCATTGCTGGCGAGTACCCCAATTATTTTTAAAAACAAGCTTGAAGGGATAGCATATGCTTGTAATATAAGTTCAACCTTCGGTCAAATCCAACCTAGTAATAATTTAACAAGCCCTAGGGAGGAGAAGCTCGAGTCTTGTCATGATGACGAGTCCAATGTCGTTAGGGTTTAGCGAGTCCGACATAGGTAAAACTCAGAGTCTTTTTTCATGTTTAGAGAGTTTGAAAAAGACATGGAAAAGAAAACTCCAAGGGGGTCCTTTTTCGTAGATTAGTGTCTCTCAAGCCTGAAAAAGTATAAAACGATACTCGAAAGAACTGCTTGACCATTACGATCAAGGAGTACTTTTTGTAACTAGTGACATCAATCCGAAAGAGTAGAAAAGTGATCGAGACCACATCCTTTCATAACCGATATCAAACTTGAAATGACAAAAGTCCGGCAATCTTTTCGTGTTTACACAGTCGGAAAAGGGCTTAAAGCAGATTGCCTCTTATTTCGTTTAACGAGTCAAAAGGGAAACCCATAAATCTTTTCATCTTTAAACGGTCAGAAAAGAGCTGAAAGCAGACCTCCATTTTTATTCTTTTTAATGAGTCAAAAAGGGAAAAAATACTCGGCAATCTTTTCATATTTTACGAGTCAGAAAAGAGCTTAAAGGTGACTCGTCCTAGAGGAATGAGTGGTATAAAGGGTAGCAATTGGTTCCGAAAAAGGAGGAACTACTCAAAACATGTAACGGTCAAGGGGTTGGCTAATAAAACCACTCATCATTGCGGTTCCTCAGGAAAGGAAAAATAACCAAGTGAAAGCATATGATCGGCCAAAGAGATGGTGGCAATGGAATGAAACAACCAAGGCTCATCTAGAAAAATTTAGCGGATAAAAATGGAAATCGCGGGATGTAAATCAGGTATTAGTTCATTTTTACATAAGCTTGAACCATGGAGAACTCTGCTTGGATTCGGTTTTATGTTTACACAAGCTTGAAACAAAAAACTATGCTTGTTATAAGTTCACATGCCCCCAGCATAATGATGCAAATCGAGGTACATACCCCCCAAGCTTGATTGCATCAACAAGGTGGATGGAATGAAGGTTCACTTTTGAGATCTTGGAAAGACTCGACTTGGATTTTACGACATCTTAAACAAAGACTCGATTTGGAAAGGGAGGTGTTTCATTTTTTAATGAGGTTGACACAGTAAAAGAACTATCCTCATAACCCTTGTTTCATTTTGGTAACGATGCTGACACAGGAACAAACTATCCTCGTACACCTTATTTCTTTTTTTAACGAGGTCGATGCAAGGTCAGAACTATCCTCGGGACTCCTGTTCATGGGCCATACGAGAACATGGCTCCCAAGAGGTCTTCGTGGGATGGAAGAAATGCACTCTAGGAGGAATACATGTCATGATGCGCCAATGATAGATTGGGTTCCAATGCCCCCGGTACATGATGTACAAGACCATCTACATAATCATCAACAGAGGTGGAGACGAAATGGGTAGCCACATAATTGACCCGCGGCAAGGAAGGTACTGCTTGCGAGCAAGAACCGATAGGGGATGATGGCTGCACAGGAGGCACCAGGGGACTAAAGAACGATAATTGATCGATGGTCACCATTCTTCCATCGTGTGGAAAATAGACCACACGGAAAAGTGAAGAAATAAGAGCTCCCATGGCATAAGCATAGTCATGACCAAGGAGAAGACTGAAATCTAAAGCACCTTGGGCAATCATTATATCTATATAGACGGTTTTGCCTCCCAAAGTAACAGGGAACTTCGGAAGGATCCCTAAAGGTTGACAGGTTCCTCCGTCAAATGCCAATAGATTCTGTGTGACTGACACAAGCTATGGGGAGCCCAAAGCTTGCCAAGTAGTGGAAGGCATAAGACTGACATACGCACCCTCATCCAAGACAGTGCCAGGTACTGCCTTATCATGGGCATGTATTGTAATATGGAAAGGCACATAGGATGGAAGGCGGAAAGCAATCAAGTGACTCCAGTCAAAGGAAACGACCGAACTACTTGGTGGGGGTATCATATGATGGCCCCCATGCTCTACAGGAACCGAAGAAGGACTCTCTGAATCAGCTGGGATAGGAGGGTCATTCTGGGGCTCTCGAGAATCTAATGAGATGAGAAGAACATGAGTAGTAGAATCATGATGCTCTTCCGAAACAGTGTGATCAATAGGTGGTGAACCAAAGTCGACACTCTCTCCGACCAATGGTTGGTCTGGAGCAGGCTTAGCACAGCCAGGTTCGGAAAGAGGAGGACAGACAAGAGAAGAATCTAAGTCAATCTCTTTATCAATGGGGAGAGGGTCTAAAGAGCGCCTCTGATAACCAACCAGAAGTTGGGGTGAAGAAGCTGTAAGACTTTCCAAAAAGACGGAAGCTTTATCCATGAGCGGACAAAGGTGAAGGGGATGGTTGCCTCCACACAGCCTATAGGGGAATCGAATCTTCCCTTTCTTCTTACCATTGCCAATTAATAGGGTAGCATTGCCATGAGCTTCAGAGGATGATGAGGGATGAGCTGGATCATGAGACCATACTTCTAAGATCCTAGGAATGCCAGGACAATCACGAAGAAAATGGTCACCCTTGCACAATTTATAAGGAAACTTAAGCTTCCATGGAGGAGCAGAAGGTGTTCCAACCTGAGATGTACTTGGAGCAGTAGCTGCACAGGTGGCCTCACATTTATCAGACTTCTTCTTCTTCTTCATCTTCTTCTTAGTCTCTTGGTTACTAGATGTGAAACTTTCACCAGGCGAAGGAGGAGAGGAGGAGGAAGAAACAGGGGAAGAAGGCGTAGGCTCAACCTTGGAATCATCGTGTTGTGGTTCAGACGAAGAAGATGGTGGAATAGGAGTCATGACACTTGGGACCATTGTGGTTGAAAACAACCACATGGGAAAACTGACGATTAACCCAGGCAGAGACAATGTTGCCATATACAGAGCACCGACATTTCCAAATGGAGGAAACGGACCAGGATTTCCATCTAGGGGAAGACCTTGGCCGGTAGACTCGGGGAATGTTGCCATCAAGAACGAGCCTGAAAAACACTCTTATCACAACCAAGAACTCGAACTGTTACCAGGAATATTTCATGGGTAATAAATTTTATGACGCAGGAACAAAACTTGACCTTTTCATGTTTCAAGAGTCGAGAAAAGGACGAAAAGGTGACTCTATCTCTTTCGAGGTTTAATGAGCCTGAAAGGACGAGTGCGTAGATGGACCTTTTCTTTTAGGGAGTCCGTAAAGGAACGAAAATGACTACTCTAGAGAACTAGGCCAAAGGTTTACCAAACAACCCGTAAAACTGCATATACACCTTGGCAGTCATATGAAAACCAAGGACTTTCCGTACGACAGTTAATCTTCTCGAATGTTGTGTTCAGTGCATTACGGTTTGCAAGGTAGTAGACACGGCTTCCTAAGGGTATAAGATGATAACCTAGTGGGGTCTCCCAACATATACTCAATGGTACATGGGAGCACAATTCCGTACTAAACCGCTATTGAGTCACAGAAGGAGGAATCACCCAACCTTGAGTGAGAACAATAGTGACTAGGTTTAACGATGCCAGAGCATGTCTCTAGCCTAGACCTAAAAATAATGAGCATTATGTTCCAATGTGTTGTTAGATTTATTCATTTCATTTTAAAGTTGATATTGAATTATGTTTCAGTTTTCAGGCCTTACCGTATGTATACAACAAAACCTAGGATGCAATAGAATGAATAAAACATCTTTCACTTCAATGAACACCTACCTACGGGAGCGTAGAGAGATCATTCTAGAACCAAGGAAACCAAGATGAGCAAATGCAATCACACAATGCATACAAACATCAGTTCCTACAATGCATGGATACTACTAATGAGAGATTTAATCATTTACTTTCACTTTCGCACACTAAATGCAACCTTGAAATGCAAATTCACTTTCACTTTTGCACACTAAATGAATGCAGTCTTTTGATTTTTGATGTTTTAAATTCAAAGAAACAAACAAGCAAGTGTGAAAGAACTAGTTGATCCAAACAATTGTAATCTATGTTCGGTAGTGAAAAGAAAACGAATCAATACCAAAGATTGGTTCAATAATTGTCACTAAAAATCAACCAGAAACAAAGAATGAGGAAGGCTCAATCAAACCAGCAAGAAAGTTGCAAACAAATCTTGAGCAAACTAGCAACCATGCCAATTGATCCAAGAAACTTGAAATAATGAACTAGGTAAAACAGGCAAAAATGCAAGATTCATTCAACAAAGCCAAAGAAAGAGTGCCTTAACCGTAAACAGTGAAAAAAAAATGACTGAGCAAGCAAAAAAGGCAAGGGATCAACAGGACTAGCAAACTTAGGAGGAAAAATTGAGAAAATCAATTCTACAAGTATCGTTGCGAGGACAACACAAGCAACTAGTGCTGATAAGCAGCTAGTTGTAGCAACAGAGCGACGTCATTGCGGAAGTACACCTCTTTCTCGGGATGAACCGATGGGTCGTTGTGACTGTGTGACATTATTAAGCGATGCACAGGAATTTACAAAAGAGTGAGCATGATGTCAGCGCGATTGTTAAACTATGTTCCACGATGATGTAAAAAATAATGGCAAACAACCCAAAAAATTCCCAAACAAAAACTAGTCAATCTAACAGACAATAGAGGGATTTCCTAGATCAATCTAGGCGATCCAAAAGACTGACAATTAATCCCCAAAAACCAAGAGAGACCAAATCAAAATCAAAACAAGAGAAAATAGAAGAACACAGGACAGACTCCCCAGTAGAGTCGCCAATTTGTGATGTAGGAAAGTGTTCCCTCTGCGGACAAAGGCAACCCCTCTAGCCTTAGAGTGGGTCTAGTCATAAACAAGGACAGATCAATAATAGCTTTCCTTAAACAGTCATAGTCAAAGGTCTACCTCAACCAGTGGTGGATGGAGTTCCGTTGCGCTGCTCCAACCTTCGCTTCCTTCTCCTCAATGAGTGATCAATCTGAAACAATGCAAAGGAAATACAACAAATCACGTAACCGGAAAACAACAATGATCTATTTACTCACAAAGTCAAGAAGTCATGAGCTATCAAGTAAATTACATACAAGACATAGGAAAACATCATTGATTGTATTAATAATGAAATAAGAGCAAGCTTACAACCAAAGTCTTGACGTCGTAAGCCTTCTTAGAGGAATCCAGTCAGCATGTTCTTCAAGCATTCACTCTTTGAAAATGGATCTCCCAACATACAAAGTCTCTCTCTCACTCATAAGTTTTACAGAAAGTCAAGGGCACTTCACAACCTTCCACAAGCTATCAACACTCCCAGACTTGTCACATCCACACCAGCTATCTGTCAAACTCAAAAGCACTAACAACACTACTCAATCCAAGAATTTACCAACTAAGGAACTAGCAGATCATAGCAATGGTGAGTGATTTTATAGGAGAAGGAGTCTCCATGAAAGGTGGAAGAGTGAGCTTATCCCTAAGGAGGGTAGCACAATTTATGGAACTGCCATACCAGAGAAGGAAGGGCAACACAAACTATGACAACAACCAGGTCTGGAGTCATCTAGAAGGCTGACTGTTGGAACAAATTCACCCAATCTGGATCATCGCGAGCGTATAATAGAGCTTCAACGTTGACATCGCTAGTAAGTAATGTAGCCAGTCGGACCATCGCTAGAGATAGAAAATAGCCTCGTGACGGGGCATGAAATCGGACCGTCGCGGGAAACAGATGTACTTCCGTGCTGGAAGCGTGGCTAGACTATTTACTACCACTGTTCATTACGTATATTAAGTCCAGTCTCAGGACTAGGCAGATAACTTAGGAAAAGTGGGTCAATTGGCAGCATAAGAGAGCATTTGTTCAGTATGAGCATGTTTTACTTGGACACATGACATGGTAGAAGGACTGGGGTGAAGGCAGTGAAAAATTACTGTGTAATAGAGGGAGAATAGTGTGATTTTGGTTTGGTTTGAGACTAGAGGGAAAGAGGCCTTAAAACTTTCATTTTTGAGGCTATCCATGAAGTGCTAGTAGAAGTGTGGGAACCCAGATACATCGGAGGAGATCAACAACATCAAGGCACCGATTGTAATCTCTTTCTAGTTTATATAAATGAAACTATCGATTCATTTCCTACATGAAGTGTCATTTTACATCTTTATGGCTTAATGTTCCTTGACCTATTAAGTAGGATGAATATAATATTGTATGCTATCACGTTTGTTGTTGTTGTTTTCTTGTTTCAGGTATTCGAAGGAAGGAAACAGAAGATAGCTGAAGTGAAGAAACAGGATCATCACCAAGCGGAATAGTGTTCTAAGAGGGAGGCCCTCTTAATTGATTCTAGCTTAAGGAAATTTTCCATAGATTGTTTGTTTGTGGCTAGACCCGATCTCTCAAGCTAGAGGAATTGTTTATGTCTGCACTCAGAATTTACCTGCACCACATGCAGCGTGGTCCACTTTATGTATTTATCCTCATAGCTACCGACAGGGTAGTATTGCTCCTTAATGGTGCCCTAGAATTAGTTCCAAGTGGGTGCAATTGAAAACAGTAAGGGCGTACTTTCATCCTTCTGCTCACAGTAGGTTTCCCACTAGTCATTGGTGTGGGGGACAACTTTGAGAAGAGAAAAAGTAATACTTTCCTGATTGGAAAAATCATGAATAGAAAAATATCCTTCTAGAAGATTTAACCATTTATCTATGACGTCTGCATCTATTTCGCCCTCAAATATGGGAATGTCAAAGTTTACTTGTACCTTAAATGGAGCGGTGCCTCCAGAATGGCTGTTGGATGTGGATGCGCCGCCGGTGGGCAACTGTTGAAGGATCTGAGCAAATTTATCCATCATCGTGTTCCTTTGTTTCTCAAGGGCCTCCTCAAAAAATATTTTGATATGATATCCTACTCCCTCATACTTCTTTTCTTCCCCCATGGGTGACCGTCAGGGTTTGCAAAGCTGATCTTGCAAAGGTTCAACCAGATCGAGCCCTAACTCCTTATATCCCGACCTCGTTGGGGACATGCAAAGAAAAACATAGAAAGAGAAGACTGCTCTAATACCACTGATCTAGATTTAAACAAGAATCCAAAAAATTAAAGATATAACCATAAATACATAGATGTAACAAAAATAACACTTCATTTCATTAATATCAAATACTGAAATATGCTTACAAACATAATGGAAATAAGACTAGCTCGAAAGATGGTAGGTTATGTCTGAGAAGAGATGTGGTGGATACATGCTTGTGAACTATGTTACAATGAGGCTCGGAGGCCTATTTATTATTGAGAAACAATGGAAAACCATAAACATCCAAAAAACCTAACCCTAGGAGATGAAGCGCCAAAACTATGGGCCCCGTTTGGGTAAATTGGTACATCAACTTCCCGGGGTCGTAACTTTGGCATATGATCTCTGTTTGATGCGCACAATACCTTTTTAGAAATATCTATCCGAGGATTATGACTTCTAATCAGTCAACACTTATTCATGATCATTATTGGCCCTTATTTTCCCAAAAAACTCCGTCTAGGGCCTCAAAGTGACTCCAGAAGTTCAGGACCTGAAAAATTTCCAGAAATAGTAAATTGTGCTACAATTAAGGAAACTGAACAAATAAAAGAGACAGTGGTGGGGGTCTAAGTGGAATAGGTCGGTGGCCACCAACATCCACCTAGATAACCATTTCTAGAAAGACTAACTAGATGATGATGCACCATGATTGAAACAAGATCTGAAATAGGGAAAGCAAGACGAAGATAAAACAAGTGGGTCAATGGACAACACCTAGACCTACAAAGGAAGAGTGTTAGGTAGGATTTGTAGATTGAAGTGAAATTTTGGAAGATTGGGAGGAGCTGTAAATTGACATAAAATTTTGGAAGACTAGGAGGGAGACAAACCTAATTAACAAAGAAATAATTTAGTAAAAGCCTCCAAAAAAAGGACCAAGGAGGGGGATTGAAACCCATAATCCAAACTACCAAGCTAGAGTGAACAAAGAAAGCATAAAATGATGCCAATTGAAATGAGTTTCTGGGAAAAAGAAATAAAAGGTTGAATCTAAGCAATGAAGAACCACACAGAGGAGTATCTTGAATAACTACTAAAAGCTTCAAATCAGTTAGATAGACTGTGAGCATGAAAGTTTGAGATTGCATTCTTCGTGGATGCTTGGTATGTTAGCTTGAGATTATTATAACTAGGTGATGGTTGCCATGTTTTAAGAGCAGTTGTGGCTACCAATTTCTCGTGGTTGGATGCACAACTAGCTTACGCCCACTTCATAACATTATAACCACATAATTTCCCTTACAAAACCACAATTTACTCCCTGAACTAGCGATTGAATAATACTTGGTGCCAATGTACTTTCCCGAGCTCTCACATGCTCAAATGCAACGTTGATGAGAACTTACCTTGTTTGAGATAAGTTTCCTGGTAGTGGGGTGGCCATGCAGGTTGCTAGGTGGTTTCCTTCTTTAAATCAAAGTTCAGTCATGAATGTCTTTTCTTTATATGGATTAACACCCTCCATGAGGAGAGATGTATTATTGTGAAATTTCATTGCGCATGGTTTTTAGTTGTTCTAGAGTAAGATGCTCCCAGTTTGATTCAAGGATGTCCAATATATATTGTACTCCAGTGCTTGCAAGCTTATCTGCTAGCTTATCACCATTTCTTAGTGTGTGCTAGAGGATGAGTGCATTTTTTTTATTTTTTATTTTCTCTAGGCTCGCTAGCAGTCTCTAGCTATCTATAACTTTGGCTAGACTAGAGCCATTTTGGATTCTCTCAAGCATGTTGATGCTTATTTTTGAATCCCCTTCAATAATGAGCTTATCTATGCTTAATCTATTCAAAAGATTTATCCCTTATTCAATAGCATAAAGCTATGCAACATTATTGGTGTCATTGCTAACGGATCCTATATATACATGTTGTATTTCCCATTCACCCCTCCGTTGTTGGTAGGCCCTAGGTTTCCCTTCGAGGCACCCTCAAAATTTAATTTGATGAATCTAGTTGATGGAGGCTACCAATGATTAGGGTTTGCTTGGTTGCAAGAATTGGTAAAAGGATGTTTTGTAACCATTGTTTGGTCAAACCCCAAGAGTTTAAGGATGTATGCTTCAACGACTTCACATTCCTAGCCTTGAGTGATCCCCGAGAAGATGAATGTTTCTTTAACTTTCTCAATTATTTTTTTCCAAGCTTGGTTCAAATCCTATTTAGTGCCTTTGATTTTTATTTTATTGTGATCCTTCTAGATTTCCCAGATTATGAAACTTGGGAAAAGCGGACAAGATGTGTTTATTATTGCATTCTTGAAGAGTGTCGATCTCCAATTATTCTCCAATGTGGATTTTATGTTGGTTCTATTCCTGTCATTCTGCTTGAAAATGATTGTTATCATGTCCCAAATTTTAAAAGAAAATAGACAACCATTTAGCAAGTGTTCCAATGTCTCTATCTTTGAACAATAAAGGTGACATTGGGCAAGACCATGCAAGCCTCTTTTTGGGAGTCTATCCCAGGATAATGTTTCATTGTTTAATAACAATCATATGAATATTGTTACTTTGGGACAAATTTGTGCTTTATATAGTTTTATCCATTTGTTCTCCTCATTATGTCCTTTTGTACCTGCTAATATGTTGTAAGATTCTTTGAGATTAAAATATCCTTTATGGTTTTGACCCCATATGAGAATATCATTCCCTCTTGAGCTTTTAATTTGTGCTCCAATTACTTATCTAGGGCTTTGTAAGGTTCCACGCTGATGTTGAAGGTGTCTTGTCTTCTTTTGTTCCATTGTCTCAATTGAGATTTATTTCTATTTTTTTGTTCCAATAATCCTTAATAAGGACCTTGTTATGTGGCTGTAATTCAACCTTGATATCAATTATATTTTCTTTTTGTTCTAGTTTAGGCCATTGTTGCCATGATTCCTCCTCAAATAGTGTGATATTACCACTACAAATCTCCAAGAAACTATGGTTTTGTATGAGATGTTTATTTTTCCATGCTTAGTTCTAGAGATAGGAGCCCTTTATTGTCCCCACAATTTAGTAATTTGGTTGTTTCCAATATCAGAGGCATATTTGTTCTTCCAAATTTTTCTCCATAAAGCATCTGGGCTTTTAATCCATCTCCACCAAGTCATTAATCCCATAGCTTTGTTCACTATTTCTAGATATTTGAGACCAAGCATCCTCTACTATTTTTGTTTTTCATACTTTTTCCCAGGTAAGAAGAGCCAATTTCTTCTCATTTTTGGGCCCTCCCCATAGGAAGGATCTTTGGATGAAACAAATTTTTGCAGGATAGCTTTAGGAGTAGCAAGGGTAGAAATGCGATATAGGGGAATGAATTGAAGAGTAGATTTGAGAAGAACGAGTTTGTTGTTAAGATTGAGAGCTTAAATGTCCAACAATATAGTTTATTTTCTAGGTTTGATAGAAGGTCATCCCAAACTTTGATTTGGAGTACTTTTTTAACCAATGAGACACTTAAGTATTTGGATGGAAGAGAGCTTCGCTGAAAGCTAAGAGATATGGAAATGTGCGTTTGGACAAGTAAGGGGGTATTAAAAAAGGGATATGTGATTTGACTATATTTATGTCAACTCTTGATGCAACAAAAAAGTATGAAAAAATGGATTTATAAGCAGAGGCTTCTTTGATAGAAGGTTAACCCATGAGAAGGTATCATCTTCAAATTACTGATGAAAATAAGGTGAGCAGTTGGGGCCATTGGACAGTCCTTTGAGAGAGCCATAGGAGTCTATATGTTTGATATACCTACTAAGGCCTTCATCCATTAGTAAGAATAAATATAAAGATAGAGGGTGCCCCTGTGTAATACTCTTTGAGGGAAAGAAGGTGGGGGAGTGTGATCTAATTAACCAAGATGGAGAAAAAGGTTTGGAAATAAGATTCATTACCCACGAGACCCAGAAGTTTGCAAATCCATAGGATTTCAACATATTATAAATGTAATGCTAGCTAAGCTTGTCAAATGATTTCGACATTTCCAATTTAATGATCATGCCAAGAATTTTGTTGGAAAAAAGAGAGTGGATTTGCTCATGAGCAATAATAACGCTGTCAAATATTTCTATTCCTTCTACATATCTATATTTCTCTTGAGAAATAATGAGGGGAAAAGGTGTCTTAAGTCTATTAGCTATAACTTTGGAAATTATTATATATATAACATTGCAAAGGGAGACATGTCTAAATGCCGCTAGTGATTATGCTTGGGAGTGCTTACAAATGAGTGTCAAGAAAGTAACATCTAGGGCTATGGGTACTGTCTTTAACAGTTTGGAGTCTTAGACTATTTTAGCAACATATTTTCCTATGATATCCCAACATTCTTGAAAGAATTATATTGTGAATCCATCTGGGCCTGAGACTTTATTTTTTGGCATGTTCATAACTATTTCTTCCACTTCTTCTAGGGTGATTTCCCCCATCAACATTTCATTTTATACTTGGGTGACTATGTTTGGAGTGTGAGCAATAATTTTCCATATGGCTTGATTCTTGTCTTTGATGAATTCTAGTAGTAGATTTTGAAAATAACTGTTGAGTTTTTGGGTTATATTTATATGCCCCTCTAGTTTTTGAATTTGATTTTTTTCGAGGCTAATTATTCTATTTTTGTGGCTGTGCCATATCATGGCTCTATGAAAAACTTAGTGTTCTTTTCTCCTTTTAACCATTGGACTCTAGAATTTTGTCTCCACAAGAACGCGTCTTGTTGTAGCTACTTGTCTAACTTCATTTGAATGCTTATTTTATTTACCATAAGATCCTCCGTTCTTTACTTTTCCATGATTTCCTGTTGGATTAATTCCATCTCATGCTCCAACAATTTTTTTTTTTTTGAATTTTTCCAAATTCCCATATATTTCAATTTTTAATATTTTGCTTGACAACTTTCAACTTTTGTTGAAATTTGTACATAGAATTTCCCTCTATGAACTTCTTTCCACCATTTTTCTATGTTTGTCTTGAAGGCAGGGTATTTGATCCAAAATGTTTCAAAATGAAAGGGTTTGATTTTAAGAATCCCTCCCCAGTCTATAAACAACTAAGTTAGCTAGTGATTTGATCCATGACATGGAAAATATTGGCATGAAGATTTAGTCCAATAAGAAGAAGTATTTATGAGAAAATTCTTCGGCGTAAATCACATAATCTTACATTTGTCAACGCATTTTGAACCACACTGGTTGGTTCGAAACGCATTGAAAAATGTAAGATTATGTGATTTATGCCGAAGAATTTTCTCATAAACTTGATATGGATCACAAAAGCCTCAACTCAACAAGAAGAAGGATTTCAGAGATCAAAATATTGTCCAACCTTGAGGCTACTTGGGCAATTCCCCCTCTTCTATTATTCCAGGTGAATAAGCCATTGCTGGTTTCTAGATCAACCAACTTCGAGAATTGTATAAAGTTCATTAAATGTTGGGATTCTTCTTATAGAATTCTAGTTCTCCCGTTTTTCTCTTGCAAATATTTGATTAGGTTGAAATCACCCCAATGATCCAATGTAGATCATAATCAATCAGGAAGGAATGGTAGTAGCAAGGTCACAATATCTAGATGCAGAAGGAAATATTGATCAAGAAATGTAGAAGGAGAAAGAAATTGGAGGATCCAAACATCCTTATTCCTCATAGAGCTTAAATTTAGATAAAGAACATCCGAGGAAAACAATATACAACCAACTAATCATTGTAACGTCCACTCCTGATCAAGGAGGATGGCAAAAAGTAGAAAAGAAGAAGGGTAGAAAAGGGTGACTAAGTTTTTTTTTTGTAGTCCTAGTTTATTCTTTTTGGTTGGTTTTGGTTTTTAGGTGCCAGCTATTGACTGGCACTGCTTAGAAAGATTCATTTAATTTTTATTATTTTTATTTTTTTCTTTTTGGGGGATTAGTCGAAAGACTGATCTAAAGGAATGCCTACATGCATCTGCAAAATTTAATTTTGTTCCTTGATTTTCACGTTGAATAAAATTACGATTTTTCTTCGGAAAAAAAGATGATCTGGCTAGTTGATATTTTTTATGAGCAGATCTACCCTAATGCAAATTTGATCTCCACAAAATATTTTAGATATTCATGCCATGGCTCATTTGATATCAACAAAAAATAGATCTCTGGCGAATGTTACTAGTGATCTATAACACTTCTGTAAATTTGACAATAAACATATTTCTCTTAAAATGTGATTAGGGCATGTGTGGTTTTTTGTGAGCATTTATATTATGAGATAATTGTTCTCTATGTAAAAAATCATGAAACCTAATTATTTGATATTGAGAAAGAAATAAATCATATGACATGTAGCAAACCTGTAATATTTTTTTTTTCATTTCTTGGTACTCATTCTTGTGTGGCATTGGCATGGCCTTTTTTTTATTTATAAATGTTGGTTCTTGTGGAACATAATTAGTATATTAAATTTCCTTAGCAACTTGTGCAACATTAATTAATCTATTCATCTTTATTGGATATTCAAGGGGTGTACTAGAAGGCATGTGAATTGTGGAAAAAGTGGTGTGGTGAAGGTTCTAGATTAAACAAGGGCGGAGATGGTGTGGTCATGATAGGTAGACCCATAGAAACTATTCACATCTTCCCCAAACTGAATAAATTTTTTTCCTTGGAAAAATAATTAATGGTAAGAAAGTCAGGGAAAAAAAGAGTAGGCTCAGGTATTTTTCTAAATACAAATATATTATTCGATAAATTTGAAAAAAAATAGAAAGAATAAGTGCACTTGCACCTATCTAAGAAGTTTATGAAAACTATACCAAGCATATAATATCCACAAACTCCCATCGCATGAACTTCTGTGGAAAATGCCTCAACTTTTTGTAGCAACCTTACGATCTACAATAATAGAAAGATCCATAGTATGGTAGAAAAAATATTCGTAGTAGAAGAAATATCTACAACATGGTAGTGGAGGGATTTGACATTTGGTAATGAAAAAATTGTAGCAATATAATATCAAGGAATATGAAACATCATAAATATTTGTAGCAGAATAAAGATTTGGGGTTGGAGAAAGATCTATAACATGGTAGTAGAGGTATATGTGATTTAGTGCTGGAAGGATTTACAACAACATAAATATTTGTAGTGGGAGAAGTATCATCTTTCTATTTTGTCATGCATAATCCAGATCCTTAACTCCAAAATCAATATTTTTTATTCTAGCTCCACAACATTGGGAGTTTCGCAACTTTCTTGTAGAGTTTTTGTGGCTTCGAGTGTTTTGTAGCTCTAATATGGAGTTTTTCTAGCTCCAGGTATTCCACATCTCTCTTATAGACTTTTCACAATAGACTTGTATATTTCTTATGGCAAACCTATAGCTCATAAAGTCTATACCATGTTTGTTGAAGGAATTTGTAGCACTTCTCAAGATGGTTATAAGCAAGCCAATGATAATAAGAATTTGGTGGAGTGACAATAGTAAGTTCTTGGAAATCTTTATTCCATAAGCGATTAAAACTTGAAAGGAGATTTCTTGCTTGATTTTGTTAATTATTTTCTTTTCTTTTCTTTTTATTTTTTGCAAAACTTGTTAGCCAACAAGATGGTTTTAAAACTATATCCATCTAACTGCATTCAAAGAATTTTCACAATTAGAATTTTTATTCCTAAGGAATGCTTGCTACAAATTTATTTTCAAACATTGCATGGATTGGTGGCACATGGAATAGGTTTTGACCATCATATTTTTATTTTTTATTTTTATTTATTGTTTTTAATAATCTAGGGAGCTTTGGTGTAAGAAGGTTGAGGTAAATTATTTAGTGGTTTGAGAGTGGGTGCAGTAGGAATCTATGAAGGTATTTATGGAATTCATTAATGATCCTTTCAAGATTTCTCAAGTTGTTTAGGAAATATTTTTTTCACTTTGGGAGAGGTGGGGCATTAAATATTATTGAAATAACCTTTCATGGACGACCCTAAGGGTTGGAATTGGGTTGTGATAGTATGTTGGACGGATAGGAAATTTTCTAGCATTAACCTCTCTGGATTCCATAATATAGAAATACCTCTTGAGGCTCCTATAACATCATTCGCTATGGTTTGGGAATTTTCTAGATTATTCTAGATATGTTTTGAAATGTACTAGATGGAAATTTCCTTTCTTGTAGCATGACAATGTCAAGATCTTTATTTTTGATTTATTTTTACGAGTCTCCACATGGATTTTCCTTTGAGACCCCTTATGTTCCATGCTGTAATTTTCATTGGTGTTATGGTTAGGAGGGTGGGTGTGTCTCTGTGATTTTCCTAACCTTGCCATAAGTTACTAGGTAGTCCCCCATTTCCCTGATTAATTGCTGTTTGCTTTTTTCCTGTCGTATTCCCTTCCTTAAAATTCCTTTTGCGTGGTCCTTTTTTATATTGCTTTTAATTCCTAATGAAGAAGAATGACTAGGATTTGAGATGTTACTGAGGGTTGTTTTCTTTCTTTTCTTTGTTGCTTGAAGTAAAACCTTGCTATCAGCTACACCTGTTATTCTAGGAAGGTCTTCTAGGTATTATTTTATGATTCTTCCCACTCTTCTTCGATCATCACCACATCTTCCTCAGTTCCTTTTGAATTCTCTATGTTTGTTGATTCTCTCATTTTTTTCTCTTGGAATTCTCTCATCTAAACCCTTGATTTACCACATATCCTTTTTTTTGTTCTTGATATTTATGCATTTATTCCTCTATTTGAAGTACCAAGAATTTGTTATTATTTGGGTATTTGGAGGAAGGAGGGTTTCTAATTCCTCTTCTTGGTAGTTTTCTATTATTAGTCACTTTTGTAAATCCTTCCTCATTTCCTTTCTGCTCTTCATGAATTTCTTGAAGTGTTTGATTCTGAGGGAACTCTTAGAATAAATGTCCCTATTCATGACATTTCCATCAATGGAAATGAATTTCTCATATGCTATGGGTTATTCCCATATATCATTATGATAGCTATTTTTTATTTTAGCTAGTAGAGCCTTGGTTAGATCTACACATATTCTAGCATACTATGTGTATCAACCAAATATGGTAGTGTTTGAGAGCATCACGAATGAGTTGATGGAATTTCCTATGCCTTCTAGAATGTCTAGCTCCTAAAATTCCTGCAACAATGAGTATAGGCACAACAAAATAAGGGATTAGGTGAAATTTTCTTTATTAGAGTTGAATAATTCAACTCATGGTTTCATGTACATCCCTGCAGAAAGGAGGAAATAAGGTCCTACCTGAAATATTTTTCCCCTACATTCAACTTTGTTGAAGATAGCAATGATGAATTCCTATGCAACCAATTTCAATTCCATGTCCCCCTTAATCTACAGTTATTTTTTTTGATCCAGGTTAGGAGAATGTTTTTTGTTGGCTTGTGCCCATGAATTTGTAGATCAATGCATGATCTTTCATGTATTATTTTTTCACACCTATTCTCTTTGAGATGATTTCATAACTCATGGCTTCTTTTGTTTAGGGGAGACAAGAATTTGAGTTTCTTGGTGTTTTTCTCTATTGATTTTCTGAGTTGCTTCATTTCCTCTGCTCACTCTTTTTTTAGTCGTGGATGGGTTTTGTTTACTAAGCCTTTGGTTGCACCTAATTGCATAGTCTACAGTTGTTTTGCTTATAATTCCTTCTAGAAACTATAGTGCTGAAGGAGGGACTATTTCCTCCCCCCTCTCGTGGGTTCCATTGGATTTTAGCAGTGAATCGTGCTTTCGGTAAACCCTAGGAAGTTCAAATCTCTACCTCTGAAACAAATATTAGTGCTAATAGTAACACCTTATTTTTTGCAAGGTTAACATTACAACTTGTTTTTGATGGATTACAAAATTCTATGTTTATATATGAGATTATTATTTATGATATTTATATTTTTTTCAATATAAAATGGGATTAACTTTCAATGGACTTACAATGATATGATAAAATAAGAAAAATAATGAAATGGAAGTGTAAAGTAATTTTAGATTTAATGGATGAGATGGTTTAAATAATAAAGATCAAAGGTTTATTTTATTTGAAGAGTATTGGTGTTTGGTTGATAGAGGTTATATTTAGAAGGTAAATCATCTAGAAGAGTATGAGTTAGGGCCTTCTGTTGATGCCTCGAAAATCGTTGCATCAACATCGAGGGATAACCACCCAGTCCAAACCTTAATACAACTCCTTTTCCGTTTGGGATGGTGGCTCTGACTGGATATAATGGGACCAGTTTCCTAGTAATGAATAAAAAAGGGGATGTATGAGTGATTGGTTTTCTAATAAATGATAATGAATGGATGACTTAATCTAAAAGCGAAAATACAAATGACTATTCTATCCCGAGAAGCTTCTATTCTTAAGTGTAACGTTTGATGATCTCTGTTCATCAATAGGCATATAGATGACTCTATTCAATAAACATAGAAATTCATTCATATAATAATTTCTTTGTTCAAATAGTTGAACAAAATAATTAATAAAACATTGTTACATTATCTTTTTATATTACTGATACATGTATGATTATAAGAAAAGCATGCTGTAAACATCCAATAGTGGAAAGTATAAAGAATGTTGTTAGAACACATGCATACATTCAATAATAGCAAGACTGATCAAATAAAAATTCACATAAAAAGAATGAATTCAGACATAGATAGTAGTACCATATGAGTTGCAAATCATTCCCAACATCAATCACAATTCGAATTCCTTCTTCCGACTCAGAAATACTTTTACATAAAGGTAGTAGTGCACATCCACATAAAAGCTTCGTTATCAAAATTGGAATAATTGGCCCAGTCTTTATAAAAAATATACCTGAAGTACAATAGTGCAACTTCAGGTTTAAGTCATATACAAAAACTTACGACCCTTTCCGATGCATTGAAAGGGTCTATAAATACTTAATCTAACTAACTAACTACAAAATTAAAATGCTACTGAATTGGTACAACTTGATCTAAAATATCTCCCCCATAGCAATTTGGCAGTCGGCAGCATGATTCATCACTCTGACTGTTTGCCTTTAGACCTGAGTTGGCATATCGCTAGCATCGGTTCCACTTCTTGGGGGCGGCTGAGATGAGAATTGAGTTGAGCAGCATAGGTGGCATCGTGTATTTCGGGAATGATACAATCGATTGCATCTGTTAGGCATGTTAGTGTCGGTCTTGAAAGCCCTCCATCAGTGATCAAAGCTCTTTGCATTTGCATTAGTAGGTGTCTCATCAATGTCAAAGTTTGCATCCCGTTAGGCATGCCATAACCTTGATGGAGGATCTGGTCTATTTATACCCCTCTTGGCTTTGCTGGATCAGGTCATCTCATGTCATTTAGTTTTTCAAGCTTGTCTTGTTTTGTCTTAAGGTCAAAGGTCCTAGGTCTAGGGTTTTGGTCATTTGTCTCAGCAAGGTCATGTCTTTGAAAGTCCTTGAGTCACCAGCAAGCCAGAGGGTGGATGGTAAACATGTTTCTTTGATATTCTCATCATGTACAGTTCATTTTTAAACTTGGATTTAAAAACTCTGTTTTTAAACTTGGATTTAAAAACTCTGTTTTTAAAGCCAAAGTCATGATAATTTTTTCTAAAAAGAATAAATTTCCAAAAAGTCTTCAAAAAGGCAGCAATAACCCTGGTCCCCTTGCCACAGTCCTTCAGATGATCTACCTGCAAAAAGAATCAAGGCAAAGCACTCAAAAAGTCAAATTCAGAGTAAAAGAAACCAAGAAATCAGTGTTTTAAAAAGTGTCAAAAATAAACTTTATAAAGTGGGTTTATGGATGAAATTTTTTCAAATGAAGTTTATAAAAGGTCATATTCCCTCCTTTCACTCTCATTGTGCATTCTAAAGCTTGCAAGAGAGGTTTTGAGAGAGTGATAGGCGAAAGGAGCAAAATCGCAGTGATTTCGGGCAGCAAGGTGGTGCGCGACCCGTTGAAGGTGGTGCGCGACCTGTTGGGCGGTGCGCGACCCATCCAAAACCTTTCCACAGTGCAAAATTAATACGGGCGCGACCCATTGGGAGGTGCGCAACCCGTTGGGAGGCCTGCGCGACCCGTTGAGCCAGGTGCGCGACCTGTTGGGTGGTGCGCGACCCGTTGAGAGCTCTTCTGCAGTTCAAAAAATCAACGTGCGCGACCCGTTGGGAGGGGCGCGACCCGTTGGGCGTGGTGCGCGACCCGTTGGGCGTGGTGCGCGACCCATTGAGCTGTCTCCCTGCAAACTTATTTCAAATTTGCTCAAACACCCTCCAAATCATCAAACCGCTTGAGGTAGGGTCTCCCAACTTGGAAATGGTTGCCGGTCATGTTTATAAGACATCATGAATTTGTTTGGAAGATCAAATTGTGCAAGAAAAGAGACTCCGTATGGCTACAATGTTTGATTGTTAGAATGTGCTAGGGTTATTGCTGTTTCATATTTTTCCCTTGTAATTATTTCCCTATTTCCCCTTTTCACTTCCCTTGTATTTTCATGCATTTTCCCCTGCTAAATTGTAAAATAAATATAAACCCTACCCCTCTCCCTAAGCACTAAAAACTCAAACCCTAATCCGACTTCTCCATATGCCCATGTAAACACATGAATTTGACAATGTATATACAGTAATTTTTGCAAATGTTTTCCCTATATTCCCTGTTATATACATGTATTCCCATTCTCCTTGTAAAAATTTCCCTCCCCTAACATTCCCTTCATGTTCCCTTGTCCCCTTGAAACAGCAAAGAAATCAACATTTAAAGGCAGAAACAACAGTACATTTTGTCCACTCAGCTCTTTAAAACAATGTCAGAAACCGAAACATATGAGCAGAGTGATGACCAAGCATCAGTTTCCAAGATTGAGGTACAGAGGAGGCTACATAAGGGCGGCAAAGGTGGCCATCACAGCAGTATAGGAGCCTTTTCCATTATGGTTTGATTCAGCTTATAGTATTGCATCAGTTGACTCAGTAGGGCATCTCATGGGAGGAGTTCATCTCCCGTGAGTTTTTCACAGTGCCACCTCAGCCACATCAGGAGGTCATTCATGAGGAGGGAGGACCATCTCAGCAGTTTGATGCTCCCGTCACCCGACATGTCAGCTCCACTCCTTTGGTCACTTATCAGAAAGGCCCAAGGGCCTTATTTGCAGCAGCTAGGCGAGTACTATCTCCATAGCAGGTGGAAGGGGTCTCGCCTTCATCTTCAGCTTAGCGAGTGTTATCTCCACATCAGGTGGAAGGGGCCTCACTTTCTTCACTAGCACATGTACTAAAGAGGGGCAAAGAGCCCATGATTCATGAGGGTTCGGTAATTGATCTTGAGGCCAGTTCTCCTAGCCAAGAGGCGAAGGAGATCATTCAGCATCTCAGGGCTGAAAATGATGTTTTACAGAGGAGACTTGAGGGTGCCCAATGGACTATTACTTACCTGGAGCAGCGGAACAAACAGTTAGAGGAGGAGAAAGCACTTGATGAGCTATGGAGGATTCGTAGCGACCGAGTCTTGAACCGTAGAAGACCCGGTGATCCATTGCCGGCTGACCGAGAGTCAATGCTCGTTCAGGAGAATGCCCACTTGGAGAGGCTGTTGGCTAAGGCCAACCAAGAGAAAAAGCTGTTGAGAAACATGAAGAATCACTATTGGGCAAGGATGCATGTATGCAAGGCCAAAATGAAAATGTTCCAAAGGAGGTTGTCTGAGGCTCTTAGGCGGAAGAAGAAGACCAATCCACTCCGTATTTTGGTTGAGGCATCCCTCAAAGATCATGGCACTCACTAGCATCAGCTACAACACAAACCCCAAATTTTTTTGAGAATTTTGGGTAATTTTGGAATTTTTTTGGAAATTTACAGGTTTTGGCTTCTCAACGGGTCTCACCCCCGGTGAGACCCTTTGTCATCGTAGCTCCGTTTTGCAAAAACTCAGCATTTCTAGATTTTTCATGCAAAGTTACATATGCCTATGGATGGACTTGAGTTTTTATGGGGATTTGGGCCTCCAGAAGGTCAAAATACAGGAAAAAATTGACTTTCTGCCCCTTTTTTGAGTTGCAGAAGTAGTCTTGGGAGAATTGACTTTTGACTAGGAAAATGACCTCCAAATCCAAAAATTCTAGTTGTGTTGGAAAGCAGACTCAGAGACCTTTCCAACGAGCTATCCTGCACCTAATTCTGACACCGGGAAGGCCTCCAAACAGAGCTCCAAAGTGCGCGACCCGTTGAGGAAATGTGCACGACCCGTTGAGGAAACTTTGCCAGATTTGACCAGTTCAGCCCAGAAAACGCAGTTTGGCTCCAGTTTGACTTTTTGAGGTTGATGGTGGTCCTCTTGGATGTAATTGTGACATTTTTTGGACACTTTTACTCTTGTTTAACTCTTCTAGAATTTTCTTTCATGTAAAGGGTAAAAATTGAATGTATGAACTGGTTTCCTAGCTTATAGAGGCAAGTTGTTTTGACTGCCTAGATTTTAGTGCTCAGTTTAGAATTAGTTGAAACAGCTCCTAGAAGGATGAGCTCGACCCCTAGAGGCAAGGGAAGAGGTTGGCTTGCCTATATTATGCATTTTCTTAATCATTTTCAGAGGTTGGAAGGTTGGACTCTTGAGGGAGAAGCTATCATTGTATATTTTCACTGTATCTCTGCAATTTTTGGCTAAGGAAGACCAAGGTTTTGCAGTCATCTTTGGGATTCTTGTGGACTCATGTGTTGATGGTGTGTTTCTCCATGTTATTGTAAGCTTTTTTATGTGATTCATTTCCTTTCTATACTGCTTCATATTAAACAAATGAAGTGATAAAGTTAGAATTCATGCTTGCCATGCTCTACTTTTAAATTTGTTTAATCTCTATGTTTTCTACTGTCTAAAGAGAATTCAAATTCATTGTTTGCTCTCTTTAGCCTTCTTATCTTTCTTCCTAATCACCCACTTCAGCTAAAGACATCAATACAAGCTCCTACCTCGCCCCAAAGACCCCCCTGCAGAAACTGTGTCCAATCCCCGCACCCTAAATTGCAGCTCCTCAATTTGCCACCAAAAATCCCCAAAAACCCCCAAATCAACCTTCAAATCAGATTACTAGCCTAATATCAGTGTTACTTTGTTTGGTCATCTCATCCTATTGAAAATCTACCGAGATTGACCGGAGAGAGCCTTCTCCTGCCCCGTAGGGCTAGCTATGAGGCTGAATGGTTTGATGTAGCTTTGAGGATTGCCTTTTCAGCCTGAGGTGAAATTTCAAGTGCTAACAAGGTACTTGAGGGTGGCTCTCTGGCTGTATGGTTTTACTAGGAACAACCAATAGGTGTCCCAAGTTAAACTGTTAATACCTGTGATCAATCCCCCATTCTTTTCCAGCTCTTGATTGCTCTAATGTTTTGGCCGATAGTAATTTACCTGGTGTACACTGAGAGATCATATTAGATAAATAGAGAGTATCATTAATAAATTCAATCAAATTACTAGTGGATAATTTGCATCTAGAAACTACTCTCTCTGCCTTCATCAACTGGGACTGCCACTCCATAAATAGGATTTCTTTATGGGATTCTAAGATTTTAGGCAAATTTTCTGCCTCTCCCTCATTCGTGTCCTGCCAATTAAGAAAATTTGTCACGGTCTCATCGGCATGCTCGAAGTCTTGTCTAGCATCGACTGATTTATCGATTATTGATGCTGTTATGTCACACAGGGGTTCAACTTGAGCAATTTTGTGACACAATAATCTTATTTGTGTTATAAGTGCCTTATTAATTTGTAGTGCTTCTGCTTTGAAATTGGAAGGCTACGGAAGATTCTTGAACTTCTCTATTTGACCTGATAATTGAGAAATTTTATCATCTTTTGTCTTTACCATCTATTCATTCATTGCTTTTAATTTTGCTAATGCCTCCTAGTTCTTTCTGCTTTTGAACTGCACTTGAATCGATCCTCTGTTTCTCTTAATGCAACTACTTATTCAATTGATTGTTTATCTGTTGCTGCGTGGACAATTGTTGTTCTAATTGTTCTTCTTTCTGCTGTGCCTCCGATAGCTGTGCTTGTAATGAAGCGATTGCCTGGTATTTTTCTTTTAGCAAATTACTCACTTCTGATGCCTTGTCCATGGTGGCCGCCGAATAGGCTCCAACATATTGGGACAATTTTGTTAGGTCATCAGAAGGATCAAACTCCTCCTTCCAAACCACGTTGGCAGTCACTGTTTGTTTAGGGAACATGGAAGGTTGATCAATCCTTCTCCTTTTCCTCTGTCGCTTTACTACGGCCCTGTGTTTTGGGATATAAAAGACATCCAATGGAGGTATATCCTCCACTTGCAAAATGATTTGATCCGAAGGATCTTTGGGAATTATTTCTATATCTGTAGTAGGGGGTAGACCGCTGGTTCCTTCACTTGGAACCTATTTTGATGTCGTATCTTGTGTATCAACTGCTTTGGATGTATTAGATTCTCTTGACCTTTCTAGATTGCTTATGATTGAATCGAATTGCTGCCATTCCTAGAGAAACCTTGGGTCAATCTGGGTATCGACATTCACATCCTTGCTGCTTTGCTCCTGCCACCTTTTTTGTTCCTCTTCACAAATCCTCTCTTGTTCTTTCCTCTGCGCTTCCTCATGTTCTTTCCTCTGGAGTTCCTCCTGCTCCCTTGTTTGGACTTCTCCAACAATTTCTAATGTAGCAGGAGGTTCATTGGTAATTTGTTGTTTAGGCTCGCTTGACTGTGGCATTGGGGCAGTGGCTAACAAATCTAGAGGCAGAGTTTGCAACCTCTTCTCTCTAAGTCTGTTAAATTCGACTAACCCGTCATCCTGATATCTTATTTTAGCTATCTCTCAAATCTGAAATAATGACTCAGTCCATGAGAATAGGTCCTCAAACTCATCTTCTTGATGTTCAAATTTAGTGAGTTTTGCCTGTTCTAGTGCATTATAGACGATTTTGTTTGGATCAAATCGTCTGTTAAGAAGAGTGGCGAGATTCAGTGTATTTATATTTTTTGCTTCTTTCTCTGCATGCTTGTAGTCATGCAGAGTGTAAACGCCACACCTTAGAGGAGAAGGAGGCCAGACTTGCTTCTTTTTATTCCTCAGAGTCTTTGTAACTCCTTCGGATGTAAGCTGATATGCTATTTCTCGGGCCAATAGTTTGTCGGGTATATACAAGGGGAGGACGTGAGGTTTGGCATGACTATCGAAAACTCTTATATATGTAAATTTTTCTTCTCCAAACCAGGTTCCTACAACTGTCAAGTCAATCTATGCTTGTGAGGAAATCTTAAGAGCAGGTTTGTCAAAAATCGCATAGTAAATGGGTAACATAAATCCATTGCAAACTTGATATAGGTGGTGTTTATAGTGGGTTTTCCACAACTTCTGGTGATAGATATGAATGGGCATGGGGTTTTGTGGAGTCCATCTGCACCCTAGCACAGGAAATTCGGAGTTAAAACAGAGAGTATCTAAGATGTAGGCACTAAAGTAAAATGGAGGAATGTACCTTTCAGTAATGTGGGTTTTGTTTCTGAACTCAAGAATAGTTGTTGCTAACTTATCAGATAATTTATTCCCCCAATCCATTATTTCGCTATTGCATGCTGCTTCCATTAAAGGTACCATCTCTATGGTGAAGTTTGAAGAATCATGCAGCCCCCAAATCCTACACATCATCACTCCGGCATAACAATAAGGAGAACACAAGGAATCAACAGAGTAGATACCCGAGGACTCATGCTTGTGTTTCGCTGGGTTTTGTCGCCATTCCTGTATAGGCGCTGATTCAATCTCATTTTCATCTCTGAACTTCTCCAGAAACACTTTGTTATACTTCTTCTCTGGTTTGGGCAAATGGTACATTTGTCTCAAATCATTGGGTTGAAATGAACCGAATACTCTCCCGTTGATAGTGCAAAACGTTCTATTTGTAATTGGGATTTACTCAACTGCCCATCTTACCACATTTGTGTCTGGAAGAATTTGATCTTGAGCCGCTATCCAGTGTAGGTAAGAATAGGCCAAATCCTTTAAGGTCGCCTCAGACTTCCGGGTCGAGTCTACTGTAGCTTGTACTGATGTTTCCTACGGCTCTTCAGCCTCAACCAGATTATAGATGCTCTGCCAAGTAGTATTACCAAGACCAAGACATGTGGTGTTCGAGATTAATCCTTTTTTTCTTGGTCCCGAATCAACAACGTGTTGTTCTGTTACTGTGGAAGCTGAAGCTGTTCAAGATTTCTTAGACTTCTTCCCCATTTGGCCTGAATTTGCTGCTTCGGAGGAGATCTGCAGAGGAGATAAAATGAACGTAATGCGGAGAATAGGTGGCACAAACCAAATATGAATGAGGTATATTAATCAATGAATAATGGAGGATTAACATAAGGTGGCTGAGGATACAATCTCTGAAGAGATTTTGGCATTACTGCTCCATTAAATGGCCATTTAAACCTGTCGATCATTTAAATGCTCATCATATCGTTTATCGGCTGAATAATTCATTTAAGCATGGCTTTGATGTTTTGGCGGTTGGGCGTAAGTGAATCACTATCGGGAAGAGAAAGGCTTTTAATAATAATTAAACATAATATATCCCAGCCTTATCAATCCTTTTTGAAAGTTACGCTTAGAATCGGGGATCAGAGGAATGCTTAAGTTGTTATATTGGTGTCCTTTTGGAATCCCCGATCGCCGATAGCGATATCACCAAATCATCTGTTAGGAAGAGTGGCGAGATTCAGTGTATTTATCTTTTATGCTTCTTTCTCTGCATGCTTGTAGTCATGCAGAGTGTAAACGCCACACCTTAGAGGAAAGGAGGGCAGACTTGCTTCTTTTTATTCCTCAGAGTCTTTGTAACTCCTTCATATGTAAGCTGATATGCTATTTCTCGGGCCAATAGTTTGTCGGGTATATACAAGGGGAGGACGTGAGGTCTGGCATGACTGCCAAAAACTCTTATATATGTAAATTTTTCTCCTCCGATCCAGGTTCCTACGGCTGTCAAGTCAATCTGTGCTTGTGAGGAAATCTTAGGAGCAGGTTTGTCGAAAATCGCATAGTAAATGGGTAACATAAATCCATTGCAAACTTGATATAGGTGGTGTTTATAGTGGGTTTTCCACAACTTCTGGTGATAGATATGAATGTGCATGGGGTCTTGTGGAGTCCATCTCCACCCCAGCACAGGAAATTCAGAGTTAAAATAGAGATTATCTAAGATGTAGGCACTAAAGTAAAATGTAGGAATGAACCTTTTAGTAACGCGGGTTTTGTTTCTAAACTCAAGAATAGCTGTTGCTAACTTATCAGATAATATATTCCCCCAATCCATTATTTCGCTATTGCATGCTGCTTCCATTAAAGGTACCATCTCTATGGTGAAGTTTGAAGAATCATGCATCCCCCAAATCCTACACATCATCACTCCGGCATAATAATAAGGAGAACACAAGGAATCGACAGAGTACTTACCCGAGGACTCATGCTTGTGTTTCGCTGGGTTTTGTCTCCAGAAACGCTTTGTTATACTTCTTCTCTGGTTTGGGCAAATGGTACATTTGTCTCAAATCATCGGGTTGAAATGAACCGAATACTCTCCTGTCGATAGTGCAAAACTTTTTGTTTGTAATTGGGATTTCCTCAACTGCCCATCTTACCACATTTGTGTCTGGAAGAATTTGCTCTCGAGCCACTATCTAGTGTAGGTAAGAATCAGCCAAATCCTTTAGGGTCGCCTCAGACTTCCGGGTCGAGTTTGCTATAGCTTGTACTGATGTTCCCTGTGGCTCTTCGGCCTCAACCAGATTATAGATGCTCTGCCAAGTAGTATTACCAAGACCAAGACATGTGGTGTCCGAGATTAATCCTTTTTTACTTGGTCCCAGATCGACAGCGTGTTGTCTAGTTACTGTGGAAGTTGAAGCTGTTCCAGATTTCTTAGACTTCTTCCCCATTTGGCTTGAATTTGCTGCTTCGGAGGAGCTCTATATAGGAGATAAAATGAACGTAATGCGGAGAATAGGTGGCGCAAACCAAATATGAATGAGGTATATTAATCAATGAATAATGGAGGATTAACATAAGGTGGCCGCGGATACAATCTTTGAAGAGATTTTGGCATTACTGCTCCATTAAATGGCCGTTTAAACCTGTCAATCATTTAAATGCTCATCATATCGTTTATCGGCCGAATAATTCATTTAAGCATGGCTTTGATGTTTTGGCGGTTGGGCGTAAGTGAATCACTATCGGGAAGAGAAAGGCTTTTAATAATAATTAAACATAATATATCCCAGCCTTATCAATCCTTTTCGAAAGTTACGCTTAGCTTTATTGCAATCGGGGATCAGAGGAATGCTTAAGTTGTTATATTGGTGTCCTTTTGGAATCCCCGATCGCCGATAGCGATATCACCAATTCGCATCGGGAGTTTTAGAAGAGGGCTTTTAGATGCATGCATGTTACATTCCCCGATCGCCGATAGCGATATCGCATCAGAGAAAATAGAGGGGCCTTTTTTTATGCATCCTTACCTTCTCGATATCCGATAGTTATTCACGCTTCTCACATCGGGGAAAACCAATGGGCCTTTTGTTATGCATCCTTTGTTATTGCGATATGCGATCTTGCGATCGCTTTATCGCAATAATAAAGAATTATTCATTTTTTATTATAAGACCGATTATATATTGTCTCAAAAGGTTTTATATTGTTTTATTTCTTTTCGGACCTTTTGAGGAATGACAAATTGATACCAATTTAATCTAAAAGGGACCCATTTCATTTTATAGTTTTGAAAGTAAAATTTTATGAAATGGGGGGTTGTTGTACAACACAACAATTAGCGATTCGCTGGAAGAAACAGTTATCTTTGAGAAATATTGAAATACTTAGACTTTCTTTGTATAAAATATTATCAAAGAGGAAAATTCTAATATAACTAGGTATACATACATTCTGAATATAATAAGAGCTATTTTTGCTAATTTCTTCTCTTGTTAAAATTAGATACATTCTAAGTTTTAAATTGACCTCTATTGGTGTATAATGATAAAACAAAAAACCTTTCCAACTTAGCCTTTTTAATTGACTCCTTTTTCATAGGTAGAGCCTCTGCTACCAGCAAACGTTCATAGTTTCGACAGGGATACCTTTTAACCATTTGATTGTCTAGTATCCCATCCATTTCAGAGTATGATTAAAAGAATGAATTCAAAATATTCTTTCATATTTTGTATTTCTTTCCTCCTTTTCTATTATTTTGTAAGATAAAAATCCATTGTCCTGGTTTGGTGGCCAATTGTTTGACAATGCCATTCACTGGTAGTAATCTAACCGAACAAGATGGCTTGTGATGAGACCCCTTGTCTTATGATTATAAGCCATTACCCTGTTTTGGTATGCAGTGTTGGTAATGTCAGTTAAACTATTTCCTAATGATCATGGTAAGCAGGCTTGTAATAAGACCCCTTATCTTTTATATCAAATATTTTAGAATTACACTCTGAGTAATCATAAACTTGGATGAATGGGATGGACAATTTTCTCCTTAAGAGTTAATGGATGACAGGGTAAGAGTTGAAGGTGCTAAGATTGAATTAGTTTCTGTTTTGATATTGATAACCATTTTGTGGCCAATTTGAAAACTATAAAATGATTTACAGTAGCTCTAAATCTTGAGAATATTTCACAAAAATGAAATGGGGTTTCAGAATGTGAATATACCTAATTTCCTAGAAATTGTCCCTTTTGTTAAAGGCTTCTATTTTAAAAGTAAATATCAAAACTACTTCTTTTGAGCAAATTTTCAATATAGCAAAGGCCAATGGAAGATATCTTACAACTTTATTTCCTAATGGTCCTACAAACTACAAATTCTACTGAACTTAAAAAAAGGGAGAAGGGGTTACCTTCTCAATTGAAGAATTTCTTTAAGATGAGACCATTAAAAGGAAGATAATCTCTCTTTCCTGATAAATCTTGTAATATGAATGTCGAATGGCCTATCTTTTCACAGATCTGAAATGGTCCAAGCCACATCTTTTGAAACTTGGTGTGTTTTCCTTTATCCTCATGGGCTTTGTCCCATTTCAGAACTAGATCTCCAACCTGCAAATGTTTTGAACTGGATGAAGTTATATCAAAAGATGACTTGATAATTTGTTGATGTTTTGCATGAGTAATTTTGGCCTTTTATCTTTCTTCTTCTAATTTTAAGATTTGATCATGTCTAGGTTGAATAGAAGAAGAGGGGCTTTCTTCAATAAACTGCACTAAGGCTAAAGATGGAAGCACTAGATTCATTGGTAGCACTGCTTCTTTCCCATATACAAGGTTGAATGGAGAAGTACCTATGGAAGCCTTCTGCATTATTCTATCAGCCCATAGTGCGAATATTAAAGACTTGTGCCAACTTTTATGATTCTGTTCAATAGTTCGCTTAATAATTTTGACTAGATTTTTATTGGTAGACTCTGCTAAACCATTACCCTAGGGATAGTAATTTGCAGAGTATTTCAATTTAAACCCTCTTTTAATAGCGAACTCAAACATAGCATTTCCAGAGAAATAAGATGTATTATCGAAAACAAGAGAATTTGGGACACCAAACCTGGTAATGATGAATTGATCTATGAATTCCATAATTGCCTCAGAATTTGTTATCTTTAAAGGAATCGCTTCAACCCACTTAGTAAAGTAATCAGTGGCAGTAAGGATATACTTATGCTGTTTAGACGAATGTGGAGTGATTTCTCCAATGTTGACCAATCCCCATTGCTCAAATGGTTGTTCAATGTTGACTGGTTGCAAAGGGAAAGCTGGCTTTCTTTGTCGTCCACTGGAGGTTTGACAACTTCGGCATTTCCTTACATATTCATGAGCATCTCTGAACAAGGTGGGCCAATAGTATCCAACATGAATGATTTTGTGGGCTATTATGTCAGCTCAAAAATGTCCTCCTGCTGGTCCATCATGTAGTTCCTGCAAAACCTTTTGTGCTTCAGGTTTTTCTAGGCATCTTAATAAAATCGAATCATAATTTTTCCTAAAAAGTACATCATCAATGATTATGAAGTTTTTTGCTTTTAATCTAATGACCCATTTGTTTTTATAGGATAGGTTAGGAGGTGCATATCCATTTTTCAAATAAAAGATCAAGTCTGCATATTGCGATTCAGAATCAGTAATACTTATTTGGTTGATTTCTTCAATATGTTCTGTATCACTTGGTTCTTGAATGTTGGATGATCCTGTTAATAACCTGCAAAAACCTTGGCCTCTAACAATCTTTGTTGGCTTGATTTCCAAGTCATATTCTCTAAGAGCTGTAACCCAATTTGCCCTTTTTTCACCTAATTCCTTTTGGATTAGTAATTGGCTTACTGCAGGAAAAGGAACTATAACTTTTGTATGGGATTTTAAAAGGAAGGGTCTGTAATGTTTGACAGCTTTATACACAACAAAGGCTGGTTTTTCAACTTCGGAATAATTTAGTTCAACATTTGAACTATAAAATGAAATAGGTGCTTCCAAGTTGTGATCATTAATTTGAGTGAGTACTGCTGCATAAGATGAATCAGACACGATAGTATACAATGTGAAATGATTAGAAAAATTTGGAGTGTTTAAAGCGGGGGCATTGATTATTGATTGTTTGATTGAATCAAATGCTTCCTTTTCTGCAAATCCCCATCTAAACATTGAATTTTTCTTAATCATAGTTTGTAATGGTAAAATGATGTGGGAAAAATCGGGAACAATCTCTTGACAAAGTTAATTTGACCTAAAAATGACTGCATGGATTTTTTATTATGAGGAAATGGAATTTCAGAGATTTCTTTAATCCTATCCAGATCAATATAAATACCATCTTTGGAAACGATAAAGCCCAAGAGATTTCCTTGATTAAGAGAAAAGAAGGATTTTTTGGGATTGAGTGAGATACCATACCTTCTGCAGCATTCAAAGATTTGATTTAAATCATGCAAATGATTGGATCTCTTCTTGGAAAATATAGTAATATCATCTAAATAGATAACTACTATTTTGTTGATCAATCCTTTGAAGGCTATATCCATCGCTCTTTGGAACGTAGCTCCTGCGTTAATAAGTCCAAAAGGCATTTTCTGATAAGCGTAAGTTCCCCATTTTGTTTTGAAAGTAGTTTTGAGTCTGTCAACAGGATGGACCAAAATTTGGTTATATCCTGAAAAACCATTTAAAAAGGACATTAACTCAGAACCTACTACTGAATGGAGTATCTGCTCCATAGTAGGTAATGGGAAATTATCTTTTTGGCTTGCCTTATTCAGATTTCTAAAATCTATACAAATCCTGATGTCGCCATTTTTCTTCCTAACAGGCACCATATTGGAAACCCAGTTTGAATGCCGAACGGGAAAAATAATCTTAGCTTTCAAGAGTTTATTGAGTTCTGATTTTATTTGACTCTCTAATTTCGGATGTATTTTCCTCAACTTTTTTTGAACTAGTTTTTGTTCAGAAAGCATTGGAATGGTATGCTGGATGATTGATGCATCGTATGTTTTTAAATCGTCATATTTCCAAGCGAAGACATGTTTATTTTTCCTTAATAATCTAATGAATGCTATCCTTTCTTCCACAGGAAGTCCTAATCCCAAATTAATGTTTTGAGGGTTTTGCTTAGTACCAAGGTTTATCAATTCAAATCTTAAGGTGGAACTTTGGAGCTTTGCATTGGTCACTTGTTTAAAACTATCTTTAATATTGTAGAGATCCTCAAGTTTTAACACAGGTTTTGGTATTGAGTTTCCCTCGTGCTTTTCTTTCATCTGAAGATCATGCTCGCTTTCCTCAATGATCTAATCATCATAGGATTTGTTGGAAGTCAAAAAATGTAAGATGTCTTCATCGTGATTGAACGCTCAGCAATTGGTGACATTGTCAGAAATCGATGGTCTAAAAAGTAACTCTACTAAAAATCTATCTGGGTTATAATCTTCGGAGGGTAAGAGTTTGGAAGCAACATTGGCTAGCAAGTCGACTGCTGAATTCTGAGACCAAGGGATGGAAGAAATATTGAATGCTAAAAATTGAGAGGTGAGTTCTTGTACCAATGACTGATAGTGTTTGAGATGGCTAGAAAGACAATGAATTGTGTTTCTAACCTGTTTTATGATAATCTCTGAATCACCAAACACTTTCAAATATTGAACATTAAGGCCAATAGCTTTATATAGTCCTTGAACTAAGGCCTCATACTCAACTGTATTATTCGTGCATTCAAATTCCAACCTACAAGACAACATTGTTTTTTCTCCCTGAGGGCTAACCAAAATACATCCTGCTCCCGAGCCTTCACTAGACTTAGATCCATCAAAATATAGTGACAAAATTAAAGAATTATCAACAATTTTATTTACAGTTCCCTCAGTAACATTAAAACATCTTGACCTATCTGTTTGTGAAAATTTTTCGATCTGAGATGTGAAATTGTTTACTGAGAAAGGATATGGTTGGGCGGTGAAGTTGCCAAAGAATGATTCAGATGAATAATTCCCCAAGATATTGTTATTAAATGCTATTGGTTGATTCTCCTGTTCAAATTATATAACAGTATGGGTCATATGTTTCTCCCGATTGATTTTTATTTGATTTGGCTTTCCCTTGTAGGGTAGCCACATATGGGACCAATCAGTAGAAATATACCCATGGAGATTTTCAGACCAATCCCTACTCAAAATTAAACCATAAAACTTAGGTATATCAGCGATTAAGATATCAATTCTTTGAACCACTCGTGGATCAACCGATAACTTGATAGTCACAGAGTTGATTTCCCCTAAAACCTGGACTTTGGTTCTACCTAACTGCACAATGTGAATTGCGGACTTTTGGGGCTCAATGTTCAGTTTGGAACAAACTAAAGCTGGCATTATATTAGAGGATGCCCCTGAGTCAATCAAACAATTGTGTAGATTTTGATTATAGATCTCATAGGTTAAGAGGAAAGGAGGAGAATGGGAATTTGATCTATCCCCTATTAAGACTGCATCAGTAGATTCAACCCTACCAGAAGGTGGTTGACCTGAATCATTTGTAGCTTTATCACTAGGAATAGGCGAAGAAGGAACTGCATTCAATTCCTTAAGAAGAAATTTCTGCTAATGTTTTAATTTGCTAAGTTAAAACATGGTGATGTTTGCCTTAGTCTTCTTCATATCATCAACAATATTGTAATCCATTGAATCTGATACTACCAACGTTTTAGATATTGAAGGTATATTTGAGGATGAAGGTTGGTTTTGAGGTACTATTGCAGTCGAATTCTTTGTGGGTGCCTTTTCCTTTGTAGTAGTAGAACTTGGACTTCTTTTCTTTGAACTTGCCTGGACAGGTTCAGGGCACCTTTACTCCTAGTAGTCACAGGAAAAGCTTCTTGCTCATTTTCTGTATCGGAGTTAGGTAATATGAAGTCCCACATTCCATGGCATTCAACAACTTCCTCTTCTTCATTAGTTGGTGAAATTGCTTCATCTTCTTCTTCTTCTTCAGGATCTGAATCTACATTAGATATAACATTTGGTGGTTTTGATTCAATTTTCTTGAAATTCCTAAATGGCCTTTTTGTTGAGGTTTCAGCTACCTGTTTTTTGATTTCAACCATTTGATTTGATAGAGTCTTGAGGACCTTTTGTAAACCTTCCACATCATATGGATCTTTAGGGGTTTTCTTCTTTGATTCATCTTTGAAAGAAACTTTTTTGGATTTTCTATCTTCAAGAGCAGCTTTCTTTTCTAGAGCATTAATACGTTTCTCCACAGCAAGTGCTTCTTTCATGTTTTCGGCTAAAGTTGGTTTTTCGGCCCTATCTACAAAGATAGCTATATTGGCAGGTAGGGCAGTTATATACCATTCGCTTTTGATTTGCTGACTTGGTTTAGAGGCCGTTGGAATATTATTCAAGAGTTTATTGAATCGCGAGTTGAATTCTTTAATCGGTTCCTCATGCTCTATCCTAAGATTGGAGAGATCATTAATTAATGTGGCTAAAGATCTATCATCGACATACTTAGTAAGAAACTGTTCTTGGCAAATGTTCCAACTGGTAATGGATCCAGAGGGCAGGGAAAAATACCAAGATCCCGCTGATCCTTGCAAAGTATATGGGAAAAGCCTAACGACAACATCTTCCTCTGTTACTCCTTTCAGATTAACTGATAACATGAAGTTATTAATATGTTCTTCGGCTTGTGTTCCAGCATCTGGATTAAACTTGGGTAGCCACTTTTCAAGACTATCAGGCAATGCATGTAATGGTGCAGGCATATTGACCGCACTAGGACTATTCCATGGATCTGCCATTGAAACACCAGTAGTGGATGAGATTGCTGATGAAATTCCAGATGTTTGGGAAGGAATTGATATTGAGGATTGAGCAGGTTGGGATGTTGAAGTTCCTAATCCCTGATGAACAACAATATGTAATGAGGGAGTGGATGGCTGACTTCGCACTAGGGAAGATGAGATGGAAGATGTGGATGAAAATGCTTCACTGTCAAATCCTTCAATGTTCTTCTTTGCCCTTTTCCTTTTAGGTAAGGGTAACTCAGTAGGTTTGATACCGAGATTTCCGCTCTGAAGTCTGGTTAGGGGATGAGGTAGATTGAATTGCGAAGTCTCACTGCCTTGAGATACCTTATATTTTTGTGGTGATATCGAGAAGCCTTGAAGTTTGTGGATGAGTAATTGAAATTTAGGGGACTCAGGACTTAATCGTTCTGGAGTATTGTGGGTTTGAGCAGTGGTAGTTGATTCCTCTTCTTCTCGCTTGGATACTAGAGAACCAACATGCAATTGGGAAGTACGAGGTGATGTGGAGGGATACTTACTCTCAGAATGGTCTGTAGATTTGGGTTTGCTCGCCATTCACAATTCATGGCCCTCCTTCTAGCACCAAAAATGTCGATGCCTCGAAAATCGTTGCATCAACATCGGGGGATAACCACCCGGTCCGGACCTTAATACAACTCCTTTTCCGTTTGGGATGGTGGCTTCGACTGGATATAATGGGACCAGTTTCCCAGTAATGAATAAAAAAGGGAATGGATGAGTGATTGGTTTTCTAATAAATGATAATGGATGGATGACTTAATCTAAAAGCGAAAATACAAATGACTATTCTATCCCGGGAAGCTTCTATTCTTAAGTGTAACATTTGATGATATTTGTTCATCAATAGGCATATAGATGACTCTATTCAATAACATAGACATTCATTCATATAATAATTGCTTTGTTCAAATAGTTGAACAAAATAATTAATAAAACATTGTTACACTTATCTTTTTATATTACTGATACATATGTATGATTAAAATAAAAGCATGTTGTAAACATCCAATAGTGGAAAGTATAAAGAATGCCGTTAAAACACATGCATATATTCAATAATAGCAAGAGTGATCAAATAACAATTCACATAAAAAGAATGAATTCAAACATAGATAGTAGTACCATATGAGCTGCAAATCATTCCCAACCTCAATCGCAATTCGAATTCCTTCTTTCGACTTATAAATACTTTTAAATAAAGGCAGTAGTGCACATCCACATAAAAGCTTTGTTATCAAAATTGGAATAATTGGCCCAGTATTTATAAAAAATATACATGAAGTACAGTAGTGCAACTTCAGGTTTAAGTCATATAAAAAAACTTACGATCCTTTCCGATGCATTGAAAGGGTCTATAAATAATTAATCTAACTAACTAACTACAAAATTAAAATGCTACTAAATTGGTACAACTTGATCTAGAATATCTCCCCCATAACAATCTAGCAATCAGAAGCATGATTCATCACTCTGACTATTTGCCTTTAGACCTAAGTTGGCATATCGCTAGCATCGGTTCCACTTCTTTGTTAGGATATTCCGACACATAGGAAATAGTTAAGTACAACTTGGTCTAGTATAGAGTTAGGTATAGAGTTAGGTAAAGTGTGTTTCTTTACCGTTGTAAATTTTGTAACTTACAATCCGACGGTCACGATATGTAGTGATCCGACGGTTCATTCTCTCCTCGGTATTACTGACACTTGATCCGTGGCTTGACACCCGATTGGTCCATGATTTCTATTTAAAGCGCATGGAGGGTCATTTGTAGGGTAATCCGTGCATGAGAGAAACATATGTAAATCTTCATTCTTTTATTAATAAATTGCCTGAAGTGGCCGTGTTGGCTCAGGCCGTGGACTGTTTCCCTCTTTGAGGGTTTTAACCACGTCAAAAATACTGGTGTATTGATCTGCGATCTGGTTGTGAGCGGTGTCATTTGGTGTTCTGTCTGAGGAACTTACCCTATAAATTCCTACATTCTTGAGGGCGGCTGAGACGAGAATTGAGTTGAGTAGCATAGGTGGCATCGTGTATTTTAGGAATGATACACTCGATTACATCTGTTAGGCACTTGAGGGTGGCTCTCTGGCTGTATGGTTTTACTAGGAACAACCAATAGGTGTCCCAAGTTAAACTGTTAATACCTGTGATCAATCTCCCATTCTTTTCCAGCTCTTTATAACATGATTGCTCGAATGTTTTGGCCGATAGTAATTTACCTGGTGTACACTGAGAGATCATATTAGATAAATAGAGAGTATCATTAATAAATTCAATCAAATTACTAGTGGATAATTTGCATCTAGAAACTGCTCTCTCTGCCTTCATCAACTGGGACTGCCAGTCCATAAATAGGATTTCTTTATGGGATTCTAAGATTTTAGGAAAATTTGCTGCCTCTCCCTCATTCCTGTCTTTCCAATTAAGAAAATTTGTCACGGTCTCATCGGCCTACTCGAAGTCTTGTCTAGCATCGACTGATTTATCGATTATTGATGTTGTTATGTCACACAGGGGTTCAAATTGAGCAATTTTATGTCACAATAATCTTATTTGTGTTATCAGTGCCTTATTTATATGTAGTGCTTCTGCTCTGAAATCGGTAGGCTGTGGAAGATTCTTGAACTTCTCTATTTGACCTCATAACTGAGCAATTTTCTCATCTTTTGTCTTTACCATCTGTTCATTCATTGCTTTTAATTTTGCTAATGCCTCCGATAGTTCTTTCTGCTTTTGAATCACACTTGAATCGATCCTCTGTTTCTCTTCATGCAACTTCTTATTCAATTGATTATTTATCTATTGCTGTGTGGACAATTGTTGTTCTAATTGTTCTTCTTTCTGCTGTGCCTCCGATAGCTGTGCTTGTAATGAAGCAATTTCCTGGTCTTTTTCTTTTAGAAAATTACTCACTTCTGATTCTTTTTCCATGGTGGTCGCCGAATAGGCTCCAACATATTGGGACAATTTTGTTAGGTCATCAGAAGGATCAAACTCCTCTTTCCAAACCACGTTGGCCGTCACTGTTTGTTCAGGGAACAGGGAAGGTTGATCAATCCTTCTCCTTTTCCTCTGTCGCTTTACTACGGCCCTGTGTTTTGGGCTGTAAAAGACATCAATGGAGGTATATCCTCCACTTGCAAAATGATTTGATCCGAAGGATCTTTGGGAATTATTTCTATATCTGTAGTAGGGGGTAGACCGCTGGTTCCTTCACTTGGAACCTCTTTTGATGCCGTATCTTGTGTATCAGCTGCTTTGGATGTATTGGCTTCTCTTGAGCTTTCTAGATTTCTTATGATTGAATCGAATTGCTGCCATTCCTGGAGAAACCTTGGGTCAATCTGGGTATCGACATTCACATCCTTGCTGCTTTGCTCCTGCCGCCTTTTATGTTCCTCTTCACAAATCCTCTCTTGTTCTTTCCTCTACGCTTCCTCCTGTTCTTTCCTCTGGAGTTCCTCCTGCTCTCTTGTTTGGAATTCTCCAACAATTTCTGATGTAGCAGGAGGTTCATTGGTAAGTTGCTGTTCAGGCTCGCTTGACTGTGTCATCGGGGCAGTGGCTAACAAATCTAGAGGCAGAGTTTGCAACCTCTTCTCTCTAAGTCTGTTAAATTCGACTAACCCGTCGTCCTGATATCTTATTTTAGCTATCGCTTGAATCTGAAATAATGACTCATCCCAGGAGAATAGGTCCTCAAACTCATCTTCTTGATGTTCAAATTTAGTGAGTTTTGCCTATTTTAGTGCATTATAGATGACTTTGTTTGGATCAAATCATCTGTTAGGAAGAGTGGCGAGATTCAGTGTATTTATCTTTTATGCTTCTTTCTCTGCATGCTTGTAGTCATGCAGAGTGTAAACGCCACACCTTAGAGGAAAGGAGGGCAGACTTGCTTCTTTTTATTCCTCAGAGTCTTTGTAACTCCTTCATATGTAAGCTGATATGCTATTTCTCGGGCCAATAGTTTGTCGGGTATATACAAGGGGAGGACGTGAGGTCTGGCATGACTGCCAAAAACTCTTATATATGTAAATTTTTCTCCTCCGATCCAGGTTCCTACGGCTGTCAAGTCAATCTGTGCTTGTGAGGAAATCTTAGGAGCAGGTTTGTCGAAAATCGCATAGTAAATGGGTAACATAAATCCATTGCAAACTTGATATAGGTGGTGTTTATAGTGGGTTTTCCACAACTTCTGGTGATAGATATGAATGTGCATGGGGTCTTGTGGAGTCCATCTCCACCCCAGCACAGGAAATTCAGAGTTAAAATAGAGATTATCTAAGATGTAGGCACTAAAGTAAAATGTAGGAATGAACCTTTTAGTAACGCGGGTTTTGTTTCTAAACTCAAGAATAGCTGTTGCTAACTTATCAGATAATATATTCCCCCAATCCATTATTTCGCTATTGCATGCTGCTTCCATTAAAGGTACCATCTCTATGGTGAAGTTTGAAGAATCATGCATCCCCCAAATCCTACACATCATCACTCCGGCATAATAATAAGGAGAACACAAGGAATCGACAGAGTACTTACCCGAGGACTCATGCTTGTGTTTCGCTGGGTTTTGTCTCCAGAAACGCTTTGTTATACTTCTTCTCTGGTTTGGGCAAATGGTACATTTGTCTCAAATCATCGGGTTGAAATGAACCGAATACTCTCCTGTCGATAGTGCAAAACATTTTGTTTGTAATTGGGATTTCCTCAACTGCCCATCTTACCACATTTGTGTCTGGAAGAATTTGCTCTCGAGCCGCTATCCGGTGTAGGTAAGAATCAGCCAAATCCTTTAGGGTCGCCTCAGACTTCCGGGTCGAGTTTGCTGTAGCTTGCACTGATGTTTCCTGTGGCTCTTCGGCCTCAACCAGATTATAGATGCTCTGCCAAGTAGTATTACCAAGACCAAGACATGTGGTGTCCGAGATTAATCCTTTTTTACTTGGTCCCAGATTGGCAGCGTGTTGTCCTGTTACTGTGGAAGCTGAAGCTGTTCCAGATTTCTTAGACTTCTTCCCCATTTGGCTTGAATTTGCTGCTTCGGAGGAGCTCTACACAGGAGATAAAATGAACGTAATGCGGAGAATAGGTGGCGCAAACCAAATATGAATGAGGTATATTAATCAATGAATAATGGAGGATTAACATAAGGTGGCCGCGGATACAATCTCTGAAGAGATTTTGGCATTACTGCTCCATTAAATGGCCGTTTAAACCTGTCAATCATTTAAATGCTCATCATATCGTTTATTGGCCGAATAATTCATTTAAGCATGGCTTTGATGTTTTGGCGGTTGGGCGTAAGTGAATCACTATCGGGAAGAGAAAGGCTTTTAATAATAATTAAACATAATATATCCCAGCCTTATCAATCCTTTTTGAAAGTTGCGCTTAGCTTTATTGCAATCGGGGATCAGAGGAATGCTTAAGTTGTTATATTGGTGTCCTTTCGGAATCCCCGATCGCCGATAGCGATATCGCCAATTCGCATCGGGAGTTTTAGAAGAGGGCTTTTAAATGCATGCATGTTACATTCCCCGATCGCCGATAGCGATATCGCATCGGAGAAAAGAGAGGGGCCTTTTGTTATGCATCCTTACCTTCCTGATATCCGATAGTTATTCACGCTTGTCGCATCGGGGAAAACCAATGGGCCTTTTGTTATGCATCCTTTGTTATTACGATATGCGATCTTGCGATCGCTTTATCGCAATAATAAAGAATTATTCACTTTTTATTATAAGACCGATTATATATTGTCTCAAAAGGTTTTATAATGTTTTAGTTCTTTTCGGACCTTTTGAGGAATGACAAACTGGTACCAATTTAATCTAAAAGGGACCCATTTCATTTTATAGTTTTGAAAGTAAAATTTTATGAAATGGGGGGTTGTTGTACAGCACAACACCTTCACAACAATTTCAATACCCAATCAAAACAAAGCACATGGAGTATTTTTATTGGACATGGGAGTGTTAAGAAACATGGAGGAGTGGTAGGCTCTTCCCACATTATTGGAACATGTGGATAGATCAATGAATAAGGAAAATATGGAGTTGTATGGGTATGAAGCTCTACATCCTTGTATAAAACCCATTCTCTAATCATGAAACGAGAAGTGGTAAGTGAAGAAGAATATAAGACCATGTGGACATGAAGGGTTGGCAAGGTATTTTGTCTTGAACTCCTAGTCAACCATGAAACCAACCTATTATAGGCTATTTTTTCACACCCGATCAATCATCCTCCTAATGGGATCATTCACATCCTATTCCCCCTTTACATCATCATTGCACAAAGCTCTATGCATGACTCTCTCATTCCCATAGTTTCTTCTCTGCAATGCATCATCTAAGCTAGTCTTAAGACCAACACACCCTAGCCTCTTGTTGGACAATGTTCACCTACAAGTTTCTCCACTGTGGCCTACGTTGATTACCTAAAGGTTGCTCTCCTTGCACCTATGTTGGTTCTAGAAATTCGGGAAAAAGAGAGAATCTCGAAGCCTCCATTTCCAAAATCTTCTAGGATCTATTGTAACCATTTACCTCAGGTAAAAATTTCGAATCCTATCCTACCCTTCCTTGGACTTTCCATCCCTTATCTATAGATCTCATCCTCCCATCAAGAGTGGATCTCAATCCTAAGATTAGTAAAAGGATAAGAACTCCCAACTTACCTCACTCCTCTATATATTTGTAACCTTCTATATGCAAGGGGTTGGATTTTGGAGGGTGATTCTACCCTTATGCTATTGTTGTGAGAGTTATCCTTTCATGTATTTAGGGTTATTGGAGGTACAATTTGTGACAAAAGAAGGACAAGTCAACAACTTGGAGGATCTCTTCTACAAGATCAACACCTATTTATGGTTGTAACTCACTCCATTTATATCAATACAAAGATTTCTTTTGTTTTCATATATGTGATGTTGTTATTTCATATATTTCAATACCATGTTGATCTGTTCGATGAAGTAGATAGACGATGCTACATAGATCTCGTAGTTTCTTGGCTTGTGTTGTCTCGCTGTGTAGGTTCTAATTTTTGGCAACTTGAGATAGGATTGGAGCAATTAAGCCAAAGAAGGAGCGAAACATATGAAGGATTCAAAATAGGTTTCTTCCCCTCATCTACTTTAAGAGAAACATTGGGTCCTTTGTCATTCTGTTGTTCTAGGTTAGCAACCAAACATAGGGGAGATATTTTTGTCCGCAGTCATAAATATCACATAAAAAATTGGTGAATATACTAAGGAATGGTGTATCCCCTTGGTGGTTTCTTTGTCCACTATATTTGATTTACCTCTATCATATACATTTGTTGCTTTAACCAGCCAAAAAAATACCTAGGAAGTGATTGCATCGAGTCTTGTTTGCAAATTTTGTGTTGGAATTCTCCTTCCCAGGACCAACACACCCTTTGGTCTATTGAGAGAGCATTGCACTCCACCTAGGCCTTCTCTATGCCTACGTTAAACCCCACCTAAGCCATCTTTGTGCCTATGTTGCAGAGCACTGGTGCCTCTTTTGTGCCTGCTTTGATCCTTGTTTTTGCACAAATTTTTCCTTGTTTGGTCAATGTTGATTTGATTAGCCTACTTCTGGCTAACCTTCCCTGAGCCTTGAGTGTTTCGTGGTCTCTATGAAGCCTCCATATGGTTTGGATTTGTGTTTTATTTTCTTTGGTAAGAATTGGTTTCAATTTCTCTTTTTTATTTTCATTAGGTCACTTGCAAACTTGTTTCGTTTGATCATTAGTCACTTAGATGAATTGTTGTTCTAGTCCTCATTCTGAAAAGTGCATTTGAAGAAGTGATTAGAATTTACATGTTAGTTTTCCTCACTTTCGAAAATTAAGTTTAGTGAAAAGAAAAATATTGCATTGGCATGTAGGGTTTTTCATCTATATTGATTTAGGAACAGTTGCATGAAAATCAAATTGCGTCGAGCATCTTGTTTGCTACATTTTCTATGTTGCATATTGTTTGTCTCTTCCATCCCTTAGGTAGATTTTCATTGAAGAGAAAGATTCCATTTCCTCATGCTAGATTTTCATTTTAGGGAATTCAGGTGAATTTGTGGTGAGCCATAAAATTTAAAAGTAATTCAAGACCAACTTAAAATTTACTAATCAACCTAAGGAGCATTTCTAACATTAATTCAAATGCATAGAGGTTCGGGCTAGAGATGTGTTCCAATGTTGTTAAATGTAGGAGCTGTCATTGTTTTCCAGCGTTGTATCCTGGGTGTGAAATCTCGTTCCATGTATGTGAGTGTATAGGATCATAATCCGCGTACCTTGGGGTATATTGTTGGCACTCCATGCATGTAAATTATATGGGAACACTCTCATCGAATGGTTACACATTAGACAACACTATTACGGATTTCACTCCCACGTACCATTGCGTATATTTTGGGAGTCCCCAATAGGTTGCTATCCATCCATAGGTAATTGAATCTGTCACATTGTAAACTGTGATATACTAAACACAACATTCATGGAGATTGGCTGCCATACGTTAAGTCCTTGGTTTGCTAAGGTGTATATTGAAGTTCACAATTGCTTGGTAATCCTTTATGCCTAGATTATCCTCTTTTTGATTTATTACTTTTTGTGTTAATAAAATTTAGTATCCACCATGGAATAACAAGATCCCCCACTCTATTGTTCACGTATAATGAAAAATAAGCCTCCTCTTCCACCAGAGGCTACTCTTGGCCATCGTCATGAGCATAAAGTAATGCAAACTACCAAATAGGGAAACTCAGGAACTACTTCTGGTCCACCTCGTGAATCTGATCAACTAGAATCATCTTTCCCCTTGAGTACCGAACTTGAGATTACATTTACTCATGTCGATGAAACTGACACAATAGAGCATCTCCTAGGTGTCCATCTTTCCTATGTCTAGGGAACCACAGACAAGATTGCTCAAATTCTTAAGAAGTATAATATTCCCTCAACCTTTAGGCCCCTCAACACCATTCGTAAATCCCTCTGATCGCTGAAGGATCCTGTTGACCTTGAGGACATGAAGGGTGTTTACATGATTCCTTGTTCTTGTGGGACCCCCTATATCGGGGAAACATGGCACTCCATCCATCAAAGGATCAACGGACATATAACTGACCTAAGGCACGGGAGAACCAAGTCTTCAGCGTTAGCAGAGCATGCGAAAAATACCAAGTATCATGTTTGTATTGAGGAGGCCAAGGTTATTGCCAAGGTTGGGCAGTTCCATCACTGTAAATTCAAGGAAGCTATTAAAATTGAAAGAAGGCCAAACAATCTCAATAGAGATGACAACTGGAAGATCAGCTGTTGGATCCCTGCCCTTTCTTCCTAGTCATGCCTTCCCCTCCCCCCCCCCTCCCTTGTTTGATCTTTTCTAGCTTTCTATGTTTCCCCGTATTTCCCCATATTATCCCGTATCCTTCTTCGTTGAGCCTTGACTTTTCTATCCTCCTAGGTTTCTCCTTTGGTTAATTTATTTTATTAATTGTCCTATTCTTGACCTTCTAATTCCGTTCGATTTTTTCACTTGACCTAGATTTACTATATCTTTTCGCTATTGGATTTAAATGATTAAATAAATTAAAAAGAATTAAATAAATCAATTTAATAACCAAATAAAATTTATAAATAAAATGGTATAGAAACCCCTTTACTTGACCGAGATTGACTATATCTTATCCCTATTGGATTTAAATGATTAAAAAAATTAAAAAGAACTAAATTAAATTAATTAATTTAATAACCAAATAAAACTTATAAATAAAATGAAATAGAATAAGATTCAAATATATAATATATTATAATATATAAATTATTGAATTATTTATTAAGAAGAAAATTAGTTACTTTGACTATAATATTATATTACTATTAACCTTTAACTTTATAATATTATTATATAATCTAGTCATTTTATATAGCCGTTAATGGGCGCACCTAGCCGTTTGGAAGATTTTGTCTCCCTATTTATCTTGCAGCCATGATCTGACTCCTCAACTTATCCTGATGATGAACCACACTAGTTGGTTCGAAACATGTCGACAAAGGTTTTCTACATGTAATTTACTCCGAAACGCTTCATCCTCTCTTCCGTTGTCTCAAACATATCCACCTACTATATATATCATCCCCTACAGTGAACCACTTCCACCTGGACTTGTGAGTATTAAGGAGATCCCACAAGAAGAGCCTCATCCTTATACTCATTTGGATGGACTTTTCCTTTATCCATCCCATCCTTTTCTTCCTCCTCTACCTCTTGAACAACCTCCTTGGTTCTTTTGACTTACCCACAAATTTCATGTGGCAATCCACATTGGGATTGTTGACCATGACTGGAACCGATATGGATTCCCAACCTCCATCTACCACTATGGTTGAGACTTCAAATGTTGCTTCCACATCTATGCTTTCCACATCACCAGAGGCACATCTATATGGTGGTCTGCCTGTCCCACCATGTTATCAGTTCTTATCTGGTACCTTATTTGGTGCATCTTCCAGTTTATGGACATCCCTCATGTCATACACTTTTGGAATTCCATTTGGCGCTACTCTTAGGAGTGCTGCTCAACCTACTCCTTCTCCTCCTCCTACATTGATAGTTGAGAATGAGGCTGACCCTTATGTTAGTGGGAAAGGTCCTCTTCAACAACCTAACTATCCTTATGTTGGTTACCCTCTGTAAGGGGGGGAAATGCCTCCATCATCCTCTACTCCTTTGGCAGGGGACCATTTTTTGTTGGTATACCTCAAATTGGTAACCAGCCTTATTATAGGCTTCCTTATCTTGGGATGAATACTAGTGTTTGGAAGTCTACTTTTCTCGTTCAACCAAGTTTGAAGTTGGGTTCATTGCTTGTTTACCAACTTGTACCTTCATCTAAAGTTCCTATTCTTCAATCTATACCTCAACAAGCTCAAATTCATGTAACTCAACATGTATAGGCTGCGATCACATCTCAACCCATTCCTTCAGTATCTGGTACCTCTTAGGTCCCACTTACTCAAAATTTACAAGTTCCTTTACAATATCAATCATTTGCATAAGGTATTCTTCAAATTCCAGTAGGACAGAATGTGTACCACATGACCCAGTATCAATTCAACCCTCTTTATCATGGGAATATTTAAATCCCCATTGGGCAACAATATAGACCTTATCAGAATATTCCTTAGGTGCCTTGGCTAAAAAAATCATGGTTATCCTGGGGCTGGTCAACAAGGTTATTTGTATTCTGGTTATCAGAATCCTCCTTATTTTGGTAACCAAGTTCCTTATTACCAGAACCTTCCTTATTTAGTAATTCAAGTGCTTGTTTCCCAGGCGATTCCTTCATATCTAGGTCATCCTCTACCCGACTTTAATCAGTAATTGCCTTTTGTATCCACTCCCGAGTTGCCAGATTTGATTCGGCTCACCAATGACCCCATCACTTATTCGCCTTAGTAGCCGATTATTCCTCCTAAATTTCATTTCAATATCCCTAAATTCGAATCCAAGAGAAGACCAGTCGACACATGTCATGACATATCATCTATGGTGTTCATCAAACTCCCTTAACGATGATTCTATCTGACTTCATCTTTTCCAAAGAACGCTTATGGGTACCACTACTAAATGTTATACTAAGTTACCCAAAGCTTCATTCCATATTTTTTTGGAAATACTGAGAGGGGGGTGAATCAATATTCATTTTCAATTGTTATTTTTACCAGTTATATCACTTATAATTAGAACAAAAAATGAAGCATAAGAATAAATACTTTTATTAACTTCTTATTTATAATAAATCTAATATAATATATTGTAGGGCTCCAACAATAGATGAAGACACCAATCTTCAATCTCCTATGCTCCAACCTCTATTTTTCCAAACATTGACCTAGAATTCACAAGGCTCCAACCTTGTCAATTTGAGGCACCAACCTCTAGGGCTCCAACCTTATCTCTGGTACAAGATCCAACCTAGTCTTCATGAGAACTCCTATCCTCTATGGCTCCAACTCAGTCTTCCAAGGAACTAACCTTGTCTCTATGAGGCTCCAACCTTTAGGGCTCCAACCCTCAGCTTCAATTCGTCAAGATAAGTTTGATGATTCTTTATGGCTCCCAATATCTTCTGCAACAAGCCTTGACAATATCTTCAACAACTTTGTCTCCAAATCACTTCATCAATGACAACCTTATCTTCTTAGAAGGTATCGCCACTGCTCTTCTTGTCACCCAAACAAAATTTTCAAGGTTACCTCATGATGACTTCAACAATACATCATGGTCTCCAAGGGTGTCTTCAAGATCAACTTAAGATTCTCAATAAGATGTCTTGAAATGGGTTTAAGACCCACAACTATATGTCTTCAACAATCCAACAATATGTCTTCATTGCATAAGGTTAGGCTTGAAAGTATTTCCATAAGAGATGCTTTAATTATGTTTCAAGTGATCTTCTTAGAGCTTCCTTCAATGGCTTTGCATGGCTAATCCTGTGATTCTAAGATAGATTCAATAAGGTTGTCTAAAATAGGCTCCAGGTGGAGACAAGCATGTCTGCTATATATTAGCTCAACAAGCAGAATTAGATCAAAGTTTTGCTCAAGAAAATATGCTTCAAAACATTTATGCACAAGGGTCAATGTTGGCTTGTTGGGGTCTGACCCAGGTTCGGAAGAGTTATTAACCAAAAAAATCTCAGACTACTGGCCTTTTTGGCAATAGTTCGTGGAGAGTGGATTGAAGTCTCACCAGAGGTAGTAGGGGAGGGTGTTGGAACCAGGTTTCTGCACCCTTGGGATGTCTTGATGTGGTCTGGAGGGATTGTGAACCATTATGTAGCCTTGTGCCACTCTATACCACTTTCAGGCTTCTGCATAGATCCATACAGATGCACTTTCTTATTAATGAAATTATTACAGATATGATCTTACAGTCTTTAAGCAAACATTTAACAATAAAACCCGGTGTGCGCAATCATAATTCTTAAAGACAGTGCAAATATTTAGAACATAAGCAACTGATAGATTCACGTTAAAACACACAATGATTCAGAAATTCTTATCTTTATTTATCTTCTGTCAATACAACCAGATCCACCCTGCGCACTTAGTTGCGGGGATCCATGCACAAAGCTACAAACTCTACTTGGCCTCTGTGCACACAGCTGCAAAGCCTCTATCTATCTACCAACACCCTTCACTCGGACTTACAGACATAGAGAATATTGCCTTTATAAACCCATTAAATTCAAGATTCAAACCAAAAACTAACTTCTAACCATAGAGCCCTGCTCTATTTATACATTTCTATGGTCCGCGAGCCATTGGCAGACCGACTCACTTTCTATTTTCTTACATTATTTTCAGGCGGACATCCCTTTGACTTGACTCATTACAATTCATGCTCTGCACACTTCACGGAGTCTTTACCATACCTTTACCCAAAATTGTGGGCTTTGTGCCCCAAAACCCTTACGAGAGCCTTTGCTACCCAATAGGCCCCCAACACAATCATCATGAATCATCCTGAGTCACTCGGTTGGTGCAACAATCTTCACACAGATGTCATTCAACAACTTTTGTGCTTTGCTTACACTTGCAACAAGATATTCCGCCATCTGCTGTACCTGTTCTATGCGAGCCACTGAGGCATAAATATCAGTTTTATTTGCTTGTTTGGGTTCATATACTGCTTGCATGTGTGCCATATTTTGCTCAATGGTGGTGGATACATCGAATGCCTCATCAAGCCAAGGTTGGATACGTTCTTTAATCACAAATTCCTTCTGTCAAGTGGCGTCAGCTTGTATCTTAAGAGCCTGGGCCTCCCTCATCTTGGCTAAGAGCTGCGTAATAGAAACCTTCTGCATGGTCCCTCTGACATTATCATAGGCTTGTTGTAGCTCCCTTGCCTCTGTTTCCAGCCGCTGTAAGGTTGGGTCTTCCTGTAGTGAAGTAAGCATTATAAGTGACTGATCCAACAAGCTGGCGCACTCTTGCATGGCCCATGCTATTGTTTGCCTCCCATATTGAATGATGCCTCTCCGCTACTCTGTGACCTCTGGTGGTGTAGAGGGCTGTGATTTCAGTTTCATTTCGGCGAGCTACAAGTTGAGGGCTAACTAGATCCTCACGGCTTCTTCCTTTGCTTCGTAGAACCCACTGGCCAACTTGTGGATTCGTATGTCAATAACTAAATCTGCCGCAATCTCCAGCTCAGGGGCATGACAACATGCTTCCTCCACAAATTGTTCCAACTGCCGATTTTGTGCTACTGCTTCATCACGTTGGAGGCTCAACTATTCCATGTTAATTTGCTGCTCACTAAGTACCTATATGGCACGTCCTTTCATAGCACGGAGCTCCATCGTTGTGCTGTCCTGGAGCTGATATAAGCTCTCACATGGGAGGGCAACCAAATTTAAGCCAAGAACTATAAGCTAACCTACCACAGCTCTGTCCACCACATTTTCTGCTATCACTGCTCCTGCCGGTAGTATGATAGTATTAACCAATTTGGCCTGTTGCAGTTGCTTAGTTGTTGACATACCCATAGCTCCATGGGTAGTGACAGTTCTCGGCTATGAGGCTCGTGCTCTGAATTCCTACACCCGCGCATAGAGCACCCCCAACACAATCTACTGCTTTGACATGGCCTCATCGAGCACCTCTTGGGTGAGTTCGTAAACTATATCCTCGATGTCACCCAGGTCACCTTCGATTAATGTGACAAGTTCCCCTTCCAACTTAGATGCCTTGGTCTTCTTCCGTGGCTTTGACCATTCCGTCGGTCGTGGTCATTTTAAGGGAAAACCAGTGGTATCCATCCCTATATTCATGGTTGACTCTATGGTCACATTCGGGCCTCTTTCATCCTCTGTTGTAGCAGGCCCTCCTGCTATTGCCTTCCCTGTAGAAGCCTGCTCTACCTCCCAGGCCGCCCATACTTCTGCAGTGTGCTTTTTCATTCTGCTTTTGTTGTGCTAAGCGCTTAGCCTCAGCCTTCTATTTTTGGATGGTGGTCTTATCACGCCCTACCACATCAGCTCCACACCACTTCGGTGGCCAGGTATCCAATACTACAAAAATATCCTCGTCAATGGCAATGAAGGGAAGTGTGGTCCACATCTGTTCTTAATCCTTGCACACCTGGATGTATACATGGTGCATATTTTCCTTAATATTAGCTACGTTCTTAACACTGTCATAGATCTCGGTAGATAGACGGGGTTGTTGGTTGATCCACTATCGGATGTTTGCTTCCATTAGTATCCAGAAAATCTTGACTTCCTAGATTCTTGTGGCGTCCTTTGTTACCCAGAGCAATGCGTATTTTGCGGCCTCTGGCCAATCCTGGTCCACGAAAGGAAACTGACTATCTTCGGGTAATTCACTTGTAACCAAAAGGATGGATAACAACAACCACACATAGTGGAAGGTCTTACCCTCCTCTTGGGCCTCCTTGTAGTTGGTCAGGAATTCGTCATAGAGGAACTGTACCCAATTAAACCGTTCCCTTCTGCGCATTGCACATCTAGCGCGACGATTATTGCTGGTACCTCGTTGCCTCGACATTTCCGCATCACTTTTCCCGCAAGCAACTAGGTAGCAATGAGTACCCCTTTGTCTGGAATACTGTCAATAGCATACCCTCTCTGAATTTTGTCCAATTTGTATTTCTTTTTTAGGGCTTCCGTCATCATCAAATCGCCACTCATATCAACGATTTCCATGAGGTCCCTGCCTTCACAGGGAAGCAAAGTAGTTTCCTATAATGGGGGGCCGATGAAAATGTGGAATTGATAGGAGGCAGAGTATCCAAACCTCTTCTACCTTTCACAACCATTCTTGCGGTTGTAGGGTCGTAACAACCCCCTCTGTGCTTTGCTCCATTAATTCACTTGTTTCCAATGGGGAAAATTCTTAGTATCGGCAAGGTCCCAGTCTTCAAATTTCACAGTAGAGATGTGACCAGTCACCGTTCCTTTGAACAGAACCCCTTTAGGGAGAGACGGGGTGATGAGTATGCTATCAATGGCATCCAAATTTTTAGGTACCTTGGCCTTCCCTTTCCTTGGAGGAACATACTTGGGTCGCTTTACTGGTTGGATATCTTCTTCCATTTCTTCTTCAGGTTCTATTTCTTCTACATATGTCGGAGGATCTTCTTCCTCTTCATCGCTCTCAATAGTAATGGTTTTTCATTTTCCTCCATAAAAAATTTGCCGAATCGTGGATTTCGCGGAGACATCTGGACCGGTCCTAGTCCGTGTGGGTTCTTCTTGGTCCGTGATGTCCTGGGTCATTTAGGGATTTCGGTTGTAATGTCCTTGGGTTTGGATATCGACCTAAATAGGGACTCCTATATTACCTTTGGTAGGTCTTTAAACCATGGGCTTCCTTTCACGACTGCCTCATTCATCCTATGTGGCTTTATTTGAAGCCTGAACAAGTTAATTTACAAGGGGCTAACGGATGTGTGGTAATAAGCCACCTGTGATTTATATACCCTTTCGACTTTAAATCCGGCCTTGCTCCTCGTTCGTGGCTTATTAATGCAATTTTGGCAGCAAATCCATTCGGCCCTGTGTCTTAATGGCTTGCTGCCCGCTCCTCGGTGTCTTAAATGGGACATCTTGTCATGAACAGTAGCTGCAATGGTCATCCTCCATCCTTCCATGCGGCAGTGCAATCCTTGTTACACGGACGCGTTCTATGCTTGTGACTGGCCCTGCACACCACGACTGAATCGTGCAACCTTTATGTAGATTTTTTTATAGTCCCGCGCCCTCTTTCAACTGCGTCGAGCACTGGAACTGGGCCTCTTACATATAGTACATATAGTTAGGTGGTTGCACCCCTCGTGCGAGCCTTCCTCTTCCCTGCTAGCTCGGGTTGCGGGCACCCTTCGTGTACCCTTGAATTTGGTAACGCATCGTGACATGGGCTCCCTTATGCAGTAGGGTGCAGTCACAACCATGATAGTAGGGTCACGGCTCATTTTAGTATCGTAGGAGGGCCGACCATGTCTGGTCCCCTCATTTTCACATTTGCGCAGCTCATTTGTGTGACTTCTAAGTTTATTTTGTGAATTTCTTCATCCAGCCTTGCGATTTTCCTCCTTAGCCTTGCCCCTACTTCCTCTAGTTCATGAAGTCTCACGTTGCTGTGTTGAATGGCTTCCTGCAACTACTGGATCCCTTCATCCAGGTCTTCTCATTTAGGTTGAATGGTAGGGGCAGTGGTCGAGGAAATTCTCTTCACTTCCATGGTTTCATCGTGTCCGACCGTGGATAGAATTCTCTTCGCACACTGTGCTTTGGTTATGGTCTTATCAGCACAACAAACCCCTGTTATGCATAGATTCAGCAGGGTTGATGGTTGTACAACATATAGTTGTGCCCTTTGATGTAGCTAGGTGGCCAGACTACTTCATCCCGACTGCCTTGACTATGTTCATTGTGGAAGCCCTCCAACTCGTACTTGCAACCGTCTTCTACCTTTGCGCTTGTTCCACCTTATCTTCTTATGTGCACGCCACGCTGGGGTGGTTGTCGTGTGCAATGCTTCTTCCATTGTACCATGCTGTGTCTGCTCTATGATTGAATTCCCGCAGAGGTTGACGAAGTACTCCTCATTTGTTGCACCTTCGTCCATTAGTTGTTGTCGTACCTCGGTTGTCATGTGTCGCAGTGATCTAATCATCATGTTATAGTTGAGTGTTGTGACTTCATGCAATCAGTTCTGCCATCGTTTAATCTCCTCATCTAAATCTGATGTGCAGGAACTATCACGCTCCCATGAGGGTCTCCCATCCACTATGGGATTCACCTGATCCTGGTCTTGTGTAGTTATTTGGTAGATGAAGTCTAGTTCCTCGTCACTATCCTTGTCGCACACCGGTTTGGTGTAGCACGCTCCTTCGGCTGGATCCAGTGGAACTATAACACAGAGTGACTTTTTATCGAATGTCATGTTTCATCTTTCTAAATTGATGACCCCATTCATGTCTGTGGCCCAATCTATTCCTAGAAACACAGGGTATGGGTTACCGTCATCAACAATTTCTATTACTTCAAAGTCTGTTTGCATACTTATGTCTTCAATGTCCACTGTCACCCCTTGCAATATTTGCATCAGTAAGATCTTTTTCTAGTTGGCCATTCATAGTTGAATAGGAGACCACTGTGTGCAGGGCTGCCCATGCATTCCCACGTTTTCTTAGGCAACACATTCGCATCCGACCCTAAATCCAAGACGACCTAATCCATCTCATACTCACTAATTTGCATCGTCATTCACATCTCCCGCCTAGTGCGTGGAGCATGTTTTCCAAATTTCCAGACTATGTGTGACTCCCCTGATCCTATGCACCTAGTGATAAGATCTTGTAGTCCTTTAACTACCTTATTGTCACGTAGCAACTTTATACATGTCTCTAGAAAGGTAGTAAGCATAGAGGGATCCATTCCTGGCTCAGTTGGATATCTACTACCTGGAGTAGAGACCTCCGTGAAGCTCTTTTGACCTTCCTTAGATGTCCCCTTCACTTGTTCCATCTCAAATTCAGGTTCCTTTGTAAGACCATCGTGACCCTTCCCATTCTCTTCGAGTTGTTCCCTCACATCTCCCCCTGTAGTTGCACCCCTCCTCAATACCATGTTTACGCTGGGGTCCTCTTCACGTGGTTCAGACCTCATCATTTGGATATTTTGGGTTGGAGTCGGCTGTAATACCCCCTTTCGCACATTTGGGTAATCATCGTCGGACAATCTACCATTTCATGGTCAAACTGCTCACAGTATGGACAAGGTATTCTCATCAGGTTAGTACACTCAGGAGCGTAGTGCCCCGACCCTCCGAAATTATAAGAGATCAGTTGTCCACGCCCTCATCCAAGCCCCATTCCTCCTCTTCCTCACCCACATCCTTGGAATCCACCGCATGGCCCTACAGCTGGGTCGAAACCCTATGCCTTAGTCTACATTCGATAGTTTGGGGTCCTCTCCATCATTAGCTTGTAGCTTCAACACGTTCACTTGTCGTGACCCACTGATCTACAAAAGCTGCAATATAGCTGTTGTGGAGTCTGGGTATACTTCTGCAACAGGTGAGAGTTGTCTGTTGTGTGATTTCCTCCTACTTGAAAAATCACGCACCAAAGTGTGGGTGCCACACTTGGCCTTGCTTGTACCTCTAGCCTTAATGGCATCGGCCCCTCTCCCGCCAGATAGTTCACGAATATGGGGTAGTGGTCCTTGTCGTGGCCGTGACTTTTGCATTTGATACACCCTACTTCTGTACGTTCCTCCAGTCAGGGCGCCTTTTATTGCTTCAAACTTTGCATTTCTAAGCATAGGTTTTGCAGTTCCACGTGGATTTACTGAACTCCCAACCCCAGATTCTATATTTGAGTTTCATGCAACCTCATTTCTGTCTTTAATGCTTCAGCTTGGGTTGTGATCTTTTGCTGTGAAAGCACCATCCTCAGATGTGGTGTCAAAGATGCCACAAACCATGCGTAGTGTTGCGCATCCGTTAGTGTCATGTTAGCCTCATGGATTGTACTCTTCAATCTCTAATCCAGATCCCATGGGGTTTCACCAGTAAGCATCGAGATTTCCTTGAACCTGATAATTGACTGCGTTTCTGATTTTGGCCAGCTATATTCTTTGTTCAATGCATCCTGGATCGCCGCTATTCCCACATTTGGGTGATCGCTCGAGTACTTTATATACCACATCAATGCGTGGTCCTGTAGCACACTAATCAAATTAACCTTTTTGATGTTATCATCTATTATGCCTTGGGCTTCCCATTCAGCCCTTACCACGAACCAAAATTGATTTGGTTCCTCATTTCCTACGCCTCTAAGTACCGGAAACTTGATTGCACTCGCCATTCCAACTATCGGTGGTGGTGGAGGTGGGGTAGGCAAAGATGGGTTTGATGTAGGTGAAGTGGGGGATGACATGGATGGTGGTGGTACCTATGGAAAGTACTGCTTTATCAGTCGGATTGTGCTTCTTGGAGAGAATCTTGTGAGCTCCTCCTCGCTTTCTCGCAAAATAGAAATTAGAGGACTATTCTCTAATCCTTCGGTCCCTTGGTAGCCTCTTCTGCTCCACGTTACCCCGGACATTAATGGATGCACATAACCCCATTTTCACATATCAACATTTTAATGAAAGTATTCAACAATCTGATGTACTTACCCCGCGGTCCTTGGAGAAAGCGCCTTTCTGCTTCACCGTAACTCACAGTTGTGTCTATCATGAACTTACTGATAAATTCTCTTATTATTCAATCGAACCAATGATCTACTTCCTGTGTGATTTTATCTTTAGATGCTTCCAGCATATGCACCAACTCTGGAGTCCACATGATGGGCCAATCTAGTCTGCACCTTCCCTAATTATCAACTAGCCTCGCGATCCACTCATACAGTTTTGTCGAGAAGGACGCGAAGAAGATCTTGTGGATCTCTGTGTATATGTAGTGATCCAGCCACCTTTCCTCAGATATTCGTGGATTTCTATTTTCGTGTACCACGAACTCGTGAAGGTTCTGATCTAACCAATCTTCAAGCTCTTTCTTCATAGGGTTCCAGTGTTCCGACATCAGACATCCCTTAGGCATATCCCTGTCCCAACAACAGAACCATTTGTTGGCTTGTTGGGGCCTGACCCAGGTTCAGAAGAGTTATTAGCCAAACAAATCCCACACTACCGGCCCTTTTGGCAATAGACCGCGGAGCGCGGACTGAAGTCTCGCCTGAGGTAGTAGGGGAGGGTGTTGGAACCAGGTTTCTGCACCCTTGGTATGACTTGATGTGGTCTGGAGGGGTCGTGAACCAATCTACGACCTTGCACCACTCTGTACTACTGTCGAGCTTCCGTGTAGATCCGTATAGATGCAATTTCTTATTAACGAAATTATTACAGATCTGATCTTACAGTGTTTAAGCAAACATTTAATAATAAAACCCAGGCACGCAATCGTAATTCTTAAAGGCAGTGCAAAGATTAAGAACATAAGCAACATATGGATTCGTGATAAAACAAACAATGATTCTGAAATTATTATCTTTATTTATCTTCTATCAATACAACTAGATCCACCCTGCGCACTCAGTTGCAGGGATTTGCGTACATAGTTGCAGACTCTACCATGCCTCTGTGCACATAGCTGCAGAGCCTCTATCTATCTACCAACACCCTTGACTCAAACTTATAGGTGTAGAGAATATTGCCTTCATAAACCCACAACATTCAAGATTCAAACCAAAAAATGACTTCTAACCATAGAGCCTTGCTCTTTTTATACATTTCCATGGTCTGAGGGCCATGGGCAGACTGACTCACTTTCTATTTTCATACATTATTTTCAGGCGGACAACCCTTTGAATTGACTCATTACAACTTGTGCTTCGCACACTTCGCAGAGTCTTTACCATACTTTTACCCAAAATTGTGGGATTTTAGCCCCAAAACCCTTACGCGGGGCCTTTGCTATCCAACAGTCAACAACTTCTCCAAAGTTTGCATAAGTCCGCTCTAAGAAAAATGCTCAGTAATGCTTCAAAGAACTATACACAAAACTATGTTTGTAGCTTCAAGAAGGTCCTCTAAACGAGTCTGATATTTAAGAGTGATAAGATCTACTTTTGAGTCTACACTTTTATACTTCACACATCCAAAGGTCTGAGCCTATGATAAGTCTGAGCCAGCAACACTTCCAAAATGATGTATGCAACCGAGCTGCAATAGGTCTATTCCAAGGCCTTATTTCTCCACATGTTTGAAGCTAAATAAGAAAATATTCTTGTTGCAAGATTCTACAGTTGTTACTGTGGTTTCGAACCTTCTTATAGGCCTAAAAAGCACTGATCCAAGCTCCTATAGGAGACTACCACAAATATGAAATTCACTATTCCGAGATACTGAAAAGGCTCCAAGCAGTCAAAAAGCTATTACAAATTTTATCCCCACAAATAAAACTCCAAGTTAACACATGTGACTGATCTGAGATTAAACCAACACAAAATTTTCTAGGATCCAATCTTCTACATCTTCATCAGGTTCAAGAGCATGAGTGACTGTACTTATCACAGATCTGAGGTAAAGTGATGACTGTTCTTTGTTCCAAGGTGTAGTCTATCTTCCACAGGTAGTAATTTGATACCCAATCACAGGTCCGAGCACTGAGCCTTGACATAAGTACAAGAAAATTGTAGATAACTGTAACCACAAATGTCTGTACAAACCCTCCCATAGATTTATGTACACACATGTCCACAGGTCTGAGTTTTGTTCAGGTTTTAAGGAGGTTGAGCTGAAAGATTTTACAAATCTGAGCTTAAAAGATAATCACAGAATTTTCCTAACCAATAATTCCTCCTCGACCTCCTTCTCGCTTATTCTTCTTATCTCTGAGTTCTTCATCGAGTTCTATGTTTTCTTAACCAAAATTGTTGGAGCTAAGATGGACGAGCTTAGCTTTATATTTATAATTGTTTGTCCCTATGAAGATACATGTCTTTTGGGTGAAGGAGAGTTGACATGTGGAGTAGACTGTAAGTCGAATTACATCAAAAAATATATTTCATCTTGTAAAAAATTATTTTCTTCCATCTTATAGGGAGTTAGAAGAAGTGTGAGAGTTTGTTGGAAAGGCGAAATTTCCCTCTACAAGCCTATGAAAATTCAATTCTTAATTAAGGTCATTTCCTTATCAAGAAACTTAATTTCTTGAGGTTTCCATTCTAATTTTATTCAAAACAACTCTTAATATCTATGGCTTTTGATATTCAAGGCAAGGCTCCTTCATTTAAGGCATTACATTAGGATTAGGGCTTCTACTTTATAGACTTAGGCCTTTAATATCAATAGGAATTTAGGACTTAAGGCATTTATGCATTTAAGGTTCCATAATCTTCAACTAGGGCATATTAGGGCATGCATAAGCAAGGGATTTAACATTGACATTTGGCACCTATTGTTTACTTTATGGATTTACCATTGACATATACATTATGACCTAGGGCATCCACTGTATTCAAAATTTTCATCACATAGTTGAATGTCTAGGGTTTCATAATGTTCATTAGGCATCTCAACGATTTGCAAGATAAGACTCCTAGGGTTTTCATGAGGATACAACACAAGTGATCCAGGTCTGGGTGTGACGAAGGACCCTTCCAAGACCTTTTACTTTCGTGATGTGTTAAATTGCGTTTTTTAAAAGAACATAAATGAATACATCTGCATGCTGTAAAGAAGAGGAACATGACAATCATCATCACATGAAATAACAGGACGTTGATAACGAAGTTCATCCAGGAGGGACTACGTCTCCGGGCCCCAGTGTTAAGATGGTGTAGGCACTACATTAAGTGTTTTCAATAGTGATGATGTACATAAGAGGTGATATCACTATCATACAAGGAAAATTACCTCATGCAGGAGTGGCCCCATGAGATGTTCTTCTACAGGAACTCTCAGTCAAAAGGGACTCCTATCAGTATGACACAAACTCATGCATGATGATAATGAGCATCCTGCCAACATGGCATAAAAGGGATCTCAATACAGACATACATGGTGACACATGAGTATCCCATCAACATAATGACAAAGGGATCTCAGAAAAACATGACGAATCATGACAACAAGTACATCCCACAAATGATTTTGCATCACATCAAGCAGGAATCATGAAAACAAGTAAGAAACAAGATCCCACATCAAACATCAAACATCAAACATGGATCTATGCAACAAAATGCATAAAAAAGAAGAAGTACATGAACACACTACATATACCTCACATCTAGGGGCCATCTGGAGAAAATAATGTCAAATTACTGAAGCTGGACGTACCATCAATATCACAGTGTAGAGTTCATGGAATGACCACTCGCACATCGAATGCTGACACCTGCACTCCACTTAGAAAAGTGGTCAAAAAATGAAGTGAGAAAATAGAAAATATGAACACACCGTCAGATTTGTGGCATCAAATAGGGCAAAATTGACTATTACATTTCTGAATTTTGAGAAAATGAAAATCTGGGGCTTAAGGAATCTTTTAGATTCCCCCTAGATTCCTCAAAGATTCCCTCCTTCGGGTCCTCTACAAATCGACTGCTCAGATTAGGAAACTAGCTGCGCCATCGGGTTCGTGTCACTAAGATGTGTAAGATCGACATAAATTTTTTCTAATTTGGACACTACAAAAATTTCACCATCGTGAGAATTTTGCTCAATCATGGTTCCACCTGCAATAAATTAATTAAAAATTATGCCTTGATTTCTGTGCATGCTCCTTCTCCTCCATGCCTAGGCACACAGATGAAATGATGGGTTTATATTAAATTTCTGGGCAGATTTGTCAACAAAAGATCATTTGATGTAACAGTTAAAATCCCTGAATTTGGTGGAGGAGACTGGGTGGTCAAAACCTGCTTCCTCCATGTTTAAGATTTTTATTGTTTTTTTGAAAAAAATGCAAACATTACTATTAGGGGGTTGGGTCCACATTGGGCAACCCACCCCCATAACCTTCGTAATGCTGTTGGCGTATTAATTGTTTTGGAGGCTGTGACATGGGCGCTGTTACATTACATGTTTGGTACATTAGCATGGCGTGTTATTGTGGTTACACCGTGGGGCCGCCGTGTGGATGGGGCCGGCCCTCCCACCGGCCGTGGGTTCAACTCCCACCAGCTTCTTTTAATGTGAAGGCATGTTGTGTTGGGGTGTGGGCTTTGGGGGTGGCAGGGTCATGGCCGCCCACTCGTCATTAATATTTGGTTAGGGTCGACGGGGGTCATGGCCCATAATTAATATATTTTTTTATTATTGGATATGGGGGGTGGTGGGGTTGGTGGCCTGCCACCCCAAAGCTATATATATATATAATTTTTTTTTTTTAAGTCCATGGTCATTTTAAAAAATTCGAAATTTGGCCGAAGGAGACAAATTAAATCAGCCACAAATTTGCCCAGAATATGGTCTAGGTTGGCCGGAATTCGGTGGCCAGATTTTGTCCAAATTGCAGCCTCCTTAAGCTTGCCCAGTCACCTAAGTCAACCTAAACTTTGACTGCTCCTAACTTTCACATATGGACTTGGTTTGATGAACCATTCTCTCCACCACAATCAAGACGAAGAGATCTACGCTCCGGTCCTGGTTTGAAATCATTCTGATCACTTTGATTTTTGAGCTTCCATAAATCTATTTGTCCCATGTGTGTCCCTGGAGCCACCTAGATTAACAAGGGTTATCAAGAATATTTACCATCTCCAACAGTTCCACATTGACATCAATGAAAAACTTGACCAACAATCTCCCCCTTTGTCATTGATGGCAATATTATTTCCCTCTCAACATTCTCACCCCCTTTGACATCAATGTCAAATGGGGTGCCCAAGTACTCCCCCTACCAAGCTGCTTCTTTGTCATGCTCCTTCAGTTTTTTTTATTTTCATGGAACTTCCCCTATCATTACACTCTTCTTCTTTTGATAATGTGACATAAGAGAGGCCCATATTCTATCTCAAACAACTCCCCCTATATGTGAAAGATTCTCTTGTTCTCCTTTTTTCTCAAGAAGGATTATTGCCTTGCGATCAAGTAGAATACATCTTCAATAATGGTCTATCGAATGAGTAAAGGATCATGTTCTTTAATTTCATAGGGCTCTTCATGGATAGCTTCTAAAAGAATAGTCAATAATCACAAGCTCCCCCTAACAATATGCATAATCCCCTTTTTGGTAGAGTTTCATCATCAAAACTTGGAATATCATATGTGCCAACGATGTCTTCCTCAAATCAACAACATGTGTTATTGGATTGATATTTCAAGAGACTTTTGGATCCAATTTTATTCCTTCTCCATACTTGTGTAGCTTTCCTTTCATGCTTGATAGTCATGGTTTTATCTTGTTTAGGAGCTCAAGTCAAGTTACAATCACGAGCCATATGTCATTTGAAGCACTCTATCTTGTTCATGAATGAGGAATGATGACTTATTATTGCAAAGTTTCCTCTAGGGAGATGATGGGGTCCATTATATTTGTCCTTGTGGTATTCCCTACAATCCTTTTCCATGTGCCCAAAATTTTTATAAGAATAGAAATAACCAAAAAATATACTTTGATACCTGGAGGATGGAGATTTCCTTGATGTACTTCTAAATTCATTATGTCTTGGAATCCTTTGATCATATCCATTGCTTCTTGCATTTTTGACACCATCTTCATATCTTCTTGTAGTAGGGTTTCTTCCAATGTCATCTTGACTCTTCTCCTTGCCTTTGCTAGAATTGGGAGCATCAATATTTCTTCTAGGCTTCTCCATATCCTTGTTGTTTGAAGCGTTAGGGTTTGCATCATTCTTGTTTGAAGGTTCACTTGCATAGCCAAGACCTGATTTATTGAGAGGAGATATTTGATGACTTAGGATTTCATCTAAGGTTTGAGAACTTTTCAATTTCTTATTCAAAAATCCAACTTCCTTTTTAATAAAGACAATTTCTTCTTTCATTTTCTTGCATTCTTCATCCTTCTTTGATAGATTGATATTCATTAAATGCTTCATCTTGGTTGCTTCACATGATTGGGATTTAAGTGAAGAGATTTATGATCTTAATTTGGAGATGTCATCATCCGTTTCTTCTTGTTGGCATATCATGGTGTTTATTTCCTTTTCTGCAGCATCAACTTGTCCTTCTATGAGTGCCAAAGCTTCCACCACCTTCTTAGCTCCTTGTGCTTTTTTCTTTGCTTCTTCTAGTTGATATCTAAGGGAGGAGACCTCTTCCTTGTATTGACCAATTTCTGCTTCAAGTTTGTGCAAGATCTTGTGTCTTTGTTCAAGGTGGCTTGACAAAGGGTCTTCCTATTGGGCGTGGAATCCCCCCAAGGCATGTTTTGGGGCTTAAAGCCCAAGTTTTGACCAAGTCCATTGTAAAGGCTCCGTGATTTGTGGGCATGGAGAGTGAAGTCATAATAGAGTCATAGGGTTGTCTACCCTTGTTTTTGTAAGGTAATGTCAGCTTGAAAGATCCACCCATGGTCCGTGGACCATGGGATTGTATAAATAGAGCGAGGCTCTAAGTGTAAAATCAATCAATCAATAGAATAGAAGCATGATGAGTCTAAGGGACTGAGTCGTAGTGTAAAGTGTGTCTTTGGGTCGTAGAGTAGGAGAAGGCTCTGCAGTTGTGTGCACAGAGGCCTAGTAGTTCGCAGCTGAGTACGTGGACCCCTGTAGCTGAGTGTGCAGGGCAGATTGAGTTTGTAACCATGGGAAGAATTAATAAAAGAGAAGTTATACCTTATTTCTATGTATCTTTTCCTGTTTAATGTATTATTGGGTATGAATTATAGGTTTACAGTTTATTTGTTGAGTGAACTCTTATGAATGTGTTGTATAACTAAATATAACATAAGGCATCCATTTACACGAAGACAACTAACTGGTGTAAGAAGATAAGTCAGATCTTGGATGTGACTTAGGGAAATAGTGCAGAGCGCTGCTCCAGCAGTGTGAAAGCCCCACAGCCCCTGGTTAGGGTTGCACGAAGGCGAGTATATCAGGGTACGAAGGCCAGGGAAGTGCGCGAAGCAACCTGCACATAGGGACTAACAATTGGACTGAATTAACCCCTCAGACATCTCCAGGGTGTAGAAACCTGGTTCTAGCACCCCCCCCCCATACTACTTCAGTTGAGACCTTAGTTCGCGCTCTGTGGACTATTGCTCAAATGGCCAGTAGTATAGGGATTTGTTTGGCTAATTAACTCTAAACTTGGGTCAGGCCCCAACAAGCCAATAAATGGTTTCGTTGCCAAGACCGGGATCTGCATAGAGATGTCTGATGTTGTATCACTGGAATCCAAAAAAGAAAGGAATTGAAGATTGGTTGGATAGGAAGATTCACAAGTTCGCAACGCAAGAAAACATTAATTCGTGACTATCAAAAGAAGAGTGGTTAGACTGCTACTTATACACAAAGATCCACGAAATTTTCTTCGCATATCTCCCTACTGAGCTATAGGAGTGGATCACAAAGCTAGCAGATAGCCAAGGAAGGTGTAATCTCAATAGACCTATTGTGTAGACCCTAGAATTGGTGCACATATTGGAAGCATCAAAGGATAATATCGCGCTTGCTGTTGATCATTGGCTCGATCGAATTATAGGAGGATTCATCACTGAGTTCACGGTAGATACTTCAGTTAGCTATAGCGAGGTAGAGCAATGCTTCCTCAAAGGACTGCGAGGTAAGTACGTTAAGTCTTTGAACATTTGGATTAAAATTCTACTATGTGAAAAGAGGGTTATGCGAATAAATTGATCTTTTGGGTTGTGTGAAGTGGGAGAATCTACAGAAATGAAGGTAGTGTGGAGCTAGAAACTAGCCCCTTGATTTCACCTCTACGAGGGGACGAGGAAGAGCTCACGAAGGTCTCACCAAGAAGTGCGATCAATTTGATAAGGCAGAGGATTCCCCACATACCACCCCCACCCACACCACCTCAAGTTTCACCATCTTCACCCCCATCTTTGCCCATACCACCTCCAACAACACCGCGAGTCAGTATGGCAAGCACGATAAAATTGCCAGTATTCAAGGGAGTAAGAAATGAAGATCCAGACAAGTTTTGGTTCATGATAAAATCTGTATGGGAAGCGCAAGTAGTTACAAATGACAATATAAAGAAAGAAACATTCGTCAGCACTCTGCAAGATCGCGCACTGACCTGGTACATTAAGCATTCCAATGACAATCCGAATGTGGGGATCGTGGATATTCAAACTGCACTAAACAAATAATTTAACAGGCCGAAGTCAGAGGCGCAGTCAATCATTGGGTTCAAGAAAATCATAATGCTACTAGGTGAGACCCCTTAGGAGTTGGATCAGAGACTGGAGTGCACAATTCATGAAGCTAACATGACGTTGACGAATGGACAACACTGGAATGGTTTGTAGCATCATTAATGCCGCATCTAAGGAATGCGTTGTCACAACAGAGGCTAACACCTCAATCAGAGGTCTTGGAGATCGTGATGACACTGCACAAGACCCTGATACAAGATCCCAACCTGGGAGTTCATCAGATTCACGTGTAGTTGAAAAACTTGTGCCTTGAGATGCAGAGTCTGAAACAAGACAGGATAGCTCGCCTAGAAGTGCGTGACGAGGTATGGTGTGCAAAGCGCAAGGGTAAGGGACATGATAAGGACCACTTCCTGGTGTTCGAGAATTACATCAAAGGAGGAGGACCAATGCCATTGAGACCAGAGGCACAAGCAGGGCCTAACCTAGTACCTGCATTGTGGTGTGCGATTTGTCAAATAGGAGGAAAGCATGCTACAAAACTGCCATTTATTGTAGAAGTACAAGAAGAATTCAGAGCAGTTGTTTTGTAATTTCTATAGATCAGTGGGACATGATGAGCGCACCTATAGAATTTATGAGCTAATGATGGATCAGAATCCTACCTATAGAGTTCAGGCCGAAATGCAGCCCCTTGACTAGACTGCAGGAATGGAGCGAACCAAATTTCAGGGGCACGAATGAGGTCGAGGTGGAGGAGGACCTAGAAGAGGTCGCAGATAGTTGATATGTTACAATTGCAGAGGGCCAGGACATTATGCCCGCGATTGTATGAATCCAATGCGTCCATTATGCTTGTATTGTACATTGTTTGATCATGAGACGAAGGATTTTCCCATGCTGATAGCATGACTGCGCAATAAAGGAGCACTCCAACCTCCCCCCACCTAGAACCTGCAAATGATGAGGTCTGAGCTACACAAGGAAGACCCTAATGTGAATATTGTACTCCGAAGTGGAATTACAACAGGGGATGACAAAAGCAAGCAACCTAAAGAGAGTACTTGGGTTCGCAAGGCTCTGACGAAAGAACTAGAGTTTGATTTGGAGTGCGCTAAGGAAACCTTCATGGAAGCCAGGAAGAGATTTGCTGATGCCTCCACTTCAGGAAAAAAGACAGACCGGAGTCAAGAATTGACCCATCGATGCTCACAACATTCCTAGAAACATGCATGAAGCTACTGTGCGATAGCAAGGTTGTAAAGGGGTTGTAGGAACTCATAAATAGATGCACTGGGACCATGCCAAGAGAACCGCGCGTAGTTTAGAAGCTCAGAAAGCACACAATGAGGATGGGAAGGGTGATGAGATTGACCCCACAGACTAGAGAATATGAGATGGACCAAGTGATTATGGATCTAGGATCGGACGTGAATGTTTTGTAGAAGCAGACATGGGAGTGCATGGGAAGGCCTACGCTACAATGGTCTCCTATCCAATTGTGAATTGCGAACCAGTGAAAGATCCTACTATGGGAAGATTGTAGGTTATCACAGTTAATATCGAAGGAGAAAGCACGCTAGCAGATTTCAAAGTGATAGAGATTGTTGATGATAGCAATCCCTATCCCATGCTATTAAGAATAGATTGGGCCATTGAAATGAATGGGGTGATAAATTTGAAGAAGTGCAAGATGATTTTTGAGAAAAAGTCTCTGCGCACAATTGTACCTTTGGACCCTGCAGAAGGATCGTGCGACACAGATACAGTGCGCGACTATGAAAGTGATGATGACTCGGACTATATCGACAAGATAAACACATGAGCGCAAGACTGGGTAAATCCAACCATGGATGGACGAATCTATGAGAGCTTGAAAGCTCCTGCACGTCGGACTCTGATGAGGAGATAGAGCGATGGCAGAACTGGTTACACGAGGTAACCATGCTGAACTATAACATGATGACGAGATCACTGTGTTGCGTATCAATGGAGGTAAGGAATATACCTACTTATTATGGGTTAAGTGAGGTAGATGACTTCTTGAATAGATTTGAAATAATGGTGCCGAAACAACAACATTTCGAAGCCTTGAAATGGGTACTGCACGCTACACTCGCGAGGTGGTGGGGTATGCACCAAGGTAGCTTCGGGGAATAGTGTGAATGTAGGAGAACGATGCACATACGATTTGGGAAGCCTTAGATGCAATTAATAGACAAGATTTCCAGATGACATAGTCCGTGCGCCCACATGTTTGGATGGATACAGGCATATGGTACAAAACCTGCACAGATGAACGCAGTCTTCGCGTTAGGAGACACGGTCAGTAAGCATGTGTGGGCAAGGCAATCGCATGAATGACCCATCTGGTTGGAACCACATAGTATGGAAAGACCAAGTGCATAGAAGGTTATCCACGCAGAAGCCTTTAACGAAGTATGTGAAGCACTAAATAAGGTACACAGTGCACAATGGATTGATTGGGCCCTGTGCGTACCAGTGGTTTAGTGAGCTTATAGGACCATGTGTAAGAAACTGATGGTGTAGGCACCTTAGAGGCTAGAGTATGGAGCGAACACTATAATCCGTATAGAGCATAAAATGACCAGTCCATGCATGGCAGCACCGGCAGATACAACGGTTCACGGAACCTCAGAAGAAGGGGTAGCGCAACTGAACGAAGTAGAACACACAAGACCTGATGAGGAAACCTAACAGGGTGACCTTAGGCTCCAAGAAATTATGAACGATAGGGTGCAATTAGGGGAGAAAAGTGCTCTACTGGAAGCAAAAGCCAAGAACCTTGAGGACAGGATCAAGAAGGATTTTCTTGATAAAGAACCTAGGATGACAAAGCAAGGTGTGCACGATCACATGGACGAATTTGGGGACTATTGCCGAGAATTGATTAGCCTGATGCCTTGGATTGGACCACATATTACTAAACAGATCAACCATGGTGGCGCGATGTTGATGATAAAGTGCGCAATGTAGCCAGTAACAATGAAAGGAGCGTATTTTCTAGGAAAACTAATGGGTGACTGGATGAAACCCTATACAGGTGGCGCGACCACCTGAATAATAGTGGGAAGTATAGCCTTAGCGCTCCAGGGAGTTGAAAGGAGGTGCGAGACTATAAAATACTCTACCCAGGAGCTGCACACAGAAGCAAAGTGTCACAAGGTCCACGACTGTGCATGGGGGGTTGCGCTGTCGCGCGGGTTGCTTGGAAAGTGACCGTCATTATTCACGATGTGATGCTCGACTTGAGACCAAATGGAGCAGGTGGCAGGCATTTAAGACACGCTTTATGGGAAATATTTGGGAAATTTTGCTGCCAAGGGAGCATTAATGAACTTGATTTGGGAGGAACGGTCGAATTCAAATTCAAAAGGCACTATAAATTACAAATGGCTGCCCAACAAACAACACTTGTCCATTTGCGAATTGAGCTGTTGTATGCCTCATGTATTCTGAGCCAAGATCTATTTTCCCTATGCCGAGTGTTGATTGATTCCTCGATTATGTGATTGAAATATTCCTGGATCAGCAAGATAGCAACATCACAACAAGTTAGGGAAATTGCAGAGATGACTGTTGAAGAGGCCACGTAGGCCCTGACTGTGGGGGATGCCACTGGAGGCACCGAGTTTGTGGCAGAAATCCCTAAATCACCACACATGCCGAGGCTAAAGAAAGACAAAATAATGATGATTCCTGTACATGTGTCCCCTAAAAACACGCTGCGCACCAGGTTAATGATGGAGGAGAAAGGGAAAACTGTTTACTTGGAAACTAGCGAGGAGGAGGAAGAGATGGAGGACCTTATAATTGAAGAAGAGAAGGATGAAGGAATAGAGGAAGAAACTGAGCTTGAGCACCCTCCAACAAAGCTTCCCACCTATATCCCCCCATGGAAGGGGAAGGCAAAAGTGCCTAAGGATCTTGACGAGAGCAAGAGCTCTCTCTAGACTTCGGTCCTCCTGGAGGACATCATCTTTGAAGGCACGCACCTGGGGCGGGTGCCTAACTTGAAATTTGAAGATTGGGATTTCGTTGACCACGAGAAGTTCCCTCATCTAGAGACCATGCAGCTCATGAAGCCCAAGCAGAACACTACAATGGGGGTTATCGAATTGGAGCCACAAAAGTGGTTATCAAACCTGCTATGGGTGTCGCATTTCCACCACGCCCAATAACAATATTCATCATCAGGTAGCTTCTCTACCTCGTGCATGGTGGATTTTTATTGCTGGAGGAGCCAATCCCCATCATGGACCACTTAATCCATTGCATTACCCGGCTCCCATGCAAAGGCGAGGACCCCGCAGACATCTCGGAGGGGAAGAGCAGTGAATTGGCCATCACGGAGGCCATGAAGAATAAATACAAACTAGAGAAGAAGAAAAGGGGCTACACCATATCCAACATCAACAACAAAGTAGTTAAAGTGGTGACCCAGATACTGGCGAGTAAATTTATATGCAAGTGCTACGTGGATGAGGTACCCACGTCAGTGGTGGCACTTGCTAAGTAGTGCATGGAGAGGGTCCAGTTCAACTGGTTTGAGTTCTTGTGTAAAGATTTCTTGGAAAATTTTCGTGAGGCCCATGAACAAGGAAAAACATTCCACTATGCATGGCTTCTGCTGTTCATAGTGCTCGTGGCAAGGGAATTTCTGGAGGATAGTTAGTTCTCCACAATTGACAGGGATATAATGGAGGCCACGAAGTACACTTCACTCTGGGCGATGAAGGACGCGGACTAGATCTGTGACAGTAAGATATTCTGAGTGTTCATGGAAATGAACATCAGAATGAGGATTAACCACAACCCATAGTTATCACCAACTGTCTACAATAGCCTGCAAAGTTTTGCAGAATTTAAAGCAGACCTCCACAACATATATATCAGAGCACGCAAGGACCCGGCCAAGAAATGGAGAGAGTTACCCTTTGTAGCCACGGATGTCGTAATTTTTGATGTACTGGAGACATGGCCGCTAGAGTTGTGTGCCCTGGACATCATGATAATGGAGAAGTTTGCGGCGCAAAAGAAGAAAGAAGAGGCCAAACTACGCATGGTACAATTGACATAGAATAGAAGGAGAGAAGCAATGGCAGCAAAAACACAGGAGGCACAAGACGCTGCACAGACAACATCATAACAGAAAAAGCTACAGCAGTAGAAGCAACATAGGAGGTAGCCAAGAAGGTGTGCGAGGGCCAAAAGTTGCCTTTGCGTGGGCAAGAAACAGAGGAAGAGGAGGGTGGCATGGACCCACAAACCGCATCAACACAACTAAAGTGCCAGCGCCAAGCGAGCGGATGGGGCCATGCAAGAAGGTCAAGGCATCAAAGTTGTTTATTGACCCAATCACCCTTACTGAGGGTGATCTGCATGAAATCAGCGAGATGGTGCATGACGTCACCTCCGAGGCCCTCCAGAACTTCGTGCAAGAGAATTAGATTATGTTGGGGGCCCTTAGAGCTCAGTTGCAGGAGTTGCAGGTGCACACTCCTCAGGCTGGTACCCTTTCGACCAACCTCACAGTAGGGACAACTGCAGTGAAGCAGATGCTATGCGTTTAGACAACAAATACAATAGTGCTGCCAGAAGGGGAACTGGTGATAAAAAATGAGGCTGACAGGCCTAAGATTAACACACTGAAAGGTATCAGGATCAACATGGTTGCACTACCACAGGAGGCGCTATACGTTCTGCAGGATGGGATTACTACAGAACTACGAGCTAAGAAGAACAACATGCTGCAAGTGCTGAGCGAGAAAAAGATCAACATGGAGTAGTTGAGCTTGCAGTGCGATGAAGTGGTGTCGCAGAACAGGAAGATGGTATAGGTACTAGAAGAAGCCTGTCAGATGGTCCCTGAGCTGGCCATCCCAACAGAGGCATACATCCACAGACTAGCAACAAGGGTGCATAAGGCACGAGAAGAAATGACTAAGGTTCATCTAGAGTTGAACCTTCAAATAGTAGAGTTTCAGTTGAAGGCACAACCGTCCACCCCTCCGGAAGTAAGAGAACAGCACGCCAGTGCTATTACATCAGGGTTGGAAGAGATCGGTAGTGCAGCAAGGGATTGCACTAGAATGTTGGAGGAGTCATTTGAGGTCCTCACGAATCTGCAGGAGGACCCTAACATCCAACACTTAAAGACAGAGGCACGTGAGCTCTAGCAGCAGTACAATAGCATCAAAGGAACCATGTAGATGGTGGCCCTCACTTAGAGGCTCGCGTGAACGCAATAGGCCAAAGCACTGAAAGAGTAAGTGGATGTCGCACGACCCCGAGAAGCAGTTCTGAAGGCACACATTCAACCTTGGATTGAAGAGGCCTTCACCATTACTACAACAATTGAAAGAAAGCTCACACAAATGTAGGGGACATAGCAACGGATGCAAGGAAGCAGTTTCGACACCGCGGTCTCAGAACAACAGGTATAGGAGATTCAGTAGGTAGCCGCTTAATGCACTTTCGACCTTGCAGCGGTTTGAGAAAAGTTGGAGGGACTCTGCGTGAATATCTATGCACTAATAGAGTGACTTGAGGGCGAGTCACGATGTTTATGTTGGGGGCTTGTTGGGCGTGGTATCCCCGCTAAGGCATGTTTTGGGGCTTAAAGCCCAAGTTTTGACCAAGTCCATTGTAAAGGCTTTGTGATTTGTGGGTGCAGTGCGGGAAGTCATAATAGAGTCATAAGGTTGTCCGCCCTTATTTTTGTAATGTAATGTCAGCCTGAAAGATCCACCCATGGTCTGTGGACCATGGGATTGTATAAATAGAGCGAGGCTCTAAGTGTAAAATCAATCAATCAATAGAATATAAGCATGATAAGTCTAAGGGATTGAGTCAAAGTGTAAAGTGTGTCTTTGGGTCATAGAATAGGATAAGGCTTTACAACTGTGTGCGCAGAGTCCTAGTAGTCTACAGTTGAGTGCGCAGACCCCTGTAGTTGAGTGTGCAGGGCAGATTGAGTCTGTAACCATGGGAAGAATTAATAAAAGAGAAGTTATACCTTATTTTTGTGTATCTTTTCCTGTTTAATGTATTATTGGGTATGAATTATAAGTTTACTGTTTATTTTCTGCGCGAACTCTTATGAATGTGTTGTATAACTAAATATAACATAAGGCATCCATTTACGCGAAGACAACTAACTGGTGTAAGAAGATAAGTAAGATCTCAGGTGTGACTTAGGGAAATAGTGCAGAGTGCTGCTTTAGCAGTGCGGAAGCCCCACAACCCCTAGTTAAGGTTGTATGAGGTGAGTATATCAAGGCACGAAGGCCAAGGAAGTGCGTGAAGGGACTAACAGTTGGAAATTAATCCCTTAGACATCTCCAGGGTGCGGAAACCTAGTTCCAGCACCCCCCCATACTACTTCAGGTGAGACCTCAGTCCGCGCTTCATGGACTGATGCCGAAAGGGCCAGTACAGGGATTTCTTTGGCTAATTAACTATGTACCTGGGTGAGGCCCCAACAAGCCAACACTTCATTTTTCCTTACTTTATCCAATTTATTTTTCATGGATATGAATTCTTCATGATGTGTTTTCTTTTTTTGATGACAATCCTCCTTTTGCTTGGTGAGTTCCTTATCTCTTTCTTGAACCTAAAGCTTGGATAGGTCAACTTCCTTCCTTGCCTTGTCAAGGTTATGGTCACCATATTGTAATTTCTTCTTAAGCTCCTCATTTTCCTTTTTCAAACTATTAATATCTTCTAGGGTAGATATACATTTTGCCATGATATTTTATTTTAAGTCTTCTTAACTTTCTTCCTCTTCTAGGTCTTCTTTGGCCTTAATATCTTCACTCTTGTTTTCAGCTTCCTTAATGGGTTCTGGATTTCCTTCTTGGTTTCCATCATCTTCTTGACTAGCAATCATGGTCAATGCTCCTTTTGAGGGAAGATCATGAGGTTTGTCCCACATATCTTTTGCTGATGAACATTTTTCTACTTTGGCCTTTATAGGATCTGGTAGCCCATTCAAGATTTCCTTCATCGCTCTTGAATTATACTCCTTTGATTCTCCTTCCATCATGCTTTCATTAATCACTAATTCCCACACTTCATTGCCTTGAGCCATTAAGAAATTCCCCATTCTCATCTTCCATATATCAAAGTTTGCATTGAACAATGCCAAACTTTCCCAATTTTATTGTCTTCGGTTTTCACAGATGAGGAAGAGACACCTTTAGAAGGATTGGAGGATTTATTCCTTGGATTTTACATTTCTCTTCTAAGGACCAATATTCAAGTTGTTAGGATTTGAGTGAAGGTACTGGCTCTAATATATATTGTTGGAAATACTAAGAGGTGGGTGAATAAATATTTATTTTCAATTTTTTTTTTTACCAATTAGATCAGTTATATTTAGAACACAAAATGAGCAATAAGAATAAATACTTTTATTAACTTCTTCTTTACAATAAATCTAATAAAATATAGTGTAAGGCTTTAACCCTAGATGAAGACACCAATCTTCAATCTCCCAGGCTCCAACCTGTATTTTTCCAAGCACCGACTTGAACTTCCCAAGGCTCCAACCTTGTTACTTTGAGCCACCAACCTCTAGGGCTCCAACCCTATCTCTAATACAGGCTTCGACCTGGTCTTCTTGAGGACTCCTATCCTCTAGGGCTCCAACCTAGTTGTCCAAGTCACTAACTTTGTCTCTATGAGGCTCTAACCTCTAGGGATCCAACCCTCAACTTCAATTCGTCTAGATAAGTTTGATGATTCTTTATGGCTCCTAATATCTTCTGCAATGAGCCCTGACAATATCTTCAACACTGCCTTCTACAAATCACTTCATCAATGACAAACTTATCTTCTTAGAAGGTATCACCAATGCTCTTCATGTCACCCAAACAAAATATTCAAGGTTACCTCATAATGAATTCAACAATACATCATGGTCTCCAAGGGTGTTTTCAAGATCAAATCATGCTTCTCAATAAGATGTCTTCAAATAGCTCCAAGATCCACAAATCTAGGTCTTCAACACTCCAACAATATTTCTCCACTGCATAAGGTTAGGCTTGAAATTCTTGCTCCAAGAGATGCTTTAATTATGCTTCAAGTGGTCTTCTTAGAGCTACCTTCAATGGCTCTACATGGCTAATCTTGTGCTTCCAAGATAAATTTGATAAGACTGTCTCCAATAGTCTCTAGGTGGAGATAAGGATGTCTGCTCTACATTAGCTCAACAAGAAGAATTAGATCAAAGTTCTTGTCAAGAAAATCTACTTCAAAACATTTATGCACAAGGGTCAACAACTACTCCAAATTATACATAAATTTTCTCTAAAAACAATTCTCAGTAATGCTTCAAATAACTATATACAAAACTATGTTTGTAGCTTCAAGAAGGTCCTCTGAACATGTATGATCTTTAAGAGTGATAAGGTATGCTTCTGAGTCTACACTTTTATACTCCACACGTCAAAATTTCTGTCATATGTCCGAGGCTATGATAAGTCTAGGACAGAAACACTTCCAAAATGAGGTTTGTAACTGAGCTGCAATAGGTTTGTTCTAAGCCCTTATTTCTCCACAAATCTGAAGCTAAAAAGGAAAATTTTCTTGTTCTAAGCTTCTATAGTTGTTATTGTGGTTTCGAGCCTTCTTACGGGCCTAAACAACACTACTGCGAGCTCCTATAGGAGAGTACCACAAATATACAATTCAAAATTTTGAGATACTGAAAGGCTCCAAGTAGTCAAAAATTTATTACATGTTTTATCTCCATAAATAAATGCAACTCCAAGTTAACACATGTGACTGATCTGAGCTTAACCAAACACAAAATTTGCTAGAATCCGTCCTCCTCAGGTTCAAGAGCATGAGTGACTGTACTTATCACAAATCCAAGGTAAAGTGATGGTTGTTATTTGTTCAGAGGTGTAGTCTATCTTCCACATGCAGTAATTTGATGCCTAATCATAGGCCTGAGCACTGAGCCTTTACACAAGTTCGAGCAACTTATAGATAATTGTAACCACAAATATCTATACACACCTATCCACAAATGTCTAAACACACCCTCCACAAATGTCTATACACACGTGTCCATAGGTCTGAGTTCTATTTAGGTTTTAATGAGGAAGAGTTTACAAATTTGAGCTTAAGAGATAATCACAGAATTTTCCCAACCAATAATTCCTCCATGACCTCTTTCTCACTTCTTCTTCTTATATTTGATTTCTTCACCGAGTTCTTTGTTTTCTTTACCAAAATTGTTGGAGCTAAAATGGACGATCTTAGATTTATATTTATACATGATTTTCCTTATGAAGAGACGTGTCTGTTGGGTGAAGGAGATCCGACATGTGGAGTAGACTGTAAGTCGACTTACATAAAAAATTATATTACATCTTGTAAAAAAATATTTCCTTATAGCTTATAGGGAGTTAGAAGAAGTGTGAGAGCTCATTGGAAAGGAGAAATTTCCCTCTACAAGCCTATGATAGTTTCATTCTTAATTAAGGTCATTTCCTCATCAATAAACTTAAATTTTTGAGACTGCCATTCTAATTTTATTCACAATAACTCTTAGTGTCTAGGGCTTTTGGTATTCAAGGTAAGGCTCCTTCATTTAAGGCATGACATTAGGATTAGGGATTCTAATTTATATACTTAGGCTTTCAATCTCAATAGGAATTTATGACTTAAGGCATTTGCATTTAAGGTTTCATCATCTTCAACTAGGGCATATTAGGGCATGCATCAACAAGGGATTTAACATTGACATTTTCCACCTAGGGTTTACTTTAGGGATTTACCATTGACATATACCTCATGACCTAGGGAACCCATTGTCTTCAAACTTGTCATCACATAGTTGAATGTCTAGGGTTTCATAATGTTCATTAGGCATCTCAAGGGTTTACAAGATAACACTCCTAGGGTTTGAATGAGGATACAACACAAAGGTTATCAAGAATATTTTCCATCTCCAACATTTCCATATTGACATCAATGAAGACCTTGACCAATAGATTTCAATACCGTTGCCACAACCTTCCTCTCGCATTTCTAGTTTCCCATCATATAAGAAACTAGAACATAACTATTAACCAACTTCAATCAATCTGATTCCACCCACATTTCATATCACATTCATGAGTGGAGACGTCATCGCCGGTTGGTCAAAACTTATGTTCCCAATCAGTTTCTCATGGAATGGTTTACCAAATTTTTGTTGGCACCTATAATAAAATATGTGGCGAAAGGTGGAGTTGTGACTAAAGAGAAAGTAATTTCTCGTGTGCAATATTTGAATTTGGTTTATACCCAGTTTGACACTCTCTACGGTAAGATGCCAAATGCTTCAAGACATTCACATATTGTTCATACTCTTATGCATGGTAAATAATATCATTCTACTGATGGAATTATTGGTTCTACTAGCATGCATACGATGAGTATATCATCTGGTATTTCTCCACTCGCATTTTCTCAAAACCCTCAATCCCACCCTCTTGCGGCTTTTACTTCCGAGATAAATGTCGTTTTATCTAATAAAGTCAAGTCTCAGTGACAACCTAGAAGCAAGAAGAAAGGAAGAGGTAAGAAAAAGAAAGATCCGTCTTCACAGGATAAACAAACAAGTCAACCTTCTAATGAGAAACGAAAGCCTAGATATCCTTGCTTGATTTGAAATGAGGAGAAATTTACATGTGACTATCCTCACCATGCTGAATTAAATTAATTTCTTAAGTCATCCACTTCTGCTGTAGTGTTGACCGACTTGTTTCTTAATCAAGAGACTCATATGGTTGCTCGGGACCCATCTTTATCTAACATGGTTTTAATGCTTTCCTCTTAAAAGTCGAGATCTGATGATTTGGTAGGTACTCAGAACAAGGATTATGGTAATGCAGATCTACCAGATCGCCAGGCTACTGATCAACCTGCCAGTTTAGTGCCATCCTCGTTAGATTCCACTCTGCCATCGGTTCCTACTGAATTGATTATCAAACCTCCAAAGGGTGTTATTCATAAGTCAACTTTCAACCCTCGTGCAAGATCCACTCATAATTATAACACTATTGAGGACTTGGCTTAGTTTTCGTCAACTATGTCGACTCTTGAGGTGTTGTAGAACTTCCTTGGCCAAAAGAGGGCTTTACTTTCAACTATCGAATGTATGGATCCATCAGATTCCAATGTTGTTGTTTTCTCTCATGAATATATACCCCTCGGCTTCCAACACAGTTACATTTTATAATCAAAGTCATCATTCGTGATAAGAATATTCATTTTTATATCATGGATGAGGGATCCTTGACTTGAATTATGTCCATGTCTTGCTGGAAGGCGATTGGTTCTCCTTAACTGAGTCAGTGGCCTACTACATTGAAATCCTTTGATGGGAGAACATACAAATCTTGTGGGATTTTGAACTCCCTGTAGGTTGAATTGGGGGGAAAAATATTTCCATAGAAGTTGAAATTATTGAAGGACCTCTCGATTACAATCTTCTATTTGGACATATGTGGGTTTATGCCATGGTTGTTGTCGTCTCGACTTACTTTCGTATGATCACCTTTCCTCATAAAGGAGGGATTATATCCAAACACCAACTTACCTTTTTCACCTCTGATTCACATGTTACTGGAACTGTCCCTCTTTTTGGGGAAACCCTATAGTCATATCAACATGTCGGAGTTGGATTGTTGAAGGATTCTTTTCTTATGGGGACCTTTTCACTGCCTCCTCCTCTCCTTCTCGATAGCGCACCTTTGGTAGCCTAAATCAACATGATATCATCTTCTACTATCCTGACCGATCTATGGATTGTACTAGATAAAACTGACATCAAAATTTTTGGTGACCAAACGCTGCTAAGCCCCATTAAGCTAGATTACGAAGCCATTTATTTGGCTTGTGCGATTTCCTCTTTTGATTTTCTTAATTGGGTAGAATGATCATTGGACTATGGTACGTATTTCGATCCATTCTCACTTATATTCCCTACTGATGAAAGCATCATGGAAATCATGATGTCAGATGATGTGTCATGGGATGAACATCACCATCGTTACTCCTTAACTGATTCCATTGAGGATAGTCTCAGTGATGTATGCTTGCCAAATTCTGTCGACCTTTTACGAATTCCATGTCTATTCATGAGGTTGATTCAGAAAATAACCTTTTGAATATCGAAGAGACAATACCTCTTAATATTTCCATTAAACTAGGTGTTGTTAAAAATCTACACATTGGAGCATCTCGTTCTTCATCCGAGATCAAGATTTATCAAGCACTTTTTCATGATTTCCGAGATGCCTTTTCCTGGACCTATGAGGAAATGCCAGGCATCAATCTAAATATCATTGTACATGAAATTAATATGTATCCAAACTAGTCTAACAACGCCTCCATCTGGTCCAACCCAAGAAGGATTATGGTATTAAAGCTGAAGTTTAAAAAAATCTTTGAGCTGGTTTCATATACCCTATTCCTTTAAATGTTTGGGTGTCAAATGTAGTTCCTGTCATGAATAAATAGGGCACCATTGAAGTATGTGTCGATTATTAGGATGTGAATTATGCATGTTTGAAGGAAAATTATCCCACCCCATTTATTGACCAGATTGTTGATGACTATGTTGGCTACAAAATTTATTCATTCATGGACGAAGTTTCGGGCTATAATCAAATCAACATTCTCCCAATAGACCAACCTAAAAATGCTTTTATTTGTCCCTTGGCCACTTTCACTATAAGAAACTCTCATTCGGTTTAAACAATATTGGGGCTAGGTTCCAATGTGCCATGGATTATGAATTTAATGATATCAAACACATCGTTCAACCATATTTGGATTACCTCCCCGCTCACTCAAAAAATTGGAATGATCACCCCTGCATCTTCGAGCTATTTTCCTTCATTGTAGACATTAAAATATTGGACTTAACCTACGCAAATGTGTGTTTCGTGTCAGTTATGGTCAGCTTCTAGGTTTTTTCATATCATAACAAAGAATTCATATTGATCCATTGAAAGTACATGCAATTTTCGATTTTCCTACACCTTCTTCACTAGTTTAGATTCAACGACTTCAAGGAAAATCTATCTTCCTATGAAGATTCATCCCTAATTGTGCTGAAATGACCAAAGGAGTCACTCGTTTGCTGAAAAAAGGGATTCCCTTCTAGTGGGATGATGCAACTCAGAAAGAGTTTGATGCCCTAAAATATGTACTGGTTCAGGCATCTCTTCTATACCCCCCCTGACTATCAACATGATTACTTACTGTATCTTGATGCTACCATTTCTACTATAGCAATGATATTAGTCCAAGAAGATGATTCAAGGTCTAAACATCCCATTTACTATTTGAGTGAAAATCTTAATGATATTGAGTTTTGATATTCCCAGTAGAAAAGTTGGCTTTGGTGGTTATTCAAGCCATCTAAAGATTTCTCCATTACATATTGCTTCAGAAAACTATGGCTGTTTCAGATTGCAACCCTATGGTATACATTTTGTCATGTAAATTTTTGGGGGGAAATTACAAAATTTGTGCTTGATACACATATGGCATACATCGCCCATATAAAAACTACATGCAAATATCTAAGTAGACAAATCAAAGGTGTTCATGATAGAATTACACTACATGAGCCATCTTGCATAATAGTCGACTGATATGACTAGGCACTCCTATGGTGTATTGCTCAAGTCACAATGGAAGTTAGTCAACCGGGGTATCATCAATTCCATGTGTCACCTTCCATGTGGCGCTCTACCTCAGATAGGATGTTATGAATATAAATTATATAAAATAAAATAAATAGAAATAAATGTAAATAATAATGATTATTTGAAATAATCATTAGTTAAGTGAAAAGGCATGTCTAAAAGACATGTCTAATCATGAAAGGACACCAGCCTAGGTATAAAAGTAGGGCCTCATTATAACATTCATCATCACTTGTACATTTTACATATTAATAAATTATTATTACAAATACCTTTGTGTTTGTTAACATTTAAAGTCAACAAGCTATAAGTTTTGTCACTTCAGTGGTATCAGAGACATGCAAGTCCTTGAAAGTTATTTGGAACAAAATATAACCATGAGAGTCTTTGAACGTTGTTGGCCGCACAATATGCTGTTAAATTTTCACCCTGAATTCATTGAGTAGTGTAGTAAAATTCAAGAAAATATTTAGCAATGGGAAGAATCATATGCAAAAGTTAAAGCACATATAAAGGAAATCGATAATAAGGAAGATGATAGCGACAGTGAAGAAATGAAACAAGGTGAAGCAGAAGAAGAAGATTTTGACCAGAATGATGATAATGAGAATGAAGATGTAATAGATAATAATGAAGATGAAAATGATGTCGATGAAGACAATGTAAGTCAAGATGATGATCCAGATGAAGATGTTGTGAATATATACTATCTTGAAAAACAAGAAGATGTAAAATATCATAACAATGAGGAAAATGCTAAAGAATACATTGACGACTTTTAGGATGGAAAACCTTTACGTCATGAGGTATATATATTGCCAAAAGGAGCTACAAGATATACATTGGCTAGAGGTTCAAAAGAAAGTTGCAATTTGCTGCCTACTAGCAAATTTATTTAGCCTAAAGAATCTATGCAAACAGAATTTGTGAAGTCTGGGCATGATTCCAATGAAGCTGATATAGATCAAGATGATGGTCCAGATGAAGTTGATCTTGATGTGGAAAGAGAGGACACATGTTTAGGGGATAGTGGCATTATTTTTCTGTTGCTTGAAGATATTCAGTGGGATGTTGAGTGAGCTAGATTGCAGAGTCTAGTAAATACTATTCCATTTGGTTCGATGTTTCTCCTTCTCATCATCAACTCCAAAAATTGTGAAGAGAGCATGCCACAAAATCAACAACTAATTGGATCTATGCATGCTAAGATAGAAAGGGAGTTGGTTCTTTCTTTGGACAAGACAAAAATTGGTAGCTTGTCAATAATTTCTATTATAGAAAATGAGGCTAGTGGTGCTAGAGGAGGCTTCTTTAATGATGGGCGTTTAAGAGATGGTTTGTTGTGGCTTGCCTCTCAAGCTCCTCTGCAACCAATTTTATATCCCTCAGATCTTAGAGGACATATTTAGAAGCATCTGAATAACTATTTGGCTATCCTATTAAACATGAAGCCCTCATAAGTGATACCTAACAATTGTATCCATGCTTTCAATGAATCCATAGATAGGTCTGCACATGACATATCAAATGCAACACAAAATAGCCATTCTCATTGGCCCCCTCCTTAAATTAGTTTGCTTGATAAAAATACAAAGAATAGAATACCTGTAAACTCTTTTCTATCCAAATTTGGCTGGAATATAGATTCCAACATCTATTCCATTCTTTAGGTCTTGGAGGTTTATAGGATTTCCCACTTTCTGTTGTCAATTCAAACAACATTTTCTATGGGACATGAGAGCATGGTGTTTATTTAGGATTAAACCCTGGAAGGACCGAATGCTCCGAGATCCGTGAGCTAAAACCCTATTTTAAGAATCTTTTGAATGATTATTTGATGTATATTGGTTTCATGAAGGAAAATGATATGATGTCATTGAAGGATGCTAATATAATGTTATAGAAGGGTGTTTTCCTTGAACATAGTGGATTGAGATATGCCATTATGCCAAAATGGGTTACTATATTTCAAATAATTTTCAACTGGAGGCTAATGCTTCTCGTTAGTGAGCCTCCCTTAGTTATCTATGTTTCAAAACTAGATAACACTACATATGTTAATCAAGTCCTTCTTGGCTCGAGTTGTGCAACACACCAAGGGCCTTCACTGGATGAAATGATTTAGCTGAGTATCCCATGTAATCCAACTGTCATGCCAAATAACCCAATGGTGGGAGATCAATCCATGGAGAATCTAAACAAGTGCAATCAAGAAAGCACTGTTGAAGCCTGGGACATATATTTACCAGACAGGGAAAGACCCAAATTTAGGGATTCTCTTATAGAAAATATAGATTACAATGAGAACCATTTTAAGATGAAAGAAGTCGAGTGTGAGAAGGAGGAATATCAATGTACTGTGCGTATGATTACTGTTTTCAATCTAGTGAATATAACCCTAGCCACTTTTCTCTACAATTGAAACACTGCGAAGACATGGTTGGAGAAAAAACTAAGCAATCAACCATCAAATCCACCCTTTCGCTACGCTATTCCCACCTGTCGACCCTATCACGCTACTACTTCGTCGATCAAACTAACACCACAACTTTTTCCACTACCATCCCTTCCACCAAGCTCGTTGGCCTGCCAGAACATAGTCGGCCAGACGCCAAATGCCATTGCTCCGTTAACAGATTGTTAATGCCATCGAATCTTGTCGTAAATGTTGTCACGACTATTCAAGCGGGCCTTAAGCGTTGTTATGAGTTTTTCGAAGCTAGTCAAAGGATGGCTCGATTCAACATAACGCTATAGTCATTCGATCATAAATTAATTATATAATTAAATTAATTAAATTATTATTTAAATTATTTAAGTATATATATGTGTGTGTGTGTATGTGTATGTATATATATAATTTAAAAAATAAAATTAAAAAAGCACACACACACACACACACACACACACACACACACACACACACACACACACACACATATATAAAATAAAAAAATGGATAAAGCCTAATTCTAAGGGAGTATCACTGAAAAACTATACATGCTGAGATGATCAACACTGACGTGAAGGAAATTGACAACTACAAGCTTTGAGGACAAAGATTTTGAAGGAAGGGGCAATGTTACAAATATAAATTATGTAAAATACAATAAATAGAAATAAATGTAAATAATAATGATTATCTGAAATAGTCATTAGTAGGTATAAAAGGAGGGCCTCATTGCAACATTCATCATCACTTGTACATTTTACATATTAATAAATTATTATTACAAATACCTTTGCGTATTTTAACATTTAAAGTAAAAAAGCTATAAGTTTTGTCGCTTCATAGGACTTCTACTACATCTGGATCCCGTAGTATATCCCGTCCCACCGCAGCGACCTGTGCTAGTTCTATTGCCTCCTCCTATTGTTGTTCCTTTGTACGACAAAGATATGAAGCACCAATAGGTTGAACTGGTTGCACATTTGCATGAAACATCAATATTTGTCTCAAAAACATAAAAAAACAAAAAAAAATTGTAAAACTTTCAAAACTTAAAAGGTCAAAATTCCTTACCTGTAGCACCCCATTCCTCACCCTCAGGAAGCATGAACCCAGGGTCATCATAGAAATCCATGTCTTCATAAGGATAGTCATTTATCATGATAACATGTCTACGTAACCATCTAAAGAAGGCTGGTGAGAAGATGATCACTGAAGACCCTGCATTTCGGGACATGTGATCTATCCACCTTATCGTCTGTGGCACCCTCAGATCGATAGGCTTGAGTATGATATGTTGAGGTTGTAGTAATGGAACCCGCTCTAATGCAAAGGAAACTAAGATCACATCGAATCCAAATTTCTCTAGTTTTCCCTCTTTTGCTTTAGTGAGTTGTTCTTTCATATTGGAAAAAACTCCCTTACTCCAGTTGAAGAGTGTTGCCTCCAAACACTCCAATCCATATTGCATATATGATCTGCTTTCCACATGCAATGTGGAGCTACCTTCCAATCTTGTGATAATGAATAGGATTTTTGTCAAAGGTAACTAGGTCACATCTTTTATATTGATCTTTCCATCCTTAGTTGGCTGGGCTTGAGGTCTACACTAGGTAGCAATATAATATTTCAATGTCTCCCCAAAAATTCTCCCAGATAGGAGAGATATGGGGGCACCCCTCACGAAAAATCCTATCAGAAAGTAGATATCCTAGACTTTTATCTCGGGTAGATGTTCGCCAAACCTGAATTCTTGTGCCTGGACATCCCATGAATGAACAAGGTATTTCAACAACTCCATCTGTTGCCTCATACCAGGAAGCCAGAAGAATTTTAGCAATCCACAATTCTTTAATGCCTAGATGGTAGCATGATCATTTTTTTCATTTAAATCTCATTTCTCATGTTCTCTTTCTCTCCATACGAAATCCATTTTGTGTTGATGAACACCTAAAATATCAACAAGATATTCATTAGGATCCTTTTCATGCAAAAAAATTGTCAAATTTTGAAGGAAAACTAATAAACAAGATTTATATTTGTGCCCAACGCACCCCAGAAGAGAAAACCAAAGTGGTTCATCTTTGCCTATAATGCATGACTGCCTAGGTGCAATGCACATTTCGACCCTCTCGGCCTATGTTGGTCCTAGGGAAATTTTTGGAAACCCAGGGCCCTCAAAAAAATAGAAAATTTTCTTGAAATCACAAAATGGAACCACTGAAAGAAAGAGAAAGGTCTTAGCTCCTACCTGGAAGTGACGATATTTGAAATCATCCATTGGATTGGCCACAATCAGCTGCACAAGATCGAGGGAAAAAGTACTCAAAACTCTCACTATTAGAGGAAAATGTGAAATGGTAAAATTGAACAATTATTTTGAGTATATATGGTCATATTGTTCATTACTTTATTCATATTTAATGTTTTGACCTAGTGATGATTCATTTTTACTATGAAACATGTATGTTTAATCCTTTTTGTGTTGTTTTGAGTAGGATAAAGACTATTAATGGATTTTGTTGTGCTTTACATAGGTGATTTGGATGAAGAGTACACTTTTATCATTTTTTGGGCTATTTAAACCTACGAAATAGGAACCCTTTGGAGTCCTCTTCTAGCTCTTTTCAAACTCCAAAAAAATGAAAAGATTGTTGAGCACTTGTCTTTTTGAAATCATAAAAGTAAATGAAAAGACGTCTACTTAGTATAAGTTTAACCCTTTTCTAGACTGAGATAGACTAACTACGAAAAATGAATACCTTAGTAGAACATGGATAAGAGGTTCTCTTGGGTATTTTTTTCTACCTTTTTAGACCTAAGGGACTACCTACGAAAAAGGGCATTTGGAATTTTCCTTTTTGCCTCTTTTTCAGACTCTATAAACATGAAAAAAATGTCAAGTTTTACCTTCATTGGAGTCGTTAAAACTTCAAAAAGTGATGAAATTGTCAAACATGATGAGGCCAAAACAATCCTTCTTAGGGTTGGTAAAGTATACTAAGAGGGATTCATCCAAAGGATGGACTTGCATATCAAGCATACGTTATCCTCCTCAAGCTTGTTAAAAAATAAAGAGGTACTGACCAATATGGTTGGGTTAATTGGGAAAACAAGGTACTCAATTTGTTAATGGAAGCAAGTCACTCTTGAACATAAAACTCTTCCACTTCATCTCTGTGGCTATTGAGTTGGGTAATATTCTTGTCTTTTGGTTCATCATACCTTCACAAAATATCCATTTTGGTTTTGGGTCGATGTGACCAACTCCATTTTAGTCTTGCCACTATGTTCAAGAGAAGTCTTTCAGTTGATTTCCATTACAATTCTCTTAAGCCTTCATTCCATGTTTTCCTTTCCTAATAAAGTTCCATATCAAAACCATTCTATCTCAATCATCATACCTATTTTGTGTCGTTGATGGGGGATACATAAAGGCCATCCTGTGACGTGTCACTTCCTTTCAACATCATCACATTATCCAAGAATTTGACATAGAAACACCCATTGGTACCTTGGTGCTTGCACACATCAATGGTAAGTTTCCTCGCTCTCGGTGATAGGTTTACATCATTGACCTTCAACTGAAATATTCTGTGTGATGTTCGAAATCAAATGATTTATTCACACCATACAGATTGTACTTGAGTACCTTGAGAGCCATTAACATCATTAGTGGTTTCTCTTGCATCTGTTAATGACTTACGCCATTGGCTAGTAATCATATGGTCTTTACCATGTTTGAATTCAGCTCATTGATTCACATGGTTAGACTCGTGTGTTGGTTCATCGTGTGGATGAGATATAAGACCCCAGATCTAGTTTTTTCCATCCGGGCTGTGATTTTAGGATTACATAGAGATCACAATATATGATGGCTATGATCATACTAACAGTAATCCAGTCATGTGTCCACCATCAGTCATCAATGCACATGTCTTTTGATCATTATACATGTTATGTTAGCTTATGTGTTGAGTATAGGTATGCCTCTCTCAGCAAAAATATGTCATGATGAAAATGTATTGTAACAGAAGATGAAGCTCACTGGTTGTTCTTGAACGCGACTTGTCACAAGGTAAAGAAATTTAGTCATCAATCATCATCTATGAATTTTTGCTTTAGGGGGCATTTTTTATAGGCTATTTTGTCACACCTAATCAATCAGCCTCCTAATGGGATCATTCACATCTTATTCCCCCTTTACATAATTATTGTGCAAAGCCCTATGCATGACTCTCTCATTCCCAACGGTTTATACCCTAAACTGCATCATCTGAGTCCGTTTTAGGACCAATGCACCTTGGACTCTTGTTGGAAAACGCTCACCTAAAATTTTCTCCACTGTGGCCTACATTGATCACCTACAGGTTGCTATCCTTACACCTGCATTATTTCTAGAAATTTGGGGAAAAGAGAGAGAATCCCGAACCCTCCATTTCTATAAGCTTCCAAGATCTGTTGTAACCATTTTCCTCAGACAAAACTTATGAATCCTATCCTATCATACCTTGGAGTTTCCATTGCTTATCCTTATATCTCATCCTCCCATCAATAATGGATCTCAATCCCAAGATTAGTAAGAGGATAAGAACTCCCAACTTACCTCACTCCTCTATATATTTACAACCTTCCATATGCAAGGGGTTGGATTTTGGAGAGTGATTCTACCCTTATGTTGTTATTGTGAGAGTTATCCTTTCATGCATTTAGGGTGATTGAAGGTACACTTTGTGACAAAGGAAGGACAAGTCAACAACTTGGAGGAGCTCTTCTACAAGATCGATGCCTATTTATGGTTGTAACTCACTCCATTTATATCAATACAAAGAGTTATTTTGTTTTCCTATATGTGATGTCATTATTTCATATATTTCAATACCATGTTGATCTGTTGAATGAAGTAGATAGATGATGTTACATAGATCTCGTAGTTTCTTGGCTTGTGTTGTTTGGTTGTGTAGGTTTAATTTTGGAAGTTGGAGCTAAGCTTGGAGCATTCAAGCCAAAGAAGGAGTGAAAGATATGATGGATTCCAAGTAGGTTTCTTCCCCTCATCTACTTACTTTAAGGAAAATATTGGGTCCTTTTTCATTCTATTGTTCTAGATTAGCCACCAAACCTAGGGGAGATATTTATGTTTGTAGTCAGAAATCCCGCATAACACAACCATAATCATGGATAGCCTAAGGCAAGATGTGTCACATGTGGCCACAATGAACTTGATGGTAGCTAATGGACAAGTTCCACCAAAACACTACAAAGCGTGGGCATAAACCTTTCTCATGGATGAGAGTTGGTGTTTCTCCCACATAATGAGGATCATGATGCTAGGAACAAGGGATAGAAGGAAATGTGAATTAAACACTATAAAGCTTTGACATAAAACTTTCTCATCCATGAGAGTTGGTATTTCTCCCACTTAGGGAGGATTATGATGTTAGGAATAAGGGATAGAAGGAATTGAAAATTAATTGTTCTTGGATCAATAGTCTATTTTCCTTAAGGAAATAAAAACAGGAAAACATGGATCCCTAGAGGTTTATTTGTGGATTTTGAAAAGATGCACTCACAGAAAGTAGCATTAAGAAAGAGAGAGTCTTAGAGGAATTGTGCCAAGAAAATGTTATGGCAGATGTTGGGCATGGAATCCCCCCAAGGCATGTTTTGTGGCTCAAAGCCCATGTTTTGACTGAATGATGTTGTAAAGCCCCACGAATTGCAGGCATGGAAGTGTGTTAGAGTCATAGGGTTGTCCACCCTAGTTTTGGATGTAATGTCACCCTACCCATGGCCCGCAGACCATGGGATTGTATAAATAGAGCAAGGCTCTAAGTGTAAAAGAGAGTTAGAGGAATAGAGAAGTAGGAGATAAGGAAGTAGAAGCACAGAGCAAGTGTCTAGGTGTATCTTGGGTCGTAGGGTAGGAGAAGGCTCTGCAGATGAGTGCACAGAGGCCTAGTTGTCCGCAGTTGAGTGTGCGGACCCCTGCAGCTGAGTGCGCAGGGTAGAGTCGAGTATGTAACCGAAGAAGAGAATAATAAAGAGAAGTTTTATCCAAATTCTGTGTATCTGTTCTTGAGTTATTACATGTTGGATATCAATTGCAAATATGATGTTTACTACGCGCACTTGTATGAATGATTTATATTGCTAAGTATACTTTACACATGAAAATAAGCTAAGTTAATCAACTAATCGTGGAGTAATAGTAAGGACTTGGTAATAACAATGTTCACGCCTCGAGTAGGGCTACGAGAAGGCCACATCATAGGCTGTGAGGTACGGTAAGTGCACGTAGCGACGTGTGCGCCGGGCTGAACCACAAACCACTTGAACCCATCAGACATCTCCAAGGTGCGGAAACCTAGTTCTAGCACCCTCCCATACTACTTTGGGTGAGACCTCAGTCCCACCCTGTGGACTGTTGTCAAAAGGGCCGGTAGTATCGAGATTTGTTTGGCTAAATCACCTTTGAACCTGGGTCAGGCCCCAACAAGCCAACAAATGGTTCTGTTGCCAGGACTAGGATCTGCATAAGGGATGTCTCATGTCGTGTCATTAGAATCCGACAAAGAAAGAAATTGAAGGGTGGTTGGACAAAAAAATTCACGAGTTCATGGCGCAGGAAAATAGGAGTCTGCGAGTATCGAAGGAACAGTGGTTAGAGCACTACTTATATATGGAAATACACGAAATTTTCTTTGCATCCTTCTCCTCTGAGTTGTATGAGTGGATCACGAAGCTAGCAGATAATCAGGGAAGGTGTAGGCTCGACAATCCGATTGTGTGGACTCCAAAATTGGTGAGTAGAATAGAAGCATTAGAAGATAAGATTGTGTGCGTTGTGGACCATTGGATCGATTGAATTATAGGAGGGTTTATCACTGAATTCACTGTAGACACATCAGTCAGCTGCAATGAGGTGGAACGCTTCTTCCTCAAAGGACTGCGAGGTAAGTACATTAAATATTTGAACACTTGGACTAAAATGCTACTGTGTGAAAAGCGGGTTATGCGAATAAATTGATGTTTGGGGCCACTAAAGTGGTAGGATCTATAGAAATGGAAGTAGTGAATAATTAGAGACTAGTCCCTTGATTTCACCTCCACGGGAGAGTGAGGAGGAGGTCGCAAAAGTTTCACCCAGAAGTGCGATCACTCTGATAAGACAACGAATTTCGCACATACCACCCCCACCTACACCACCCCTAGTCTCACCATCTTGATCCCCATCTTCACCCAAACCACTTCTGCCGCCACCATAGTTTAATATGGCGAGAACAATAAAGCTGTCGGTGTTCAAAGGAGTAGGGAACGAGGATTCAAACCAATTCTGGTTTGTGGTAAAGGCCGTATGGGAAGCGCAAGGAGTCACTGATGACAACATAAATAAGGCAACACTGGTAAGTGCATTGTAGGATTGCGCACTAACATGGTATATTAAGCATTCTAATGAACATCCAAATGCGGGGATCACAGATATCTAGGCTGTGCTGAACAGGAAATTTAGCAGGCCAAAATCAAAGACACAGTTGATTATTGAGTTTATGGAAATTTTGATGCTTCCAGGCGAGACCTCTTGGCAATTGGATCAGAGACAAAAATTATGATTCATGAAGCCAACATGACCTTGACAGATGGACAACACCACACATGGTTTATAGTGTCACTAACGTCGCATCTAAGGACCGCGCTGTCACAAAAAAAATCTATCTACTCAGGTCGGAGCCTTGGAGATTTCTATGAGACTACACGAGACCCTAATACAAGATCCTAGCCTGGGAGTGCAACAGATCCACACGCAATTGAAAAATCTATGTCCCAAAATGCAAAGCTTGAAACAGGACAGGGCAAATTGCCTAGAATAATGCAAGGAGGTATAGTGCATAAAATGCAAAGGCCAAGGGCATGACAAGGACCATTGTCCAGTCTTCGCAAACTACCTAGCGGGAGGAGGTCCAATTCCATTGAGAACCTAGGCACAAGCAGGACTGAGCACGACACTTGCATTATGGTGCATGATTTGTTAGATAGGAGGGAAGCACACTACAGATAAATGTCACCCATTAAAAAAGTATACGCAGATGTCCAAACAGTTCTTTTGTAATTTCTATAGATTAGTAGGCCATGATGAATGCACTTGTAGAAGTTATGAATTGATGATGGATCAGACTCCTGCCTACAGAGTTCAAACTAAAACGCGTGCCCTCAATCAAAATGCAGGAATGGCACACATTGGATTTCAAGGGCGCGTATAAGGTTGAGGTGGAATGGGACTAGGAAGGGGTCACAGACAGTTGATTTATTAAAATTGTAGAGGGCTAGGACATTATGACCACGATTGTACAAATCCGATGAGAGTGTTTGAATTGTACCCATTTTGATCATGAGATAGAGGACTACCCTACACTGATAGTGAGGTTGCGCGATAAAGTAATACTCCAACCTCCCCCGACTCAGAACCTACAAGTAATGAGGTTTGAGCAGTGGGAAGAGGACCTGAATGTAAACATCGTGCTCCGAAGTGGTATTACGACAAGAGATGACAAGGGCAAGAAGCCAAAAAAAAGTGCTTGGGTTCACACGGCTCCCACAAAGGAACCAGAGTTCAATTTGGAGCGCGCGAAGGAGACATTCATGGAAGCTAATAAGAGCTTCATGGAGGCCTCCACTTCAGGTAGTAAAGACAAACTAGAACTGGAGATGGACCCATCAATTCTCACTACCTTTCTAGAGACATGCATGAAGCTACTACAAAACAGCAAGGTTATGAAGGGACTACAGGAAATCATGACTAGGTGCGATGGGTCAGGAGAACTGCGAGTAGTTCGGAAGCTTGGGAAGCACACAACGTGAACATGAAGGGAGATGGGATTGACTAGGCAAATCAAGGAATATGAAATGGATCAAGTGATTTTGGATCTAGGATCGGATGCAAACATACTACCAAAGCAGACATGGTGGGGGGGGCATGGGCAGTCCAGCGTTACAATGGTCTCCTATTCAATTGTGAATGGCCAACCAGTAGACAATCCTATCGATGGGAAAATTGTAGGGAATAATGGTAGATATTGAAGGTGTGAGTGTGCTTGTAGATTTCAAAGTGATAGAGATTGTTGATGACAACAATCCCCATCCCGCGCCACTGGGAATAGATTTGGTCACTGATATGAACGGAGTGATAAATCTAAAGAAGTGCAAGATGATTTTTGAAAAAAAGTCACTGCACATAATGGTACCTTTAGACCCTGTAGAAGGATCGTGCTACACAGAGCCAGTGCACGACGACGAGAGCAACGATGATCTAGATTTTATTTACAAGATAATTGCACGAGAGCAGGATTAGGTGAATCCGATAGTAGCTGTCAGGATTTCATGGGAGTGCGAAAGATCCTACACCTCAGATTTGGACGAGGAGATAGAAAGATAGCATAATCGATTACACGAGGTAACCACGCTCAATTGCAACATGATGATAAGGTAACTACACTATGTAGCAACAGAGGCAAGAGATCTTCCTATGTATGATAGTTTGACTACGATAGATGATTTCCTAAAAAGTTTGAAAAAGAAGTATCGGAACAATAGCATTTCGACGTGATGAAATGGGAACTACACACTACGCCCGCAAGGTGGTGGGGTACGCACTAGCAGAATTTTGAGGACTAGCAGGACTGTGGAAGGATGATGCACCTGTGATTTGGGAAACCGTAGATGCAACAAACAAAAAAATATGATGGATGGGATGATCCATGTGCACACCTTGCGAAATGGACCAAAGTTTACGGGGAAGAGCCACAACCTAAATGGGTTCATTTTTCTGTCATACCCTGGATGTCATACCCATCAATTGGTATACTGAGATGGAGCTTCGCCATGGCATGAGCGAATGGGATATCTTGCATGAAGAATTCCTGTTAACCTTCACATTTGAAGATCGTTGGTGGGATACTGCTGATGATGCGCTACAAGTAGTAAAAGCATCTATTTTCAGAATACCCCAGGAACCAATGGAAGTCCTTCAACCAGAATGGGCGACCTAGCTAAGATGTGTGTTGGGTTGTTAGAATGTAAATATTGAGGAAGATGATGAGGATCCATGGAATATTAACATTCCATAAATTGATGTTGCGAGGTTCGAGGACCATTGATTGAGAATCCTGACATCACCACACCGCCAAAAACGAAGTAGGTAAACATTGGGATGGAGGCGGAACCAAAATATGCAACACTTGGTGACTATTGGGATGATCAAGATCACGGACCTAAAGGGGATCATTGATGATTTAGGGATGATGAAGATCACCCTAAAACCCGTAAGGTGGTGGGGTGTGCACCAGCAAAATTTTGAGAACTGGCGGGAGTGCAGAAGGATGATGCTCATATGGTTTGGAAAGCCTCAGCTATAGATGGAAGTCGGGTATGATGGATGAAATAGCCTGCACGCCCACCTCTCCAGATGGATACAGGTGTATGGTACGCAACCTACACAAATGCACACCATCCTCACGATCGGAAACAGGAACAACAAGTAGTAGTAAGAAAGACGAGGGTGCGAATGACGAAGTATGCTAAGACCAAGTGCACCAAAGATTATACACGAAGAAGCCTTTAAGAATGTGTGAAAAGTGTTGAACATGGTCCACCATGTGAGATGCACTAACTGGGACCTGCGCATACTAGCAGTTCTATGGGCTTATAATACCATGTGCAAGACCCTAACCACGCGAGCACTTCTGAAGCTGAAGTATGAAGCACGAGCTATAATCCCTATGGAGTATGTGAAGCCTAGTCCACGCATAGCAGCACCTGTAGATATGACAGTCCAAAAATCCTGGAACGAAGGGGTCACATAGCCACAAGAAATAGAACACATAATACTTGAGGAAGAAATTCGACAGGGAAACCTTAGACTTCGCAAACTTGAGAAAGACCGAGTATGGCTAAGGGAGAAAAGCACTTTGATGGACGTGGAGGTCAAGAAGATGGAAAATGAAATCAAGGAAGCATTTCTCATCAAAAAATTGAGGATGGTAAGGAAAGGTGCATATGATCATACTGAAAACTAGGAGAACTATTGTTGTGAACTGGTTAGGCTGTTGCCTTGGCTTGGACTGCATATCGCCAAACGTAGTGACCAGGGTATCACGTTGCAAGTAATAAAGTGTGCGATGCGGATCATTGATGAACCCCAGAAATGGGTAACTATATGGGCTCATTATGCCTATTATTCTCATTTAATCCGCCATTCTCAATAGTGTTGTGCATGTTTTTGAATATATTTATGTCAAAAGAGTGAATGGGGATAGTCACTTTGCCACATAGTCTAATGAGTGTTTATTGTATATTTTTGGAAATTTTTGGATAAGAACGGAGCATTTATGAGTAGATTGGCAGCCAAACTCGAGGAAATAGGGCTGATGACTTATAGGAGGGATGTATCCTGCATTATTGACCCCTTCCTCGAGTTCTCCACTAGTAGCTCGGAGTACAAGGGCCCACAATGATGATCCCAAGGGGCAATCGAGCAAGTCTAATAGAGCTGCTGTTATCTTTAGTTTAGGAAGCCGAGTTCCTTAAGTTTAGAAGGACTATTGGGAGTCCCAACTTGTATAAATAAGAAGGCTTCAAGCCTCAGTAGGTTAGCCATTTGATAGTCTATTTTCGCACTTTTGTGCAATCTTGTACTCGACTCATTTTCGAGCTCTTTTTGCAGAAAGTTTTGTGATGTAACTATTATTTTTTGATCAATGAAGATGAATCTAGCTTTGAACCAACACTAATCTTTTCTAGAGGGATAAAACTCTTGGGTTAGGGCCCAACCCAAGCTTCCCAACAACTCCTTTGTGTATTTATATGTTTTTTTCTTGCATTCATAAGTTGATTTCTGTTGTTTAGGTTAAATCTTGCTTTGGTAAAATAGGTTGATTTTGATGGTTAAATTAGTTGTTCTTGCTTCAAGTTGCTTAATTATTTTGTTGTATTAATAGAGATAATCCAAAAAATGCTACCAGCAGGTCTTGATTTCCTTTCTCCCTCCTTGGGACCATGATTTGAGGTCAAGGCACTATCGTTGCCACCAAAAACACAGTTTTTGCCTTTCATGCAATTGCTAGTGTGATGTTTTGAGTTGGAGAAGTTGATATTTGCTTGGATCCACATGCTTAGACCATTTCATGTTCATTTACCATGGCTTTCTCGCATAATTTTCTGTTCATAAAGTTCTGTTAAGCAGTACTCCGTTTTTAGGTCAGATTTTACGTCAAAATATACAAACTCTATTTTTTCAATTCTTGCTTAGGTCAGTTATGAGAAGTAAGTGTGCAACTCACTTGTAGACCATTCTAGCTTATCATTCCCCCATAACATGGCCTGAACGAGTTCATCTCTCACAGATTTCCTCACTCATTTGCCTCATTTCGCCAACCTGCCCTAATTTCTACGTTTTTCCATAAAGTTGCTTTCTTTCCCTTTGAACAAAACCAACCATCTCCTTCATTCCTGATCTTGATTAACAGAGTCCTAGACCCCTAAAAACCTTCATCCAGCCTTCATTTCCCTTCTCCCATCAATTTTCCACTTCCAAACCTCCAAAAACTGTTAGATAATTATATATTACGGAGCAATGGAACACATAAAATATTGCAGAAATATAAACACAGAAAACGCACAAAACAAGAGAGACACAGATATACGTGGTTCACCCAGTTTGGGCTACGTCCACCCCAAACAGCCAGTCCTTCCTTTCTATTATCCAGCAAAATGAAGAGATACAACCTACAGTAAAACCGCTGTAATATCCTCTGTTTTCTCTCACTGTCTCACCTCTATGTTTCTCGCTCACCGAATACACTTCAATCACAGCCTCAAATACAATGCCCTCATATAAAGAGAGGGGTTGCCTTCTAGGGCAAAAAACCCTAAACTAAACATAAGTTCTACCGTCAGATCATCCGCCTAATGAATGACCCAGATTGACTAGAAATTACTATACTTTTACAAGGCAATTTTACAGCTGTTTTTAGCTTCGGGGGCGCTGCCCCTGAAACCCCCCCGCCAGGGGGGGGCTCCATAAAGTCGCTGTCGCCCCCCCTTGGACCCCCCACGGCAGCGATGATTTTACGAGCGGCGTTGTCGCCCCATTTTGAACTGGGGTCCAAAATGCCGGTACTATAGAAGATAATCAGGCTCCACACCCAACAATCTCCCACTTGGAGACTGATTGTAGCAACTCCACCACTGCTCCATTTGCTGGACAATGACTCCTCTTTGGACCTGGCTGTTTCTCATCTTCATCGTCATCCTTGAAGACCAACTGAAACTGAGCATATTCTCAGTTTCTCCCTAGTTACAACTTTTGTTAGCATATCTGCAGGGTTCTGGCTAGTGTGTATCTTTTCCAGCTTCAACTCTCCATCTTCCAACACTGATCGTATGAAATGGTACTTGAGCTGTATGTGTTTTGTCCTGGAATGAAATGCTGAGTTCTTTGCAAGATGAATGGCACTTTCACTATCACTGTATAATGTGCCCATATCATGCTCCTTACCCAATTCACCCATAAACCTTTGTAACCAAATCATTTCTTTACTAGCCTCTGTAGCAGCAACATACTCTGCTTCTATTGTTGAGAGTGCAACAACACTTTGGATTTTTGAAACCCAACTGATAGTTGTTCCTCCGACAATAAATACATATCCTATAGTGCTCCTCCTATTATCTCTGTCGCCTGCCATATCTGCATCAACATATCCTTGTAGGGATATGTTTGAACCACCAAAGCATAATGCCTGATTTGTGGTACCTCTCAAATATCTGAGAATCCATTTCACTGCCATCCAATGTTCCTTTCCTGGATTGTTCATGTACCTGCTTACAACTCCCACTGCATGTGCAATATCAGGCCTTGTGCAGACCATTGCATACATTAAACTTCCAACTGCTGATGCATATGGAACTTTAGACATATAATCCATGTCTTCTTGGGTCTTTGGGCACATTTCTTTGCTAAGTTTGAAATGGCTAGCAAAAGGTGTACTAACTGGTTTTGCATTTTGCATGTTAAATCTTTTCAACACCTTTTGTATGTACTCATTCTGAGACAATGTTAATTTTCTATTTTTCCTGTCTCTAGTTATTCTCATACCAAGGATTTGTTTTGCAGCACCCAAATCCTTCATTGCAAATGAATTTGCCAATTTTCTTTTGAGCACATTTATTTCCTGCATGTTAGATCCTGCAACAAGCATGTCATCTACATACAATAACAATATAATATAGCTGCCATCATTTTGCTTTTTCAGATAAACACAATGATCAGAGTGACATCTAGTATAACCTTGTTCAGACATAAACTTGTCAAATTTTAGATACCACTACCTTGGAGCCTGTTTTAAACCATACAAGCTCTTCTTCAACCTGCACACAAGTTTCTCCTTCCCTTTCACCTCATATCCTTGTGGCTGCTGCATATATATCTCTTCCTCCAAATCCCCGTGGAGAAAGGTTGTCTTTACATCTAACTGCTCAAGATGCAAATCTTCAGCTGCTACAAGACTTAAAATAGTTCTGATTGAAGTCATTTTAACAACAGGAGAAAATATTTCATCAAAATCAATACCTTTCTTCTGTGCAAACCCCTTCACCACAAGTCTAGATTTGTACCTTTGCTTTCCTCCATCTTCTTCCTTCAGCCTCTAAACCCATTTATTCTTCAATGTAGTTTTTCCTGTAGGCAACCTGACTAAATCCCAAGTCTGGTTATGCATTAAGGAGTCCATCTCTTCTTCCATGGCTACCTCCCACTTCTTCTTGTTTTCAACCTGCATTGCTTCTTCATAACATTCAGGTTCACCGGAATCAGTCAACAATAAATAATATAATGAAGGAGAGTATCGTTCAGGAGGTCTACCTATCCTGGTAGATCTTCTAACACCACTTTCAGGTGTTTGGGGTGCCTGTTGCTGTTGTGGTGGTTGTTGATTATTATTATTTTCAGGCACCTTTACTTTTTCAGTGATTTCATCAAGGACTGCGTATTCCTTGTTTTCCTTTTCCTGTTTCTTTTCCTGCAACTGATTCTTATACAAGACCTTTTCATTGAATATTACATCTCTCCTCCTAATGATTTTGTGATTTTCGTAATCATATAAGCGATAACCAAAATCATTAACACCATATCCAATAAAGGTACATTTCTTTGACTTTGCCTCAAGCTTTGTTCTATTTTCTTTATCAATATGGACAAAGGCCTCACAACCAAAAGGCTTTAAAATAGAGTAGTTTACCTTTTTACCTGTCCATGCTTCCTCTGGAACACCACCATCCAAGGAACTTGAAGGCCCTCTGTTTATTAGATAAATAGCAGTATCTACAGCATCTGCCCAAAACTGTAAAGGCAATCCTGCATGCAATCTCATGCACCTTGCACGCTCCATAATTGTTCTGTTCATCCTTTCTGACACACCATTTTCTTGTGGTGTTCTTGGAACTTTCTTCTCTCTGCGAATTCCATGCTCTGAACAGTACCTATCAAACTCTTTGCTGCAATATTCACCTCCATTATCTGATCTAAGACACTTCAATTTCTTTCCTGTCTCAATCTCAACCAAAGCTTTCCATTTCTTGAAAGTATCAAATACATCAGATTTATTCTTAATACAATAAATCCAAGTTTTTCTAGTTGCATCATCAATAAAAGTAACATAATAACGAGAGCCACCAAGAGATGATACCTGAGCAGGTCCCCATACGTCTGTATGCACAAGCTCTAATTTTTCGTTCTTCTTTTCTTTCCCAACTCTGAGAAATCTGACTCTCTTCTGTTTTCCATAAATGCAGTTCTCACAGAAGTCCAAATCAACATTCTTCAAACCTGGCAACAAATTCCTTGAGTGAAGAATCTTCATCCCTTTTTCACTCATGTGTCCGAGCCTATGATGCCATAATGCTGCATCTGCTCCTTTGGAAGTCAAAGCATTAACAGAGTTAGAAATACCATTGCATAAATACAATGTACCAGCCTTTTCACCTTTTGCTATTACTAGGGCTCCTTTTGTGACCTTCCAAGCTTTATCTGTGAAAGTTGTCACACAACCTTCACTGCCTAACTGCCCTGTTGAAATCAGATTTGTCTTTAGATCTGGAACATGCCTTACCTCCTTTAGTAGCCATTGGTTTCCATTCTGCTGTTTTACAAGAACCTTACCCATTCCAACAATTTTACAGGGTTTGTCATCACCCAGACGAACTTGTGCAAAATCTCCTTGAACATAGTCATAAAAGTATTTCTTTTCAGGTGTGGCATGGAATGAGGCCCTTGAATCTACCACCCAGGAATCAGTAATATTTTTGAAAGAAAGAATCAAAGCATCTTGTAACACCTCACCTGTCACATTTGCTTCATGATTGTTTTCTTGCTGTGCATCTCCTTCTTTTCCCTTCCGAGATCTACAGTCTTTCTTTAGGTGTCCTTTCTTTCCACATTTCCAGCACACTATCCCCGATCTGGACTTCGATCTGCCTTTCCTTGATTTACTGCGATATCCTGAGCTCTTTCCTCTTTCCATTTTTCTTCCTCTAGACTCTGCACTCAAAGCATTTCTCGATGTCTCACCGGAGCTTTTCCGTCGCATTTCCTCGCTAAGGATAGCACCGACAACATCATCAAACTTTAAAGTACTAGATCCAGAAACGAAGTTACTAATGGCCATTACCAAACCATTCCAACTTTCTGGTAATGAGCACAAGAATAACAGAGCTCTAACTTCATCATCAAAGTTTACCCCTACAGAACTTAACTGGCTTGTAACTGTATTAAAATCATTTAAATGGTTTGCAACAGATCCACCTTCCGACATATTCATATTAAATAACCGTTTCATAAGAAATACCTTGTTTGAGGCCGAGGGTTTTTCATATAGTTTTGACAATGTCTGCATCAAACCCTCTGTCGTGGTTTCCTTCGAAATGTTGAAGGCGACTGACGCAGCAAGACACAACCGTATTGTTCCGAGTGCCTTTCTATCGAGAAGGTTCCATTCTTCATCTTTCATACCCGTCGGCATCTTTGTTTTTCCGCCCAATGGTAGGTATAGATCTTTCTGATACAGATAATCTTCCATCTGCATCTTCCACAGCGAGAAGTTTTGGCCGTTAAATTTCTCGACCCTAAACTTACCATCTTCCGCCATTGCTCCCACTCGAACCAGGAACCCTTCTTTCCTGCGAGTTTATCAGCCAAATAGACCTTCGTCTCTAATACCAGTTGTTAGATAATTATATATTACGGAGCAATGGAACACATAAAATATTGCAGAAATATAAACGCAGAAAATGCACAAAACAAGAGAGACACAGATATACGTGGTTCACCCAGTTTGGGCTACGTCCACCCCAAACAGCCAGTCCTTCCTTTCTATTATCCAGCAAAATGAAGAGATACAACCTACAGCAAAACCGCTGTAATATCCTATGTTTTCTCTCACAGTCTCACCTCTATGTTTCTTGCTCACCGAATACACTTCAATCACAGCCTCAAATACAATGCCCTCATATAAAGAGAGGGGTTGCCTTCTAGGGAAAAAAACCCTAAACTAAACATAAGTTCTACCGTCAGATCATCCGCCTAATGAATGGCCCAGATTGACTAGAAATTACTATACTTTTACAAGGCAATTTTACAGCTGTTTTTAGCTTTGAGGGCGCTGCCCCCGAAACCCCCCGCAAGGGGGGGGCTCCATAAAGTCGTTGTCGCCCCCCGCTGGACCCCCCACGGCAGTGATCATTTTACGGGTGGCGTTGCCGCCCCATTTTGAACTGGGGTCCAAAATGCCGGTACTATAGAAGATAATCAGGCTCCACACCCAACAAAAACCACTTTCGGCCTCCTCCTGTAGATTCTCCTGTAGAAACTCCTATAGATCAGCTACAGCTTCCTGTAGAAGTTCATGCGAGCGATTTTTCGAAGTCTGATCATAATGGAAGTCTCTAGAAGGGTACTAAGGACTTCTTAGGACCCCTCCACACCTTCCTCATCTTCAATAAAATCCAACCCCATCTTCCTTTGCCACCAAACCTCTGCACAGTCACAATCAGTCAAACCATAAGCATAATAATTCCACATAAAAATGCTCAAAAGTACAAAAAGATGAGTTCTTCTCATTTCTCCTCAGAATTAGCTTGAGTAAATACAATTTACCTTTTCTATAGTCAATGGCACACATTTTAGTAGTTTCCATCTCTTTTCTTGCAAAATTAGGGTTTGATGGGGTTTGCATGTCCTTTCAGTTTTCCTTCTCTTTCTGCAAGTAGAATAGCCTCTATAGAGTTAGCTTTCTTCCATCACAGTAAAAGCTTCTTCTGAGAACTCATAGAAGTTGGCTTAAGCTCCTCGTGAACTTGCGCCAGTTGATCAAATGACAGCCTACAGTAAAAACTAGTACTTGTGCAGGCAACACTGTCGCTTCCAAGTTTGTTACGAACTACCGGGTTGATAAAAGTAAAGAAGGAAGCTCCAGGAATGCTGCAATACTAGAGCTCACCACTCTTTTTGGCGCTGTTGCCGGGAAGTGTCAGAGTATTTTGTGATTATTTCTTTTCTTCTATTTTCTATTGCAACATTCTGCTAAGTAGTTTATTTCTGCAAAAGTAGAGTAGTTGTTTCATTTCCATTCTGCAGTTTCAATTCTGCAAAAGTAGATTAGACATTTCCTGCTTCCATTTCAATTATGGAATTTCAATTCCACAAGAGTAGATTTGACATTTCCCGCTTTCATTTCAGCAAAAGTAGATTAGTCATTTCCTGCTTTCATTTCAATTCTGCAATTTCATTTCAGCAAGCGTAGATTAGACATTTCCTGCTTTCATTTCAATTCTACAATTTTCATTTCAGCAGGGTTTATTTTAGTTAGTTGCAATTTTCTGTTCAATCCATTTTAGTTTTTGTAGGTACAAGCATAAAAGAAAACACAAAAATCCCCCCAAAAAGAGATTTTCTTTCATGCCTTGTAGGAACAGAGACAATTTAGGAAAATTCCTACCCAACACCCCCAACACATCACTGAGTCACCCTTCTCTTCTTTGGCAGTGAGCCAGAAGATCCTATAGGTGAACCTCCAGAGATATACAAAGATCCTATAACAGAAGAAGAGTAAGAAACCATTACTCCTGAGACCATGGCTGAAAACATAAACATTAGAGGGAATGGGGAAAGAATAGAAGGTGCCTTTCCTATCCAGGAGACCAATGGGGACAGAAAAATGAAAAACATAAGTCCTTCAGCCTTACCTCACTTCCATGGACTGACTACCGAAGATCCTGATACTTTCTTGTTTGAATTTGATGTTCTTTGTCGAACCTATGACTATGCAGAAGAGAAGTAGAAGTTGAAATTTTTTCCTTCTACCCTCAAGGATGCAGCCTTGTGCTGGTTCATGGAGTTACTTGGAAACAATATCACAACTTGGGCTTAGATGCAGCAAGCCTTTAACAAAAAATACCAAGACTATTGTAGGTCAAAGGAAACCAAGGACGAAATCTTCCAAATTACCATGGGTAGTGATGAATCTTTGGAAGACTATGAAGAGAGGTTTCAACTCAGTTATAGAAGGGCCAGGTGCACACTTGACCCTGAATCCCTAAAGTTGGTTCTGCTCAAAGGAGTCCCTGAATACCTTATAGATACCCTCCATTTGATGGCTGGGGGAGACATCTACCAACTACCTTATTATGACATAAAGACTGTGTTTAGAAACTATTCCAGGTCAGCTAGGAAGAGAGGTAGGGGAAGTCAACCATTAGCTAGTACATCCTCATCCAGCTGATCCCTTAGAAATGAACTTGAGAATCGACTAAAAGATTTCAAGAGCAAGGTGAGGAAAACTCTTGCCATGCAAATGGATACCTTGCATATCAAAAGGAAACAAGAGGAAGCCGAGAGAGCTTTGGCCATCTTTTGTCCCAGGTGCACGAGAAAGCATCCTAGGAACGAATGTCCACTGCACTCTATAGAAGTGTGTGTAGTCTGTGAACAAGACCATCCTATGAATCAATGCCCTTCCTTGCCCAAGGAGGCCATATGGACCGAGACCTAACTAGCAGGGAATGCAAGGGACCTCCCAGAGCTATTACCACCCCAATCAAGCCACTTCCATGCCTTCTTGGGCCCCCCCTACTCATCCTTTCTGGTCCACACCCCCTCCTTGGTCATATCCTCCTCAATACCAGGCTTCGCCAATTTCTCACTCATTTCACTCTTATGCTCAGCCACAGTCTCAATGGAATGCACCTCATCAAGGGTGGAGGCCCCAGTATAAATCTCCTCTCGCTCTTTTTCCTCCACCACCTACTCAACCACAACCATTACCTCCTGCTCCTCCAAGACAACCCCAAATACCTGCTCAACCGAACCCGAACCCCAACAATCGACAGGCCCAACAGGTATATATAGGGGAAACATCATGCCCAACCTATGCTGTGGAGATTCAGGAGATTAACCTATGATCTGGGAAGGTTCTCCCAAATAGCCAACCTCCTCCTCCTAAGGAGGTTGAGGAAGAAAAACAGGAAAGTGAACCTAACGTCATTCCACCCTTTCCTGAGAGACTAACTGGAACCACACAACCAACCCCAGAAGAAATTGAACTTTTGGGAGAAATAAAAAAGTTATGTGTAAAAATACCACTTCTCCAAGCCATAAAGGATGTGCCTATATACAACAATATGATCAAGGACAAGTGCTTTAGACACCCAGGTAGGGGAAAGAGAGATGCCACAACTATCAATGTCATAGGACAACTGTCCAAAATATCTCAACCCTGGAAGTCCTGTAGTCGATGTCCACATCAATGGCACCATAATCCCCCATACCTTGATTGATCTAGGGGATGCCATTAATGTGATGACCAGGGACACTATGCTCAAACACAACCTTCAAGGTTCCCTAAGAAAGACCTCAATAGTACTGCAGTTGGCAGACCGCTCCACTGTGACCCCTGAGGGGATTGTGGAAGATGTCATGGTCTCTAATGACTCATAGGAGTACCTTGCTGATTTCCTGGTTCTCCAAACAAAGGCAAAGCTCACTGGGTACCCTCTCATCCTAGGAAGACCTTGGTTGGCTACTGCAAATGCCTACATCAGTTCTCGAGTTGGGAACACAACAATCAAGAATGGGCATATGTCCAAACAGTGAGTCCTCTATCCTCCTGCCAAACCTCTGCTAGAACATGATTTACCTCTCTGGTTGGGAGAGGAAGATGAGGATGAAGTCTATTCCGCACCATTGTGTACAGTAGAAGCTACCATGGGGGGTTCACAAATCGAGGATGATCTTATTGAGAACTTGATTTAGAATCCACCCCCTAGTGTGTTTCCCTTAGAAGAGCTGGTGGAAGAAACCAAAGGTAATCCTTTAGTTGATCTCTGTGTGGCTAATTCAACCTCCCTCCAAGTTAAGAATGTGGAATTTGGCCCAAAACAAACCTTGAAGATCAACTCATCCCTATCCACCTCTCAGGAGAAAGAACTGTGTAGCTTATTAAAGAATCATTTAGATGCTTTTTCTTGGAGTTATAAGGAGATGAAGGGAGTCCACCCTTCAGTCTGTACTCATCACATTTACATTAAATAAGATTGTAAACCAGTCAGGCAACCTCAAAGGAGGATGAATCCAGCCCTTAAGGACATTGTCAAAGAAGAACTGCAAAAGCTGCTGGATGCAGGATTCATCTACCCAATCTCTGACAGCGAATGGGTTTCTCCTTTGGTGCTAGTGCCAAAGAAAAACAGGAAGTGGAGAATTTGTGTAGATTATCAGGAACTGAACAAGGCCACCAATAACGACCATTTCCCTTTTCCTTTCATAGATCAAGTGTTAGATGGCCTGGCAGGGAAGAAATTCTTCTCCTTGCTAGATGGGTTTAGTGGGTACAACCAGATCCAAATTAGCTCGAAAGACTAAGATAAGACCACTTTCACTTGTCAATGGGGTACCTTTGCATGTCGGGTCCTTCCTTTTGGGTTTTGCAATGCTCCTGCCAATTTCCAGAGAGCAGTATCGAGCATATTTGCTGAATTGGTTCATGATTCAGTGGAGATCTATATTGATGAATTTACCCCTTATGGTTCTAACTTCTAGAAAGCTTTGACTAACCCGGGAAAAGTTTTAGCCAAGTGTATTGAAATGAACCTGTTCCTCAGTCCTGAAAAATGCGAATTCCTGATGATTGAAGGACCGTGCTAGGTCATACAATTTCTCAGCAAGGATTACAGGTGGATCCCAACAAGATTGCTATCATCTAAAGGGTCCCACCTCCTCGAAAGGTAAGAGATTTTCGGAGTATTCTAGGCTTAGCAGGGTATTATAGAAGATTCATTAAGGATTTTAGTAAGCTAGCCTCTCCATTGTTTGGTCTTTTGGGAAAATATGTTGAGTTTATATGGAATGATAACTATCAAGAGGCTCTGGATGCCTTGAAAGGTAAGCTGGTAACTGCTCCAATATTGAGAGGTCCAAACTAGGCCCTACCTTTCCACATTCACACATATGCCTCGAAAAAAGCGATAGGAGCATCCTTAGGGCAAGTTGAAGATATGCTGCCTTATGCCATATATTTTGTCAGTAAAAACTTGTCCAAGGCAGAATTAAACTACATTGTAACCGAAAAGGAGCTCCTAGCTGTAGTCCATTCCCTAAACAATTTCAGACACTACATCACTGGCTATCAAACATTTGTACACACTGATCATGCTGCAAATAGTTATTTGATGAATAAACTAGATATAAATGCTCATATCATTAGATGGTTACTTTTATTGTAGCAATTTGATTTGACTATTGTTGATAGGTCAGATAAGGAAAATGTTGTTGTTGATTTTCTATCTAGACTAGATCTGCCTATTGGTGAGGAAGGAATGGTGGATGATCAAATGCTAGATGAACACTTATTTTCTATTTCAATACTCTCTCCATGGTGTGCTGATATAACAAATTACTTGGTTTTAGCACAGTTTCCACCACACCTGTCCTCAAAAGAGAAGAACAATATCATGAGGAAAAGTGCCACATTCACTTGGATTGGGGGTAATCATTTTAAACTTGGCCTAGATCAGATTTTGAGGTGATGTGTTAGGGAGGAGGAAGTCTTTGACATCCTCCTAACCTGTCATGATGAGCTTTGTGGGGGCCACTTTGCAGCAAAGAGGATTACCTTCAAAATTTTGCAGGCAGGTTACTATTGGCCCACTCTTCATCAAGATGTCAGGAGATACATCGGCCAATGTGACCGATGTCAAAGGATGGGGAAACTGAATCCAAGGGATGAGATTCCCCAGCAACCTCAAGTGACGTTTGAGCCATTTGAGAAGTGGGGCATGCACTTTGTGGGTCCTATCAACCCTCCTTCAAAACAAAAATCTTACATCATTGTGTGTACTAATTATTTGACAAAATGGGCAGAAACAAAGGCGATCAAAGCAGAAACAGAAGAAAAAGTAGCTGAATTTTTGAGGGAAAACATCTTCTACAAGTTTGGCTACCCAAGAGAGTTAGTCACAGATTGAGGGAGTCAGTTTACCTCCAATGTTGTTGAAGACTTGCTCACACACCACAAGATTAAGCACAGAACTTCCACCCCTTATCATCCACAAGCAAATAGACAAGTGGAAGTCACCAACAGAGCTTTGAAAGGGATTTTGACTAAGGTAGTGAGTAGCAGCAGAAAAGATTGGGCAGATTGATTGGTTGAGGCCACTTGGGCCTATAACACCACCTGGAAAACCACCACAGGATTTACACCCTATGAGTTGGTCTACAGGAAGAAGGCTTTACTGTCAATAGAATTTGAATATAACAAATTAAGGATGGTAGCTTAGCTGGACCTAGATCTCAGCCATGCACAAAAGGAAATATTGCTTCAACTAAATGGATTGGATGAATATAGAATGTAGGCCCTACTCCACTTAGAGGTAGTCCAACTTCAAATAAAAAAAAAGCATGACAGACACCTCAAAGAAAAACAATTCCATCAAGGAGATTGGGCACTATTGTATGATTCAAGATATAAAGATTTCAAGGGAAAACTGAGGACAAGATGGTTGGGACCATATACAGTAGAAAAATGCAATGACAATGGTTTAGTCCTTATCCAAATCATAGATGAAGAAGACATCCCCATGCTAGTCAATGGGCATAGATTGAAGATCTAAGGAAGCCCCTTTCCAAGCAAGAGTTCATTGAGAATTTGGGAAAAATAGTGTTGGTAGTGGAGCAGGTCCCTATCTCCACTCCACCCACACCCTAAGAAAACAATATATATATATATATATATATATATATATATATATATATATATATATAAAACAAAAGAAGGGCTAAAACATCCCTGGGTGAAAACCTCTTAGAGGCACCTAGGGTAGGCAGTGAGGGTGAAAAGCTCCTAGAGGTGCCACAACTGTCTCCAAAAAAAAAAAAGATAAAAAAGAAAAACCCTAACTTCTTTTGAATAAATTGCACATTGCAAGACGGTCACACAAGAGAAAAAAGACATGGCCAAGTTGCATACACCCTTCATAGTCCATCCCTCCATCACTGTTATCCTTTTCTAGGCCTTGATCTCATTTGTTTTGAAAATTCCATGTCCTACATGAAACTCTGTGTATTCTACAGGAGGATCCTTTAGAAACTACAGAAAGGCTAAAATCAAGTTTAGAAAAGAACCCAAGGGCTGGAAGTTTGTCTAGAAGGCCTGTGGACCTCCTTGCCACCATCAATCCACCTAACTCTCCATTCCACCCCTGTGCACTCACACTTCCACTTGCATTTATTTCCTTTCACAGACAAAATGCGGAAATTATGCTTCTTTCATTCTGTAAACACAAAAAAATGATGAAAAATAAAGTAGTACGTTCTTCTCGCTTATTCTTACCAGATACCTCCCAGCTGCTATTTCTTTCATTCAGATACTTTGTCGGCTATTTTTAAGCCTGCTCAAGCATCAGCTTGAATTTCAAAAGGAGAAGTAGTTATAGGAAATCCTGTAGGATTCCTGTAGTAGCTGATCCCTTTGAAAAACAAACTCCAGAGATAGGGTCAACGCAACAGGATGTATGAAGCATGTAAGGAGCGGATCTTGATAGAGAAATCATCAGCATAAGCTAAAGGCCAAGCACCAATAGCAACAACAATGAGGAAATGAAGTGCCAAGGTCTAAAGCATGCATAACAAAACAGCGACTAAGCAGGTAAGTGGCTAAACCTATTCCTCGATTGCATGAATATTATTTCAAAACTACATGAACTATGGGAATGGTCATGATTAAGCGGAATCGGTGGCCAGCTAACTGGCCACCCTCATTCAGTTTACACACCCTCGTGGAATTCAATTGAGCCACATCCAATTCAAACTGCCGATCAGATACGCAGTCACTACATGTGGCATGTCAATTCAGGAGGGAAACATTCAAAACCGGTAGTGGTGGTGGCTTATAACGGCAGTAAGGTAGGTGATGGCAGTCAAGCAACATGAAGAACCATAATGACATTGGCATAGGACCAACAATGCATATGGGGATAACGTACCCATCTGGCCACCTCACCTCCTCACCGCGGATTAGGCCAGTAGTTAAGTATAGTGCAGTCTAAGCCTCCACCACCCTTTGTTTCATTTTCATTTACAAAGTTCTCAACTGTAGTACTCATCTACCACTTTCAGAACAACGAACCGAGCATTTTTTGCCAATTTTTCAAAACCCTCCTACCTATCGGGTTCTACAGGAGCACTACTGCATTCTACAGGAGCAGGAACACCGTCTACAGGAGGATTTCTATAGGAAGGACAAAGAACAGCTCTGCAACAGAAAAAGTCGGAATTTTTATCAAATTCAAGCTGGGAATGAGGTAGGCTCGAAAACCTAATCTGCATACGATATGTCTAGATAAGGTGGTGGATTAAAAATAGAGTATTGGTTGAAGAAAAGAAAGGAAAGAGAAATTCAAAAGTCTGCTATGTCTTTTCTAAGTTATACACAGTCTCTTTATATCCTTCTTTGCATTCAAAATCTTCCTTTTTCTTCCTCACATTCTATTGTAAAAAAAGAGAGGGATGCAATCATAGAAATCAAACCTGGAAAGGAAATGAAATTGCAAGTCTGTCTACTCTGTGAAAAACCACTGTTTTATATAGTCCCTATTTTGTCAAAGTATTGATTTCTTCCAAGAACCAAGATGCAAATTTAGGTTGAGAACAACTTGAAGAAAGGGAAAATTGCAAATTGGTGTTGTGAAGAAGAAGCACACGGGAAATTCCTCCTACAGTTTCAGGAAAAAAACAAAACTCGCCTGTCCCTCTATTTTTGATTTTGGAAATTGTTTTTTTTTTCGTCACCTGAGCACTTTCAAAAACCACTAAACACCATGCCAAGAGGTTTCGTGAAAAAGGAGCCTTTTAACTCCAACAAATTGCATGAGCACCCCGAGGTGGTGGCCCTCTTCACCATGGAAAACTGGATGTCTTTCTTTGAAAGAATTCATGGATATGATGATGCGATGACTGAAGAATTTTTGATGTCCTTAAGACCCCATTCGAAAACACATGCTACAGTTAGCCTCAGGGGTCTGACCCTAGAGCTTACACCTGATTTTATTAGCAGAATCACAGGTCTTCCACTTGGGCTCCCTTGGAGCAAGGAGGAAAAAACATTGGGACAAGTTACTAAGAATGTTGGGTTGTGTTCTCTTCTTTCCATGTAGTTAGCAGGGGGTTTGAAGGGCACTCGTAACCCCACTTTATGGGGTCCGGGGTAGCGCCCGAGAAAATTTTGGTTTTGGACACTATGTTAGGTTGGGCAGACCCACCTATGGTTTTGTGCACGATTTTCACACATGTTTTTTGAACGCGATGGTTTTTGGTCCATGGTATTGGATGCGATGGTTTTCATTCCATGGTATTGGACGCGATGGTGTTCGGTCCATGGTATTGGATGCTTCGACATGTATAAATATGTATTGTAACATTGAAAGGAGCATAATGAAAAATCAAGCTAGTAGTCCCGATTTTGGGGTCCGGTGGGAAAATCTCTGTGTATATGTGTTTTATGTGTTATGCTCTCACATTGTTTATTTTTCTGTGTTTTAGAATTCATATGCAAGTAATTTCTATATGGTTTTAAAACCTATGTTTGGTATCAGAGCTATTTTTGACTTCAAGGGGATGCCTTTGTTACTGAGGGGTTTCGCTCGAGCCTGTGGTAGACCCTATTCAGTGGGAGATCTGCGAGATCGATTCTAGTGGTGAAAGAAGATGGCAAGCAGTGGAAAGACAGAGATCAAGAAATTTAATGGTCAGAGTTTTGAGTTGTGGAAACTCAAGATGGAGGATCTGTTGGTGGATAAAGATCAGTGGATTGTGGTAGATCCAGGTACTAAACCAACGGGAGTGACCGATGAAGAATGGAAGAAGTTGGATCAGAAGGCAAAGAGCACAATACGATTATGTGTCTTAGATTCAGTATTCCTGAATGTATCGGGGGAAGCTACGGCAAAGGCTTTGTGGGACAAGTTAGGGGCTTTGTACCAATCTAAGTCTTTGGTTAATAAACTGTTCCTACATAAAAAGCCGTATAACCTGAGGATGAAAGATGGAGACTCGGTGATAGAGCATATGAATGCATTTAATACTATGGTAAGTCAGTTAGCATCTGTTGATATTAAAATTTCAGATGAAGATAAGTGCATTAGTTTGTTGTGTTCTCTACTAGATTCGTGGGATAGTCTGGTTATTGCAATAGGTAGCAATTCAACTGCCTTGCATTTTGATGAAACAGTCTCATCCTTGCTGATGGAGGAGATGAGACAGAAAAATATGGAGAGCTAGAATGGTGATGCCTTGTCTGTACGAGGACGGTCCCAGAATAGAAACAAAAATAAGTCATCGAGTGGGAGATCTAAATCTAGAGGGAGATCTAAATCTCCAGGAAAACCTGTAAAGTTGGTGTGCTGGAAATGTGGAAAGGAAGGGCACTTCAAAAGGGACTGTAAATCTAAAGCTCTTGATAAAGGAAAGGGATTTGATGATGCTCCTTCTATAAAGGTGAAAACCACCTCAGATGAAGGTGGGGATGTGTACTTTGCTTCTTCAAGTACACATGTAGATTATGAGGCATGGTTGATTGACTCAGGTGCATCCTTTCACTTCACTCCCCATAGAGAGTAGTTCTGTGAGTATGAGAAATATGATGGCGGTGATGTCTTCTTTGGGGATGACAGGAAGGCTAGAATCATTGGTCGCGGAAAAGTAAAGTTGAAGTTCCAAGGTGGAAGGGTTAGAACACTTCTGGGTGTTCTACATATTCTTGCATTGGCCAGAAATCTGATTTTTGTAAGCAAGATGGATGATGCAAGTGTAAAAACAGTGTTCGAGAAGGATACCTACAAGATGGTTCAGGGAGCACTGGTATTGATGCGGGGAGTTTAGATTGGAACTCTGTACAAGCTGCAAGGTAGCACTGTTATTGATGGGTGCAATAGTTCTATGGTTCCTAAAAGTGGAGCAGAAAATCTAGTGGTCTCTAGAGAAAAGACCATGTTGTGGCATCAAAGGCTTGGACATATTGGAGAGAAGGGCATTCGAATACTTCATGGTAAAGGTATGGTAGAAGATATGAGTAATAGCTCTCTGGATTTTGATTTTTGTGAAAATTGTGTATATGGGAAGAAAAATCGGGTGAGTTTCCCCTCTGGTAGTAAGAGGGCAAAGCAAATATTAGAGCTTGTGCACAGTGCTGTGTTTGGACCCGTGGAGGTTCCATCACTGGGTAAGTCTGTGTACTACGTATCATTTATAGATGAATTCTCAAGGAATACATGGATATATTTCCTCAAGAAGAAATTTGAAGTCTTTGACAGGTTTAAAGAATTTAAGGCTCTTGTGGAAAATCAGATAGAGAAGAAGATAAAGGTGCCGAGGACAGATAATGGTGGAGAGTCTTGCAGCAAGGAATTTGAAGAATTCTGTAAGAAGTGTGGTATAGCATGGTAGAAGACTACTCCATATACATCTCAACAAAATGGAGCTGCAGAAAGAATGAACAAGACATTGATGGAAAGGGCAAGAAGCATGCTCAGTGGTGCCGGTTTAGGACAGGAATTCTGGGCAGATGCGATGGATACTACATGTTACCTGGTCAACAGGTCACCTTCATCAGCGTTGGAGGATAAGACTCTAAAAGAGGTATCGACTAGTAAGAAACCCTCTCTTTCACATCTAAGGATATTTGGATGTGATGCATATGTACATGTTCCAAAGGAGAAATGAACCAAGTTGGATAGTAAATCTGAAAAGTGCATCTTTATCGGGTATAAGGATGGTTTAAAGCGTTATAAACTTTGGAACCTAGTCACACAGAGGTTGTGTACAGCCGAGATGTGGTGTTCAAAGAGGTGAAATATGTCATTAAACATGAAGTCCAACAAAAGGAACCTGTGAAGATAGAGTTTGAGGTAAAGGAGGAAGAATTAGATTCTACAACAGAGGAGGAATTAGAAGATGAAGAGCCATAAACTCTGGTTTTGAGAAGATCAGTTTGAGAAAGAAAGCAGCCTGAAAGATATAGTCCATCTGTTTTCTGTTCAAATTTTTCTTTATCTATTACTGACAATGATCCCAGAACTGTGAAGGAAGAAGTAGATTCAGAGGATGGAAAACTCTGGAAAGAGTCCATGGTTGATGAAATGACATCTTTTCACAAAAATGAGGCATGGGATCTGGTGAAGTTGCCAGTTGAAAGTAAAACCATTGGCAACAAATGGTTGTTCAAAAAAAAGACAAGTGGAGAAGGAAAAGTGGAGAAATACAAAGCTCAGTTGGTAGCAAAAGGTTATTCCCAAGTGTCAGGAATTGATTTTAGTGATATTTTTTCTTCTGTTGCTAAGGTAACTTCTATTAGATTACTTTTATCTGTTGTTGCTGCTTTTGATTTTGATGTAGAACAGATGGATGTGAAGACAACATTTTTCACAGGGATCTGGAAGAGGAAATCTACATGAAGCAACCTGAAGGCTTTGTAGCGAAGGGTAAGAAAGAACTGGTATGCAAGTTAAAGAAGTCTTTGTATGGGTTAAAACAATCCACAAGGATGTGGTATCAGAAATTTGATCATTTATACGGGGACTTGGCTTCACGAGAAGCAAAGCAGATCATTGTGTGTATTTTAAATTAATTGGTGACCGTGTTAGTTATTTGGTCTTGTATGTGGATGATATGTTGCTGGTTGGAAATGACAAAGAAATTGTCCAGGATTTGAAGACCAAATTGTCCTCCAAATCTGACATGAAATATCTTGGTGCTGCAAACTATATTTTGGGCTTGAAATTAAAAGAGATCGGGCAAAGAGGAAGCTCTGGTTAAACCAGAGGAAGTATGTCGAGACAATACTGCAGAGGTTTAATATGCAGGATAGTAAACTGGTGAAGGTTACTATTCTTGTAGGTGTGAGGTTATTTGTTGAACAATGTCCCAAGACACAAGAAGAGGAAGAGGACATGTCCCGTGTTCCATATGCAAGTGCAATCAGTAGCCTGATGTATGCAATGGTCTGTACTAGACTAGACATTGCACATGCAGTGGGAGTATTGAGCAGGTTTATGTCAAAAACAGGAAAGGAGCATTGGATAGCAGTGAAGCGGGTTTTTAGGTATTTGCGTGGCACTAGTGATTATGGTTTGTGCTACCAAGGAAGACCAAGGTTGGACAGAGTCTTGGATATTCATGGCTTTTTGATGCAGACTGGGTTGGAGATTTGGATCAAAGAAGATCTACAAGTGGGTATGTGTTTAACCTATTTGTTGGTGCAATTAGTTGGATGAGTAAGAAACAATCTATAGTGGCACTATCAACTATAGAGGCAGAATACATGGCAGCCACTCATGCAAGCAAGGAAGTAGTTTGGTTGCAGAGATTGTGTTCAAGTATGGGGTTAGTACAAGAAGTATAAGGATAGACTGTGACAGCCGAAGTGCAATTTTCTTGGCAAAGAACCTTGCATATCATTCAACGAAAAAGCAAATTGATGTTCAGTATCACTTTGTGAGGGATATGATAGAAGACAAAAAGGTATTGTTGGTAAAGGTGGACACTTTGAAGAATACTGTAGATGCATTGAAAAAATCTGTGAGCTTTGAGATGTTCTCCTAGTGTAGAGAAACAATGGGCATTTCAGGGCTGGAAAAATGACTAAGCTCTCCGATGGCCCCCTGTGGAAAGAAAACAACAAGTGGAAGAATGTTGGGTTGTGTTACATTCTTTCCACGTAGTTAACAGGGGGTTTGAAGGGCACCCGTAACGAAATTGCAAGTCTATCTACTCTGTGAAAAACCACTATTTTATATAGTCCCTGTTTTGTCAAAGTATCGATTTCTTCCAAGAACTAAGAAGCAAATTCAGGTTGAGAACAACTTGAAGAAAGGGAAAATTGCAAATTGGTGTTGTGAAGAAGAAGCACATGGGGAATTCCTCCTATAGTTTCAGGAAAAAAAAAACTCAGCTGTCCCTCTATTTCTGATATTGGAAATTGTTGTTTTTTTCCTCACCATAGCACTTTCAGAAACCACTAAACACCATGCGAGGAGGTTTTATGAGAAAGGACCCTTTGAACTCCAAAAAATTGCATGAGCACCCCGAGGTGGTGGCCCTCTTCATTAGGGCAAACTGGATGTCTTTCTTTGAAAGAATTCATGGATATGATGATGAGGTGACTGAATAATTTTTGATGTCCTTAAGACCCCATTCGAAAACACAATGCTACAGTCAGCCTCAGGGGTTTGACCCTAGATCTTACACCTAATTTTATCAGTAGAATCATAGGTCTTCCACTTAGGCTCCCTTGGAGCAAGGAAGAAAAAACATTGGGACAGGTTGCTAAGAATGTTGGGTTGTGTTATATTCTTTCCATGTAGTTAACAGGGGGTTCGAAGGGCACCCGTAACCCCACTTTATGGGGTTCGGGGTAGCACCCCGAAAGTTTTTGGCTTTGGACACTATGTTAGGTTGGTCGGACCCACCTAGGTTTTGTGCATGATTTTCGCACATGTTTTTTTGGCACAATGGTTTTCAGTCCATGGTATTGGACGTGATGGTTTTTGGTCCATGTTATTGGATGCAATGGTGTTCTGTCCATGGTATTGGATGCTTTGGCATGAATAAATATGTATTGTAACATTGAAAGGAACATAATGAAAAATCAAGCTGGTAGTCCTGGTTTTGGGACCCAGTGGGAAAATCTTTGTGTATATGTGTTTTATGTGTTATGCTCTTGCATTGTTTATTTTTCTGTGTTTTAGAATTCATATGCAGGTAATTTCTGTATGGGGTTAAAACCTAAAAAGAAGACATTTTTTAGCCTGAGGAGCATCCTGTAGAGGATAAAAATGGGGTCAGAAGGACAAGCTTACCTCCTCCATGGAGTGAAGTCAGCTACCAGATAATGACATATATCACTTGTGAAGGAAGGTTCAGTATAATTTATGGTTATCACTTCAAGTTATTGCATGAATTGAGATATGCGATGGGCCTACCTACAGTTAGGAAACTCAGTCTCCAATATTTCCTCCTCCAGTACCTGATAGAATGTGGCACCAAGTTGAATGCAGGGGTCCCAAACCAGCTGGCCCACCATGGCCTCATTAAATTATTGGTGGAAGATGCCCTACACACATACACCATCCCCATAGCTTGGGAAATTTTCAGGAATATGTCTAGGGAAGATGACATCAAAACTTTGACTGAGCACATTAGCCCATATGGTAGTGAGGAGGAGGAAGAGAAAGAGGAAATTGAGAAGGAAATTCATGAGGAGGCACAAAATATTCAAATAGAGGAGGAACAAGAAATAGAAGAGAAGTAGAAAGAAGAGGAGAAACTTGACAAATCCACTGTTGTACCTAAGACAGAAAATAAAATAGCCTCAAAAACAGAGAAGAGGAAAAGAATAGAAGTTGAGAAGAAAAAGCCCAAGAAAGCCCATAAAAAGACTACCACATGAGAGGCAGGGACCCAGCAAGAAAAGGAGAAGACACTACCAGAGATAGCAGAGACACAAGCAAAAACAGCAGACACAGGAAAGACTGCAGAAGATGAAGGAAAAGAATAGCAGAAAGAAACATCCCTTGAAATATTGGAAAAGAAGCAGCAGCTGTGCTTGCTACATTGAGCACTCCAGCAAAACAAAAGGGAAAAAGAAAAAAGACAAAAAATTATGTATTTCAAAGCCAGGAGGAGCACCAGGATTAAGGTGGGAAAGCCCTAGCCACCATCCAAAGAACCCATTATCATTGAGGATGCGCCTGCTGAGAAGAAGGAGGAATCTCCCTCCAAGATATCTATCACCTATGGGAGAGGGAGTCCCAAAACCTCCACCTGGAAGGAAAGAATCAAATTGATGGACTCCAAAGCAGTCCTACAGGAAGCTCAAACCTCTCTATAGGAAACATTGGCCAAGCTGAAAGAAACTGAAAAATTAGAAGAGAAGGTAGCAGAACAGTCACAAGAGGAAGGCAAGGCCAAAGAGATACCTGAACCAAGCCCTCAACCTAATTTAGGATCCTATTACAATCTCCTAGAAGGTGGGAAGATCATCCCACAAAAATTATTTGTACCTCTTTTATTTGAACTAGAACAAGAAAGGGTTAGAACCCACACTTGGATGTAGATTGCTAAATCTAAAGGATTTGAAGATATAGGGCACATGGAAGACCAGTTGAGAGAGTTGAGAAGGGAGTTTGGCATGGTAAGACACACAAAGAGCATTAGAAGAGTCCAACTACAGGAAGAAAATGAACTGCTAAATAAAGCAGTTACAGGAACATAATCTAAAGGGAAAGACAAGTTGCTGATCTTGGAAGGGCAACAACAACAAGAAGGTCCCTTAGCAGAAAATGAAGCAGCAGAGAAACACTAGCAAGAGGAAGATCCACAGACCGATGTTGAAATGTTGATGAAACAACAGGAAGAAAAAGAGTCTCAGGTAGCAACTAAAGTGCTGATCTTGAAAAAATAGTTGCAGGAAAAGGAAGTCCAGATGGCCTGCATGGCCAGCTGGGCAATGGAGGCCTTACAGTGCAGAAAACCAACTAGACCTATGCACTATATCTCAAAGACCAATGGCTTCAATTCCATATTAAAACATTGGCCCAAAGGAGCACAATCCCATTCCAAAATTATGGTCAGATTATGCATCTATGTGATAGTAGTTCAGCCAAGGATAAAGCCAAATTAGGAGAATTTTACCTACACAATATGGCACTCCCTGATATGTATTTATGGGATCCAAATGCTGTATTGGGAGACCTATAGATCATGCCTATGGCTTCTTGGATGAACCATGAGGAAAAGAGAGCAGTGGAAATTCAAAAAATAATGGAAAAAGAGTTAAGTGAGCCCTTGATGATAAGGGCCGAACCAAAAAAACCCTCAGATCTCATCTATGCTCATCAACACCTTGCAAGCAATCCTCAAGTTCTCCCTAATTATGTTGACAAGCAAGCACAAGCTATCCCTCATTTTGAAGATATGGAGAGATTATTTGGTGATGACTGCCTTCATTCTTGCATGAGAAGGTGGAATACATTGTCATATAGCTTAAAGATCAGGGAGTATCACTCCCCAACTGGAATGAGGGAGGCTGTTGGTACCATTCCATGACCTCCTTTTTCCTCTTGAAACACATCGTTTGCCTACCTTTTTCCTTCATAAATCTCTTAGATCCATTTGAAATTGATTAGTTAACAGTATTATAGTTGTTAAATGCATTAGAATTGATTTATGAGTTTTATGTTAAAGAAATAGGGATTTTTGATAAAAAGACTACAGGAAGTTACAACATCCTGTAAATGGTTTATTGTTTGACATATGGCATGACAGGTAACCTAAAGCAAAGGGTAGGGACGAAAAATAGAATGTACAAGCATGGACGAACACCTATCCTACAGCAGAACCAACACTCCTGAATGCGTGGTCAATGATGGTCAAAGCACAGCATGTTGGCGACAAAAGCAGCAACAACATAGGGTTCTATACTGATTTAGTTTTGTTCCTTTTTGAAATCGGTTCATAATGGAAACAACTTAAAAAAAAAACTATTCCATAGCAAAAGCGGCAAGAGCCGCATAACGAATGTACATTCGTTCCAAAATGTAAACGGGGTTAGTTTTTTAAAAGACATATGTAAACACAGTTATGTGTTGTTGGTTAGTTTTTATCTGTGTATCGTTTTGAAAAACAGAGCTTTTGAACTTAATACCAGAACTCAGTTGCAGTCACGATTTTGTTATTGCGTTGATTCTATAGTTGCTTGAGCGCAGTCCAATATACTTTTGAAAATGCGAATGGGCCCTGCGTGGAACGGGTATACTGTAATTTTATTTTATTAGCAACTTCTTTATGCACAGTGATTAGAGTTTGGTTTATTCTTTTGTTGATTTATTTAGCAATTCATATGAGTGATGTTTATAATGGTGGCTTGAAGGATTCATCGCTGAGATCGTTGAACTGTATCCTGTAAGGGATATGATCTTTCGTTGTCTTTTTAGAGCATCTTCATGAACCTTGTTTCCCATGTATTTGAATTTTAAGTGTGCTTATGATTTCAGTATGTCTCAATATTTCATGAATGATAAACATTGAATACTGAGTGTTCACTGAACAGGGGTTTTATGCACAGCATCCTCATAAGGGGATTGAAATCTTGGTTTAAGTAATACACAATGTTTTTTAGAATAGGTAGATGAATTGAGTGACCTGAGTTTCCAGGTGATAGGGAGCATACCTCAACATTCCGTAAAGAAGTTCTATAACCTACCATCACGAACACTTAGTTAGGAATCCTTTATGTCTATAGATTGTAGACGCATGCCTCGAAGTTTACTTATCCTGGTCGATAATAAATATAGCCTAATCTAGCACCCTAGATAGGACACTACATTTTGGCGCCGTTGCCGGGGAGGCGTAGTTAAAGGATTTGAAAATTTTTATAAACAAAAACGAGCAAAAACATAGATTTAGAAATCATGTTCACTTATGCCTAGATCTAGAGATAATCAAGGTAGATTCATAAAAACCCCCCATCCAAAAACTAACCTATCATCAGGAGCAGACTCTTTAGGAAATACAACACCAGCTGAGGAAGTCACCATACAAGCATTAGAGGATAAACAAAAGTCAGGGAAAAGACTTACTCTCATCGAGAGGCAAACTTTATTAGCACACAAATCGCAGAAGAAACACTTTCCTAGATCCTCTAAACAAGGAGAAAGTAGCACAGTGACCGAACAATATTTCTTTAATCTTCTCTTTGAAACAAGTGACACTGACACAGAGGAACCTATTAAAATGGCTGAGGAAGGAGATGGATCAGTACCAAATCAAGGATGAAGAGATGAAGAAGAGTCAACCTTTAAGTTTCCTATTCAAGAACCACAAGAAGATGATGAGATAAAAATGAAAAACATACCTCCATCCGTGCTACCAAACTTTTATGGCATGGCTTCAGAAGACCCAGACTCATTCTTGTTCGAGTTTGACATTGTATGTTGAACATATGGCTACACAGATGATGCCCATAGGCTTAGACTCTTCCCAGCGACATTAAAGGCATCAGCCTTAAAATGGTTCATGGGGCTTGGTGAACATGCGATAACTGATTAGGATGGCATGAGAAGAATATTTCTAAAGAAATATCAACCTTATTGTAGATCAAAAGATTCCAAAGATGATATCTTTAGAATGAACCAACAAGAGGATGAAACCTTAGAGGAATACTTAGAATGGTTTGTCTACAAGTTACAAAAATCCAAACACTGAACTATGCCTCTTGATTTGATTCACACAATATTCTTGAAAGGCATCTAAGAGGAACACATGGAAGATCTTAATTTGATGGGAAAAGGTGACATTTCTAGCTTACCTTTTGAAGAAATCATTGAATTATGCGAAAAGTATTCAAGGATCAAAGCTAATATTGGAAAAAGAACATTGTCACCCAAAGTCACAAAATCTGCTTCAGCAAGTGTCACAAGGGCCGAAATAGGGAATCTATTAGAAGAATTTAAAACAGATCTGTTAAGCACCTTAGGAAACCAAATTGACACTCTAAAAGCTAAGAAGAAACAAGAAGATGAAGATCATATAATGGCTATCTTCTGCCCAAAATGCCGGAAGAAACATGCCTTAAAAGACTGCCCATTAGAAAACATCCTTGAGTTTGTGCCTTCTGTACTGAAAATCATGATATATTTAGTTGTTCTAAAGTTAAGGTTTTGCAAAACTGTAATATGGCAGCTAATGTAGAGATGGAAAATGTATATTATATGGGCACAAAGAGACCATGGCAGCCAAGACCAGCACCTCAAGGTGTGTTTCCAAATCAGGATTTGCAATTTCCTGTAAATTATCAAATGTATGCTCAGAATTCTTGGAATATACCCATGCCATGGCAGCACCAAAATCACCCACAGCAACAATGGAGGCCATCTCAACAATAATCTCAATCATATCATACATATCCTCAATCATACCAACCATATTCGTAGCCATATCAACAATATCATCAGCCATACTTGTCACATCCTCAATCATATCAGCAGTACCCTCAGCAGCAAGTTGTTTACCAACCTCAACCTCAACCTACTCAACAAGCACTGCCTGCTCCTCCACCAATAAATCCACCACAATTGCAATTTCCATCTAACTCACAACCTCCCAGACCTACTCAAATACCTGCTCAAACTGTCCCAAATCCAAATAACAGAGCAGAGAGGCCAGCCTACAATGTAGAAGAGGGAACCTCATATCCCACACTACCCTTGCAAAATATCAACTTGAGGTCTGGTAAGGTACTCCATAAAGATTCTCCAACAACTGATAAACAAGAAGAAAACACAGAAAATGAAAACAAAATGACAAATCAAAGAAAACTAAACGATGACACCAAAGATAAACAAATGCAACCATTGCATCCACCTTTTCCAGACCGATTGGTCGAAATGAAACTTCCAATTTCTATACCACAGTTTGATGTTTTAGATGAGCTCAAGAATGTCTATATAAAAATTCTGCTACTGCAAGACATAAAAGACATTCCCATATATACTAAAGCAATCAAAGAAATGTGCCTTAAGAAGCCCACTAGGAAAAGGATTGATCCACAAACCATTCATGTTATAGGACATTTAGCTGGCCTTATGACAAATACTATCTCAATGGAAAATTATGTTGATCCTGGTATCCCCAGAGTTACTACAATCATTAACAACATACAATCATGACTCTTGAAACCATGAGAACACTCTAGCTCATAAATTTGCAACACACAACGATTGTTCTAGAACTAGCTGATAAGTCTAAAGTGATTCCTGAAGGGATTTTGGAGGACATAATTGTTTCACTAGACTCTTGGGAGTATCCAGTGGACTTATTAGTTCTTCAACCCAAATCCAATTTAGGAGGGCACCCTATCATCCTTGGTAGACCATGGTTAGCGACTGTTGATGCATTCATAGGATGTCAATTGGGCAACATGATCATTTCACGAGGAACTGAAAGAAAACAACTCACTCTTTATCCATCAGCACAATCACCAGCAGTAGCACACAATTTATGGCTTAATGATAAATACAATGATAAAGAAGAAGTACAATCTATTTTTAGCATCGACCAAATCTAAGATTTTCAAGAACAAAATAATAATGATTTGGTAGAATTGTTCCTTTCTCAATCTGATATCTCCGAAAATTTGAGAAACGACCAATATCATGCTGCAAATGTGCTTTTAGCCCAAAATTTTCAAGAAACATGTACCATTCAATCTTTGCAAACAAAATTTCATGATATTTTTCCCGTTCAATCCAACACAAACACACAAAGTCATATCATAGAGATTAGTCCAGGGACAACTCTGAACATTGGCAATCACCTAGACTCATCTCAGCAAGAGAAATTGATTCAACTATTGAGAAAATACCAGAAAGCATTTGCTTGGGACTACACCGATATGCATGGGATTCACCCCAACACATGCACTCACCATATTTATACTGATAGTACTATCAAACCAGTGAGGCAACCGCAGAGAAGAATGAACCCCATGCTCCAGGATATTGTCAGAGAAGAATTGCAAAAACTGTTGAGAGTTAATTTTATATATCCTATTTCTGACAGTCAGTGGGTATCCCCATTGGTAATAGTGCCCAAGAAAAATGGTAAGTGGCGAATTTGTGTTGATTACAAACAATTGAACAAAGCAACGCTCAAAGATTATTTCCTACTACCATTTATTGACCAAGTGTTAGACACATTAGCTGGGAAATCATCATTATCTTTTCTTGATGGTTTCAGTGGCTACAACCATATCAGGATAGCCTCAGAAGACCAAGACAAAACCACATTCACTTGTCCTTGGGGCACTTATGCTTATAATGTTTTGCCATTTGGACTTTGCAATGCTCCAACTACATTTTAGAGAGCCGTATTAGCTATTTTCGCTGATTTAGTTCATGATTGTGTTGAAGTTTACATGGATGATTTTTCAGTGTACGACAATTCATTTGAACATGCATTAGAGAACCTTGAAAGAGTTTTGAAAAGATGTATCGAAGCTAATCTATCCCTGAGCAATGAAAAGTGCTTTATGATGTTAAACGAGGGGATAGTATTAGGCCACTATATTTCTTTTCAAGGCATTAAAGTTGATCCAGCAAAAATCCAGATCATTGTTGATTTGCCAATTCCAAAGAATCAAAGAGAGGTAAGAAGTTTCCTTGGGTATGCAAGCTATTATAGAAGGTTTATTGAACATTTTAGTAAAATATCTTTACCTTTGTTTAAGCTTCTAACAAAAGACGTACTTTTCAACTGGAATGAGAATTTCTAGCAAGCATTAGAAACACTCAAAAAGAAGTTATCAACCGCACCAGTCTTAAGAGGGCCTAACTGGAGCCTACCGTTTCATATCTTTACAGATGCATCTGACACTGTGGTAGGTGCCTCATTAGGCCAAAAAGAGGAATCTTGTAATTATGCCATTTATTTCATTAGCAAAAATCTAACACCTGCAGAATTAAACTACACAGTCACAGAAAAGGAAACACTCGCCATCATATATGCTGTGAATAAATTCCGACATTATATAACTACTTATGAAGTCTTTGTACATACTGACCATTCTGCCATTAGACATTTAATGAATAAACCAATAACTAGTGGCAGAGTTACCAAATGGTTATTATTGTTACAGGAATTTAACATCACAGTGTTAGATAGACTAGGTAAAGAGAATCAGGTGGCAGATTTTCTTTCTAGACTGCAAAATCTAGGTGAGACTGTTCCGGTTGAAGATTCTTTTCTAGATGAAAATTTATTTGAAATTTCCATAGTGAATCCTTGGTATGCTGACTTGGCCAATTATTTGTCTACAGGGAGGACACCTCCATACTTTACTCCAAAGGAAAAGAAGAGACTAGTCAAACAAAGTGCTCGATACTCATGGATTAATGGCGATTTATTTTACACTGGTTATGATATGATTATTAGACGATGTGTAAGAAATGATGAGATAATTGATATTTTAAAATCTTTCCATGATGAACCGTGTGGTGGGAATTTTGTAGCTAAGTGAACAACATACAAAATTCTTAGTCTTGGATACTACTCGCCATCCATTTTTAAGGATTCCAAGAAGTATGTGAAGAGTTGTGATAGCTGCCAAAGAATGGGCAGGCCAACAGCTACAGATGAGATGCCACTTCAGCCCCAAGTACACATAGAGCCATTTGAAAAATGAGCTTTATACTTTATAGGACCCATTAACCCAACCTCCAATGGTAAGAAGTACATCTTAGTATGTACTGATTACGTAACAAAATGGGCTGAAGCAAAAGCACTAGTTAGAGCCACCGAACAAACAATGGTAAACCTCCTTTTTGAAGAGATTTTTGTAAGGTATGGGGTACCAATGGAGATAGTGACTGATCAAGGTACTCAATTTACTTCAAATTTAGTGAAGGACATCACAGAAAAATACCAAATCAAGCACATAAGAAGTACACCTTACCATCCACAGGCCAATGGCCAGGTGGAGTCCACAAAAAAAACTTTGGAAGGGATTATCACTAAAAATGTGGCAATGAACAGAAAGAATTGGGAAGAGAAGCTCAAAGATGCACTCTGGGCTTATAGAATTATGTGGAAGAATACTACAGGATTTACACCATACTAGTTGGTGTATGGCAAAGAGGTAATGCTTCCTATTGAATTTCAAATACATACTTTTAAAATGGCTGCAGATTTGCAAATTGATTTGAAACAAGCACACCAAGAAAGAATTCAGCAGTTGAACTAGCTGGATGAAATAAGGCAGCAAGCAGAGCAAACAACATTCCTCATGCAAAAACAAAGGAAGCAGTGGCATGATGCACATATCAAGAAGAAACAGTTCAAGGAAGGAGACTGGACTTTACTCTTTGACTCTAAATTCAGAGATCATAAAGCCAAGTTTACTACACATTGGATGGGCCCATACGAAATCATTCAAGTCTATGACAATGGATCAGTCAAGCTCACCACTATTGATGGAGAAGGGCACTCCTTTACTGTCAATGGTCATCGCTTGAAACTATATAATAAGCCCATCAACAAGCAAAATTTTCTTCAAACTGTATCTCAACAGAGAGAGGTTGAGATATTGCAGCCTTCAGCGGCAGTATCTCTGCCTTAGTTCATTTCATTTCAATTTAGAAATTCAAAAAAAAAAAAAAAAAACAAAAAAAACAAAAAAAAACAAAACAAAACAAAATCTAAAAAAAAAAGAAGAAAAAAACACAAAAGAAATAATAATAATAATAATAATGGGTTAGATGTGAAAACCAGACTCTAGCACACTCTAACCCAGAATTCTTACTTGAAAACCAATTCGTTGGCAGGTAAGAATTCCTTTTCTTTTGTTTCCTCTTTGATTCATCAACTGAATAATGACTTGAGGACAAGTCAAAACTTTAGTGGGGTGGGGGGGAGAAGCATCAGCATTTTGTTTTCTTATCTCCTCATTGTAAATTCTCAAAGATTTCTTATCTCATCTCCTCATTGTAAATTTCCAAAGAGTTTGTTTCAATACTCCAGATTTCAATAAAGAAGTTGTTTTGTCCTTGTTTTATCTCAGAGGGACCTGTTTAAAAACATTATGCAGGGGGATTTGTTCTGTCCAGAAGACCATGTTACCAACACCAGCAGTAATGGGACCTGTTCAAGACACATAGAAGGGACCTATTAAGAGATTGTTACTTCAAGATTACTTCAACAAAGCTTCATCAAGTTTCAACAAGGATCCACAGGTTGCTGGTCACCAAGACTTCATCAAATACCAAAGATCAAGGAGCCTGTATACATATAGTTCTTTTCCAGATTCCAAAGAAGATGCATGAACATTTTCCAGATCTCAGAGGGACATGTTGCATTCAAATCTATTCCAGGGGGGCCCGCTAGTCCTACCTAGCATGCCAATGCAACGCTTGAACAACCAACAAAAGTGTAATGTATTCCTTGTTCTTAACATTTAAATTCTTAGATTAATTTTTAATGTTAAATTTAATAACTATGATTGTTATGATCAATTTCAGAGACACCCCCATACCTATCAGCCCTTATCCTATTGTTAATTCCTATCATCTCCTAATACTCCAGCCTATCTCATACTTATATGATTTCGTTAATCCCCTCTCATATCAACTTTTCAACCTATGTTACACCAATTAGACCCTACAACCATTCCAACATATCTATTTGGCCGGGTACCAACAGAAGCAGGACACGTGGTGAATTGTTTAAAAACCAAATGATATGCGGGCTTATTCATTGTGTTTGAAATGGCCGAATTATGACTTAACCACCTGACGAAGTAAAATGATGCAAACGACTACCTGAAATCATATCCCAGTACTTCATATATGCTTCTAGCGCTTCTATGATGGTATCCATATGACCCGTATAGCCATTCCTCTGTTTCAAAAGATGAATATGTTATGAATTGAGTTAAGCCAGTTATTTCATTATCATTCTCAATTATTCTATGTTAGCATTCGACTCCTGTGACTTCAACAGTAAGGACTGAAAGTAGAAAGCGCCACGAAAGGAAAATGCAGTCAATTGGGTTCGACCTCCACCATAATTACAACACAGTCAATCGAGCATCGCTTGGGTTACTAAAGGAGCTAGTGTTAAAGAGCCGAGGGCGCCACTAGGTCAGAAATATTGGGGTGGAAGACAAAAGGTAACAAATCAAAACTTCTTTGTTGAATTTGCAAAACATAAAAAAAGAAGAGTTAGAGCAAAACTCTCTGCCAAAATGACCAATAGGGTCGAGCCAAGCATATTCGACAGTTCCCAGTATCACAAAGACTGCATTTCAATTCTCAAAGAAATACAGTGGCTTCCCTTTTTAGAGAAGTTTCGTGGAAGTAATGAGGAGGTCACCAAACAATTCGCTTTTACATTCAACGTAGAGAAAGCTCTGATAGGTAATTTTTCATTCAGGGTTTCGGAAGACACCATAGCTCAGTCCCTAGGGATCAGCCCAGAAGGGGAGAAGTACTTCAAGACAAAGCAATTTAAAGAGAAGTCATGGACTCAATTTATGTCCAGATCAAGGGTTTCATCTGTCAATTGGAAGAAAGGCGTCCCAAGGAGCTAGCTGGTGCATCCCTGGGACAAGATGGTCTATATCATCTGTTATCACTAAAAATTCTGTTGTCAAAATTTCTCAGACTAGCTTAAGGACAAAGTGTTTTCGCAACGCATAAATCTTTTAGCAGTTTCGCAGCGCCACCTGTTTTAGTGATTTCATAGCAAAAAACACTGACTTTGCACTAATTGCGCTACGAAATGTGGAATTTTCTTGAATCCATAGCCAATATTTCGTAACCGACAAAGCACCATATCAGAAAGTCTACCTAGTAATTCTATTGGGTTTCTCTTTGGATCAACACCACCAGACAATCATGGGGAACAATGGCATCCTCAAAGCTTGCATCTTCTCCTCATGGATCATGTCTTGGCAGTGGCGGTTTTGCTGGAAGTAATTCACCAGTTGGTTCCATATCAAAGTTTGTTCATCCTTTTCAGCATCCAAGTCATGAACTTTTGTGTCAGTAAGTATGGGTAAAAAAAAATGGTCTGAGATTGCAAAGCATTGGAAGATACCGTGAAAGGTGGCACAACCCTCTAAATCCAACAATAAATAAAGATGCCCGGAGCTTAGAGGAAGAGTTGTTACTCATTCGTGCTCACCAAATATATGGGAACAAATGGGATGAATTGGCCAAGTTTCCTACCAGGAGGGACAGACAATGCAATAAAGAATCATTGGAACAGCTCAATAAAAAAGAGGCTGGATTCATATCTGGCATCTGGTCTTGTGAAACAGTTTCCTGGTTTGACTGTTCCAAAGCTTACAGTAGGGTCTGCCTCCTCAACAGGAGGGTCATTTAATGAAGTTCAAGGAGGAGCAGATTTGGAAGAAATATCTGAATGTAGTCAATAATCAACTTCTTCTCGTTGTCATTTATCTGGCTCAACTGCGGGGTCTTCTTCATCATCTGTGCAAATGGAACTTGAAAGATCAGAATTGTGAAAGAATCCATGCAGACCTAATGTAAGAGAAGCTGTGAATATATGTCAAAAGGCTGATGTGAAGGTTCGCATGGTGACTGGTGATAACATTTACACAACAAAAGCTCTTTCCAGGCCCTCAATGCTGGAAGGTGAGGCAACTGCTAGAGCCATCCGGTTTGTCAACACACCCCTGTATGTTGTCCATGTGATGAGCATTGATGCACTTGATGAAATCGTTAGGGCTCGTAAATCTGGTCAAAGGGTAATAGGAGAGCCAGTAGTTTCTGGTTTAGTCCTCGATGATTCTAAACTTTGGGATCCGGACTTCAGGATTGTTGCCCAATACGTGATGTGCCCACCAATAAGGCCGTCTGGACACAACCAAGCCCTTCAGGCTGCTCTTTCAACAGGGCTTTTACAGTTGGTAGGAACAGATCACTACTCATTCAACTCAACACAAAAAGAAGCTGGGTTAATTGATTTTCGAAAAATTCCAAACGGTGTAAATGGCATTGAAGAAAGGATGCACTGAATTTGGGATAAAATAGGGAACTCTGGTTCTTAATCACACGCAAGGATTCCAGGATTGTGCAGCTTATGCTAAATTAGAGCAGTAGTTAAGAAGCAAGGCCGATGAGTATTGGGATGAAAATTTCGATACTCTTGAACTGAGAGACAACAGCAAAGGGTACAAACCTGACCATGAATGGGTTCAGTGCAATAAATGTTGAAAATGGCGATTTCTGGATTCAAGTTACAACAGTGAAAATCTATCAAATGAATGGTTTTGTTATATGGCGCCTTTTAAAGGTTCCTGTAGTATCCTTGAACAAGCAATTGAACCTGGGGTAATTACAGTTGGTGCAAAACGGTCGAATGGTGGATTTATAACTTCGACAGCATCAAAACATTAAAAGAGCACGTGGTGACATGCAATCTTATGCAAAGATAGTTAATGATAGATATATTCGACATCTGGAACGTATGCATAGCTATTTGGATGCACCTAGCCGTCCTTATGGTGGAGTTTCTGGTTCAAAACGTCCATATTCTGCTCTGGATGATGTTCCTAGGTATACAGAACCAGATTTAAGGCACTCGAGGGCACGCCTAGACTACTACGTTAGTGCTGGTGCTCCGCTCTATGAAGGCACCGGTTATGGCCGGCTTGGCAGAGCGCCCCAATCAGGTTTCAGTGGTCAGCAATCTTATGGCTTATATGACACTCTTCAAGATGGCGCACTTGGAAGTGCGGCAGTGGAATTTATTCTCCAGGCTACGGCACCAGTTCTTTGCCAGGCAGGACTGATATTGGAGGTGTTCGTATTCTTCTCTGTATGAAAGCCGGAGATCAGGCAGTGGATATCTGTTAGGCCGTGGCTCAAGAGGATATTACTAGAATATGAGTTTTATGTCAAGAGGAACTAGTTGGCCTAGGCTGGAGTAGATCTATATGCCTCTAGATCAATTATTTGGGTATCTTGTGACCGGGCACAAGGAGAGATTATGCCTCATTGTATGGAGCTTCAACTATCTGCCTTGAGTGGCATCTTTTCCATACGAGATTTTATATCTCATGGCTATGACAGATATCTTAAGATTGCGATAAGGAGGTTAGAAGTATTCTTGCACAGCTGGGTTATGCGAAATCAGAGGATATTATTGGAAGAACAGATTTGCTAAGACCAAGGCGCATATCCCTCATGAAGAATCAACAACTGGATCTAAGTTATCTGCTTTCTAGTGTTGGACGACCAAAATGGAGCAGTACATCAAAGACCGACAAACAGGGGCCTATGTTTCAGGATAACGGAAAAGATGTGTCATGGAAAACAAGCATGGAGCATTAAAGGTTTATCACAACTATCTGAGCCAAACTCCAGATGTCAGAGAACGAAAAGGATTGAAGATCAAGGCTGTTATGGAGTTTAAGTCCTATTTAATTTAGAAGTCTAGAAGATTTAGTGGAATTAGAATTTTAACTGTTTCAGCGCTGTCAATTAGTAATCAGCTGTAATTATTAGTTAGTTAAAAGTTAGTAGGTGTCATCATAGGCAGTCATCGAGCTCCCCCTCATGCTGGAGGAGGAAGCTAGAATGAGATAGAATAAGCACTTTATAAATAGCTGAAACAGAGAGGGAGAAGGGGTTGGATGTTTTGATAGAGAACCAGTCCATTTTGGTTTATGTAAAACTTATTTCAGTAATGCAAATGATTGTTGTCTTATTCTCAGGATTCTCAATAGATCTTATTGTTCAAATGTATGGTGGTTTATTCTCTTACTGTTCCTTTACAGTCTTGTCATTGCATAATCACTTAGAACTCATGTATCATGCTCTGACTTCCAGTATGTTTTGGCAAACTGTGTTTTATGCAAGTTTTGTTTGAACAGTAGATGTAAAGAGCCCTGATTTCTATGAAAAGATGGTGTTTTTGTGTGCTGAGAGGTGTGAGACTCCATAAGCCCAATGGGAATCAATCTGATATTTGTCCAGCCAGCTTATTTTCATGTGTTTTTTGAAGAGTTAGCCATCTTTCCTTGTCAGTAGTCCATATTAATAATCTGTGAGAGAGCCCTCTCTGACTAAGGAGGCTAAGCCTTAGTCTAAAGCCTGGTCTAAAATAGTTACATAAAATCTTGCTGATTGGTAGCCTTCAGTGTGTGATTTTGTGATAACATTTTGGTGCGTCTGCCGGGAGTCTGAAGATTATTCATTCCCGAAAATCAATGGTTGAACTTCTGAAGGTAGCAGGAGCTCAGACATCAATTTGAGGCTGAAAAACTACCTTGGCGACTCCACACATCAAATAAGGAATTGGAAGGTGACTCCACTGCTAGAAGATCAGTAGCTTGATGAAGTTTCAAGATGGATTCTACTGCAAGAATGAATGCCAGGTATGCTCCTATGGATCGGTCTCATATCCCTGGTTTTCCAAATCCTATGCCAAAGGTTGATTGGTTAGATGATCTTCCAATATTCAAAGATGAAAAGAAGGATAATGCTGCTCTCCATTTGGTTAAATTCCATATGCATGTACGCAGTCTTAAGGTTCATTTCCCTGAAGATTGTCTCATGAAAATGTTCATGACCACTTTAGAAGGAAAAGCATGGTCTTGGTATAAAAGTCTGGAAAATGGTTCAATATATTCGCTTGCTTGTTTTCATGATGAATTCTGTGAAATGTATAAAGAAGGTTATCCTTCCTTATTGCTGCTTAAAGATTGTTGTAGGCATTCTTTAAATCTTATTCAGTATTTGAAGGATTGTTATGATGATGATGAGTTTACGGATGAAGAAATTTTAGAGGCTCTTCATAAAAATGCATTCCAGCACCAAGGAGAAGGTATAACATCCCATGAAACGCAGCAGGGGTTTACTTGTGAAAACCATGTTTCATCCTTTGATATGAATGAAGAGGCGCAGCAGATTTCCCAGTCTTTTGGTCATAAAGAGTATGAAAATGATTACACACAGCAAGAAGAAGTGGGAGATAGCTTTTATGACCCTCAGGCAGAGGAAAAGGTTGGTTTTTTATGTCAAACTTCTTAGCAGCTTACAGCAATACATGATGATAATAATGAGGAAAATTCCATTGTTTGTTGGAATGATTCAAGAAAGCAGTTGGATAGCTTGTCAAATAGCAAATTGGATAGCACATCAAAGGGGTCTTGTGTGGTTGAGAATCAGCGGCCTGAAAATGAAGAGTGTTATCATGATCATTATTTTCATAAGCTTTCTATGGCAGAACACAAGGAGAGAGTGCCACTTCCTTTCTCTTTCATGATTGAGGAACTGAACACTGTTGTTGAAGATCAGTTTGCACAGCCGGAAAGTTACAAGGAAAATCAAGCTGATCAGGTGTTCTGGGATCCTATAGCTGACTACATGGAAGAGTTTTACTCTCAATTTTTTCAGTTTTTCTATGAAGATCAGAGACAATTTCAGTGGCAGCAGTCATCATACTATCATATTGGCTCTGAACTCCGATGCAGTCAAAAAACTCAAATATCAGATAAAACAGAGGATTGGCTACATTGGAAATTTCATGTTGATTGAGCAGAAAGAAGTTGAAATTGTTAGGGTAGGTAGGTAGGTAAATGCAAATAAGCTCAAGGTCAACTGAGCATTTTTCAGTAGAAGAAGCTTTCTTTCTCCTACAGTCATGCTTGTCAAGCAAATGTCTGTTTGTCAAATAAATTTTATAAGGCACTGGACCTGCGAGTTCTTAGTGTACCACAAGGGCACACTATCCCAAGTGGAGCCACTGTTATCACTAAAAATTCTGTTGTCAAAATTGCTCAGACTAGCTTAAGGACAAAGTGTTTTCGCAGCGCATAAATCTTTTAGCAGTTTCGCATCGCCACCTGTTTTAGTGATTTCGTAGCGAAAAACACTGACTTTGCACTAAATGCGCTACGAAATGTGGAATTTGCTTGAATCCATAGCCAATATTTTGTAACCGACAAAGCACCATATCAGAAAGTCTACCTAGTAATTCTATTGGGTTTCTCTTTGGATCAACACCACCAGACAATCATGGGGAACAATGGCATCCTCAAAGCTTGCATCTTCTCCTCATGGATCATGTCTTGGCAGTGGCAGTTTTGCTGGAAGTAATTCACCAGTTGGTTCCATATCAAAGTTTGTTCATCCTTTTCAGCATCCAAGTCATGAACTTTTGTGTCAGTAAGTATGGGTAAAAAAAAATGGTCTGAGATTGCAAAGCATTGGAAGATACCGTGAAAGGTGGCACAACCCTCTAAATCCAACAATAAATAAAGATGCCCGGAGCTTAGAGGAAGAGTTGTTACTCATTCGTGCTCACCAAATATATGGGAACAAATGGGCTGAATTGGCCAAGTTTCCTACCAGGAGGGACAGACAATGCAATAAAGAATCATTGGAACAACTCAATAAAAAAGAGGCTGGATTCATATCTGGCATCTGGTATTGTGAAACAGTTTCCTGGTTTGACTGTTCCAAAGCTTACAGTAGGGTCTGCCTCCTCAATAGGAGGGTCATTTAATGAAGTTCAAGGAGGAGCAGATTTGGAAGAAATATCTGAATGTAGTCAATAATCAACTTCTTCTCGTTGTCATTTATCTGGCTCAACTGCGGGGTCTTCTTCATCATCTGTGCAAGTGGAACTTGAAAGATCAGAATTGTGAAAGAATCCATGCAAACCTAATGTAAGATAAGCTGTGAATATATGTCAAAAGGCTGATGTGAAGGTTCGCATGGTGACTGGTGATAACATTTACACAACAAAAGCTCTTTCCAGGCCTTCAATGCTGGAAGGTGAGGCAACTGCTAGAGCCATCCGGTTTGTCAACAGACCCCTGTAGGTTGTTCATGTGATGAGCATTGATGCACTTGATGAAATCGTTAGGGCTCATAAATCTGGTCAAAGGGTAATAGGAGAGCCAGTAGTTTCTGGTTTAGTCCTCGATGATTCTAAACTTTGGGATCCGGACTTCAGGATTGTTGCCCAATACGTGATGTGCCCACCAATAAGGCCGTCTGGACACAACCAAGCCCTTCAAGCTGCTCTTTCAACAGGGCTTTTACAGTTGGTAGGAACAGATCATTACTCATTCAACTCAACACAAAAAGAAGCTGGGTTAATTGATTTTCGAAAAATTCCAAACGGTGTAAATGGCATTGAAGAAAGGATGCACTAAATTTGGGATAAAATAGGGAACTCTGGTTCTTAATCACACGCAAGGATTCCAGGATTGTGCAGCTTATGCTAAATTAGAGCAGTGGTTAAGAAGCAAGGCCGATGAGTATTGGGATGAAAATTTCGACACTCTTGAACTGAGAGACAACAGCAAAGGTTACAAACCTGACCATGAATGGGTTCAGTGCAATAAATGTTGAAAATGGCGATTTCTGGATTCAAGTTACAACAGTGAAAATCTATCAGATGAATGGTTTTGTTATATGGCGCCTTTTAAAGGTTCTTGTAGTATCCTTGAACAAGCAATTGAACCTGGGGTAATTACAGTTGGTGCAAAATGGTCGAATGGTGGATTTATAACTTCGACAACATCAAAACATTAAAAGAGCACGTGGTGACATGCAATCTTATGCAAAGATAGTTAATGATAGATATATTTGACATCTGGAACGTATGCATAGCTATTTGGATGCACCTAGCCGTCCTTATGGTGGAGTTTCTGGTTCAAAACGTCCATATTCTGCTCTGGATGATGTTCCTAGGTATACAGAACCAGATTTAAGGCACTTGAGGGCACGCCTAGACTACTACGTTAGTGTTGGTGCTCCGCTCTATGAAGGCACCGGTTATGGCCGGCTTGTCAGAGCGCCCTAATCAGGTTTCAGTGGTCAGCGATCTTATGGCTTATATGACACTCTTCAAGATGGCGCACTTGGAAGTGCGGCAGTGGAATTTATTCTCCAGGCTACGGCACCAGTTCTTTGCCAGGCAGGACTGATATTGGAGGTGTTCGTATTCTTCTCTGTATGAAAGCCGGAGATCAGGCAGTGGATATCTGTTAGGCCGTGGCTCAAGAGGATATTACTAGAATATGAGTTTTATGTCAAGAGGCACTAGTCGGCCTAGGCTGGAGTAGATCTATATGCCTCTAGATCAATTATTTGGGTATCTTGTGACCGGGCACAAGGAGAGATTATGCCTCATTATATGGAGCTTCAACTATTTGCCTTGAGTGGCATCTTTGCCATACGAGATTTTATATCTCATGGCTATGACAGATATCTTAAGATTGCGATAAGGAGGTTAGAAGTATTCTTGCACAGCTGGGTTATGCGAAATCAGAGGATATTATTGGAAGAACAGATTTGCTAAGACCAAGGCGCATATCCCTCATGAAGAATCAACAACTGGATCTAAGTTATCTGCTTTCTAGTGTTGGACGACCAAAATGGAGTAGTACATCAAAGACCGACAAACAGGGGCATATGTTTCAGGATAACGGAAAAGATGTGTCATGGAAAACAAGCATGGAGCATTAAAGGTTTATCACAGCTATCTCAGCCAAACTCCAGATGTCAGAGAACGAAAAGGATTGAAGATCAAGGCTGTTATGGAGTTTAAGTCCTATTTAATTTAGAATTCTAGAAGATTTAGTGGAATTAGAATTTTAACTGTTTCAGCGCTGTCAATTAGTAATCAGATGTAATTATTAGTTAGTTAAAATTTAGTAGGTGTCATCATAGGCAGTCATCGAGCTCCCCCTCATGCTGGAGGAGGAAGCTCGAATGAGATAGAATAAGCACTTTATAAATAGCTGAAACAGAGAGGGAGAAGGGGTTGGATGTTTTGATAGAGAACGAGTCCATTTTGGTTTATGTAAAACTTATTTCAGTAATGCAAATGATTGTTGTCTTATTCTCAGGATTCTAAATAGATCTTATTGTTCAAATGTATGGTGGTTTATTCTCTTAGTGTTCCTTTACAGTCTTGTCATTGCATAATCACTCAGAACTCATGTATGATGCTCTGACTTCCAGTATGTTTTGGCAAACTGTGTTTTATGCAAGTTGTGTTTGAACAGTAGATGTAAAGAGCCTTGATTTCTATGAAAAGATGGTGTTTTTGTGTGCTGAGAGGTGTGAGACTCCATAAGCCCAATGGGAATCAATCCGATATTTGTCCAGCCAACTTATTTTCATGTGTTTTTTGAAGAGTTAGCCATCTTTCCTTGTCAGTAGTCCATATTAATAATCTGTGAGAGAGCCCTCTCTGACTAAGGAGGCTAAGCCTTAGTCTAAAGCCTGGTCTGAAATAGTTACATAAAATCTTGCTGATTGGCAGCCTTCAGTGTGTGATTTTGTGATAACATTTTGGTGCGTCTGCCAGGAGTCTGAAGATTATTCATTCCCGAAAATCAATGGTTGAACTTCTGAAGGTAGCAGGAGCTCAGACATCAATTTGAGGCTGCAAAACTACCTTGGCGACTCCACACATCAAATAAGGAATTGGAAGGTGACTCCACTGCTAGAAGATCAGTAGCTTGATGAAGTTTCAAGATGGATTCTACTGCAAGAATGAATGCCAGGTATGCTCCTATGGATCGGTCTCATATCCCTAGTTTTCCAAATCCTATGCCAAAGGTTGATTGGTTAGATGATCTTCCAATATTCAAAGATGAAAAGAAGGATAATGCTGCTCTCCATTTGGTTAAATTCCATATGCATGTACGCAGTCTTAAGGTTCATTTCCCTGAAGATTGTCTCATGAAAATGTTCATGACCACTTTAGAAGGAAAAGCATGGTCTTGGTATAAAAGTCTGGAAAATGGTTCAATATATTCGCTTGCTAGTTTTCATGATGAATTCTGTGAAATGTATAAAGAAGGTTATCCTTCCTTATTGCTGCTTAAAGATTGTTGTAGGCATTCTTTAAATCTTATTCAGTATTTGAAGGATTGTTATGATGATGATGAGTTTACGGATGAAGAAATTTTAGAGGCTCTTCATAAAAATGCATTCCAGCACCAAGGAGAAGGTATAACATCCCATGAAACGCAGCAGGGGTTTACTTGTGAAAACCATGTTTCATCCTTTGATATGAATGAAGAGGCGCAGCAAATTTCCCAGTCTTTTGGTCATAAAGAGTATGAAAATGATTACACACATCAAGAAGAAGTGGGAGATATTCTTTATGACCCTCAGGCAGAGGAAAAGGTTGGTTTTTTATGTCAAACTTCTCAGCAGCTTACAACAATACATGATGATAATAATGAGGAAAATTCCATTGTTTGTTGGAATGATTCAGAAAAGTAGTTGGATAGCTTGTCAAATAGCAAATTGGATAGCACATCAAAGGGGTCTTGTGTGGTTGAGAATCAGCGGCCTGAAAATGAAGAGTGTTATCATGATCATTATTTTCAGAAGCTTTCTATGGCAGAACACAAGGAGAGAGTGCCACTTCCTTTCTCTTTCATGATTGAGGAACTGAACACTGTTGTTGAAGATCAGTTTGCACAGCCGGAAAGTTACAAGGAAAATCAAGCTGATCAGGTGTTCTGGGATCCTATAGCTGACTACATGGAAGAGTTTTACTCTCAATTTTTTCAGTTTTTCTATGAAGATCAAAGACAATTTCAGTGGCAGCAGTCATCATACTAACATATTGGCTCTGAACTCCAATGCAGTCAAAAAACTCAAATATCAGATAAAACAGAGGATTGGCTACATTGGAAATTTCATGTTGATTGAGCAGAAAGAAGTTGAAATTGTTAGGGTAGGTAGGTAGGTAAATGCAAATAAGCTCAAGGTCAACTGAGCATTTTTCAGTAGAAGAAGCTTTCTTTCTCCTACAGTCATGCTTGTCAAGCAAATTTTTGTTTGTCAAATAAATTTTATAAGGCACTGGACCTGCGAGTTCTTAGTGTACCACAAGGGCACACTATCCCAAGTGGAGCCACTGTTATCACTAAAAATTATGTTGTCAAAATTGCTCAGACTAGCTTAAGGACAAAGTGTTTTCGTAGCGCATAAATCTTTTAGCAGTTTCGCATCGCCACCTGTTTTAGTGATTTCGTAGCGAAAAACACTGACTTTGCACTAACTGCGCTACGAAATGTGGAATTTGCTTGAATCCATAGCCAATATTTCGTAACCGACAAAGCACCATATCAGAAAGTCTACCTAGTAATTCTATTGGGTTTCTCTTTGGATCAACACCACCAGACAATCATGGGGAACAATGGCATCCTCAAAGCTTGCATCTTCTCCTCATGGATCATGTCTTGGCAGTGGCAGTTTTGCTGGAAGTAATTCACCAGTTGGTTCCATATCAAAGTTTGTTCATCCTTTTCAGCATCCAAGTCATGAACTTTTGTGTCAGTAAGTATGGGTAAAAAAAAATGGTCTGAGATTGCAAAGCATTGGAAGATACCGTGAAAGGTGGCACAACCCTCTAAATCCAACAATAAATAAAGATGCCCGGAGCTTAGAGGAAGAGTTGTTACTCATTCGTGCTCACCAATTATATGGGAACAAATGGGCTGAATTGGCCAAATTTCCTACCAGGAGGGATAGACAATGCAATAAAGAATCATTGGAATAGCTCAATAAAAAAGAGGCTGGATTCATATCTGGCATCTGGTCTTGTGAAACAGTTTCCTGGTTTGACTGTTCCAAAGCTTACAGTAGGGTCTGCCTCCTCAACAGGAGGGTCATTTAATGAAGTTCAAGGAGGAGCAGATTTGGAAGAAATATCTGAATGTAGTCAATAATCAACTTCTTCTCGTTGTCATTTATCTGGCTCAACTGTGGGGTCTTCTTCATCATCTGTGCAAGTGGAACTTGAAAGATCAGAATTGTGAAAGAATCCATGCAGACCTAATGTAAGAGAAGCTGTGAATATATGTCAAAAGGCTGATGTGAAGGTTCACATGGTGACTGGTGATAACATTTACACAACAAAAGCTCTTTCCAGGCCTTCAATGCTGGAAGGTGAGGCAACTGCTAGAGCCATCCGGTTTGTCAACACACCCCTGTATGTTGTCCATGTGATGAGCATTGATGCACTTGATGAAATCGTTAGGGCTCGTAAATCTGGTCAAAGGGTAATAGGAGAGCCAGTAGTTTCTGGTTTAGTCCTCGATGATTCTAAACTTTGGGATCCGGACTTCAGGATTGTTGCCCAATACGTGATGTGCCCACCAATAAGGCCGTCTGGACACAACCAATCCCTTCAGGCTGCTCTTTCAACAGGGCTTTTATAGTTGGTAGGAACAGATCACTACTCATTCAACTCAACACAAAAAGAAGTTGGGTTAATTGATTTTCGAAAAATTCCAAACGGTGTAAATGGCATTGAAGAAAGGATGCACTGAATTTGGGATAAAATAGGGAACTCTGGTTCTTAATCACACGCAAGGATTCCAGGATTGTGCAGCTTATGCTAAATTAGAGCAGTGGTTAAGAAGCAAGGCCGATGAGTATTGGGATGAAAATTTCGACACTCTTGAACTGAGAGACAACAGCAAAGGGTACAAACCTGACCATGAATGGGTTCAGTGCAATAAATGTTGAAAATGGCGACTTCTGGATTCAAGTTACAACAGTGAAAATCTATCAGATGAATGGTTTTGTTATATGGCGCCTTTTAAAGGTTCTTGTAGTATCCTTGAACAAGCAATTGAACCTGGGGTAATTACAGTTGGTGCAAAACGGTCGAATGGTGGATTTATAACTTCGACAGCATCAAAACATTAAAAGAGCACGTGGTGACATGCAATCTTATGCAAAGATAGTTAATGATAGATATATTCGACATCTGGAACGTATGCATAGCTATTTGGATGCGCCTAGCCGTCCTTATGGTGGAGTTTCTGGTTCAAAACGTCCATATTCTGCTCTGGATGATGTTCCTAGGTATACAGAACCAGATTTAAGGCACTCGAGGGCACGCCTAGACTACTACGTTAGTGTTGGTGCTCCGCTCTATGAAGGCACCGGTTATGGCCGGCTTGGCAGAGCGCCCTAATCAGGTTTCAGTGGTCAGCAGTCTTATGGCTTATATGACACTCTTCAAGATGGCGCACTTGGAAGTGCGGCAGTGGAATTTATTCTCCAGGCTACGGCACCAGTTCTTTGCCAGGCAGGACTGATATTGGAGGTGTTCGTATTCTTCTCTGTATGAAAGCCGGAGATCAGGCAGTGGATATTTGTTAGGCCGTAGCTCAAGAGGATATTACTAGAATATGAGTTTTATGTCAAGAGGCACTAGTCGGCCTAGGCTGGAGTAGATCTATATGCCTCTAGATCAATTATTTGGGTATCTTGTGACCGGGCACAAGGAGAGATTATGCCTCATTGTATGGAGCTTCAGCTATCTGCCTTGAGTGGCATCTTTGCCATACGAGATTTTATATCTCATGGCTATGACAGATATCTTAAGATTGCGATAAGGAGGTTAGAAGTATTCTTGCACAGCTGGGTTATGCGAAATCAGAGGATATTATTGGAAGAACAGATTTGCTAAGACCAAGGCGCATATCCCTCATGAAGAGTCAACAAATGGATCTAAGTTATCTGCTTTCTAGTGTTGGACGACCAAAATGGAGTAGTACATCAAAGACCGACAAACAGGGGCCTATGTTTCAGGATAACAGAAAAGATGTGTCATGGAAAACAAGCATGGAGCATTAAAGGTTTATCACAGTTATCTCAACCAAACTCCAGATGTCAGAGAACGAAAAGGATTGAAGATCAAGGTTGTTATGGAGTTTAAGTCCTATTTAATGTAGAACTCTAGAAGATTTAGTGGAATTAGAATTTTAACTATTTCAGCGCTGTCAATTAGTAATCAGCTGTAATTATTAGTTAGTTAAAAGTTAGTAGGTGTCATCATAGGCAGTCATCGAGCTCCCCCTCATGCTGGAGGAGGAAGCTCGAATGAGATAGAATAAGCACTTTATAAATAGCTGAAACAGAGAGGGAGAAGGGGTTGGATGTTTTGATAGAGATCCAGTCCATTTTGGTTTATGTAAAACTTATTTCAGTAATGCAAATGATTGTTGTCTTATTCGCAGGATTCTCAATAGATCTTATTGTTCAAATGTATGGTGGTTTATTCTCTTAGTGTTCCTTTACAGTCTTGTCATTGCATAATCACTCAGAACTCATGTATCATGCTCTGACTTCCAGTATGTTTTGGCAAACTGTGTTTTATGAAAGTTGTGTTTGAACAGTAGATGTAAAGAGCCCTGATTTCTATGAAAAGATGGTGTTTTTGTGTGCTGAGAGGTGTGAGACTCCATAAGCCCAATGGGAATCAATCTGATATTTGTCTAGCCAGCTTATTTTCATGTGTTTTTTGAAGAGTTAGCCATCTTTCCTTGTCAGTAGTCCATATTAATAATCTGTGAGAGAGCCCTCTCTGACTAAGGAGGCTAAGCCTTAGTCTAAAGCTTGGTCTGAAATAGTTACATAAAATCTTGCTGATTGGCAGCCTTCAGTGTGTGATTTTGTGATAACATCATCCAAAAATTTGTAACTTGTGAAGGCCGCTGCAATATTGTTTACTTGTACCATATCAAACTATTGTTACATTTGAAAGGGCAGTGTGTTATTAGTCTGCCATAATTTCTCTTGCAAAGCCTAACCAAAATGTCGAAGACCATCCAAAAGCAGAAAGGTAACGAAGACAAGAGCTTATATCACTTTGGGCTAGTTAAAATTCTTATTGAGTATGAGTTACAAAGAAGAGGAAAAACGTGGAAGGAATTCTTGGCTGCTAACCAAATTAAAGATGAATAGGACAAGGAAGAACCACAGGAGAACTCAGGATTTATGAATGATATCGATGAAGAGATTCCTATACACAAAGCAAGCAAGGTGCCTCCACTTGTTAGCAGTGTAAGGACGAGGAAAATGAGAAAAGAGGATGCTCAGAAAGCATAGCAAGATAAAAATTTTACCACCTATTCAAGAAGAACCAGGAGAACATCAAAGGCCTAGCTACAAGAAGACCAACCCGAATCAAATGTACCTATACCAATGTATATTGAGAGTAGTGCTCACTCACAACCTGGACCAGGAGCTGAGATGGAGGTTGAAAGCAACAATAGGCAAGAAAAAGATTCACAACCTGCCATTAAGAAACAGAGGAAATTGGAGAAGAAAATTGAGAAGTTAAAGGAAGAACTAATGGAGGCCAATATGCTGGAAAAAGTCATCAAGAAAGAAAATGAATTGCTAAGAGCACAGAGTAAAGAAACTCAACAGAAAAATGAGAAGTTAAGGGAACGAATCAATGAACTTGAAGCTAAACAAACAGATATTTCTAAGTGGGCCACTAAACGGTACAACCAAAAGAAGGCCTCAAGGAAAAGTACAAAAGTTTAAAGCATGAGCTCCATGGTCAAAAAGATGCCCAAGTGAAGAATAATGTTGATACATTGTTGAAGGCAGCAGAGGTACAGGCAGGGACAGAGTTCAGAGGAAGCACATCAGGGTTAGCATGAGGACATGCTAATTCATTAAGCCGAGGAGAGATGTTGGTACCATTCCATGACCTCCTTTTTCCTCCTGAAACACATCGTTTGCCTACCTTTTTCCTTCATAAATCTCTTAGATCCCCTTGAAATTGATTAGTTAACAGTATTATAGTTGTTAAATGCATTAGAATTGATTTATGAGTTTTATGTTAAAGAATTAGGGATTTTTGATAAAAAGACTACAAGAAGTTACAACAGCCTGTAAATGGTTTATTGTTTGACATATGGCATGATAGGTAAGCTAAGACAAAGGGTAGGGACGAAAAATATAATGTACAAGTATGGACGAACACCTATCCTACAGCAGAACCAACACTCCTGAATGCGCGCTCAATGATGGTCAAAGCACAACATGTTGGCAAAAAAAGCAACAACAACATAGGGTTCTAAACCGATTTAGTTTTGTTCCTTTTTGAAATTGGTTCAGAATGGAAACAACTTAAAAAAAAAACTATTCCATAACAAAAGTAGCAACAACCACATAACGAATGTACATTCGTTCCAAAATGTAAACGAGGTTAGTTTTTTAAAAGACATATGTAAACACAGTTATGTGTTGTTGGTTAGTTGTTATCTGTGTATCGTTTTGAAAAACAGAGCTTTTGAACTTAATACCAGAACTTAGTTGCAGTCACGATTTTGTTATTGCGTTGATTCTATAGTTTCTTGAGCGCAGTCCAATATACTTTTGAAATGCGGACGGGCCTTGCGTGGAACGGGTATACTGTCATTTTATTTTATTAGCAACTTCTGTATGCACAGTGATTAGAGTTTGGTTTATGCTTTTGTTGATTTAATTAGCAATTCCGATGAGTGATGTTTATGATGGTGGCTTGAAGGATTCATCGCTGAGATCGTTGAACTGTATCCTGTAAGGGATCTGATCTTTCGTTGTCTTTTTAGAGCATCTTCATGAACCCTGTTTCCCATGTATTTGAATTTTAAGTGTGTTTATGATTTCAGTATGTCTCAATCTTTCATGAATGATAAACATTGAATACTGAGTGTTCACTGAACAGGGGTTTTATGCACAACATCCTCGTAAGGGGATTGAGATCTTGGTTTAAGTAATACACAATGTTTTTTAGAATAGGTAGATGAATTGAGCAACCTGAGTGTCCAGGTGATAGGGAGCATACCTCAATCTTCCGTAAAGAAGTTCTGTAACCTACCATCACAAACACTTAGTTAGGAATCCTTTATGTCTATAGATTTTAGATGCATGCCTTGAAGTTTACTTATCCTGGTCGATAATAAATATAGCCTAATATAGCACCCTGGATAGGACACTACAGAGGCTATGGGGAGAGTGACAATATACAAACAATCAATGCAAAACTTGAAGGCCAACTAGATTGGTCTTAAGTTCAGTCCTCCACTACTGTTAGGACTTTTGGAAGGGGTCAAGGAGGAGGAAGAACAAAAACAATGGGAGGAAGTGGACAAAAAAACAGGTTTTCATGATAGAGAAGGGGATATCACCTCAGAGGCTTGGGATGTCAGGGAAGCTATTAAAGCTATCAAAGATGAAGAACTTGATTAGTTGCTCAGAGGATGAGCAACCCATTCAGCAGGGGGGTGATGATGAACCCCAGAAATGGGTAACTATATGTGTTCATTATGACTATTATTCTCATTTAATATGCCATTCTTAATAGTTTTGTGCATGTTTTTGAATATATTTATGTCAAAAGAGTGAATGGGGATAGTCACTTTGCCACATAGTCTAATGAGTGTTTATTGTAGACTTTTGGACATTTTTGGACAAGGACCGGGCATTTATGAGTAGATTAGAAGCCAAACTCGAGGAAACAGGGCTGAGGACTTATAGGAGGGGGGTCTCCTACATTAATGACCGCTTCCTTGAGTTCTCCACCAGCAGCTCGGAGTACAAAGGCCCATAATGATGATCCAAAGGGGCAGCTGAGGAAGCCTAGTAGAGCTGTTGTTATCTTCAGTTTAGGCAGCCGAGTTCCTTAAGTTTAGGAGGACTATTGGGAGTCCTCACTTGTATAAATAAGAAGGCTTCAAGCCTCAGTAGGTTAGCCATTTGATAGTCTATTTTCACACTTTTGTGCAGTCTTGTACTCAGCTCATTTTCGAGCTCTTTTTGTAGACAATTTTGTGATGTAACTATTATTTTTTGATCAATGAAGATGAATCCAGCTTTGAACCAGCACTGATCTTTTCTAGAGGGATAAATATCTTGGGTTAGGGCCCAACCCAAGCTACCTAGAACCTCCTTTGTGTATTTATGTGTTTTTTTCTTGCATTCATAAGCTGATTTATGTTGGTTAGGTTAAATCTTGCTTTGGTAAAATAGGTTTCTTTTGATGGTTAAATTAGTTGTTCTTGCTTCAAGTTGCTTAATTAGTTTGTTGTAGTAATAGAGAAAGATCCAAAAAAGGCTACCAGCAGGTCTTGATCTCCTTTATCCCTCCTTGGGACCTTGATTTGAGGTTAAGGCACTACTGCTACCACCAAAAACACAGTTTTTGCCTTTCATGCGATTACTAGTGTGATGTTTTGAGTTGGAGAAGTTGATATTTTCTTGGATCCACATGCTTAGACCATTTAATGTTCATTTACCATGGCTTTCTCGCATAACTTTCTGTTCATAAATTTTTGTTCAGCAATACTCTATTTTTAGGTCAAATTTTAGGTCAAAATAGACAAACTCTATTTTTTCAGTTCTTGCTTAGGTTAGTTTTGAGAAGTAAGTGTGTAGCTCACTTGTATACCATTCCATCTTATCATTACCCCATAACATATCCTGAAATAGTTCATCTCTCATAGGTTTCCCATTCATTTGCCTCATTTCGCCAACCTGCCCTAATTTCTGCATTTTTCCATAAAGTTGCTTTCTTGCCCTTTGAACAAAACTAACCATCTCCTTCATTCCTGATCTTCATTAATAGATTCCTAGACCCCTCAACACCTTCATCCAGCTTTCATTTCCCTTATTTGATCAATTTTCCACCTCCAAACCTCCAAAAACCACTTTCGGCCTCCTCTTGTAGATTCTCTTGTAGAAACTCCTGTAGATCCCTTGCACCCTCCTGTAGAAGTTCATGTGAGTGATTTTTCGAAGTCTGATCGCAATGGAAGTCTCCAGAAGGGTACTAAGGACTTCTTAGGACCCCTCCACATCTTCCTCATCTTCAAAGAAATCCAACCCCATCTTCCTTTGCCACCAAACCTCTGCACAGTCACAATCAGTCAAACCATAAGCGTAATAATTCCGCATAAAAATACTCAAAAGTACAAAAATATGATTTCTTCTCATTTCTCCTCAGAAGTAGCTTGAGTAAATACAATTTACCTTTTCTAGAGTCAATGGCACCCATTTTAGTAGTTTCCATCTCTTTTCTTGCAAAATTAGGGTTTACTAGGGTTTGCATGTCCTTTCAATTTTCCTTCTCTTTCTGCAAGTAGAATAGCCTCTATAGAGTTAGCTTTCTTCCATCACAGTAAAAGCTTCTTCTAAGAACTCATAGAAGTTGGCTTAAGCTCCTAGCGAACTTGCGCCAGCTGATCAAGTGATAGCCTGCAGTAAGAATTAGTACTTGTGCATACAACATCGTCGCTTCCAAGTTTGTTACGAACTACCGGGTTGATAAAAGTAAAGAAGGAAGCCCCAGGTGTTGCAACATTATTGTTGCAATACTGGAGCTCACCAATCACAACAATAGAAGGTGTGGATTCTCCGTGAACCATGATGAAGGACGGGATGGAGCCCCACATGGGTGGTGCGACCACCTGACTAGCCACAAGAAGAACAGTCTTAGTTCTCCATGTAGTTGAAAGGAAGTGCAGGACTATAAACTACTTTGTCCTAAAGTTACGCAATATTGGGAATGCGCGCAGCAGTAGAGCGTCACTGGGTTCATGACCATGCACGAAGGGCTACGCTGCCATGCGGATTGGCCAGAAAGTGGCCATTGGTGTCACTATTCACAATGGGATGTTCAATTTAAGGCCAAGTGGAGCGGGCGACAGGCATTTAAGATGCGATTTATGGGCAAGATTTGGGAAAATCTGTCGCCAAGAAAACATTAATAGCTTGAAATTGGGGAAACAATCGAATTCGAATTCAAAAGAGGCTATAAAACATAGAGGGCTTGCCAGCAAACAATACTTGGTCATTTGAGAATTGAGTGCTTGAGCAGAGTATTGAATAGTGAGAGCCCATCGATAGTTGAGCCCCTGAATTCACGAGGGACAAACTACAACCTAGATATGATGATAACCACTAAATATGATTTGGGAATTGAAGAGGTAACCGCTGGCGGGGCCATGTAGACCCCAATGGTGGAGGACGTTCCTGAAGGCACAGGGGTTGTGGTAGGAATCCCTAAATCACTGCGAACGCCAAGGCCCAAGAAATATAAACAAGCAATAACCCCTGTACGTGTGTCCTCGAGGAACCCACTACGTAGTAAGCTATCAATGACTGATAAAGGAAAAGCTATCATGATTGACATAGATGAGGAAGAAGAATATTTACAGGCCCTTATCATCAGAGCAAAATAAGATGAAGATATGGAGGAGGATATTCAACCTATACGCTCTACAAAAAAACTGCCCGCGTATGTCCCTCCACAGAAAGGGAAAACCAAAGTTCCGAAGGACTTGGACGAAACCAAGAGTTCACTCCAGATCCCGCTCCTCTCAGATGGCATTGTGTTTGAGGGCACACACTTAGGCCGTGTGCCGACCATGAAGTTTGAAGACTAGGACCTTGCTGATTGTGAGAAGTTCCCACACCTAGAGACTGGGAACCTAATGAAGAAAAACACTGAGGAAGCAGTGATAACGTTAGAGCCGCGAAAGTGGTTGCACGGTGTGTAGAAGGCCAGGCTGCTGAATTTATTATGGATACCACATTTCCACTGCACGTCAATCACAATTTTCATCATCAGGCAGCTACTCTACCTGGTGCATGATGGGTATCTATGGCTGGAGGAGCCTATCCCCATCACGGCAGACCTCATTCACCACATTTCTCAGCTCCCCTACAAAGGAAAGGACCCCGCAACCATAGCCGAAGGCAAGATCAGTGATTTGGCCCTTACAGAAGCCATGAATACATAATACAAGATGGAGAAGAGAAAGAGGGGCTACGCCATCTTCAGCATCAAGGAAAAAGGGGTATGCATAGCAACCTAACTCCTGGCCAACAAATTTATGAGGAAGTGTCGCGCCGATGAGGTACTGGCACCAGTGGTTGCACGGGCTGAGCAGTGTGCAGAGGGGGTCTAGTTCAACTGGTCTAAATTCCTCTGCAAGGAATTTTTGCAGAACTTTCGCGAAGCCCAGGATCAGGGTAAAACCTTCCACTACGCGTGGTTTTTTTTATCCATAATGCTCGTAGCGGGTGAACTACTGGAGGACATTTAATTCCCTAGCATTGACAGAGAATTACTGGAGGCTGCGAAGTACACTTCGCTTTGGGCCACAAAGGACACAAAATGGATTCACGACACCAAAATTTTCTGGGTGCTCATGGAGATGAGCATCTAGATGTGGATCAATCAGAGGCCGTGCCTGTCACCTATGGTATACAACAGTCTGCAGAGTTTTGCAGAGTTCAAATCCGACATGCATAATGTATACATCAGGGCACACAAGGATACAACAAAGCAATGGATGAAGCTCCTGTTCATAGCCATTGATGATGCCATCTTCACTATCTTCGAGACATGGTATCGGGAATGGTGTGCCCTAGACCTTGCAGAACTTGAGAAGGAGGTAGTGCGGAAGAAGAAGGATGATGCCAAGCTGCGTGTCACACAATTGGATGAAAAAAGGCTGTAGGAAATAGCAGTAGTTAAGGAAAGGGCAGTGTCGGAAGTGACATAGAAAGCCATAGAGCATAAAAAGGCTGCAAAAGCAGTAGCAGAAGCATAGGCAGTAGAAGAAGCAACAACGAAGGCGGATGAGGACCAAGCAACATCTTCACAGGGGCAGGAGGAAGAGGAAGCATAAATAACAGAAGGGAGCATGGATCTAGGGACCGCATCCACACAACTAAAGCGCCCATACATGGCAAAGAGAACAAGACCATGGAAGAAGGTCAAGGCCTCGCAATTGGCAATTGACCCAATCACCTTAACCGAAGGTGACCTCCATGACATTGGCGAGATGGTTTGTGATGTTACTAATGAGGCCCTTTAGGAGTTTATACATGAGCACCAGACTGTGTTGGGGGCCCTCAGGGCATAGCTACAGGAGTTACAGGCATGACCCCCTCAGGTGGGTACCCTTTTGATCCACCTCATAGCAGGATCCTTGGAAGAAGAGAAGATGTTGCGCGCACGGATGGAAAACACCATAGTCTTACCGGAAGGAGCCCTAGTAGTAGCAAATGAGACCGACAAATTTGCGGTTAACATGATCAAAGTCCTTGGCCTTAATTTGGCTGCCCTTCCCTGTGAGACACTGTATCAGCTACAGGACAGGATAACGACAGAGTTGCGCTCTAGGGAGAGCTGCACGATCCAAGTTCTCAGTGAACAAAAGATTAACATGGAACAACTCGGTCTGCAACATGATGAATTGGTGTCACAGAACCAATAGTTGGCGCAGGTGGTAGATGACGCTTTTCGACACGTCCCATAGCTGGCCATTCTAGTAGATCTACTAGTAGAGGTACAAATTCATAGGTTGGAAACCAGAGTCACGGGGAAGGGTAGGGTGCTGCTGACATCAACATAGTTTGAGGATAGTTGGAGGAACTCCATGCCAAGATCGTTGAACCAACAAAGTGACTCAAGGGTGAGTCATGATGTTTGTGTTGGGGGCCTATTGGGCATGGAATCCCCCCAAGGCATGTTTTGGGGCTCAAAGCCCATTTTTTGACTGAATATGTTGTAAATCCCCACGAATTGCGGGCACGGATGTGTGTTAGATTCATAGGGTTGTTTGCCCTAGTTTTGGATGTAATGTCGACCTACCCATGGCCCGCGAACCATGGGATTGTATAAATAGATTGAGGCTCTAAGTGTAAAAGAGAGCTAGAGGAAGAGTGAAGTAGGAGATAAGGAAGTAGAAGCATAGAGCAAGTGTCTAGATGTATCTTGGGTCGTAGGGTAGGAGAAGGCTCTGTAGTTGAGTATGCAGAGGCTTAGTTGTCTGCAGCTGAGTGCACAGCCTGGGGTCGAGTCTATAGCCGAAGAAGAGAATAATAAAGAGAAGTTTTATCCAAATTATGTGTATCTGTTCTTGAGTTATTATGTGTTGGATATCAATTGCAAATATACTATTTACTATGTGCACTGGTATGCATGATTTATATTGCTAAGTATGCTTTACACATGCAAATAAGCTAAGTTAATAAAATAATGGTGGAATACTAGTAAATACTTGGTAATAACAATGTTCGGGCCCCGAGTAGGTTTGCGTGAAGGTCGCATCATAGGCTGCGAGGTACGGGTAAGTGCACATAGTGATGTGTGCACAAGGCCGAACTGCGAACCACTTGAACCCATCAGACATCTCCAGGGTGTGAAAACCTGGTTCTAGCATCCTCCCATACTACTTCGGGTGAGACCTTAGTCCGCGCCCCACATACTGTTACTGAAAGGGCCAGTAGTAGCAAGATTTGTTTGGCTAAATCACCTCTCAACTTGGGTCAGGCCCCAACAAGCCAACAGTAGAGCCAATATTCAATAGAGAATATTGTATCAAATATAGAAGGAATTCTCATTGAAGAATTTGAATCGTTTTAACCATTACTGAAAGCTCTTAAAAGTATATTTTTACATTGAGTTCTAATATTTCCAAAAAGAGTCAAGTAAGTTATTTATGTGTTAGAGTTTTCCCACATTAGGTTTATCTAGTGTAAATATATGTGTTTATTTATTTTATATAAATGTTAGTTATTGCATTGACCTTTTTGCATTCAAATCATGAATAAATTCACTATAATATTTTAATTATATAAGAGTAATTAAGTCAAGAGAGTGTTATGTTTGTGCTAAGAATGTGACACCCATTGAAAAATTAGCATGAAGGTGCAACATTAGAGGATAGCCATAAGCACTCTGTTTTAAAGAGAAAATACCTCTCATTCAACACAATTCAAAGGAGTAAGGGCGTTGAAGTTAGCTAGGTGAGTACCATCATCAACGAGTGCTAACATTGATTTGCAGCACCATTGACATACCACACCACGACCCATGGGCATTGGGCGCCGGAGGGTCTTGTGCTAAACATAGGTGCCAAGAAAAATCCAATGATGACAGACATGAAACCATTTTGATTCTTTGGATGGTCCTGCTTGAAAGTTGATCTTTGCTTTGGTAGTGGCATGACATCATATGTCCCTTTGAGAAATGATGAGACGAGGGAGTGTGCTACAACATTGTCTTATTTGAAATAAAACATTAACTTTTACCTTTATTTTTTTTTCCCTAAGTTTCTAATTCCCTTTACCCATTGACTCACATGATGGACATGTTTTTTTGTTTTGACATGCGGTATCATGATGACACATGGAGTGAAACCCTATACCATGACCTAAAATGAGGAATTTAACCATTTCATGACCCAAGACACTTGAATGAAGATATGATACATCGAAGAAGAAAATTACCATGATGAGTGATGAAGACCGTGAGTAAGTGAAGGGAGCAGCAATGAGCCAGACATAATAGCCAGTGACCAAATTTTATTTTGAAACCTAATGAAATGATAAAATTTGACTTGAGACCCCTAACAGAACTTGGTAAAAGAAGATTTGATCAGTGGTGACACGCATAACTAACTGACACTACCACAACCAACATTCCATGCATAGTCAACTATCCACATGGCCAACGCCATGTATTGATGACATTAGCATGGTGTCATCCAATCTTTCTCGCCAAATTCGGTAATCACACATGTCACACCCTTATTAGTATAAATGGAACCTTAGGGCTAGTTTTTGTCATTTTTCACTATCTTCATCCAACTTTAGTTATGTGCACCTGTAGCATTAAACTGCTAAATTTGGTAATGTTCAAGTCCAAATCTTGCAATTGAAGTTAGTAAAATGTTTTTTGTTACAAATTCTATTTGTTGAAGCCTCATTCTCCAAAAATTTGCAATAATTTGAGTCAATTTCAAACTCTAGGTGTACCTTACAAAGAAGCTCAAGCTCTCTTAAAATAATCCTCCATTTGAACAAGAAAAATCATTCAATTGTTAAAATTAGTCCTATAAGTATGTTCTTAGGCTAAAATAACCTCTGTTTCTATTAAATTCGATCTCATTCTAGCTTAGAAACTATAAGTTCATTTCACATGTGCACGTTGTCATTTCTACAACAAAAAGTTTTAAAAGGTCACTCCCACCAAATTGTTACCCTCACATCATGACACATGGCACTCCTTTATTCATCTCATTTGATTCTCAAAACCTCCCTTTTTTCATTTTCCTCTTCCCTGAATCAACCGATCACTCCAACAAGCTGCTCTTTTGACAATGGCTTCCTCATCCACCAAAACTTCCACCAACACTCAGGTAAAAGGAAAGAACAAAGAAACATATTTTCATGATGTTGATATCAATACCCGAGACCTGCTCATGGAAACATTTGACATGAGAAAGGCCATTCATGGTATAGTTGAGAAAATGGTCTCCTTAGTTGTGTCAAAGATCATTGAGGAGTCACAATTTCCACTTCCAAATAAAATATGGGAGCTATAAATTGCCAAGATAGAATTCCTCTAGGCAAGGGAACACATTAAGAGAATGGAAACTAAGTTGGAGATTCTAAGGAAAGAGAACTATAACAAACCTTCTCTCAAGATAATCACAAAGATAATATGGGAACGAATAATAAAGACAGTGGATAAACACTAGAATCAGTTGGAATTCATCCAAGAAATGTTTGAGATCATTAGGAGAGCACATAAAGAAATATAATCCATTTATAACACTATTGGGGATTCTCTCTCCAACGCTGAAGTAATTATAGACTTCCTTAACCAGGTGCCTAAATAAGTGGTAAAGGTGAATATAAACCAATCTAAATGGGTAATTAGGGTTAACCAAATAATAATAAAGCATTAATTAGTGACAATGGCTATAGAAGAGATGAAAGCACTAACAAAGGAAAAAGAAGGTTCTAGAAGGAAATGTGAGATGCTATACTAAATGAAATTTCCAACCTTCTTTTATAGTGATGGGAACGTATACTCCAAAGAGTCTTTCATGAAAATCCTAGCTACAATGAAATAATATCACAAGGGTTTGAGAGAAGGTTCCCACCTTTCCTTGATGGGAATGGAGATTTGTATTCTAAAGAGTCCCTTATGAAAGAGATGAATGATATTAAAGATAATCAAAGAATCTTTGGGAGGAAGATCATCCATTGCAAGGGAGGGATATTATGAATATGTATGAAGACCATTTTGAACTATTATTATTACTGAAGAGCATCTTTAAAGAACAAAGGAAGTTTGATTAATATTTGATCACAATCATGGAAGGTATCATTCTGGATGCAGCACTACGCAATGTTTAAAAAGGAAAGAAGTGGAAAAACATGCTAGATTTGTATAATATTGTTATCCAATGAGGATTCACACCAATGTCTCAAGAAGCCTCAACAGAGGCAGGTTCTAGCTCAAGGGCCTCCTCCATAGCAACAGGTGCGACTTCAATAGTCAACACTAGCGTTGGTACTACCATTGGCACTGGCATTGACACCGTCGCCAACCCATCCAAAGTAGCGCCCAAATCAGGTAGTTCACAGGAAAGAGAGAGACATATGCACCACTATAGCCAAATCTAAAGGGGCCAACCCTAAAACTGGCAGATCTTTCAAGAAGATTCTAGAAGAAGTTTGTTACATTACAACTCGCATTTTTTTAAAGATTCTTGGTGGTTTTCCAAATACCACTAGTGGTTTAGGGTAGGGTCTTAATATTTTAATTCCTATATAGGCCACATTTTGTATTTTCAAAAATGGGAGAAATCTGTTGTAGGGGAGACTATGTCAAATTCTTTCCAAGGTCTGTTGGAATTCTTAAAGCTATTATGGAAGGAATTTTGCAATGAGTTTTGAGTTGTATGTCCTCATTTTACTTGTAACTCCATGAACCCTGATGGGCGTCCAAATTAGACATAAATTAAGGCCCATCTCACCATGATTTAGCACATTAAACCTCTTTTTTTTCATTATATGGAATATTTTTAACTTTAATATGTTCATTAAGAAGGTTTATGGATAATTGCATATTTGTGCCTAATATTATTTATTTTTGTAGAATATTGTGAGGATATTGGAAGATTATGAAGATTTGGAAGAGGAGATAATTTAGGGACTTGATCCTTACTAGAGGAGGATCAATATTGTATAATAATTCAACAATATATCATGAAATCATGTACAAATTCTAGAGCCCCAATGATTGAAAAAATATAAGAATGTGTTCCCTGTAATTTAATGCAGATTCCTAGTGTTGGGAACTAGATCCACTATTTGAGGGATTTAAAGGTAAATCTTCCTCATTTCACGGGGAATGCTTCCTAATCATTTTGTATAAGTACCAATTCAAATTTTCCTCTAGGGGGTTGGTTTTTCTAAGTCTTTTTGTGGAGAACACTTATATTTTTGCAACTCCACTTTCATTTCTTGCAGGGATGTAATTGTATTGATGGAAATAATGAAGATTGGTGCCATGTTCAGCTTCTAAATATTGGTATACTTCATAGGAATCTGAGTTTCCTTGGGCTTCGCCATCCATGGAGCCTCAAAGCCCTTTTGTATAATTTACTTTTCTTCTTTTCACTTCATATTCAGATGCATCTCTTGTTCTTTTTTTTTTTTTTTTCTGTTTCTGCATTTAGTATTGATGATTCCTTGTTGTAGGATTGGGTTAAATGGTTGAATTAAGTTATTTTACAGGATCAAAATCATGATTTCACCCTTGGAACAGATTTGGAAGGTCTTAGTAATCATTGAGCTACTTGGATTAGTTTGCTTGCTCCCAAATCTAAATTTCTGGAAGTCCCTTGCAGGAAATAGTAGTAATATTCTGTTATTTTTTAGAACATGATAACGAGATTCAATTCAGTTGATTCCACTTGAATTAGATCATAAAAACCTTCAATTTAATAAAAAATTTACCCCATTGAATTTTCACTTGATTAGGTTAGGCATTTGATAGATTAACTAGCTTACTAGTTCTTGAATGTTTAGATTTTATAGTAGTAATTTTCTACTATTTTTTAGCATGTGTTAGTAGGTGTATTTTTTAGTGATTCCACTTGGACTGGAGACCTAGGTCATCCTATTCAATACAAAAAATTTTCCTATCCAATTTGTATTTGATTTACTTGGTCATTCGGTGAATTATAGATTCCTGTAGCAAATCTCGTAACTTCCTGTAGCAGCCGGTAACTTCCCGTAGCAGCACCTGTAACTTCTTGTAGCACTCTTCTAGCACGTATATATTTGTCCAGATTTGCTCAAAAATCATGGTTTTTGTCCCTTAGTATTGAATCATGACCCCTAGACTCTAAATCCATGATTGAGGAATAATAAACACCTGACATGCCTTGTTAAAAAGAAGATTATGCCTATTTATTTGAATTCATGCTCTTAGGATTTCAATTACAAATTGTTGTTCTTGCCTAGGATTAATTTCTTTTCAATGTAATATTTCCATTTGTGCAATTAGTTTAGGATTTGATTTCACTACATTCACTCTATTACATCATGATAGCGAAGGAAGGACACATTGTATGCTACACATATAGTGCCAATGCCTCCTAAGTTTGTATGAACCTCAAGTTGATAATTGAAGTTGGTAGTCTCGAGGAGTTGCAACATTCTTGTTGAAATACTGAGGCTCATCAAACCCACCTCATATTTTGAACATTTTCACAATATAAATATAGTTTCAAGTATTTTCATGTCAAATTCTATTGTAAACATGGTTTGTTGTGAAACTGATATGGGATTATTAAATTAAAGTGAATTCTGTGTCATTATGATGGTTTTCTTTGATTTTTGAAAAATTTATCAAAGTAACTTGAAGAGTATCTTGGTTTCTTTGATGGGTTTTGCAAGGGTTTTTAATGAAATGGTAACATTCAAAATATCATGTTTTCTTGTGGTTGAATTATTAATTTCTCAACTACCCATCTAATTCTAATAGGTTTAAAGGAAGTCTTAACTACCCCTTTATTTTTTTAGGTTTGTTCTACTTTTTTCACCTTTTTATAAACTTTCAAGTTCTTTATGTCAAACCCAAAGCTCATAAATGCTCAAACTAATAATTAGTGGAAATGCTCCTAACATAATTGTTTTAAATATTGATGGTTTTTCCTTTACCCGGATTCTCAGAAGAATTTCAAATTTGAAACAAAAATCAAAACTTAATTTGAATGAGATTTATTCATTGCTATTTGTGCTTTATCGAAGCAAAACCATGTTAAATATGATGATTTATGTAAGATGAAAATTTTCCAATGCAATTTAGTTTCGTTAATTCTAATTAATCCCACTGCATTTAATACAAAGATTTATATACTTGCACAAATATATAAATACTAATTCAATGATTGCAATAGTTCTTCATGTTTCTCTAAGTTTATTGTGACAATTTTATAAGAGAAAATAAAGTGCATGATACTTGAACCTAAACCCAAATCATAAAACATCAACAGGATTCAAGGCAAAACTATACAATCATTTCATAATAGTACATTCACAAAAAATCACATTAATACACGATCTTATTTTCTACTTCTTTGGTCATCTTTATTTCTTGTTGAAACTCTAAGCTAAGAACAGACAAGTTATAACATTAAACCCAAGGGACACATGAACTAATTCAATGAGATTTAGAATAACGATAAGTGACCCCATATGCAATTTCAATGGAAGACTATAAACATAATAGAAAACTAATATCATACTTAGATGTTCCCAAGCTCTACACTATAGCACAATGAAGTGTTACTCTGGGGCCCCAGAATATCATGGCATCGTTACTAGGGATGATTTGAACTAGTTCCCTTGGAAAAATGCCATTTTGTCAGATTTTGTGGGTGGAAAAGATATGAGACCATTCACTGTGCTTTCCACTTGGCGACTCCACTCCATAATTTCACCAATTTTTAACACATTAGTGGCATCATAACTACAAAAAAAAACCAACCGTGAAATTAGTTAACTCATTGTACATGTTCATGCTAATTTTGTTCATTGTTTAACCACATATTACTTAACCTCCACAATCACATTTTGGCTTCATCAAAGAGGCACACTTGGAGAAACTTGGATCATGATCTCACGCTTCTAGTCTTTAACCCTAAACGTTTCTTCTAAATTTCCAAGCAAAGTAACAAAACTTTACAAACCAAACCTTTATGGAGTCAAGCAACCAATGCTACAACTTAACCCTTTTCAACTGTGATATCTCAACTAACTTGTTCGAAGCTCACCCATACTAATACACTCACCTCACGATCAATACTCAAAAATTCTGAGTTACTCAACTCTCCACAGAAATCATAAACTTCGCCCTTGTCTACACCTTGTCTGACTCTACAAACTATGGAGAGAACCAAAAATCCAATATCATCTATTTCCGGGGATGTAATTTTGCAACACATCACGGTTAGACAAGGACAACCTCGCAACCAACTAAATCAACCAAATGCCCCTTTGGTCTAGTGTTAGGTCCCTATAATACTAGTGATTCCCATTACTATTATCATTGTAGCCCTTGTTGTTATTGTTATTCCCCTATTGTCCCCATATTGTTATTATTATGCCCCATAGAAGCCCATTATTGTTATTGTTGTGCCCTTATATTATTATTGTTTTGTCAGCTTTGATTATACTGTGACCCCTTAGGATCTTATATATAGAAAGGAGGTTTTGTCATTTGTATCATCCAAGAGTTGTTAATGTATGTAATGTAAAGGAGGTTTCCCCCTCAAAGAGGCTGATTTATAAGGCATTGATATTTCTTTTCTATCTTTTTGTGAGATGGTTTCATGACATTTGGTATTAGAGATTTGGATTTTAGGGTTTCACTGCTCCAAACAGGTCATAGTGGAATTTGCGTTATAACTTTTTTTTGCGATGTTGCAGAAGCTAAAATAAAAACCCATTTGTGACAAAATATTTCTAAACCTCAGATTTGAATTTTAGCTCTTGTCTCACTCTATGTTCGGAGATATGATCTAAGGAATTTAGAGTTTTGGTAGACTCCCGAATTACATTCCAAATAGGTGACCTTGGGAAAATCATCATAACTTTCTCTCTAAGCATCGGATTGAAATTTAGTAAGAATTTATAGAAAGAGTATAGATTGTAGTTTTCTGTGTATCTTTTTCAGATCTGAAGGTCAACAAAGTGACATGTTGCACGTTGTACAAGTTTTCTCTACTGAAAAACTTATATAATCAGGTCATCTTGGGATATTGGGCATAACACTTTCCTGGAGAATCCAATTTTGATCAGACTAGTGGCATTGGAAAGAGGACTCAGAGGGCTATGGTAGGAATAAATTTCAGACCTTGGAGATCCGCAATTACAAAGATACAACATATTCAATATCAAGCTTCTACAAAAAGAAAAAAAATGTGTGTAGTCTTTTAAAATTTTGCATAAGTTTGGGTTGAAAAATTAGTTTGAAGTTCAAAGGGCATAGTGAAGCATAATTATCATTAATTAATGCCCCGAAGAAAGAAAATGGAAACACCTAGTAAGATACCTAAAAGCTATAACATGACTCATGAAGAAGAGGAAGAAATGCAACATGATATATCAAAAGTACGAGACCAAGTGAAACATATTTCACTCTCACAAAAGGTAATAGAAGCTAATATTGTTGGTTTAAAGAGAGGATGTGGAAGCATTTCTTTGTGCCATTTCTATTATCCAACCAGATTTGATAAAAAAAGTGAGAGATGAATGGAAGAATGAAGAAGAAGTGTGGGCACTCATTCAAAAGTTACAACAAGATTCTAGTACATCTGATACATTTAGCTGGAAAAATGATTCGTTATGGTACAAAAGATCACTTATACCTATGTCAGAATTACAAACTCAAACAAAATATCCTTATGGAATTGCATGCCTCTCCATTAGGAGGGCACTCGAGATTTTTAAAAACTTACCACACAGTTAAGAAGGAATTTTTTTGGGATGGCCTTAAATCTGATATTCAAAAGTTTGTGGTGAAATGTTTGGTTTGCCAACAAAATAAAGTTGAAACAATTAAGACCCCGGGCATATCAGAACATTTATCCATTTCAAGTCAATGTTGGGAGGAGGTTTCAATGTATTTTATCATAAGTTTACCCAAATCTGAAGGAAAGAGTGTCATCATGGTAGTAATTGATAGACTTAGCAAGTATGCACACTTTTGTGCATTATCTTATCCATTTAAAGCCAATATAATTTCTACTGCATTTATGGAAACAATTCAAAAGCTACATGGAAACCCAAAGATTATTGTAAGTGACAGACATCCCATTTTCACTGGAAATTTTTGACATAATTATTTTCATGTCTTGGTACTTAGTTAGCTCATAGCTCATCTTATCATCATCAATCTGATGGGAAAAATGAGATAGTAAACAAATTTTTGGAAGGATATCTTCATTGATTTGTATCTGATAAACAGAGACAATGGGTCAAATGGTTGCCTTTGGCTGAATGATGGTATAATACTTCCTTCCAAACTGCAACAAAAATGACCCCATTTATGGTACTTTATGGATATCACCCCCCATCCATCACATCATATTTAACAGAAAATTCTAAGGTACAAGCAATGGAAGATCACAACAAGAATTGAAAACAAGTTCTCCAACTCTTAAAGAATAACCTAACTTTGGCACATAATAGAATGAAACAACAAGTAGATCAACATCACAACGAAATAAATTTTGATATAGGCGAATGGGTATTTCTACGGCTACAACCATATAAACAAATGTCCCTCAAGCAAGCGATCCATACAAGTTGTTGCAAAACATTGGTACTATGGCATACAAATTGGAGCTTCCTGCAGCTTCCCGAGTGCACCTAGTTTTCCATGTTTCATGCTTAAAGAATGTTATTGGTGATAAGCTCCTATTTCAAACAATATTTCCAGAACTTGATGAGGAAGGAAAAATCATATTGGAACCTTAAGCAATCACACAAACAAGAACTCGACAGTTTTGAAATCGATTAATTTCGGAGTATCTTGTCAAGTGGAAGAGCTTACCCGCTGAAGATTCCACATGGGAGGATGAGAATTTTATACTGAAGCATCCAAAACTACTCAAGCGTTGAGGACAACACTTTTTTGAAGGAGAGGGGCATGTTAGGTCCCTATAATACTAGTGATTCCCCAAATACTATTGTCATTGTAGCACTTATTGTTATTGTTGTGCCCCTATTGTCCCCATATTGTTATTATTGTGCCCCATAGAAGTCCACTATTGTTATTGTTGTGCCCTTATCTTATTATTGTTATGTTGGCTTTGATTATATTGTGACTTGTTAGACTCCTATATATAGAAAGGAGATCTTGTCATTTGTGTCATCCAAGAAATGTTCATTTGTGTAATGTAAAGGAGGTTACCCCCTTGAAGAGGCTGATTTATAAGTCGTTGATCTTTCTTTTCTATCTTTTTGTGAGCTAGTTTCATAACACTTGGGTAGCATCCCAATATGCTCCATTAACCTTACCTTGTGTATTACATGTTATGTCCAAGAATTATTTGAAATTGTCACCCATATTCAATGGAAAGAAGAAAGGGACCGTTGAAGAACATATCAATGAATTCCAAGAGTTTATCGACAATTTTATGGTGGAAGATGAGGACGTTTCATGAGATTGTTCTTACAAACCCTTGAAGGTTATGTGCGAAATGGTTCCATACCCTTCATTCCAACTCATTACACTCAAGGGATGAGTTAGAAAGAACATTCCATGCCCAGTGGAGTGAGAAGAAAGATTTCCAATACTATCTCATCAAGTTCTTAGTAGTGAAAAGGAAATCGTCTAAAAATATGGAAGAATTCATTGTATTGTATAATAAAATTTACAACAAGATCCCAAATGAGATAAAACCTATTCCCATTGCTACCATGGTGAGCTATGCAACAAATTTCGAGCTTGATTTCTTCATTATCCTAAGGGAAAGGAGGCCACGAAACTTGGATGATATGTAACTAGATGCAGTTGAGATACAAGGAAACTTAATCGTTGTAGGAAAAATATGGAGAACGAAAGTTGAAAAAGCAAATTATGATGTTGAGTAATAAAAAGGGGGAAATAGGGACATAGGAAAGAACAAAAATAAAAGACAAACCAAATCATCCATTAGAGGAAATTTCGGCCTAAAAGTGGTCTCATAAGAAAAAATAATAAAATAATACTTGAAATAATAAAATAAGAGTTATGAATTTTGGAGGGAAAATAAGAAAACTATTTTTATTTTTTATTTTTTTAGCTTATCTCTTTATAGGTTTACTTAAATTGCAAGTGTAGGCACTTTTTGGATGTGGAATTAAATTTTGCATCCAACGAGTACCCATCATGCATACTTTTGAGACAACCCACATTGATAAAAATTGAAGATACATTAAAAGAGCGTGTCAACGTGTTTTTTTTAATGTATTCAATTTTTATCAATGTGGGTCTTCTGAAAATTATGCATGATGGGTACTCCTTGGATGCAAAATTTAATTCCTCATCCCATGACTATCTACACTTGAAATTTGAGTAAAAAATAAGGAGATAAGCCCAAAATACATTTAAAAAGGGTACTAGTTATTCTTGTTTTCCCTCAAAAATATTTACATGTACCTCTTTTTAAATTTAAAAGAATTTTATTGGTTTACATATTATGACATGGAAATCACATAAAAAATTCATGGGAACTTTTAGGCTAAAATTTCCTCTAATGCTACATACAATAAAGACTAATTCTAAGAAAGGATTGAAGAGATGAATACGTTTATCAAAAATCTATCCAACAATATTTACAAGCTCAAGTTGGAGGGACCAAGCAAGAGTCAAAACTAGCCACCTCATAGCCCTGATTTTATCCATAAGATGTTTAACCCCCAATAGATAAATAGGGAGAGAAGGCTTGAAGAAAAACTAATACAACCCCTTGTGAGAAGGGATATGAACCTTCAAACTAATGAGTTTACCGAAGAGTGCATTCAATATTAAGAGATAAACTGGGTAGGAGATCAAAATCCCACCTTCTATATCACACAAATTGATTACATGAAATTCCTCACAATGCAAGAGAGCTACATTTCATATGATTATTTTGAGATCTCGATTTCCCAATATCAAAGGATCACTAAATCAATGATGGCTAAACTCAAGGACTTATGACTTATGCCATAGATTAGGTATACTATCTGAGGTGAGTCATCAGAATAAGCCCCCAATACTTATGCCTGATTTGGAGCCGACCCCTGATTCCAATCACCCACCTACTGAAATTTCAAAGAAAATGCAAAGACTTATGGGTAAGAAGGGGGAGATTATCCAAGATCAAGATCTAAACTCAACTTAGGAATTTGGTGGGTCATGAGACCCTATGCCCTACCAACCACCAATGCAACCATTCAAGGAATATGAATGAAGCACAACCCCATTATTTAACCTTGAACAAGAGATAAGAAAGATAAAAGTCCCCATTCCTCCATTAAAACTAGCCCAAAACATAATCTACCAACCACTCATACAAAAGATTATGAACCCTTCTAAAGCAATTTCCCATAATGGTACTTTAAACATCCAAGAATACTGTCATCACGTGAAATGTGGACCACATGTTGAGGAACAAGATGACGAAATCCTCCTTTTTACAATACCCTGAATGTCCATAACAAACTACTTTACAATTTCACGTTGGATTCAAACGTATTTCACAATATCATGTCCAAATTAGTTATGGTGGAACTAGGATTAAATATCACCAAACAATGCTATGAACTTTATTCTTTTGACTCTAGAAGGGTAAAATGGCTTGGTATCATCAATGATTTGGTGGTTTCCCTTACTCAAATACCAAACAAAATCTTGGTTATGGATATAGTGGTGGTTGATATCCTGAACTATTATGGCATCTTTATTTCTCAGTCTTGGCCTAGGAAATTAGGTGGTACCCTACAAATGTAATTATCATATGCAACGATACTAGTTTTTGTGGATCAAGAGTGAAGACTATATAGGGAAGCCAAACTCATGTCTGCATAAGTGATGCTAATAAATCGAAAAACTTTCTTGTGTAGGACATAGAAGAGTCGAAGGGTTGCTATAGTCTATCCATAAGTCTCGAAGCCATGATAGAAGTTGATTCACCTCTTGATGAGATTGAGTGAACATATGAGTTACATTCAATATGGACATTTTTCTTTGATGGAGCATGCTCTCAGAAAGGAACATGAGCAGGAATGCTTTTAGTACTTCCGTTAGGTTAGAACATTTCCTTGTCATTTAAATTATAATTAAATCCCACCAACATTGTTGCTGAATATGAGGCAATGATTCTAGGGCAAGAAACAACCTAGGAAATGGGAGTAAAAAAACATCATAAATTTTGGTGATTCTAAATTGGTAGTGCTTCAAATAAGAAACATTTATACCACCAAACATGTTAAATTTCCATTGTTCTATGTTGTTACAATCACTTAAGCCCAATTGTTTAATTCAATTTGCAATCAATTCAATATTCTAGTAATAAATAAAACTTGCATATAGAATAATAAATGCAATTTACAATATAAGACAACTTGAAGCAATGGCAAGAGACATAAGAATTGGTCAAAGACCAGGGAAAAACCCCACAAGGGGGAAACCCTTTCAAATTATTCTTCTTATAATATTTTAATAAAATTTTCAGTAGAGAGAGTAAACTGATTCAATTCATCAAATTCAAATTCAATCTTTGGCTATCCAAAAAAGTCAACCAACCAATATCAAAATGATGAGCCAATAGTCAAATTTGTCCCAAGTCAAATATGGTCAAAGTCAAAGTTTGCAAACCTGTCAAAGTCAACATTAGTTAAATGTGCATTAATGAGTACACTAGTCAACAATAAAACTACCCTACAAGAGCTTGGTCAACTGTCAAAATATTTAGCCTCCAAGGATGGTTAAAGTTAGCCCAAAACAATCCAGGAATACTCTGTCAAAAGAGAGAAAAATTCCAGTCAAAGCTCCAACTGGTCTGCAGTCAATGCAAGTCAAAGTCTACAGTCAAATCACGTCAAACAACCCAAAAATCCTTGGAATCTATGCCAATAAATGCAACATCCTCAAACATGTCCAATTATAGTCAAAGAAAGTCAAACTATGCCAAAACAATGCTAGTCAACATTGGTCAAAGTCTCCCAAACAAAAAGTCAAACTTGGTCAAAAGAAAAAACGCTCTCTCCTTCGCACATGTGTGGTCAACCTGCAATTTTTAGAGTTACGAACCAATCCAATGATGAGAGAGAAATGATGAGTTGATGTGATGCCAAATGAGGTTGACTTGACTTTTATTTATATGCATTGGACGAGGGCTAATTTGACTTCAAGGCCGACTTGTCTTTTTGTGCACATGTGGGTTTTCATTTTAGAATATATTTTTCCTTGACCAAATTAAAAATTTCCAAGGGAAATTTGAGGCTTCTTTGGATGAATAAGACCATCCAATAGAGGGAATTTGTCCCTGAGCTGCCAAATTATCACTCCCTCTCAACCAAGGAGAAATTTGTGGCTGCATCATATCTCTCATCTCAAATATCTCGTCATAATCAAGTCAAATGTCATCTATGCTCATCTACTAAATCTCGAGTCTAAAAGAAGAATAAATTGACATCATATGGGACCTCAAGCTACCACCCCTATCCAAAGACAATAGGCATGATAACTTAACTTGTCACAAGTGAAAAGGATCACACATCCTATTGTTTGCTCATCTAAGGACAATAGTAAGGATAGCCCAATTTGTCATAAATGACAAGGATTGTAAATCCTATTGTCATGTTGATCTTCCCATCTTGACTGTCAAGAGTCAATGGTAGGACCCTTGCATCGTATGACTTAGGGAGAGAAACCCAACTTACCAGTGGTAAGGATCACAAACGCCCAAGTCTTCTCACCCATTGGCCAAATGGGGAGGATAATCCAAACAAGCTCTACTTGTGGGCAAGATTCCAACTAGGGTAAACTTTATCAAGCCTCATATGGTAGGGGAAGATAACCCAACTTGTCATGGATGACAAGTATTAAAAACACCCTACAGTGACAATAGGTAGGATAACCCAACTTGCCACAAGTGGCAAGGATCACAAATTCTATTGCTTAGATATCCCTCAACCCCAGTAGCTCTCACGACTCAATTCTTGACCCTAGAAACTCAAGGGGGAGGGAGATCATAGCTCACTATCCTTGATCAACCAAGACCCTTACTTGGGAGGGTCACATCCATTAGTCCAAGCGACTCTCTAAAGACCAAGAATTTCCCTTTCGGTAAAGCCTTGGTATGTATGTCTTCTATCTTCTCATTAGTTGAAATATGATGGAGTCTCACTACTCTTTGTACCATGTCTTGTGTACAATGATATTTGATCTTGATGTGCTTGGAATTGTCATGAAATATGGGATTCTATGCCAATTATATCCCACTCTTATTGTCGCAATATACCACGGTCATATCTAGAACCTATTCAAACAACTCTCCAAAGAGCTTCCTCAACCATACTGCCTCATTAGTTGCCATGCTAGCAATATTGTACTCTGCCTTAGCTGTGCTTAAAGCTATGGAAATTTTTTTCCTGCTCATCTAAGATATCATAATATACCACAAGATAAAACAACACCTTGATGTGTTCTTTCAATCAATAATGTTTCTAGCCCAATCAACGTTAGTGTATCCATGCAGACTCACATCTTTGACAATATATATCAGACCAAGGTTAATTGTCCCATGCAAATATCTCAGTACATGTTTGGTAGCAACTCAATGGGCATGAAGGGGATCAGTCATGAATTAAATTAAGGTGTTTGATCCAAATTGGATCATTATATTGTTTTTAATCCATGTTGATACATTCAGAGTGGAAAAAGTGGAGGATTAGTTGACGAGACTATTTTTAGGGAGGGATTGAGTTTGGAAAAATGGGATATGAAACCTTCCATGAGTGTTTTGAAGCATCAAATGACATTTTTCAAGGGGTACAACTTTTCTTCTTTAGCACAACAACTTTTCATGCTATTCTACACACAAAGACCTCTCCAACAACATAAGAGTCACATCAATAAGAGTCCTTATGCGAAAGTTATGCCACTCAGAAGTTGACCTTCTCATATTCACCACCATGGTTAGAGAGGATGCTGCGTCAACCCCCATCATTCATGGAAAATGTAATAGCCACGTATTTTTTATACAAAATACTGTAGAAGAGTATATATTGTAACTCTAGTTAGAGTTGAGTTAGTCAAACTTAAACCAGGAGATACTGTTCCATTGGAGTCCCCTAGATACAACAAACTTTTTATTGACTTCATCATAGAGACAGTATGCTTTGGAGGTGTTTGAATACCCCAAGAAGATACACTTACAACTTCTTGCACCAAGTTTATTTCTATGTACCTTTGGTATCAAGGCATAACAGGTGGAACCAAAGACCCTGAGATGCTTTACCGAAGGAATGTGCCCATACCACATTTCATAGGGAGTCTTGTTTCTGATAGCATTAGATGGACATCTATTCTCTATATATGCAGCACATAGAACAACATCAACCGAAAACATTATTTTTACATTTTTTAAGAAGAGCATGGAGCGTACCATATTTAAGATTGTCATATTCATTCTTTCAGCTACACCATTCTATTGGGGATTATAAGGTGCAGTCGTTTGCTGTTTGATCCCATGTTGGTGAAGATAGTTTTCAAATTCATTTGATGTGTATTCTTTTCCATTACCAGTGTGAATAGACACAATATGAGATTGTGCATCATTTTCAATCCATTTACTAAAGTTCTTGAATGTTTGAAAAGCATCAGATTTGTTCTTCAATAAATAAACCCAACACATTCTGGTGTAGTCATCAATAAATGTCATCATATATTTATTTCCATTTACAAAAGGAACATGCATTGGACCACATAAATCTGAATGAATGAGTTCATGTTTTCTATGTCCTCTTGAATGTGAATCATGAAAATACTATTTGCTATGATTTCCTAGAATGAAAGCATCACATTGCTTAAATTTCCTAGGAATTGTAGGCAAACTAGCAACACCATTTTTTTCCAACAAGCAGTCATAGTTCAAATGTCCAAATCTAGCATGCCATAATAAATTTGATGGAAGTGTACTTTCTTCATAATGAGAATTGTATGACAAATGTTGTGCATGAGCAGAGGTACCTTGCAACTTGAGAAGCCTTTCTTCTTCTATTCCCCTCATGACAAGTGAGTGGTCAGATGCTTTTCTCACCTCAAGTTTGCCATCAAACATATGAATGGAGTGACCTTGCTGGCAGAGGTGGACCAAGGACAACAAGTTTCTCTTCAGTTGTGGGAGATATAGAACATGATGCAGAAGAAAGTCTGGAAGACTAGGTAATTTAAGCCTAATTGTGCCAAGCCCTGATGGCTTGATTTTTGATTGGTCTGCAAAGTATACTGCTCCATCAACATTGTTAGTAAATTCTTCAAAAAAATCTTTTCTATGAGTCATGTGGTAAGTTTCTCTTGAATCAAGCAACCAATCATTTTTCCAAGAAGCAAGTGAAGCATTAAATAAATCTTCATTTACTCCAATATTACATTGTGCCACAACATAGTGAGTGGATTCAAGTGCTTTACCTTTGTCTGTGTCATTATTTTTACATTTCTGTTGGTTTCTTTGCTGTTCAATTTTGTCCCATGGTAAGTTGCATGTAGAGGAATCATGTGATCCATTTCTTTTGCAGTGTATGCAGTGCAAATCTGCCTTTTCTCCTTGAGAGTGTCTGCCCCCCTTGCCTCTAAAATATCTTCCTCTTCCTCTTCGACCACCTCTTCCTCTGGAAGAATCTTGAGCATGATTCTTTTCTTTATGAGCAAGGCACACAACCTCTTCAGAAGATTCAGGGGATGTCTTCTTTCCAAAATCTTTCTCTCTTTCAGCAAATTTTTTCACAAGAGAGTCAAAGGTAATATATTTGAGATTTCCATTTGCTTGCAATGACTCAAGATAATTGGAGTAAGTAGGATAAAATGCCTTGAGAAAAGAGATACGAGGAATATACAATTTGACCTTAGTGGCTTTGATATCATGCATTATAGATTTTACTTCGGATGCAAGAGCAAGAGGATCATTATTTTGCAATTCAAGGGTGAAGAGTTTAATCAAGAGTTGAACAAATTCAAGTGCAGAATGTGAGTCATAGAGTTATTTTAGCTTTTGTAAGGCTTCGAAAGCAGTTGAAAATGGTGAAATATGGAAACTCACCTCTTCACTTATAGATGTTGCAATTAATGCATAGGCTTTGTTGTTCTTATTTTCCCAAATGGCGAGCTCTTTGTTTGAGGTAGGTTGTTCCAGCGCTTTGTCTTCGTCTCCAATACACACTCATTTCCACAACTCATTGAAAATGAGGGTGTGTTTTATCATCCAGGACCACTCAGGATAGTTCTCCTTGTCAGTGAGAACTATTCCCACAATAGATATGATTGAATGCATACTGTGAAAAAAAACTTCTGCTTTTGATGGAGAAAAAATGCATTGTAGTAGCAATATTTTGAATTCTTATGAAAACCAAGAAACAAGATGCACAGATATTCTAATGCTTCTTTTGGAAAATAATGAATAATATCATGTCAACAATAGAGCCCTCAAAGATCAATAATCAGGTAGGCCTCGTCCATTATCCCCAGTTTCAAATCCTTCCACACGAAATCAACAGTCTTCTAAAGAGATTCTTAACAATGTGAAGAATAGCCACCCAAGTTTTTCTACAGCAAACATTCAAAGGAAGAAGCCTGAAATTGATAGGACATCAAGACAATCAAGATCTTCGAAATCTTCATTCCAATTTCTAGTACAAACTCAGCCAAAACATTAAACTAGTTCAGAGGGATTGAGGACATCCTCATAGATTTATAAAAGTCACAATGCATATAACATTGGCTCAAATAGATTCAATAGCAATATATATAGAGACTGAGAGAAAGTAAAACATAACACTAGCTAAAGCATAAAGGTGCTTAATTGCCATCATTATTTTCAACACTTGTGCATATCCGGAGATCATGTTCTTCAATTCAATCTCCATTTCAGAAATCCTGGATTCCAGATACAAAAACCGCTCTTCCAATTATGCTAAAATATCAACATTAGATCAGCTTTTGATAAAGGATAATAACTTCAATGTTTCGAATTCCCCTTTGATATTTCAATGACTCAAAGTTTGTATGCATTGCAAGATCTTCTCGAGGTGTCACACTGTGCAAAAGTATTACAGCTCTATTCGGCTTCCACACTGGAGACGAGCTTTGAAATCGAGAGCAATAACGGAGCTATAATGTATGGAGCTGCAGCGTATGGAGGGTGGGGAAAGAGTAGTAGCATATGGAGGGAGGCCACTACAACGGAAACATCAACTGCACCAAATTTTAAAACGCATATGACAGAGGGCGCAGATTTTAAAACGTATATGACACTTCCTGGAGCAAGCTTCAGGCAACTGAGTAGAATATAGGCAGGAAACTGACACTAGGATTTACACAAAAGCTAATTTTGGGAGCTGGCTTTGATACCATGTCAGGCCAGATAGTAACTCCACCAAATTAATTCATCTTATTCCTTGAGGTTGGTCTTTATTATATACATGAGGGAGTCTGTTCACTTCATCTCCCGATGACTGTTCATATTTCTTATTATTTATTTACATCAATTATATTTATTCACCCAATCCTGATGATTAGGTGTCAACAAAAATTATAATAAATGTGTAATATTCAATAAAAAATGAAATTTTTATATATAAAATAAACATATGTATATTAAAAAGATATTTTAAATTTTACATTATATTATGATTTGTTGTTTTTCATGATGATGATGATGATTAAGGTCCACTAAGACCAATTATATAAAATATAATTATAAATTTATAAATAGTTATAATAAACATGTTACATTTAAATACAATATTGTTGGAAATACTAAGAGGGGGGGGGGGGGGGGGTGAATCAGTGTTTCTTACAATTATTTTTAATTGTTCTAGTGATTCCCAAAAGCATATATGTATTTGTATACATATACACAAACCACAGAAATCAACAGCTGGAATTAATGCTTTTATTAAAGAAATGCAAAAACAATGCAATGAAATAAATACAGTATTAATATATATCTAATTGTGAACAATTGTTGTTGGGCATTTTATTGGGCTTAAATATTTGCTTAAATTGCTTCATTAAATTATCAACCAGGGAAACTTGTAAGCTTGTGATGATGCCAGCAAAATATATGCAGGAGTAGGCAATTAACTCTATGTCTAGCTAAATTATTTACGATTCAATATAATATGCAAGGGAAGAGGCTCCTAACTAAGGAGGTCCTGGTTGTCCTTCCCTACAGTATCATAGAGAAATCATTGATTACATAAAACTAGAAACTTGAAATGAAGACAAGAGAATGAACTTTAATTGTTGTTCAAATTCAAAGAGAGAGAAAGACTAACTTAGTCTCTTGATTGTCCTCTCATGTACCAATCCAAACTAAACTAAGATTCATCCATAAGCATAAGAAATGAAATAACTTGAAACTTAAAAGCAAAAGAATGAATTTCAATTATCATGCAAATCAATTAGAGAGAGAGAGCCTAACTTAGACCCTTGGTTATCCTCTCATATGCTGATAAGATTCTAATTTAAAACTCATTCATCAATCACAAACAAATCCTCAAACATCTAAGCAATTAAATGAAATAAGATCTAATATGAAATAACATGTTCCTTTGATCCTTCTAGAGTGAGCTCAATTCTCCTAAGAACAAAGTGACAAGCTATTCCATATACTACATTAAGGCAACTTATATCTAAAACTACATAATGGAAATATATGTACAACTTATATCTAAAACTACATAATGGAAATATATGTACAACTTATATCTAAAACTACATAATGAAAATATATGTAAAATGAAGCTTTATTCTATTCCATCATAAGTTGGATACAATGCTCCAAGAGTCCTCCCTTTGGAATGGAGGAGGTACTCCTATTTATACAATGAGATGAGATAACAAACTCATAATGATGATCCACTAATCTCTCTTTAGTTCCATACATTTCTCAACCATCTAGACACATAACCCTATCCTCCATGATCTCCTCCATGAGGTCCATGATCTTCTCCATGAGATCATGATCTTTTCCATGAGGCTTATCTTATCAAATTCGAATTTGATCATTCAAGGCCACATAAAGATGCCCTGGAAGCTTCCTTTGTACCTACACATGTCAACAAACTCATTCTAATTGTTAGGTATAAGTATAAGCATATTATTTTCTAAAGTTTAGCCATAAATCCACTTAAAATGTTAAGAATTAATAAACTTTGGAAAAGCATAGTTATGACCCAATAATGAGGTAAATGTAATGATGTGGAGGTGGAATGGAGGTGACATGAAGGTAAAATGTGAAGATATTGGTGAATAATGGAGTGAAAATAGGGACTATTTTGAAGCCCAACAGTTGCCAAGCTCCAACTTGGACTTCACAGAGGCTCCAACCTCAAGAGCACCAACTCTATTTTGCCAAGACACCAATCTTGGACTTAGGAGCACCAACTCCCAAGGACTTCAATCCTATTCAATTCTGAGGCTCCAACCTCTTTGGTATACACTGGTGTGCTGCTGCACTCTTTTCAGCTTCCACTGCTTCTGTTGCCCCCTTTGCCTCTCTTGCTTCCACTATCTCATACTCAGGTTATACCATACACCAACAACAACAACAGTTCTCTGTTTTTGCTACTTTGATACATTCCATGCCTCTGTCCATTCATTTCCTCTTTCTCGCTGGCTCTTTGGCTTCCTTTCTCCGCAGGCTCTTCGGCTTCCTCAACGCTTGCTTAATCTTCTATGTTCGCTTGACACTTTGGCTTCCCATTCCTTTGCTTCTTCTGTCTATACAAGTGTTCCAATATTCGCAGGACGCGTTGTATCAATGGCAAGCACAGAGTCAACGCAGAGGACCATATTCATAAGACTGTAACAGTGCTGCTTTGCCATTGATTGCAGGTATATACAAGTCAACATAGCTTAACAGACAGCCACGTCCCAATCGCAATCGATTTTGCCATGAATCACCCCATTCAACTGTCATTCAAACTTCTGAACCATCGAATCAGCGATCGTAAGCCTTTCGGCTTAAAACACCCCGCGCAAGCCTTTCAACCATGGATTTACAGCTCTATCGGAGCCTTTTCCCTTATCGGAAGCCACTACCCGTGAGCTTTAAAGCTCGCAAGCCCCACATTACATTAATCGGGAGCGACCCATCCACACATCATATAATACACGGAGACCATATATATAAAACACCTTTTTATAACCGCGACCACATACATATATATGTATATGGAAACAATACAAACCCCGCTTTTATCAAAACGCCGGACTTCAAATTATATATATATACCTTTGCAATTTTCGGCAGGTCCGATATCGGCCGTCGCAACAACAAATATTATACCGCGGACCCGATGACCCCCGATTTGGTTGCGGACCCGATCTGCAATGCACCACAGTTTATATTTTATCGCATCCGCCTCCGCTCAATGGTAATTCGTCGGCGATCGGCGATCGCTCGTCACGGGTTATATCTGTATGCATCCGCCGATACAGAACCGGACCTGACTTGGCATTTCAATCCAATATATATTATATCGTGTCCACTCTCTTCACTAAGGGTTCCGATATGATATTGCTCCGATATCACCGATATCCTGATGCGATGGTATTATCAGACCCAATAAGCTCCACAGGCAAATTTAATAAGATTTCAAGTCCGCCAGTGCTCCGCTAAGGGTTTTGGCGTCAATTCTCTATGTTAATAGTTTTTCCGCTCTCGGACTTTAGTTAACCCAGTTTTGCCTCCACTCTCGATAACGTTAATACATGCATATGTGGGTTTTCATTGCCCGAACAACTCCCGATAGTATTAATGAAGGCATATATGGGTTTTGATCACCCGAACAACTCCTGATAATGTTGTCTGAGGCATATATGGCTCTGTTTGCTTCACTTGCTCCTCCGATAGCTCCTCCTATAGCTCTTCTTTGCTCCAATGTGGCTCCTCTCCCCTTGGTCTGCTCCTCTTGGCTCCGTCTGCTCCTCCGATGGCTTTGTCTCCTCCTCTTGAATATTGTCATATTTTAAATTTTACATTATATTATGATTTGTTGTTTTTCATGATGATGATGATGATTAAGGTCCACTAAGACCAATTATATAAAATATAATTATAAATTTATAAATAATTATAATAAACATGTTACATTTCAATACAATATAACAATTAAATATATTTAAATTAAACAAATATTTTAAATTTTGTTATATATATGTTACAAACTTAAATTATATAAATTTTTAAATGGATAGAAAGTTATAATATAAGTGTACTATTTCAATAAAATATAAAAATTAAATATATGAAAAAAAATAAGTATAAAAAAAAATTAAATTTGTCTTTTTATTTTTGAATATATATATATATATATATATATGTGCTAATTTTTTATTGAGTTAAATTAAACAAATTTATAAATAATTATAATAGAGGTGCAATATTTGAAATATATATATGAAAACAAACTTATTAATTTTTTATTTATATCATATACACTTAAATTACATTAATTTATATATTTATAAATACCATATAACATTTCAATAAAATATTACATTTCATTAATAAAATACTACACTTTATTGCTATATCATAGAGTTTTCATTGTAATTTTTAAACAGATGAGTAATGTAAATATTTTTATATGGTAAGACTTTTTCTACCTTACTGAACCTTCTTAGTTTTTGTTAATGGAGTTACAATTTTCTTCAAATTTTGTGTTGTTTATCTAAAATCATGTAAACAGATTCTAGTTTGATTAGACCTGCGAGTTGTTCATATCCAAAGTTTAGGGGTTCAACTTGGCACTGTTGATCAGACCTGCTAATTCTTTATTTATATCATATACACTTAAATTATATAAATTTATATATTTATAAATAGCATATAACATTTCAATAAAATATTACATTTCAGTAATAAAATATTACACTCTATTGCTATATAATAGAGTTTTCATTGTAATTTTTAAACATGGTGAGTAAAGCGAATATTTTTACATGGTTACTAAATCTTTTTAGTTTTTATTAATGGAGTTACAATTTTCTTCAAATTCGGTATCTTTCTCTCTCTCTCTCTCTATATATATATATATTCAAACTTATTGTTTTTACTATGATTTTTATAATGTTAATATTTAGAAATGTGTCATTAAGCTTGCACTTTGTATCTCCTCCCATGGGCCCCTTCAATTAGGTCCAAGATTTCCAAGGTTTTAAGACGTTTCTTTCTCTCACCCTCTTACTAACATAGTTTTTCTCTAGGTGAAGAAGTCCTTGCCCATAACTTTCAAATGTCTAGAATGTGAATCTTTCTTTGAGCATTACTTGTAACTATCTTTCAACATTCTGGAATGTGAACTTTTCGAATTACTTTCCATGGTAGTTGCTTTGGGTGATTGCATAAAACATATATTAATGAAATTTAAACAAAACATTTACATTCATGAGTTATTATGGTGTAGTGGTCCACATTACCCAGTAATTTTAACCAAAATAACAAAAATAACCTAGTAACTTCATATATTAATGAAATTTAAACCAAACATTTACATTCATGAGTCATTACGGTGTAGTGGTCCACATTACCAAGTAACTTTAACCAAAATAACAAAAATAACTAAGTAACTTCATATATTAATGAAATTTAAACAAAACACTTACATTCATGAGTCATTATGGTGTAGAGGTTCACATTACCAAGTAACTTTAATCAAAATAACAAAAATAACCAAGTAATTTTAATCAAGGTAACAAAAAATATTTATAGATTTATTGGGATATTACAAAAAGGCAAGAGGAATCAAAGTTTCAATGCACAAAGATTTTCCTCAAATTTTGCATTTGGAAAAATGTTTTGGATCTTCAGATATTTGATTTCTAGTAGTTTTTGGTAAATTTGGAGTTAAGATGAATAGAATTAAAATGAATCTACCTGGTTATCTTCACAATTTGAGGTGTTAAATTTTTATTTATACTAAATGCATTTAAATTATATAAATTTTTATATTTATAAACAATAATAATTGAGGTGTAATATTTTAGTAAACTATAAAGCCAAATATATGAAATAAACATATGTAAATTAAAATATTACTTTAATTTATATATTTATGAAAAATTATAATAAAGGTGTAATATCAATAAAAAAATGAAAATTTTATATATAAAATAAACATATGTATATTAAAAAGGTATTTTAAATTTTACATTATGTTATGATTTGTCCTTTTTGATGATGATGATGATGATTAAGGTCCATTTAAGCCAATTATATAAAATATAATTATAAATTTATAAATAATTATAATAAACATATTACATTTCAATACAATATAACAATTAAATATATTTAAACTAAACAAATATTTCAAATTTTGTTATATATATATATATATATATATATATATATATATATAACAAACTTAAAAGTTATAATAGAAGTGTAATATTTCAATAAAATATAAAAATGAAATATAAAAAAAATATATATATAAAAGAAAAATTGCCTTTTTTATTTTTGAATATATATATATATATATATATGAGTTAAATTATATAAATTTATAAATAATTATATATATATATATATATATATATATATATATATATATATATATATATGAGTTAAATTATATATATATATATATGAGTTAAATTATATAACTTTATAAATAATTATAATAGAGATGTAATATTTAAAATATATATATATGAAAACATACTTATTAATTTTTTATTTATATCATATACACTTAAATTATACAAATTTATATATTTATAGATAGCATATAACATTTCAATAAAATATTACATTTCATTAATAAAATGCTACACTCTCTTGCTACATAATAGAGTTTTCATTGTAATTTTTAAACATGGTGAGTAAGGCAAATATTTTTACATGGTGAGACTTTTTCTGCCTTACTGAACCTTTTTAGTTTCTGTGAATGGAATTACAATTTTCTTCAAATCTTGTGTTGTTTCTTAGAGATCATGTGAACAAATTCTAGTTTGATTAGATCTGCGAGTTGTTCATATCCAAAGTTCAGGGGTTGAACTTGGCACTGTTGATGAGACCTGCTAATTTTTTATTTATATCATATACACTTAAATTATATAAATTTATATATTTATAAATAGCATATAACATTTCAATAATATATTACATTTAATTAATAAAATACTACACTCTATTGCTATATAATAGAGCTTTCATTGTAATTTTTAAACCTGGTGAGTAATGCAAATATTTTTACATGGTGAGACTTTTTATGCCTTACTGAACCTTTTTAGTTTTTGTTAATGGAGTTACAATTTTCTTCAAATTCTCTGTATATATATATATATATATATATTCAAATTTATTGTTTTTACTATGATTTTTATAATGTTAATATTTAGAGATGTGTCATTAAGCTTCCACTATGTATCTCTTCCCATGGGCCCCTTCAATTAGGTCCAAAATTTCCAAGGTTGTAAGACTTTTCTTTCTCTCAACCTCTTGGATCCTTTTTCTCAAACTATGATAGTTTTTCTCTAGGTGAAGAAGTCATTGCCCATAACTTTCAAATGTCTAGAATGTGAATCTTTCTTTGAGCATTACTTGTAACTATCTTTCAACTTTCTCGAATGTGAAACTTCCTTTTAGAATTACTTTCCATGGTAGTTGCTTTGGGTGATTGCATAAAACATATATTAATGAAATTTAAACAAAACATTTACATTCATGAGTTATTATGGTGTAGTATTCCACATTACCAAGTAACTTTAACCAAAATAACAAAAATAACCCAGTAACTTTATATATTAAAGAAATTTAAGCCAAACATTTTACATTCATGAGTCATTAGGGTGTAGTGGTCCATATTACCAAGTAACTTTAACCAAAATAACAAAAATAACTAAGTAACTTCATATATTAATGAAATTTAAAAAAAACATTTACATTCATTAGTCATTATGGTGTAGAGGTTCACATTACCAAGTAACTTTAACAAAAATAACAAAAATAACCAAGTAATTTTAATCACAGTAACAAAAAATATTTATAGATTTATTGGGATATTACAAAGAGCCAAGAGGAATCAAAGTTTCAATGTGTAAACCTTTTCCTCAAATTTTGCATTTAGAAAAACGTTTTGCATCTTCAAAGATTTTATTTGTAGTAGTTTTTGGTAAATTTGGAGTTAAGATGAATAGAATTAAAATGAATCTACCTAGTTATCTTCACAATTTTGATGTGTTAAATTTTTATTTATACCAAATGCATTTAAATTATATAAATTTTTATATTTATAAACAATTATAATTGAAGTGCAATATTTTAGTAAACTATAAAGCCAAATATATGAAATAAACATATTTAAATTAAAATATTACTTTAATCTATATATTTATGAAAAATTATAATAAAGATGTAATATTCTTAAAAAAAAAAAAAAAAAAAATTATATATAAAATAAAGATATGTATATTAAAAGGATATTTTAAATTTTACATTATGTTATGATTTGTTGTTTTACATTAAGGTCCACTAAGACCAATTATATAAAATATAATTATAAATTTATATATTCATAAATAATCATAATAAACATGTTACATTTCAATACAATATCACAATTAATATATTTAAATTAAACAAATATTTCAAATTTTGTTTTATACATATATATTACAAACTTAAATTATATAAATTTTTAAATGGATAGAAAGTTATAATAGAAATAATTTCAATAAAATATAAAAATTAAATATATGAAAAAAATAAGTATAAAAAAAAATTAAATTTGTCTTTTTATATATATATATATATATGCTAATTTTTTATTGAGCTAAATTAAACAAATTTATAAATAATTATAATAGAGGTGCAATATTTGAAATATATATATGAAAACAAACTTATTAATTTTTTATTTATATCATATACACTTAAATTACATTAATTTATATATTTATAAATACCATATAACATTTCAATAAAATATTACATTTCATTAATAAAATACTACACTTTATTGCTATATGATAGAGTTTTCATTGTAATTTTTAAATAGATGAGTAATGTAAATATTTTTATATGGTAAGACTTTTTCTACCTTACTGAACTTTCTTAGTTTTTGTTAATGGAGTTACAATTTTCTTCAAATTTTGTGTTGTTTATCTAAAATCATGTAAACAGATTCTAGTTTGATTAGACCTGCGAGTTGTTCATATCCAAAGTTTAGGGGTTTAACTTGGCACTGTACACTTAAATTATATAAATTTATATATTTATAAATAGCATATAACATTTCAATAAAAGATTACATTTCAGTAATAAAATATTACACTCTATTGCTATATAATAGAGTTTTCATTGTAATTTTTAAACATGGTGAGTAAAGCGAATATTTTTACATGGTTACTAAACCTTTTTAGTTTTTATTAATGGAGTTACAATTTTCTTCAAATTCGATATCTCTCTCTCTCTCTCTCTCTCTCTCTCTCTCTCTCTCTCTCTATATATATATATATATATATATATATATATATATACAAACTTATTGTTTTTACTATGATTTTTATAATGTTAATATTTAGAGATGTGTCATTAAGCTTGCACTTTGTATCTCCTCCCATGGGCCCCTTCAATTAGGTCCAAGATTTCCAAGATTTTAAGACGTTTCTTTCTCTCACCCTCTTACTAACATAGTTTTTCTCTAGGTGAAGAAGTCCTTGCCCATAACTTTCAAATGTCTAGAATGTGAATCTTTCTTTGAGCATTACTTGTAACTATCTTTCAACATTCTGGAATGTGAAATTTTCGAATTACTTTCCATGGTAGTTGCTTTGGGTGATTGCATAAAACATATATTAATGAAATTTAAACAAATCATTTACATTCATGAGTTATTATGGTGTAGTGGTCCACATTACCGAGTAACTTTAACCAAAATAACAAAAATAACCTAGTAACTTCATATATTAATGAAATTTAAACCAAACATTTACATTCATGAGTCATTACGGTGTATTGGTCCACATTACCAAGTAACTTTAACCAAAATAACAAAAATAACTAAGTAACTTCATATATTAATGAAATTTAAACAAAACATTTACATTCATGAGTCATTATGGTGTAGAGGTTCACATTACCAAGTAACTTTAATCAAAATAACAAAAATAACCAAGTAATTTTAATCAAGGTAACAAAAAATATTTATAGATTTATTGGGATATTACAAAAAGGCAAGAGGAATCAAAGTTTCAATGCACAAAGATTTTCCTCAAATTTTGCATTTAGAAAAATGTTTTGGATCTTCAGATATTTGATTTCTAGTAGTTTTTGGTAAATTTGGAGTTAAGATGAATAGAATTAAAATGAATGTACCTGGTTATCTTCACAATTTGAGGTGTTAAATTTTTATTTATACCAAATGCATTTAAATTATATAAATTTTTATATTTATAAACAATAATAATTGAGGTGTAATATTTTAGTAAACTATGAAGCCAAATATATGAAATAAACATATGTAAATTAAAATATTACTTTAATTTATATATTTATGAAAAATTATAATAAAGGTGTAATATCAATAAAAAAATGAAAATTTTATATATAAAATAAACATATGTATATTAAAAAGATATTTTAAATTTTACATTATGTTATGATTTGTCCTTTTTGATGATGATGATGATTAAGGTCCACTAAATCCAATTATATAAAATATAATTATAAATTTATAAATAATTATAATAAACATGTTACATTTCAATACAAAATAACAATTAAATATATTTAAACTAAACAAATATCTCAAATTTTGTTTTATATATATATATATATATATATATATTACAAACTTAAAAGTTATAATAGAAGTGTAATATTTCAATAAAATATAAAAATGAAATATAAAAAAAAAATATAAAAAAATTGCCTTTTTCCTTTTTGAATATATATATATATATATATATATATATATGAGTTAAATTATATAAATTTATAAATAATTATAATAGAGATGTAATATTTAAAATATATATATGAAAACATACTTATTAATTTTTTATTTATATCATATACACTTAAATTATACAAATTTATATATTTATAGATAGCATATAACATTTCAATAAAATATTACATTTCATTAATAAAATGGTACACTCTGTTGCTACATAATAGAGTTTTCATTGTAATTTTTAAACATGGTGAGTAAGGCAAATATTTTTACATGGTGAGATTTTTTCTGCCTTACTGAACCTTTTTAGTTTCTGTGAATGGAATTACAATTTTCTTCAAATCTTGTGTTGTTTCTTAGAGATCATGTGAACAAATTCTAGTTTGATTAGATCTGCGAGTTGTTCATATCCAAAGTTCAGGGGTTCAACTTGGCACTGTTGATGAGACCTGCTAATTTGTTATTTATATCATATACACTTAAATTATATAAATTTATATATTTATAAATAGCATATAACATTTCAATAAAATATTACATTTAATTAATGAAATACTACACTCTATTGCTATATAATAGAGCTTTCATTGTAATTTTTAAACATGGTGAGTAATGCAAATATTTTTACATGGTGAGACTTTTTATGCCTTACTGAAACTTTATAGTTTTTGTTAATGGAATTACAATTTTCTTCAAATTCGGTATATATATATATATATATATATATATATATATATAAAAGTTCAAATTTATTGTTTTTACTATGGTTTTTATAATGTTAATATTTAGAGATGTGTCATTAAGCTTCCACTATGTATCTCTTCCCATGGGCCCCTTCAATTAGGTCCAAAATTTCCAAGGTTGTAAGACTTTTCTTTCTCTCAACCTCTTGGATCCTTTTTCTCAAACTATGATAGTTTTTCTCTAGGTGAAGAAGTCATTGCCCATAACTTTCAAATGTCTAGAATGTGAATCTTTCTTTGAGCATTACTTGTAACTATCTTTCAACTTTCTCGAATGTGAAACTTCCTTTTAGAATTACTTTCCATGGTAGTTGCTTTGGGTGATTGCATAAAACATATATTAATGAAATTTAAACAAAACATTTACATTCATGAGTTATTATGGTGTAGTAGTCCACATTACCAAGTAACTTTAACCAAAATAAAAAAAATAACCCAGTAACTTTATATATTAAAGAAATTTAAGCCAAACATTTTACATTCATGAGTCATTAGGGTGTAGTGGTCCATATTACCAAGTAACTTTAACCAAAATAACAAAAATAACTAAGTAACTTCATATATTAATGAAATTTAAAAAAAACATGTCACATGCCCCGGTAACCTCGCGGGTAAAAGTAGGGAGTTAGAATTAATTTATACAATTACCACAAGTAATTAATCAATTAACAACTCCACAAATCATCACTAATCATTAGATATAACATTCACTAATACATCAAGTAAATTGCAGTGAAAGACAATAAGTTATATATCCATTTTCATAACCGTTAACCATCCATGTGGTAGTGTTCTGACATAAGCTGTCTCATGAATCCCTGCATCCATTACTTGATATCCTTAACCATATTAAATAATCATGCACTAAGACATTATGCTTGTCACAAAAAATAAAGAACCATCATCATCAAGGGACACATAAGGCAATCACATCAATCACACCATTGAACACGGATATACCCTGGAAACCCCGTAGGGTGAAAACCAGCAAACGTTTAATCTTCTTATTAAACGCTCGTGAGGGTTTTCACCCCTCACTCAATGGCTTATAAGGGATACCATCCCTTAACCATTGTCTTAAAATCTTTACAATGAACTATCTTTAAGCTATCACATAACTAGCTAAAAGCTAATACAGCTTACATGTAATCTTTTATTTACATACCGCCACATGCAACATTCCTTGTGGCCTAATTGTTCTAGCAATGGACAATACTGCAGCTTGAACTCATCTGCATGGACGAATAATCCTTTTTCGTGCCATAATGTTAAACATCACTTTCCTTTGACACCAACCGCCATCGTTTCCTGTCAATGCTGTTGACAACAAGCTTGGCAATACTATTAGATACATTATCAATAATTCATTGAACAACCTTTAAAAAGGATCTTTTTATCTTCTACTCATCTGCATGAGCAAGCATAACATACTAACTCACTAGTACCTCTATCCAAGTAACTTCTTGTTCTACTTTACCCAAAGCTTATTCACACTGGTGCATATCTCTCTCTAAGAGATCTAACTATTAGTTTACAAGTCCGTGTTTCTTTTAAAAACAAATAACACAACGGTTAAGTTTACATACTAGGAAATAAACTATTGGTTCTGTGCCTTTGCACATACATTCCTTCACATAGTTACCTTTCCAGAAACTATTAAAGATACCCTATATTTATGGGTAAACATCAAGAAACTATAAAAAGGTGAATCTAGCCTTCACATAGTTATTTTTTTTAGCTTTTAAGACACAACAATCACAGGTAAAAGCTTCACATGCATAACCAGGGAAACCGTTTCAAGAACTAGCAAGATAAACACATACTTCCCTACAATGCGTTAACGTCTGCACACAAATATAATGAAACTACTCTGTCTTAAATGGCATCACTTCTACTATCAATTCGCATGTAAAAGCTTCACACGAGGTCTAAGACCATGTGATAACCAATAGACCTGGGCTGGAAAAGAAGCAAGAGCAAGACCGAGAATCTCCTCGAGTGGCTGAATCATCAGAGGCACCCATGGAAACTCACACTCGCCTGGATTACCTTCATTCTCTCCGGTGAGGTGAGCGGTGAAGAAACTAGTGTAATGACCTATGCGGTGTGTGCGCATAATCCCAATTATACCACTGGAACTTCACTGTTGAACTGAGACTATTTAGTCGCTGGACCGAGAAGGAGGTAACCCATGGAAAAACCAATTTCCAGTAGCATATGCCCATTTATCGAGCTTCGATGCAACCCTCGGTTTCAAATACTAGAGCATGGAAGATAAAATTGGAAGTGTAAAACAGTATACCTGCGATCTCGTTGCCGAGCGGTTCTGAAACACCCCCTCCAACAAATGAGACTCCGGAAGGAATGAGGATCGCCCCTCTAGTGGCAACCCCTGAGGGTAAGAACCTTCCGCCACTTATACGTTTGAACCACTAACCTTTATCGTCATCGCAGCAAGATCAATAGACGTGAACTGAGATTCAGTTTTTTTCAAGACCTTAGTCCAGAGTCACGGCTTTTCCCCTTCCCCGCCGTGAAGCTACCCCTCTCGTTCCCCCATTTGCAAACCTTCCAAAGACTTCAAAAACGACAGCATCGTAACCAATGGCAGAATCAAGCGGCAAATCCAAGAAGTGTTCCGAATCCAAGAATCAGTTCCCATTTCCCAAGCCGCCATTCGCGCCCCCCCTGCCATTCTTAATTGATAGCTTTATGGATAATAAAAATTAGTTTTTGTAACTAATTCGTGATCTTTTTATTTTAAAAAGAATTATTATTTCATAACTCAATAATTTATGCTAATTAATTAGCACAGGGATGTTACATACTCCCCCCCTTAACAAGAACACCGTCCTCGGTGTTCATCTTTCGTTGGGAACTTGAGATTTTACTCATGGTATAACCATCTCAACCCCACAAAAAGATGATCCTTCCTTTTTAAAATCCAAGATTTCATTTCAATAAATGACAATAACCGAAATAGTAGTGATATAATCAGAAGAAATATCATTAGTTATAAGCATCTATAGTCATAAGCATTTGTAATTGCAAAATATGCAACTTTTAATCGCCACCATCTGGCCCTTATTCATTCATAATAAACAATTCTCTGTGTCAACTTACCATTACTTACCATCCATTTTGAAAACCATGAATACTTTCATGTAAGTATTTTTAATAGTGGTTGGAAACTCTTCATTCCTCCACGGTAAGTAATTCCTGTAACATATGACTAACAAATTCAATCACATTAGTCACTATATTTTGAGTCAAATGAGATACTTTTGACTAGCAATCAATTGTGCAATGTTAGATGCTTCTAAATCACAGTACTTTTACAAGTACTTAAAGAGCATTAACACTAATCAACCAATGATAAATCACTGCTCACGTGCACACTGCATGAATTTTCACTAAAGACATCCATAATGTACTTCTAGAAGTACCAAAAGAGCACCTAGCTCTCTAACCATCAAAACTGTCAATCACTGCATCCAGCAAAAACTGTCTTAGCTCCCACTAAGATGTTCATAAAATTAATAATACAATAAAGGAATTAAAATTTCCAATTACTCCTTATTGAACATTAAACTCATTTCCTGTTAAAAGTGCATAACACATTTCACACAACTATATGTAAAATTTATTTCTAACATAACATATAGCTGATTAGTTAATTCCTTTAGCCATGAGACCACAATGGACTAAAGAATTCCCAACCCATGGGAACTGGTTTCCACAACCAAACCAAGTCATTTTCACATCCAGACAGTTTCTTCCATAGAGACCTTACCAGGTCTAACATAGAATCCCACTGACCAACCAGCTCAAGAATTCTAGGGAGAGGAGATCTGGGCAGACAAGTACCATCAACCCTTCCGGGCAGGTAGCTGCCATCAACCCAACTCCGGGCAGACAAGTACCATCAACCCCTCCGGGCAGGTAATTGCCATCAACCCAACTTCGGGCAGACAAGTACCATCAACCCCTCCGGGCAGGTATTGCCATCAACCCAAGCACTTGTAGGTCCTACTCGACCATAATTACACTGGTCTCGCCAGTAAACGCTATCTGATCCTAACCAGACATAGCGTACACAGGAAAATTCTTTCCTCTTATGCCATCTGATCCTAACCAGACATAGCATGAATATTTTCTCTTTTAATACTCTTTCTCAAAGTAATTTACACAATGAAACATATGAACATTATCATTAGCACAACAAACATGCATGTATACCATGCATTTACACTTAACCCCAACATGGGTCCACAACATCAAGATTGATGGGAAACATATCCATCATACACGTTGTATGCATGCAAATTTTCCAAATAACATAATTCATGCATATCATATAACATCATTCTTTCCCATTTATAATTGCATTTCACATTGCAGCAATTTATGTGATGAGTTTTCTTTTTGCTGTTAAGCTACCACTACTTAATCCCATCAGCAACGTTAGTTATAAATATGCATCAGTTAACACGTATTCCATTTCCAAGAATGTTCATGCATACAATATTGTCATGTATAAAAGCATATGCAAATACTCATTAATGTACAAATGTCAACAATAGTTGAGTTAATAATCTAAACATTTCCAATTTTGCCATAGTCTGTTGTTCCAATTCAAATCATCATTAATGGAGTATTAGCTTACGTTTACTATGGCTAGCTTTAGTCATGCATTGTTAATGTAATTAAACGTAATCTCTCTAATATACAAAGATCATAACTCTATATCATAATGACTAATCTTTGTGCATACCATTGCTTATCACATAAGCCTTTCTTTAATGTATGCAACCCATATTCCTTTCACTAGAATACTACCAGCATTTCATACAACAACCACATACTTCTTTCTTAAAGGAAGTCATTTTAATCCTCATTTCTCTATCTTCTGATGTGAGGGTTTCTCAAGATTCCCTTTCAAGAAATTATTAAAGATATCTATCTTTAGGCATAAAAAAAATCAAGATACAAAAACAAAGTTTACTTATCCTTTATGTATCAAAATCAAGCAATCGACACAGCTCATCCAACAAAACAATCTCTCCAAGAGATTACTATTTTCAACGAAGCTAGCATGACCACTTTCTCTAAGTACACACCGACTTACAATTTCAAAGTCACAATAGCTATTCATATGCAACATGTGTTCTCCTAACACAATTACCTTACTTCAATGCACATAGTTCTTTTCATGAACAAATAAGGATTTTGGTTCTTGTATGATCACTATTCTAATGTGTCTTTAAGGAAAGAACCTCTACTTTTATTTTCAAGAAAATTCTCATAAAATCCTGCATTTTCATACATGAAGCATGCATACTCTTAGGATGAGACTATGTTTATGTATATATGTAATATACTCTTTCCTCAAGAAGTTACTTTGGCCGTATTTAGCAAGGATTTTATAGACAAGAGACAAGCATTTCACATACAAGACTCACGTGGAGTCTTCCCAATAAGAACTACTTATTTGCTTTATTAAGAAAGCATACAAAATAATCAATCTTTAATTGCATGCATTAACACATTTCTTTACCGAGAAAATCTAGAAAAGAACCATTCTTTCATTGCATGCATTCAAATACTTTCTCTACTAAGAAATCATATAAACATTCATATGTATTCTTCAAGAAAGTGAGCAAGATACTTATCTTATCCTTGGATCAACATGCATAACTAACAAATTAAACCACCCTACCAGAAGCAATTGCTCTACTTATGCAATTAGAAACATAATCTCCTAAGTGTCACACTTGCACCAGAGTTACCACTTGATGCTAGATGCAACAAATATCATAACACTACTATGTATCCATTTCAAAATAATGACTTCAAGGAGACATTACGAAAATCATTAACAGCAACACACTCTAGTTATCATTTTCCAATTCTTTAAGCATGGTCAAGGGAATACTCACATGCACATCAAGCGCTATCTAGTCATTCCCAAACTCTTTTTTTTTTTCCATCTCTGTCTGTCCCTAAAGCATGGTCTTCTTCCTTTTCCTTTGGAAGCATCTATAGTTGGGGAAGGTAATTAAAGTTTACTGACAACTGTATTAACACAGGTAGTCTATTTATGAATAATTATCGCATGTAATCAAACCACGAATGGGTCCTAGAAATGTTACCCACTGAACATGCCTTTACAATTAACCTCACACTGAAATGCAACATGCATAAGAAATCCATCATTCCCATAGTAGAGATAAATTCAACCATCATTAAATCGAGGCTCCAATGATTTTTACCTCTCAACAAGTAATGATAAACACATACCATGCTAATGGATTTCACTTAATTAGAGGGTAATCATCATTAAATCTATTAAGACATGAGCATATACTATTCATCATGCATTCTCATGGTGAATAAAGTTAAGAACTCTTCTCATAAACAACTAGAACTATAGCACAGAGAGAGTAAGAATCTTCACACACACATTCCATGCATGTGACATCAATCAACTTCACTTATTTACGAATTGTAGCAATCTTAGTCCAATTCAATTAATGCATATACGTTCTATGGGTTAGTCATACAACACTAACCAATCTCAACTACCAATCATCTTCATGCATCCATGACAAGGCTAAATCCAAAAGTTAGTTATGACAATCAAATCTCGCTGCTTGACTCATTGCATGTTTTCAATATCTAAAGGGGTTCTTCTAATGTCCTTTTTAAAACAATTTTTCATCCTATTCAAGGATGTTCCCCCCAATTTTATATTCATGCATTGGCTCATTAAGTTTTGTTCGTTGTAATTTCAATCTAGTTCAATATATGCATTGTTGTTATTGCCATATGTGCAAATCAAAAGTTGGTAGTTGATTGTCACTTCCTCAATGAGTGTTCAATATTGTTTGTAAGTGCGACAAAAGTTTTCATTGTCTTTTCCTCATCAGGAATCCAATGTTATGAATGTAGTTATGCAACAACTTATTACCTACTTCTCAAAGAAGTTATAAACATGAATCACACCCGTCATGCCAAAAGTAGTGTACGACATAAATGAATATGCGAATGATTAAACTCATACCTGAGTTAATGCCTACTGATGGCGTACCTCAATATCCTTTCCGCTTACCAATTCCCAAAGGCGCCAGTACTGCAACCTTTAGCTCTGATACCACTTGTCACATACCCCGGTAACCTCGCGGGTAAAAGTAGGGAGTTAGAATTAATTTATACAATTACCACAAGTAATTAATCAATTAACAACTCCACAAATCATCACTAACCATTAGATATAACATTCACTAATACATCAAGTAAATTGCAGTGAAAGACAATAAGTTATATATCCATTTTCATAACCGTTAACCATCCATGTGGTAGTGTTCTGACATAAGCTGTCTCATGAATCCCTGCATCCATTACTTGATATCCTTAACCATATTAAATAATCATGCACTAAGACATTATGCTTGTCACAACAAATAAAGAACCATCATCATCAAGGGACACATAAGGCAATCACATCAATCACACCATTGAACACGGATATACCCTAGAAACCCCGTAGGGTGAAAACCAGCAAACGTTTAATCTTCTTATTAAACGCTCATGAGGGTTTTCACCCCTCACTCAATGGCTTATAAGGGATACCATCCCTTAACCATTGTCTTAAAATCTTTACAATGAACTATCTTTAAGCTATCACATAACTAGCTAAAAGCTAATACAGCTTACATGTAATCTTTTATTTACATACCGCCACATGCAACATTCCTTGTGGCCTAATTGTTCTAGCAATGGACAATACTGCAACTCATCTGCATGGACGAATAATCATTTTTCGTGCCATAATGTTAAACATCACTTTCCTTTGACACCAACCGCCATCGTTTCCTGTCAATGCTGTTGACAACAAGCTTGGCAATACTATTAGATACATTATCAATAATTCATTGAACAACCTTTAAAAAGGATCTTTTTATCTTCTACTCATCTGCATGAGCAAGCATAACATACTAACTCACTAGTACCTCTATCCAAGTAACTTCTTGTTCTACTTTACCCAAAGCTTATTCACACTGGTGCATATCTCTCTCTAAGAGATCTAACTATTAGTTTACAAGTCCGTGTTTCTTTTAAAAACAAATAACACAACGGTTAAGTTTACATACTAGGAAATAAACTATTGGTTCTGTGCCTTTGCACATACATTCCTTCACATAGTTACCTTTCCAGAAACTATTAAAGATACCCTATATTTATGGGTAAACATCAAGAAACTATAAAAAGGTGAATCTAGCCTTCACATAGTTATTTTTTTTTAGCTTTTAAGACACAACAATCACAGGTAAAAGCTTCACATGCATAACCAGGGAAACCGTTTCAAGAACTAGCAAGATAAACACATACTTCCCTGCAATGCGTTAACGTCTGCACACAAATATAATGAAACTTCTCTGTCTTAAATGGCATCACTTCTACTATCAATTCGCATGTAAAAGCTTCACACGAGGTCTAAGACCATGTGATAACCAATAGACCTGGGCTGGAAAAGAAGCAAGAGCAAGACCGAGAATCTCCTCGAGCGGCTGAATCATCAGAGGTACCCATGGAAACTCACACTCGCCTGGATTACCTTCATTCTCTCCAGTGAGGTGAGCGGTGAAGAAACTAGTGTAATGACCTATGCGGTGTGTGCGCATAATCTCAATTATACCACTGGAACTTCACCGTTGAACTGAGACTATTTAGTCGGTGGACCGAGAAGGAGGTAACCCATGGAAAAACCAATTTCCAGTAGCATATGCCCATTTATCGAGCTTCGATGCAACCCTCGGTTTCAAATACTAGAGCATGGAAGATAAAATTGGAAGTGTAAAACAGTATACCTGCGATCTCGTTGCCGAGCGGTTTTGAAACACCCCCTCCAACAAATGAGACTCCGGAAGGAATGAGGATCGCCCCTCTAGTGGCAACCCCCTGAGGGTAAGAACCTTCTGCCACTTATACGTTTGAACCACTAACCTTTATCGTCATCGCAGCAAGATCAATAGATGTGAACTGAGATTCAGTTTTTTTCAAGACCTTAGTCCAGAGTCACGGCTTTTCCCCTTCCCCGCCGTGAAGCTACCCCTCTCGTTCCCCCATTTGCAAACCTTCCAAAGACTTCAAAAACGACAGCATCGTAACCAATGGCAGAATCAAGCGGCAAATCCAAGAAGTGTTCCGAATCCAAGAATCAGTTCCCATTTCCCAAGCCGCCATTCGCGCCCCCCTGCCATTCTTAATTGATAGCTTTATGGATAATAAAAATTAGTTTTTGTAACTAATTCGTGATCTTTTTATTTTAAAAAGAATTATTATTTCATAACTCAATAATTTATGCTAATTAATTAGCACAGGGATGTTACAAAACATTTACATTCATTAGTCATTATGGTGTAGAGGTTCACATTACCAAGTAACTTTAACAAAAATAACAAAAATAACCAAGTAATTTTAATCACAGTAACAAAAAATATTTATAGATTTATTGGGATATTACAAAGAGCCAAGAGGAATCAAAGTTTCAATGTGTAAACCTTTTCCTCAAATTTTGCATTTAGAAAAACGTTTTGCATCTTCAAAGATTTTATTTGTAGTAGTTTTTGGTAAATTTGGAGTTAAGATGAATAGAATTAAAATGAATCTACCTAGTTATCTTCACAATTTTGATGTGTTAAATTTTTATTTATACCAAATGCATTTAAATTATATAAATTTTTATATTTATAAACAATTATAATTGAGGTGCAATATTTTAGTAAACTATAAAGCCAAATATATGAAATAAACATATTTAAATTAAAATATTACTTTAATCTATATATTTATAAAAAAATATAATAAAGATGTAATATTCTTAAAAAAAAAAAAAAAATTTATATATAAAATAAAGATATGTATATTAAAAGGATATTTTAAATTTTACATTATGTTATGATTTGTTGTTTTACATTAAGGTCCACTAAGACCAATTATATAAAATATAATTATAAATTTATATATTCATAAATAATCATAATAAACATGTTACATTTCAATACAATATCACAATTAATATATTTAGATTAAACAAATATTTCAAATTTTGTTTTATACATATATATTACAAACTTAAATTATATAAATTTTTAAATGGATAGAAAGTTATAATAGAAGTGTACTATTTCAATAAAATATAAAAATTAAATATACAAAAAAAATATGCATAAAAAAAATTAAATTTGTCCTTTTTATTTTTGAATATATATGTATGTTAATTTTTTATTGAGTTAAATTATATAAATTTATAAATAATTATAATAAAGGTGTAATATTTGAAATATATATATGAAAACAAATTTATTAATTTTTTATTTATATCATATACACTTAAATTATATAAATTTATATAATTATAAATAGCATATAACATTTCAATGAAATATTACATTTCATTAATAAAATACTACACTTTATTGCTATATAATAGAGTTTTCATTGTAATTTTTAAACATGATGAGTAATAATGCAAATATTTTTACATGGTGAGACTTTTTCTCCCTTACTAAACCTTTTTAGATTTTGTTAATGAAGTTACAATTTTCTTCAAGTCTTGTGTTGTTTCTATGAGATCATGTGAACACATTCTAGTTTAATCAGACTTGCAAGTTGTTCATATCCAAAGTTTAGGGGTTCAACTTGGCACTGTTGATCAGGCTTGCTAATTTTTTATTTATATCATATACACTTAAATTATATAAATTTAAATATTTAGAAATAGCATATAACATTTCAATAAAATATTACATTTCTTTAATAAAATACTACACTCTATTGATATATAATAGAGCTTTCATTGTAATTTTTAAACATGGCGAGTAATGCAAATATTTTTACATGGTGAGACTTTTTCAACCTTACTGAACCTTTTTAGTTTTTGTTAATGGAGTTACAATTTTCTTCAAATTCGGTGTGCGTGTATATATATATATATATATATATATATATATATATATATATATAGATATATATATATATATTCAAATTTTTTGTTTTTCCTATGATTTTTATAATGTTACTATTTAGAGATGTGTCATTAAGCTTGCACTATGTATCTCCTCCCATGGACCCCTTCAATTAGGTCCAAGATTTCCAAGTTTGTAAGATGTTTCTTCCTCTCACTCGCTTGGATCTTTTTCTCAAACTAACATAGTTTTTCTCTAGGTGAAGAAGTCCTTGCCCATAACTTTCAAATGTCTAGAATGTGAATCTTTCTTTGAGCATTACTTGTAACTATCTTTCAACTTTCTGGAATGTGAAACTTCCTTTCAGAATTACTTTCCATGGTAGTTGCTTTGGGTGACTGCATAAAACATATATTAATGAAATTTAAACAAAACATTTACATTCATGAGTTATTATGGTGTAGTGGTCCACATTACCGAGTAACTTTAACCAAAATAACAAAAATAACCCAGTAACTTCATATATCAATGAAATTTAAACCAAACATTTACATTCATGAGTCATTAAGGTGTAGTGGTCCACATTACCAAGTAACTTTAACCAAAATAAGAAAAATAACTAAGTAACTTCATATATTAATGAAATTTAAACAAAACATTTACATTCATTAGTCATTATGGTGTAGAGGTTCACATTACCAAGTAACTTTAACCAAAATAACAAAAATAACCAAGTAATTTTAATCACAGTAACAAAAAATATCTATAGACTTATTGGGATATTACAAAGAGCCAAGAGGAATCAAAGTTTCAATGTGCAAACCTTTTCCTCAAATTTTGCATTTAGAAAAATGTTTTGCATCTTCAAAGATTTTATTTCTAGTAGTTTTTGGTAAATTTGGAGTTAAGATGAATAGAACTAAAATGAATCTACCTAGTTATCTTCACAGTTTTGATGTGTTAAATTTTTATTTATACCATATGCATTTAAATTATATAAATTTTATATTTATAAACAATTATAATTGATGTGTAATTGATGGGGACCCAGCCCACGTGTCCCTTACTCCCGAACCTTACGTGGACTTGTGTGATTATTTCGTAATGGGATATTTGTTTGATTGTGTATTTATGAATTAGGTGATATTTAATCACCCGCCTGTACCTCTCCGCCTCTCCACGCTCCACCTGTCCGTCTCGGGATTTGGCAAAACCCTAATTCTCACTTGGCCCTTTTCTCCGGATTGTTCGCGCTCATTCGGTCATTTTCACTGTTATGCTTGTTCTCTGTGGCTCTGCTCTGATGTTCGGCTCTGTGCATGGGTTTTGTTACTCTCTGCAATGTTCCGCCCTCTGTGGCTCTGCTCTGGTATTCGGTTCTGCTTATGGGTTCTGTTCAGAGGTTCGGCTCCGTCTCGGTGGGAAGCTCAAAGTTGCAACTCCGTCTCTGGTTTCAAACCATCGTTCAACTTCGTCTGCTCAGGTAAGGGTTTCGTTGCATGCTGTATGCTCTTGTCCTCAACTCGAATTTCGCCTAACCCTTCACAGCTCCTCTGTGGTTAGGTTGTCACTGAGCTTCTGCGACTTGTGGACCTGGTTACAACTGGTAAGGTTCCACACCGTGGCTCTACACTGGTCTTTCCTCCCTCTGTTCTGTCTATTCGTCGTTCACTGGCTATTTACTGTTGCATGAGTTTGTTTACATCCGCGACCCTAACAATGTATGTCACGGTGATTGCAGGTAACTGGTTCCGTGGCCTTGCAGGGGATTCGACCGCTTATCTTCCGGGTAGCTCTGTTTCTATTTCACCTTCTTCTGTGGCTTTTAGTCTGCACGGTATTTGTTTGCCATGGTTGTCTGTATTTCGTTAATGAGTCAAGTCTGTGTGAGGGTTCGACCCACTTTGTAATTTCAGAGGGTTTCTGTGGTAATTTTCGGTGAATGTTTCGGTCCTTTGCTTTCTCGTCACTCGGTCATTCTACGGCAGTGCTTGGATAGCCTTATGAGCTCTCGCTTGCTTGGCCGTTGGCAATGTTATGTCTGGTAATAGTTATACACAGCAAATGTAATAATTTCTTTTTGGACTTCGGTGTTGTTGCTTACCTGTGGTTTGAGAACCGTGGTTTTTCTTGCTTGATAGTCCGACTCCTTTCGTTCTTCACTTGACTTCGGCTTCGGCTGGTCGTGAGACGCTTGTAATTAGAAAACCCTGTCACTGTGTCGACCTGCAATGTATTTTCATGAACAGAACTTGGTGTATGTATGCGGTTGCCTCTCGGAGTAATGATATTTGGTTACAATACTACTTTGCAATGTGTGAATATAAACAGTAAATGAGAATAAATGAATTGTGCGTGGATGCTGTGTGAAACTCTGTCACGGTTCGTATTTGTAATAGATGCAATGAAAAGAATTCACTGTAGATGCAAGATATATCTTCGAGGACATAAAATCACAATCTGTAAATTTATTTAGGATGCACTGAACAATATATATGAAGGAAAAGAATTGTATTCTGCTATTTCTCTTGTTTCAATGTCGCACTCCAGAACCTTTTACATGTATCTTTTCTGTCTTCTTATACAATAGCTTGGTAGTTAGGTAACTGTTAGTTAGTTCCAGATTACAGTTTACTTGACAGTTACTCCAGTTACGTGGCTTGGCTATTGTTAGTTTGTCTGTTCCTTCTGTCTCGTAAGGGTTTGATGCTTTACAATGATTTATGGTCTTTTGTCTAATTCTCTAATAATCTAAATTCGAAACCTATGACTACAAGTCCTTAACAATTTTAGTTAGGACCTGTTATTACAATTGAAACAGAAACAAGTTAACAAGTCACTTAAGCTAATAAACTAAATGCTGTTGTCTAATCCTTAAAGAACAAAATGATAATAATAATAAAAAAAAACTAAGACAGTCTTGCTGTCCATCTGTTGAAATATTCATTTCTCCCAATCTTCTTCAGAAACCTGGTCTGCCTCTTCTCGGTCTGTGCCCTGTCGACCAGATGCTCCTGCATCAGTAATATTTTAGTAAATTATAAAGCCAAATATATGAAATAAACATATGCAAATTAAAATATTACTTTAATTTATATATTTATGAAAAATTATAATAAAGGTGTAATATTCAATAAAAGAAATGAAAATTTTATATATAAAATAAACATATGTATATTAGAAAGATATTTTAAATTTTACATTATGTTATGATTTGTTGTTTTTGATAAGGATGATGATGATGATGATTAAGTTCCACTGAAACAAATTATACAAAATATAATTATAAATTTAGATATTTATAAATAATTATAATAAACATGTTTCATTTCAATACAATATAACAATTAAATATATTTAAATTAAACAAATATTTCAAATTATATATATATATATATATATATATATATATATATATATATATATTATACAAACTTAAATTCTATAAATTTTTAAATGGATAGAAAGTTATAATAGAAGTGTATATATGAAAAAAATAAGTGTAAAAAAAAAAAATTGTCTTTTTTTATTTTTGAATATATATGTATGTTAATTTTTTATTGAGTTAAATTATATAAATTTATAAATAATTATAATAGAAGTGTAATATTTAAAATATATATATAAAAACAAACTTATTAATTTTTATTTATATCATATACATTTGAATTATATAAATTTATATATTTATAAATAACATATGACATTTCAATAAAATATTACATTTCATTAATAAAATACTACACTCTATTACTATATAATAGAGTTTTCATTGTAATTTTTAAACATTGTGAGTAATGCAAATATTTTTACATGGTGAGACTTTTTCTGCCTTACTGAACTTTTTTAGTTTTTGTTAATGGAGTCACAATTTTCTTCAAATCTTGTTTATATTTGTGTTGTTTCTCTGAGATCATGTGAACAGATTCTAGTTTGATCAGACCTGCCCGTTGTTCATATCCAAAGTTCAGGGGTTCAACTTGGAACTGTTGATCAGACCTGCAGGTTGTTCATATCCAAAGTTCAGAGGTTCAACTTGGCACTGTTTTTATTTAAATTTTAAGATTATTGCGCTTTGTTACACATTTACTCTGCAACTACGTTATGCGTTCTTTCTCCTTTTTTACATTGGCCAAGTACCCACCCTTTACGGCTAACTTTTTTGCTTTTGCAGAAATGACGAAGCAGGTGAGTAAGCTAATTTTGGGGTCTATTTTATGGATTGCCATCTCGGACAATCAGGTCATACTTTTTAAATATAATTACGGATACTTTTCATATAATGGTTTGTTATTAAATATTAAACCCATATAATGGATTGCAGAGTGTTATTGTTTCAAAGTGAAGGACTGCTTCGAGTGTGGGGATGGTTGGTCTTGCAACGATGGATACTGCTGCGATTGAAATCTTGCTGGACTTCCCTGACATTTAAATATATAGATTTACATGTTGTTTGGTGTCTATAATATTTAAAGATATATTTTTATTTCTGTTGCTCCATCCAATAATGACAAGATGATTGATGATGGACCTCTAAGTAACATGCAGTTCAGTTTTTTTGTGCGGTAATGTTTTCATAAATATGTTATATGTGGCTTTAATTAATATATAAAATGGTTTTTTCTATAGAAATTGGTTATTGTGGTTAGTGAAGTGTAATTTTTTTGTTAAGTGAAATTTTTTCTAATATAGAAATAGATTTAATATATGAACATTTTAAATTAAATAACTTTAACTTATAATTTTTAAAAGAATTTAGAAAAAATTAATAAAATTAAGTAAAAAAAATTAATAATAGTAATAATAATAATATTCTTAATAATAGTAATAATAATTATTGTGTGATCATGAAACTTTTAAAATTGGACACATTTAGGTATGGTCTCTATTTTTAGAAATCCTTATGTTTAGAAATTTATTTGGATGAGACATGTGCTAGTATTCATAATTATGAATAGGTTCACCTATCTTAACCGATGTCCAAAAATAATAAAATGAGAAAAATGAAATTTTAAATTTAATGTATTTTAAATATACAAATCATATTTTAAAAAATTCTAATAATTTTTTTTAATGCTAATACTATTACAATATCATCATAATTATTAATTACATTTTTTTACTTATGGTTATATTTATTTTAAATTTGGTGTAGTCCCAATTTTCTTTTAAAATTTATTAAAAAAAATTAATTTAATGTTATTTTTTTCTATTTTAATGAGAAGAAATAGATTTTATTTTATTTAAATATATTGTATTTTCTTTTTTATATAAAAAATTAGAAACACAATTTAAATATTTTAATTCCACCTATGATATATTTATATTACATTACTATTATTATTTAGCCTTAATTTCTTCATTTTATACCATTTTATTTTTGTAATATCCCTATAAATTGCATTTACATTTACATTCACAATGGAAAAGAATATTTTTAACATGTTTAAGGAAATTGTTAAAAACAAGAACTGTTAAAGATTCTTTAAACTGATTAGTAACTTGAGGCATTAATCATTACAACTTTGGTGAGGAATGTTGTGGCTCCAACTAACACATGAGACTTCATAGTTATACATGGGACTTCATAGTTATTACACACAAAAGATAAGTAACATTGACTTCTTTGGAAAAAAATGGCATGTGTTATTATATTGATGTAGACTCTTGAAAGTGGATTTTTGTGTAAAAGGATTAATTATTTCATTGGAAGGTTTTGCATAGTTTCTATACAATAATTTATTTTTGAGTAAAGGAATTAATTATTTCATTGGAAGGTTTTGCATGGTTTCTATGCAATAATTTTCTAAAAACATGTGTGAGAACTTTACATATTAAAAACAAAGAAACAATGTTGTTTTATTAAAAAAAAATATTGCAGTGATGTTGTTAGTCTTGAAAAGAGAACTCATGTGAATCTTGCAAACAAAAATATTTAAGAAGACATACTACTTTTCATAAAGAATGCATGTGAAATTTCCATGGTAAAAGATAAAGAAACTATATTACTTTCTTGAAATAAAATTGCATGGTAAAAGATAAAAAAACCATATTACTTTACTCAAAGAAAAATTGCATGTTAAAAAATAGGTTAGAGATGTTGTTTTCTTGAAAAGAAAACACAAGTGAAAACTGTACACAAAAAGATTAAATAAATCATGTTATGTTTTCAATAAAAGAATGTATGTAAACTTTTCTTATGAAAAGAGAAATAAAATAAGTCATTTTATTAAAGAAAAGGTTCTTAGGAAATTATGAGAGAAAAATAGATTATTAATTTCTTTATGAGATTCTTCGATAAGAGAAAAGTTAATTAGATTAATTTTTTTGGAAGGGTTTTGATGATTACCCATGTTGTTTATTTAAAGACTCCAAGGATTTGAGTGAAGAAAGACATGCCTAGGAGTTTTGGATTGTTTTCTTAAAATATGAATATGAATCTCATTCATACAAGAACAAGAATACATGCTTGTTTCTTGAAAAGGTTATGTGCATTGAAATAAGGGTCATTGTGTTTGAAAAAAAACACATGTTGCATGTACAAAAGGCTATTCATTAAGATATATAAAATATGTTTTTATGAATTATGTCTATATGAATTGTGTTGATTCCTTGATTTAGGTGAAGAAAAGGATTTTATGCATAAAATATGGTTGCTTGTGATAATTTATTGAAAGAGAAGCATGAGAAACTTGCATATAGAAAGATAGAGAAATGACCTTATATTAACTTCTTTTTGGAAAATAAGTATGGATTTGTTTACATGAAAATAATAGTTAATGATGGTAGAATCTAGAAAAGGGATATGTGTTGCCTACATCAAAGAAGAGTTACTATGATAAGCTCTTGCATACACAAAGAATAGTCATTGTATTATAGAGATATTTTCTTCGCATGGATAAAAGAACTATTGAGCTATATTTCTTTAGAAACATTATATGTGATTACTTTTATGCTATCATAAATATTATTTTAGTTTCTTTTGGAATAAGATCATGTATATGCATGCAATATTTGTATTAGATTTTGTTGGAAAGAATATACATTTGTATGTGGGAAATGGTAGCATGTTGTGTTAGCCTACATTGGAAAATATTCTTTGGAAAAGAAAATGAATGACATGCACAAAAACCATAGTATTGTGTTGGTTTATGTGTTTGCATGCTCTATTGTGTTAAGAATTATTTTGGAAAGTGTATGTGTTTGCATAGGAACAACATTAGTTGTGTTAGATTTCTTTACTTTTGCACACACCAAAAGAAATATCTAAAGGGCTAGTTCTCTTGATAAAATTTATGTAATTCAATTTATGTAATTCACATGCATGAAGATCATAAGTGATGTGTTACTTTCCTTTAAAGGAATGTCTCCACCGTTGTAGTGATTTGTTTTGCAAGAACGCGTGCTTTTGTAAGGGAAATATTAGTTAATGTGGTATTTATTTTATAGACATGCTTTGATGGTTACATGCTTATAACTAGTGCATATGGAGTTTTTTTAAAGGAAGCAAATTTCAGGAATGTATATGAATAGATAGTGAAGCATAATCTAGTATAGATTTATGAATTGGTTGATTAATACTTTATGTAATCTTGATATCAACCTATTTTATGAAAACAATGGCAGGAAAGGTTATGCTTAACATGGTGGAAGGTAAATAATTAATGGTTCATGTAGATGTGTGTGAAGTGCCACTAAGGAACATTGAGGCCACAAATATATGAAGATTGGAGATTTGTGGGTAAATGATGTCATGATGATTGTAATTGCTTATAACAAGTTATGTTATTTTTTAGATGATATTCTTTGTAATATTTTATAACAATGGTAAAGTGATGGACTCCCTTATAACCATTGAGTGAGGGGTGAACACCCTCACAAACCTTTAATAATAAAATTAAAATGCTTGTTGGTTTTTACCCTACAAGTTTTGACGGTATATCAGTGTCTAATGATGTGGTTGTATGTTGTGTCATTTTTATGAAGTTGATTCCTTGCATGATGTGATCTTTATATTGTCAAGAATATGATTAACTAATAGATTTAAAATAATGATGGAATTGATGCGACGTTACATCAGAAAGTTTATGTTAATATGCTACAAGAGTAGTTGTTAATAGTTATGTAATTTACTATTCCCTTACTAAAGTTATTCTATGTAATGATGAAGACTCTATCTAATACTTTCTTTAATAAGCAATGTGGAATAGTAATTTGGATAGCTACCTATGGATAGATTATGTAAAATAAGTTTAAATCCATACATCGAGGGAATGTTACAATTTTAAATTTAGTTATGAAATAATTTCAATATTTTAAAAATCATTTTACAATATATTCATTAATTAATAATACTTTTAGATCATAAAACATAGAATAGTTGGTGATATGATGTTTCATTAAGATACATAATTGTAAAAAAAAAAATTAACTCCACAGAAATGTACAATTTTAAATTTAGTTGTGAAATATTTTTAATATTTTTAAAGATCATTTTACAGTATATTCATTAATTAATAATATTTTTAGATCATAAAACATAAAATAGTTGGTGATATAATGTTTTATTAAGATACATAATTGTGAAAAAGTATGTTGATTTGGAATCTTATAGTCAAGTCATTCTAGCCATAATTATTTTTTAAGTAATTTTACAATCCTAACTTAAACTTAAATCACAAATTTTTAAACCACAAATTTTATATATATATATATAATTTACCTCGTTCAAAATAAAAATATAAAATATTTCTCATATATTAATTAATTTACTTAATTTATTGACTAAATGAAAATAGAACCTCTTCCCTAAGAAAAACATAACTTTAATAGTTGAATTATTGATTATTAAATGTTTTGATGTTTTTAAATTAAACATTTTATCTATATAAAATCTTATATATGAAAGCTATTTTTCTTTTAATGTTTAATTAAAAATAACCTATTTCCTAAAAAAAAAATATATACCTTTAATAATTGAATTATTGATTATTAAATATTTTGATGTTTTTTAATTGAACTTTATATCTATAGAAAATCATATATATATGAGCTAGTTTTCTTTTAATTTTTAATTAAAAAATATTTATTATAACTGAAATATAATATTTATTTAAAATAATAATAAAATATTAAACATAATTATAATATAATATTATAAAATATTTTATTTGATATAAATTTATAATTTTATTAGATTAATGAAGATTAATATTTATTAAAATCAAAATAGTTTATCAAATTTGAAAAATAAAAATTATTGAAAATTTTATTTTTATATTTAAAAAATATATATTAATCACTACAATTTTATCAATGAAGAAAAATAAAAATTTAATTACATATTAATTAATATTTAAATAATATATTTTATTTTGAAAAGGCAATAATGATGATGATTAACGTCGAGTAAGACCAATGTGGTTTATCGGACCTCAAGGAAAGAGAGTTTAATGTTCATTCTTCAAAATCTTGTTTATGTGACCAAAGAATAAGCGTTCCAAGATCGTTATAGTTGGGTTGGATTAATAAGTCAATAACATTGGAGGTGTGGCTGACTATAGGGAATTGAGAGCAGATGTGGAAAAGAGTCAAGCAGTCTAAAATGAAGTCTTTTTCATCTTCCACCTTCTTAGTATCACAAATATGACAAATTCTATCGTCTCGAGGAGTCTTGGGAGTAGACCACCACCCAGTCTCACTCCGAAGCTCATTTGAGTTAGTTCTAATCCTAGTGATGTTTATTTTCTTCTTGGTGCTAGTCAACATAGAGAGATAATTTTGGTTACCGAGGATGGGGTTGATCACCTCCTTATAGTACCTTATCTTCCTTTTACCCTCTAGCTTCTTATCATCCCACATCTTGTCCTTAAAAGTGGAAGTAATATTATCTTTGATACTATGCTTTCTTCCCACGATGATCTCCTCCTTAATCCCCCAAATCTTGAGCCAAGACTGAGCATGCTCATGCCACCCACGTTTGAGGCAGAGGTGGGGGTTTTGACTAAAGTTAGAAGTAATTTTTGGGAACCTCTTGGATTCCATATTGTGAAGCTTATTCTTATACATCATATATCTAAACATAGTCACACTTTCAATGGGGGATAGGCCAGCTTCGATCAAGAGGATAGGGTAGGGAGTATTTTCCTTGATCTTGAGGTTATAGGTTATGAATTGCTTTTGGATCATCTCAATCTTTCTCCACAACTCCCTAGATATACTGCACCCCAAAACTTCACATCTGTATAAGATAACAGGGGTGATGAGAGTCTCAAAGAGGAACCTTTTTTAACTCCAAATGTAAAGATCATCTAACTTACAATCGTTTTCAAGCTCATAATAAGTTTTTCAACCTCCAATAATTCTTTTCTCGATGTTATAATCCTAGTTGAGATGATGAGGAAAGTCAGTACCCAAATATTTATAAGAAGAAACCTACTCAAGGCAATGGTTATCATAGATGAAACTACCATGGGTGATATTTTTGGATTTAATGATCATGACTTTAGTCTTGTCAGTATTAACTGTCATACCCATCTTGGAGCAATAAACATTAAGAGTCTTAAGTTCACAAAAGTGGGCGATAACTATGGCTTGCATTTAATCCCCATTCTTATGTTCATCTCCATGAAAACCCAGAATATCGTGATGTCTCTGATCCTCTGTGCATCTTTAGTTTCCCACAACGAAGTGTACTTCGCAGCCTCCGGAATATCCTTCGTAATCGTTGGGAACTGGTTGTCCTCGGGCAATTGGCTTGATGGGGCTTGTCTCAGCTTGAGAGTTAATTAGCTAAAAAAATCCCTACACTACTGGCCCTTTCGGCATCATCCCGTGGTGCGCGGACTGAAGTCTCACTTGAAGCAGTATGGGGGGATGGTGGAACCAAGTTTCCACACCCTGGAGATGTCTGAGGGGTCGATTTAGTCCAAATGTGCCTACCTTCGTGCAGGTTACTTTGTGCACTATTATGACCTGTGAAACCTTCGTGATCTGTTATAATCGCCTGCACACAGCCCTAACCAGGGACTGAGAGGCTTTCGCGCTACTATGGCAGCGATCTACACTATTTCCCCAAATTACACTGCGTATCTTACTTATCTTCTTACAAATGTTAGTTAACTTCACATAAACAGATACTTTATCTCACATTTACTTAATCAACACAATCATATACGTTCATGCATCATATAAACAATAGAAATGTAATTTATAACCAATACATTCAATGCAGAAAACAATAAATGAATACATAGGAATGGTATAAAACTTCTCTTTATTAATGCTTCAATGGTTACAGACTCAATCTTCCCTACACACTCAGCTACAGGGGTCTGCACACTCAGCTGCAGACTACTAGGCCTCTGCACACTCAACTACATAGCCTTCTCCTACTCTACGACCCAAAGACTCGACTGTGCACTTAGATCTTCTACTATCCTTCTATTACATCATCATTCTAACTCTTCTATTAATTGATTTACAACTTAGAGCCTCTCTCTATTTATACAATCCCGTGGTTTTCAGACCATGGGTAGATCTCTAAAGCCAACATTACATTAAAAAATTGAGAGCAGACAACCCTATGACTCATTTACAACTTTGCACTCCGCGCCCACAAAATGTGGAGTCTATACATCGGATTTATACTTTTTAGCCAAAATCTAGGTTTTTAGCCCCAAACTTCCCTTGGGTGATCCCGTGCCCAATAGGCCCCCAACACAAACATTGTGACTCACCCTCGAGTCACTCTATCGATGTGGAGATATTCATGCGGAGACCTCCCAACTCTGCTTGGAATACTGCAAGATCGGCAACACACTGAGTAGCTGCCTGTTGTACCTCCTAGACGCGCTATTCAGATACTATTGTAGCTAAACTATTGCCCTGCACCTGTTCCTGTGTTCCCTACATCTGTGTGAGCTTGGCTTCAATCAAGGCTATAATGATGAACGCCTCATTGATCCATGGTTGTACGTGCGCCTTCAAGACATCTTCCTTATGTTCTACAGCATCTACCTACTCCTTGAGCGCTTTTGCCTGATGCATCCATGCGAGAATCTGTGAAAGGGCCACCGTCTGCGCAGTCCCTTTTATTTCATAATATTGTTGTTGCAGCTCACACACCTCTGTTTCTAAGCGATGTATGTTCAAGTCCTCCTGCTGAGTGGTGAGGACCTTGAACGACTCTTCAACTAGTTTGGTGCAGTCCTTCACTGCACGTTGATCTCCGTTATTCCTGCTGTAATGGTGTTGGCGCATTGTTCCCTCACCTCAGGTGAAGTTGAAGGTTGCACCTTCAATTGCAGCTCAGCTATCTAAAGGTTTAGCTCCAGCTAAACCTTAGCCATTTCTTCTTTCACCTCGCGCACCCCTACTGCTAGTCTTCGGATGCACACCTTCGCTGGTTCCTCTACTGGGATGGTCAACTCAGGGATCATCTGGTAGGCTTCCTCAACCACATGCACTAGCTGTTTGTTTTGTGTCATGACCTCGTCGCACTGCAGGCTTAGTTTTTCAATATTAATCCATTGCTCGCTCATCATATGGAGCACGCGGCCTTCCCTGGACCGCAGTTCTACAGTCACTCCATCCTACAGAACATAGAGCGTCTCCCGATGGAACGCAGGCATGTTTATCCCAAATCCCTTCAGCGCACTGACCATAGGCCTGTTGGCCTCATTTTCTGTAACTAGTGCCCCCTCTGGCAGCACTATAGTGTTAGTCGTGTGGGCGTGCAGCATTTCTTCAGCCGCGGTCGTGCCTACTGCGAGGTTGGTCAATAAAGTACCAGCCTGAGGATTGCGCACCTGCAACTCCTGTATCTATGTCTAGAGGGCCCCCAACACCATTTGGTTTTCCAACATGAACTGTTGAAGGGCCTCCATGGTGACGTCCCGCACTGTATCCCCTATGTCATGGAGATCCCCCTCAGTGAGGGTGATTAGGTTGTAAGAAGTCTTTGAGGCTTTCAACTTCTTTTGTGGCCCCACCTACTCTCTTGGGCACTGTCGCTTGAGTTGTGTGGACGTTGTTTGTGGGTCCACGACACCTTCCTCTGGATTATCCTATGTAGGAAAAGGCGACTTTGCTCCTTCATGGTCCTTCTCAGCTGCCCTCTGTTGCTCTTCTGCTACCTTCGCAACGTTGCGTGCCTCCTGTGTGTTGGCTGTTACTGCTTCGTTCTTTCTCTTCTCTGCCAACTATGCCATCTGCAGTTTTTCCTCCTCCTTCTTCCTCTGTGCAGCAAACTTCTATGATCCACTACAGAGCTGGCGGGAGCACGCCACTCTAGTGGCCACGACTCAAGCACGGTGAATATGACATCGTTCGTGGCCAAGTAAGGCAGCTCATTCCATTTCTTCGCGAGGTCCTTGCGTGCCCTGATATATACATGATGGAAGTCTGCCTTGAACTTTACGAAGCTCTGAAGACTGTTATAGACAGTGGGCAATAACCACAACTTTTGGTTAATCCCCATTCTGATGTTCATCTCCATGAACACCCAAAATATCTTGTTGTCCCTGATCCTCTATGTGTCTTTAGTTGCCCACAGTGAAGCATACTTCGTTGCCTCTGAAAGATGCTTCACAATCATTGGGAACTAGTTGTCCTTGGGAAATTCCCAAGCCACCAGCACTATGGATAGCAGAAGCCATGCATAGTGGAAATTCTTCCCTTATTCCTATGCTTCACGATAATTTTCTAGGAATTCTCAGCACAAGTAATCCACCCAGTTAAACTGGACCCCTTCTGCGCACTACACAGAAAATGTAACCACTGGTGCGGGCACCTCATCCTTGGGGCACTTCTGCATGACTTTCCCTGCCAATATCTGCGTCGCGACTTTGACTGCAACATTATTGATACTAGAGATCACTTACCCTCTCTTTTTGTTCTCTAGCTTGAACCTTTTCTTCATGGCCTCTGCGATAGCCAAATCGTCACTTTTACCTTGGGATATGTTCGTTGGATCCTCCCCTTTGCAAGGGAGCCAAGTAATTCTATGAATTAGGTGGTCTGTGATGGGCATGGGCTCCTCTAGCCACAAACACCCATCATGCACCAGGCAGAGCAGCTGCCTGATGACAAAGATAGTCACTGGGGCATGATGGTAATGCGACACCCAGAGCAGGTTTAACAACCCTGCTTTCTATATTCCTCGCAACCACTTTTGTGGCTCCAACTTTATGACTCCCGCTGCTATATTTTTCTACGGCTGCATTCGCTGCGCAGCTACCAGATGTGGGAATTTCTCGTGGTCTGTGAGATCCCAGTCTTTAAATTTTAGAACCAACGCCCGTCCGAAGTGCACTCCATCAAAAATGATATCATCGAGTAACAACGGAGTTTGCAGAGAGCTCTTGCTCTCATCTAGGTCCTTGGGCACCCTTGCTTTCCCCTTCCATGAAGGAACATACGCAGGCAACCTGGTCAGAGGGTCTGCACCCTGTGTTTCTTCCTCCATTTCTTCGTCCTCCTCCTCTTCCACCAAGATTTCCTCAAGGTCTTCCTCCTCCTCATCAGCTTCCAAATTGATCACCTTCCCCTTTTCTTCCATGGTAAGTTTAGTTCTCAGCAGGTTTCTAGGGGACACGCACACCGGTACCATGGGCTGCTTATATTTCTTAGGTCTCAGCGTGCATGGTGATTTAGGGATTTTTACGACTATCCTGGCACTTTCTGGGGCATCTCCTATTGCCATGGCCTGCACAGCCTCTTCAAAGGTCATCTCTCTGATATCCATGGCTTCTTCAGACACTGCCATATTTTTGTTCCACAAATCTCTTAACGACTCAGGTAAGTGCACAAACAATGCCTTCGACTTCAAAAGATCAAACAAATCGAGGTTCATGAATCTTTGGGTGCGCAATAGCTCAATTCTCAAATGGCCAAGTGTTGTTTGCTGGGCAGACCTTTGCAATTTATAAAGCCTTTTGAATTCGAATGTGACCATTCCCCCCAAATCTTGTCCATTAATGTTCCCTTGGCAGCATATTTACCCAAATCTAGCCCATAAAGTTTGCCTTAAATGCCTATCGCCCACTCTATTTGGTCTCAAACCAAGCATCACATTGTGAATAGTGACTATATCGGTTACTTTCCAGCCAACCCGCGTGGCAGTGCACCTACACTTGTGTTATCACGGACCCTTTGACACCTCACTACTACGCGTAGTACTAACATCACGCAACTCTTGGGCAGAGTATTTTATAGTCTCGCACCTCCTTTCAGCTGCCTGGAGTGCAAAGACTGTGCTTCCCATAGCTAGTCAAATGGGTGGGCCACCTATGTAAGGCTTCAACCGACTACAATTTACTTTTCCTGGGAAGAGTTCTCCATTTAATTTTACTGACTACACCGCGCCGCCATCTGTGATTTCCTTAATAGCATACGGTCCCATCTCGTGCAACAAACTGAGAAAATCTCGGCGGTGGTCCCCAAGTCTGTCGATGTAATCAGGCTCATCCTTCTTTATCACTATGGTCTTTCTATCAAGAAAGTCCTTCTTTATTCCTTCTTGAAGCTTCTTGAATTTCGCTTCCACCATGGAGCTTTTCTCCCTCAACTGAACTCTTTCATTCATGAGTTCTTGAAGCCTAAGATCACCCTACTAGATCTCCTCATCGAGTCCCAACCATTCATGTTCGAGCTCTTCCAACGACGTGAGCCTTTATTCCAGGGCTCCGTGGTCCATTACCCCAGCGAGCGCCACTATGCGTGGACTAGAAATGATAGACTCCATAGGTATTATGGCATCTACTCTATCAACTAACTGAGAAGGCATCTGTTCAAGCATGCATAGGTCCCAACCACTTCATTGCGCGTTGCACACCTTGTTCAACGCATTGAAAACCTTGTCAAATGCTTCTGCATGGATAACCTTCTGTGGGATTTTTCTTCCCACATACTGTATGTCCAACCTTAAGAGCCAACTGCACATCTATCCCCCCAACACAAGCTTATTGACCATGCCTCTCAGCGCAGAGTTCATGCACAACCACGTAGGTTGTTTTCCATATGTCAGCATCCACCTCACTAAATGTGAGGGTGGATTATCTTGCCCATTGTATTTATTTTTCAATCGCACTCTAGGCTTCCCAAACCATGTGCACATCATTCTCCTGCATTTGCGCCAGTCTTCAAAGCTCCCTTTGTGTGTACCCCACCACTTCGCGGGAATAGCGCGCAGTACCCAATTCAAGGCCTGGAAGCATTGTTTTTCTAGCACCTCCCTTTCAAATTTGTCCAAGAAGGTATCTACCTCACTTAACCCATCATAAGTAGGCAGGTCCCTTACTTTTGTCAATATGCAGTGCAACAACCTTGTCATCATATTACAATTTAGTGTAGTCACCTCATGTAACCAATTCTACCATTGCTCTATTTCCTCATCCGAATCTGAAGTACAGGAGCTCTCACACTCCCATTAAAGCCATCCATGCGTAATGGGATTCACCCAGTCCTGGTTTCACACTATTATCTTATAGATGCAGTCCAAATCATCATCGCTTTCATAGTCACGCACAGGCTCAGTATAGCGCGATCCTTCAATAGGTCCAGAGGTATAACTACGCGTAGTGACTTTCTTTCAAAAATCATCTTGCACTTCTTCATATTAATCACTCTATTCATATCAATGACCCAATCAATTCCTAAGAGCATGGGATAGGGATTGTTGTCATCAACAATCTCTATTACTTCAAAGTCTGCTAGCGCGCTCACTCCGTCAATATCCATAGTTATCCCCTGCAATCGCCCCATGGGTATTATTTTCTGTTGGTTTTCCATTCGCAACTGAATAGGGGACCATTGTAGCGTAGGCCTCCCCATACGCTCCCATGTCTACTTCGGTAGAACATTTGCGTCTGATCCTAAATCTAGAATTACTTGGTCCATCTCATATTCCCCAATCTACGTGGTTAACCTCATTTCTCTTCCCGTCCTCGTCTTATGCTTTCCAATCTTCTAGACTACTCGTGGTTCTCCTGGCGTAGTCCCAGCGCATCTGTTAATGAGTTACTATAATCCTTTTACAGCTTTACTGTCACACAGTAACTTCATACATGTTTCCAGGAATGTCGTAAGCATAGATGGGTCCATTTCTAGCTCCTGTCTATCTTTGCTTCCTGAAGTGGAGGCATCAGCGAAGCTCTTCTTAGCTTCCATAAAGGTTTCTCGAGCACACTCTAAATCAAACTCGATTCTTTCGTCAGATCTTTGTGAACCCAAGTACTATCTTCAGGTTGTTTTCCTTTATCATCTCCCATTGTGATTCCACTTCGAAGCACAATGTTCACATTTGAATCTTCCTCGCGAGGCTCAGACCTCATCATCTGTAGGTTCTGAGTCGGGGGAGGCGGTAGCACCCCTTTGTCGTGTATCCTAGCTATCAACGTAAGATAATCTTCCATCTCATGATCAAACAAGGTACAATACAGACATGATGGATGCATCGAGTTCGTACAATCGTAGGCATAATGTCCTGGCCCTTCGCAATTGTAGCATATCAGCTGTCTGCGACCTCTTCCAGGTCCTACTCCACCTTGGCCTCGTTCGCGCCCCTGAAATATTGTTCACGCCACTCTTGCATCCTGGTCTAGGGGTCACGTTTTGGCCTGAACTTTGTAGATGGGAGTTCTATCCATCATTAACTCATATCTTCTACAAGTGCACTCATCGTGTCCCATTTACCTACAAAATTTACAAAACAATCGCTGCGAATTTTGTGTATACTTATGTAACAAATGACAATTGTCCATAGCATGTTTCCCTCCTATTTGACAAATCACGCACCATAGAGCAGGCACCATGCTAGGTCCTTCTTATTCTTCTGGCCTTAACGGCATCGGTCCTCCTGCCACGAGGTAATTTGCGAACACCGGGCAATGGTCCTTATCATGACCCTGACCCGTGCATTTTACGCACCACACCTCTTCACACACTTCTAGTCGGGTTTGCTATCTTGTTTCAAGCTCTGCATCTCAAGGCATATGTTTTTCAGCTGCGTGTGGATCTAATGAACTCCCAAGTTAGGATCCTGCATCAGGGTCTCATGCAGCCTCATCATGATCTCTAAGGCCTTTTCCACTTCGTGTAGCCTCGAACATCAAGGTAATTTCATAACCCTCTTTTCACACAATAACATTTTAATCCAAGTATTCGGGGACTTTACGTACTTACCTCATGGTCCCTTGAGAAAGCATCGCTCTGCCTCGCTATAGCTGACTGAAGTATCTACCGTGAACTCAGTAATGAATCCTCCTATAATTCGATCGAGCCAATGGTCAATAGCACGCGCGATCTGATCCTCTGATGCTTCCAATCTGTGCACCAACTCTGGGGTTCACACAATAGGAATGTCAAGCTTCCACCTTCCTTGGCTATCAACTAGCTTCATGATCCACTCGTATAGCTCAGTAGGGAAAGATGCGAAAAATATCTCGTGGATTTCTGTGTACAAGTAGCAATCTAACCACTCTTCTTTTGTCAGTCGTGGATTCATGTTCTCCTGTGCCACGAACTCGTGAATCCTCCTATCCAGACAACCTTCCATTTCCTTCTTAGTTGGATTCCAATGATACGACATCAAACATCTCTATGCAGATTCTGGTCCTGGAAACGGAACCATTTGTTGGCTTGATGGGGCCTGACCCAGGCTCAGAGTTAATTATCTAAACAAATCCCTACACTACTGGCCCTTTCGGTATCATCCCGTGGTGCGCGGACTGAAGTCTCACCCGAAGCAGTATGGGGGGATGCTAGAACAAGGTTTCTGCACCTTGGAGATGTCTGAGGGGTCGATTTAGTCCAACTGTGCCTACCTTCGCACAGGTTACTTTGTGCACTGTTCTGACCTACAAGACCTTCGTGATGTATTATAATCACCTGCACATAGCCCTAACCAAGGGCTGAGAGGCTTTCGTGCTGCTATGGTAGCAATCTGCATTATTTCCCCAAATTACACTGCGTATCTTACTTATCTTCTTACATATGTTAGTTAACTTCGCATAAACAGATACTTTATCTCACATTTACTTAATCAACACAATCATATATGTTCGCGCATCATATAAATAGCAAACATGTAATTTATACCCAATACATTCAATGCAGAAAACAATAAATGAATACACAAGAATGGTATAAAACTTCTCTATATTAATGCTTCAACGGTTACAGACTCAACCTGCCCTGTGCACTCAACTACAGGGAGCCACGCACTCAACTACAGACTACTAGGCCTTTGCACACTCAGCTGCAGAGCCTTCTCCTACTCTACGACCCAAAGACTCGACTCTACACTTAGATCTTTTGCTATCATTCTATTCCATCATCATTCTAACTCTTCTATTGACTTATTTACAATTTAGAGCCTTGCTCTATTTATACAATCCCATGGTCTGCGGACCATGGGTAGATCTCTAAAGTCAACATTACATTACAAAATTAAGGGCGGACAACCCTATGACTCATTTACAACTTCGCGCTCCATGCCCATAAAAAGTGGAGTCTTTACATCAGATTTACACTTTTTAGCCAAAATATAGACTCTTAGCCCCAAACTTCCCTTGGGGGATCCCCTGCCCAACACTTGCTCTTTTCTTATTTATCCTTTTTTAGAAATTAAAATAATATATATCAGTCATCTTGGTTGTTACACCTGTAACAGCTGATAACTTTTTAGGAATAAATGAGATATTTTATTGTAATAAGTAGCAGAACATCACCATGATCCTCGTCATCAAAATTAAGTTCACACGTCTCACTGACGGAGCTTGGTTGGTGTGTCACACCGCCCATTACTTCACCCCACGTCACCAAGGTATGTCATCAAAAGTAATATTGAATTCGTTTTATTTTGTGATTATGACAACTTAACATGACTTTTGACGCCCGAGGATGGATTTCATAATTAAGCTGGGGGGAACGAATCATATTACGACATGACCGTCGCATGATTTGTGATTATTCGAAAAATCCTGCAATGAAGGCATGATGACTTGTTAGTTATTGTTACTTAATGTTGATCATACCAAAAAGGGTAAGTGTACCATTGATGAGACCTCCCCATGACTTGCCATTAAGGAAAAATTCATTGTGCAGTACGAACCATGCATACCAAATCCCAATTCGAAATCCTCACTTGCGCCACCCTACCATCCTACCATTTACCCTTGTTGGAAGCACTGAATCCCCATTCAGAGTGCTCGAAGAAGAGGAAGATAGAAGTACAAGCTGAGACAACTAGGTTGTGTGTCAGCTACCCTGGAGCACTTACAGGGAAGGAGAAGTAGGTGGAACAACACTGAATTTGAATAAGCAATGAGAGGAGCAGCAATACGGCATGAGCCAGGGTCTAGAGAAGCCTTGGAGGATTGCCTAGAAGCATGCCACATTTTCAAGGAGGCATGCTAGTTTTAATTCTTCCGGAGATTGGAAGGATTAGACAATGGTGTTGCCATGGAATTTGCAAAGAATCTAGAGAGAAACCAGACAGAGGTCAGAGGATTAAAACTGGAGGTCATGAAAGAGGTGATTGCTAGAGTAACAGGATTGCCAATGGAAGGGAAGAGGTGGTTCAACAGGAAGGTCAATGACCCCTCACTGAAAGGGGATTTCTTCCAAGAAGAAAAGTCATTAGTAAAGAAAGGAAGGGGAATTGATAGACTATCACTCCCCCATCCATGGGCGGATGTTTCCCTCTACCTCATCAAGTGCATTATTTGCAAGGGAAGGGCAACAATTTTGTTTAGTTATCATTTTCCATTGTTGAACCACCTCTGGCATCAACAACTGATCAACCTTCCTTATTTATTGTTGGGAAACATTAGGCACATGGCCATGGCTATGAAAAGGAAAAGAAAATCTTGTTGTGGATGCCTTAAGTTGGAAAGCACACTCCATTTATGAAGTCTCTTTTAGTGAGGTGCATAGAACTTTTAAAGAGAAAATTAAAGAAGCAACAATACAAGATCATGAATATAAAACTTTATGGAAAACAGCTAAAAATATGGGCAGCAACAAACAACAGCTGGGATACGAGGTAAATCAAGAAGGTATGTTGATTTATAGAGGGAGAATGTATGTTCCAAACTAGAAAAATATTAAACAAATAATTTTAGACGAATACAATAAAATTCCTTGTGCAGGCCATCCGGATATCAGAAATTAATCACTACACTCATAAAGGAATATTTTTGGCCCGGTATGAAGAAAGAGGTTGTTGAATACTTGGCTCACCATTTGGAATGTAAACAAGTGACAGCAAAATACCAGCACCGAATCAGATTACTCCACCCATTGCCTATTCCGAAATGGAAATGGGAAACTATTTCCATTGATTTTATTACGGGGCTACCTAGGTCTAAAAAGCATAATGATTCAATAATGGTGGTAGTAGACAATTTGAGAAATTTTTCTCACTTTGTACCAGTACAACCTACTTTTAAGGCTACTCAAATTGCTAACATATTCATGCAAAATATCTTTAGACTACACAGAATACCAAGGGTTATAATTTCTAACCGTGATGTAAAATTTACATCAGCTTTTTGGAAAGCCTTATTTGGATATTTAGGCACACAATTCATTTTATCACTGCCTATCACCCTAAGACGGATGGGCAGACTGAGCAGGTGAATCAAATAGTGGAAGATATGTTACGGACTTAAGTAATGTAGTAGCCTTCTAAATGGGAGGATTATATACATTTGGTGGAGTTTGCCTACAACAACAGTTACCATACATCCTTGGAAATGAGTCCCTTTGAAGTGTTATATGGACACAGGTGCAGGAAACCCTTCAGTTGGGGAGGTCTGGAGGATAAGTTAATGTTGGGTCTTGACATGTTAAAAGAGATGGAAGATATGGTTAAAAAGGTGCGCTCCAATTTAAAGACTACTCGGGATCAACAGAAAAATTTTGTTGATCGGAAGAGAAGTTTTAGGGAGTTTCAAGTCGTAGATCATGTTTACATTCATGTATGAGACAAGAAGAGTACTCTGCATTGGGGTGGGTGTGCTAAATTAGCACCCCAATTCTGCGGTACCTTCCAAATCATGGCCCAAATTAAACATGTGGCCTATCAGCTTTCTTTGCCTAGCCACATATGTGTGCATAATGTTTTTCATGTTTCTGTGTTAACAAATATATATATATATATATATATATATATATATATATATATATATATATATATATATATATATATATATATATATATATATATATATATATATATATATATATATGATCCCAACCATATAATTATTGGCAGGATATATAGGTAATTAGATCATTTATAAGGGATATAGTGTGTTATAAATAATTACCAAGGTAGACTGCCAAAGGAAAGAGCTGACTAAATTTCTTTTATTATATGTAGGTCGAACTGAAAGGCGAGTTCTTGGTCAAACCCCTGGTTATACTCGATTGGAGAGAAGTAATGCTACAGAGATGAGTTATCACCCAAGTTAAAGTGAAATGGCAGCACTTTGGGCCAGACTAGGCCACCTGGGAGGACAAACAGGTTATGAGGGAGACTTTTCCAAATATATTTGCAGCAGAGAAACATCAGGACGATATTTAATCTTGGGGGGAGATGTGATGTCCCCAGTAATTGTAAATATTTAATTACTGCAGTAAACAAACTCGATATTACTATTAAGTTTACATATTTATTATTTTGATTAAATTATGCATGAGGCAAATGTCTTGATGATGAAAATCATGTAACTCACACATTTTAGGTAGTTAGGATAGGCGATTACCTATCCCTAACTATTTCCCTGAATATTTATTCTCAAGGAAGATATTAAGAGGGTATTGGTACCTAAGACAAAAGAAAAGAAAGAGAAATGAAACAGAGGATTTTGTGTTGATATGTTAGATGGGTTCTTAAGCTAAGTCTGGTTAAGACCAGATAGTTTTGACATATTAATATTGTTGGTCTTACTGCATGTGAGTAACATCTCGGGGGGAGACTTAGGCTTAAAAGTGGGTTTCAAGGTTGGGAGGAAATTCGGTGTCTTATAGTCGATCTAGATTCAACCAGTCAGCAATAATTACTAACAAACTCAGATAAGTATTTACAACTTCCTGAAAGTTAAATGTAGTGTTGAAATAAAAATATGTATATTGTTTGGGAAGGGTCAAATGTACTCACTTAGTAAAGGCCTAATGAAGTTTAAAATATGTATGCTAGCTAACTACATAAACTAGTAATTCATGAAGAGAACTCAGTAAGATCTATTAAATAGAATAACAAAGTTCTTATAGGAGAGTATTTCTTCTAGGGTTTACAATGCATAAATCTTTAAGGAAGCAGTAAACCTAAAAACAAGAACTTCCAGAACTATTTAGAAACTTTCCAAAACATAGGAATCATAGTTCTGGAAAGAAATGTATAATATTACAAACAGATAAACTATTACAGAAATAGAAAATGTAGGTTCTTCAATACTTTTAGTACTTCGTTGCTAAGGAAAATACAAGTAATGAATGATAGATTAAGTTATGAGGCCAAAGCATGCCTTTTGAAATATTCTGAACTAAAAATTGAAGAATTTTCCCTAAGAAAGAAGGAAAAACTGGAACTATCACACAATGCAAATAAGTTTTCCATTCATAAATTAGGGGAAATCTGAACCCAAAACTCTAACCCCAAATAATCAAGGGACATATGGGTAAAAACACATCAAGACTATGTTGTGAAAAATATTAAATATTTATAATAGTCTGATATGTACGGTCAATGTTGGGACTCAAGTCGTAACCCCAATTACTAGTAGAAATAAAAACTAAAATGACAAGAACAAAACATATAAACAAATTCGAAGCAAATGTAATGGAAAAGTCAGCTAATGCTTTCTTTAAGAAAAGAACAAAGAAGAAAGAGCCAGCTTGGATGGGTATTTTATATCTCTGTGAAAAAATATAGATATGTGCTAGGGCATAAAACTGACCCCTTCCATTTACGCAAACCAAGTAACTATTATATATTCAAAGCACATAAATTCATTATAACAGAACTCTTTATCTAGTAAAGAAAATTCCAGTTACAAAAATTACCATCTTATATTCGAAACAAGTTCAGATAGGGATCAATTACATTGGAAAATTATAAAACCATGTCAAGCCACATACCCAGAACTTGAAATAGAAAGAACGGTGGCACCATGTCCAGAACTTAAGAAAATATAGCCGCAAGGGCCACTTTAGGCAGAGTCTAGAAAACATATAAACCCTAATGGATATAAAACTAAGTACAAGATAAGAGAAACATAGCAAGCTCGCGTGATAAGCTAATGTCCCCTAAGATTTGAAACTTTTAGTCCAAGAGTTTCCAGAACAAGCTTTCACATTACCCGGAGGCTAGAAGGAGAATAAGTCTGCAACCCTCAGAGAGGATTCCAGGAGGTAAGTCTTGTTCTCGACCAACCATACTTGAGTAGTAAGAAACCTCTGGCGAAACCTAGCAAATTTATGAGAGCAGTTTATTAACACAACTGCAATAAAATAAATATAGCCATAGGATACTTCAAACTAAACCTTAAACCTTGTACCTAGTCAGGGTTGCGACTACAAGGAAACTCCTTTGAAGCGATAAACACCAAGACGTTCTGTGCAAACCTGGGAACCAAACATATAGTCATGACAGAGTTACAACAGTGTGGGAAGAACATATTCAATGTTAAAGAGGGGTGAAAACAAACTCGTGTGAAATCTAAAGCCTTGGGCCGGAACCGGAATTCTCTGGGAGATTGAAAGAAAAATGGCAAAAACACTCCACAATATAGCTAACAAAGGAGATAAGGTTTCACTCATTTTTGTGAGAAGAACTGGCGTTATGAAGGACTGCTGATGAGGAGATCTTCCCAAGGAGATGCCAATAGCTGGAAAGGATTCGAAAGAACCAAGAAACCTGCTCCTGCAAACTCTCGGGAAGCCAAGTTCATTGTATTAGAGTTAGGCTTAATAACCTTGTAAATATTCATAAATTTATTCTGTGAGTATAGCGAGGACCCCATTAAATGTTAACAGTATGTGAATATCAATTTTATTCAATATATCAACTCAGCATAAAAGCCATTAAATCATATTACAGGAATCCCCCCCAAGGATCATAAAACTAAACTTCGACGGGGCAGCCAAAGACAACCCATGGGAGGCGGGTATTGGAGGGATATTTAGAGACGAAGAAGGAAAGATCATAAGGGCATATGCAATGGACTGCGGCATTGCCACAAACAATAAAGCATAATATCACGCACTAAACAGGGTACTGGAGATAGCGATAAGAGAAAGGTACCACAAATTGTAGATAGAAGGGGACTCCATGCTGGTCATAGAAACCATAAAACAACTACATCAAGGAATACCTGTGGAAAAACTAAGCAAAAGCTGGAGAATGACATGGATAATAACAAACGTTGAAACGCACCTTTAGTGACTGGCTTATACCATCTTGTCCCATGTGAAAAGGAAAGGAAATGCACCGGTGGATCTCCTAGAGAACTGGGGATGCCGAAACAGAGAGCAACAGTTGGACGCGGGAGAAGCAGAGCTCAGCCAGAATGAGGAAATGAACCAATTGAAACAGGCAGTCGAAGCAAATAAGCGAAAACTAGAGAATTCGAGTGACGCAGCTGGGAGGGTAGAAGGATGAAGATAGGCATAGGCAAATCAGCATAGATCACCCATGGAGCAGCACAGGATGGAAAAAAGGACAGAGAGGATATGGATGACGGAAGTGGAAAGAGAAAGGATTAACCCGAGAAGCGTGAGGGAAGAAATGGAAAGAGGTGGGGGAAGGGAGAACAGGACAGCAGGACCGAGAAGGGACAGCAAAGGATAGACAGATGGCAATGCGGAGTCAGAAAATGGACGGCACGAGCAATTGGGAGAAGATAAACATTAATGAAGCACGAAGGACAAGACATTAGGGTAGCATCCCAAGGAAAGTGGGTCAGAGAACGTGCCACAGATCGGGAAATCGGGAAGGGGACTTTGAACCAGAGGAACCAAATCCAGGGATGGGGATAGGAAAGCCTAGGAGAAATAGGAGGGGCCTTGCAAGCAAGGCAGATCGCTCGCCCCAGAAAAAGCATGCTAACTATCATAGAGCAACCCTCAATGGTGGAAGCTCGGAACCTAAAAGTTCCAGAGAGGCCTCAGATCTACATAAACGAGACAACCACATCTCGAGAGGTCCTAGGACAAGGGACGATAGCACCACCCTTTTCAATTATACCACCCCAAAGTCTAAAACTGACAACTGTGTTCATAATGTGATAGGTCTAACAAACAGTAAGGGGGACACTGCATCCCAGCTCGAGCATTTCAAGGATAAGAGCACCCAAAGCTGATCAACAAAAACATGGCACACAGATGAAGCAAGAGAAATGTTAAGCAAGAAGAAGGAACAAGCAGAATAAGCCAGAAAAAAGGAAGGACATCGACTGGGGAACAGATTAAGAAACTAGTTTACGCCTACATGAAGGTGAATCATAGGAAATCTAGGACCAGATTTGGAGTTGGGAATGAGACCTGAGACAAAATATACGAGGTAGAGACCCTCCCCTGAAAGAATGGGAAGAAATGGTACAGGACCCAGGCACAACAAATGGTCGACAGTCTCTCTATACCAGAACTTTGCAATAGTATTGGATAATGAAACATATTGTTGCCCGAGCTATGGCCCTCCATCAAGAACATATGGAAGGGGAAGTCCTGAATAGGCAAGAGAAAAACAAGGAACCGGAAATTGGCCGAGGGAAAATGCTGAAAGAACTAGCAATCATTCAGATACAGACATACAGGAATAACCTTGCCTTGGGCCGATTTGAGCAAACTCTGTCAAAGATAAAGTGGAAATTGTTCCAGCAGGGATGAGAGCTCCCAGACCCAGGGGTGAAGTCACAGACTACTGGAAAGAAGATGCTAAGCCCAGAAGAGAAGTCGCAGACTACTGGAAAGAAGATACTGAGCCCGGAAGAGAAGGAAACATTCTAGATAGCCTCATCAGATGAGGAGTAGTTTCTTTATCTCTAAGTTTTTTGGAATGTTTATGTCTCAAAGACCAAAGATAAGAAATTGGGAGAAACTGATGATATTAATGAACTTATTTAAATTTTGTAGTGGATACAATGCTGATCGATGGCCACCTGGTTTCCCTTGGGCAGGTGGCTGATCGAAGTTTTGAATGTAAATTTTGAAAAGTAAATATAGAAAGTACTAGCTTGTTTACAAAAATAAAAAGCCATTAAATCATATATGACAGGCACTCTAATTCGGTATATATATATTCAAATTTATTGTTTTTACTATGATTTTTATAATGTTAATATTTAGAGATGTGTCATTAAGCTTGCACTTTGTATCTCCTCCCATGGGCCCCTTCAATTAGGTCCAAGATTTCCAAGGTTGTAAGACGTTTCTTTCTCTCACCCTCTTGGATCCTTTTTCTCAAACTAAGATAGTTTTTCTCTAGGTGAAGAAGTCCTTGCTCATAACTTTCAAATGTCTAGAATGTGAATCTTTCTTTGAGCATTACTTGTAACTATCTTTAACCTTTTTGGAATGTGAAACTTCCTTTCAGGATTACTTTCCATGGTAGTTGCTTTGGGTGTCTGCATAAAACATATATTAATGAAATTTAAACAAAACATTTACATTCATGAGTTATTATGGTGTAGTGGTCCACATTACCAAGTAACTTTAACCAAAATAACAAAAATAACCCAGTGACTTCATATATTAATGAAATTTAAACCAAACATTTACATTCATGAGTCATTACGGTGTAGTGGTCCACATTACCAAGTAACTTTAACCAAAATAACAAAAATAACTAAGTAACTTCATATATTAATGAAATTTAAACAAAACATTTACATTCATGAGTCATTATGGTGTAGAGGTTCACATTACCAAGTAACTTTAACCAAAATAACAAAAATAACCAAGTAATTTTAATCACACTAACAAAAAATATTTATAGATTTATTGGGATATTACAAAGAGCCAAGAGGAATCAAAGTTTCAATGTGCAAACCTTTTCCTCAAATTTTGCATTTATAAAAATGTTTTGCATCTTCAAAGATTTGATTTCTGGTAGTTTTTGGTAAATTTGGAGTTAAGATGAATAGAATTAAAATGAATCTACCTGGTTATCTTCACAACTTCGATGTCTTAAATTTTTATTTATGCCAAATGCATTTAAATTATATAATTTTTTTATATTTATAAACAATTATAATTGAGGTGTAATATTTTAGTAAACTATAAAGCCAAATATTTGAAATAAACATATGTAAATTAAAATATTACTTTAATTTATATATTTATGAAAAATTATAATAAAGTTGTAATATTCGATAAAAAAAAAATGAAAATTTTATATATAAAATAAACATATGCATATTAAAAATATATTTTAAATTTTACATTATGTTATGATTTGTTGTTTTTTATGGTGATGATGATGATTAAGGTTCCCTAAGACTAATCATATAAAATATAATTATAAATTTATAAATGATTATAATAAACATGTTACATTTTAATACAATATAACAATTAAATATATTTAAATTAAACAAATATTTCAAGTTTTGTTTTATATATATATATATAGATATTACACACTTAAATTATATAAATTTTAAAATGGATAGAAAGTTATAATAGAAGTGTACTATTTCAATAAAATATACAAAAAATATATGAAAAAAAAATATAAAAAAAGAATTAACTTTTTATTTTTTATTTTTGAGTATATATATATATGTATGTTAATTTTTTATTGAGTTAAATTATATAAATTTATATATTTAGAAATAGCATATAACATTTTAATAAAATATTACATTTCATTAATAGAATACCACACTCTATTGCTATATAATAGAGTTTTTATTGTAATTTTTAAACATGGTGAGTAATGCAAATATTTTTACATGGTAAGACTCTTTCAACCTTACTCAACCTTTTTAGTTTTTGTTAATGGAGTTACAATTTTCTTCAAAAATATATACAGATTTATATATATATATATATATATATATATATAGTTTTTACTATGATTTTTATAATGTTAATATTTAGAGATGTGTCATTAAGCTTGCACTTTGTATCTCCTCTCATGGGCCCTTCAATTAGGTCCAAGATTTCCAAGGTTGTAAGACGTTTCTTTCTCTCACCCTCTTGGATCCTTTTTCTCAAACTAAGGTAGTTTTTCTCTAGGTGAAGAAGTCCTTGGCCATAACTTTCAAATGTCTAGAATGTGAATCTTTCTTTGAGCATTACTTGTAACTATCTTTCAACTTTCTAGAATGTGAAATTTCCTTTCAGAATTACTTTCCATGGTAGTTGCTTTGGGTGACTTCGTAAAACATATATTAATGAAATTTAAACATTACATTTACATTCATTAGTTATTATGGTGTAGTGGTCCACACTACCAAGTAACTTTAACCAAAATAACAAAAATAATCCATTAACTTAATATATTAATGAAATTTCCCCGGATGCGGGTGTTGGATCAAGGAGGACGGGCGTGCCACATGCTACGCATGGGCTGCCTCGTGTAAACCCCACGGCTCCCCGGAGAAGGCCGTCATATGGCAATTGAACCCCTCAAACTGTTAATGCAATTAATGGCGGAGAGGCGAGGTAGATGGAGGAGCAGGGCGAAGTTAATGAGCGCCTGCAACGAGGGAATGAAGAAGAATATTACAGGCTTGATGGGTCGAGCAGGGTATTCTGGTCTGAGGAGAGTTGGTGGGCGCGGAAGCACAGAGAGCTTCGGCCGAGGAAGTTTTCATTACCCTGCGGCCTGGAAACTAGTCTCTGTTGCCATTCTGGTTGCTGGACTGGAAGGAGAGGGCAATTCGCGAATTTGCAGCGACAATTCTGGAAATGGAATTGTCGGCTACCAAGGGAAGGAATTCAAGGTGAAAGCTGGGCATCTGAGAGCGAATTGGAAAGAAATTGGTTCTGCTACCAATTTCAAGCTCACCCTCGAGCATACAGAGGAAGCATCAGACTTACCATGGTTAAAATTCGAGAACGACAGCCCAGCAGAAGGGGTCCATCGAGAGGGTCCTCCTCACGAACCCCTGCAGCAGATGAGCATCACCACTGCTGCTGCTGCTATTGTCACAGGAGAGCTCGGGCGACCCCGCTACCCATTAGACAATTCGTGGAGGTCGGGAGTTCCAGTGAAGGGAAACCGGAGCTTCCTTCCTTCGGCTCTGTGGTATTCACCCTGCCAAGCACTGAGGACAACGCAGGCGTTAATGCCCACATCTCAATCCTGTTTACCAAAATTCCGGAAGGCGGTGAGGATGAAAACCCCCAGGGCTCGCAGGAGAAGCAATTGGAAGGCCCGGGCAAGGAAATTGACACCGGAGAACAATCGGCTGCGGAAAAGGACACTGCTGTGGTGCCTCCAGCGTCTGAAGCTGGAAGCTTGGGGGAAAAAAGCTTGCAAGACCGCTTTCCTCCAGTGGGGCCACCCCCCCCAGGTGTGGACGAGGAAAAATGGCGGAAAATGTGGGAAGGACGCGCAGAAGGTGATGGGTGGGCATATGTGGTTGAAGACAAGAGCCTCTATGAAGAGGCGGATGCACACCTCGCGGCCCTCCTTCCATCTTCAGCTCGTCTCCAAGATTAATGCAGCTGCGGGTAATGTCTTGATTTTGTTATTTGGTCATGTCTACTGGCATTTGATACTTCTATCTCTGCCTTGTTTAATTCTGTTGAGTCTATGGTCGAGTCTATGGTCAAGCCTTAACTCTGGGAAGTCTAAGTTGATAGCTGACACTAGTGACTCTGTCATGCTTACATCTGTCTGGTATATGGGTCAGTCTATCTTAGTTGTTAGCCCCTGCGTGGGCAGTCATGTGTCTGGTCTTCAGGGAATCTGATAAATTCTGCTACTGTTTTGAGAATATGGTTCGGTGCTGCCCCTGTGTGGGAGCTTTTGTTCTCATGGATAATTCTGGTTGGTTTTGGCGAAGCTGCCCCTGCGAGGGAGCTGTAAGGTCTACAGTCAGGATTCCCAGGGTGATTCTTCAGGCCCTGGAAGGCATGTCTTGCAGTTTGTAATTTTTCTTGTACATATAATATAATGCTTAGCTAGTTTTTACAGAGAAAAAAATATATATTAATGAAATTTAAACCAAACATTTACATTCACAAGTCATTACAGTGTAGTGGTCTACATTACCAAGTAACTTTAACCAAAATAACAAAAATAACTAAGTAACTTCATATATTAATGAAATTTACATTCATAAGTCATTATGGTGTAGAGGTTCACATTACCAAGTAACTTTAGCCAAAATAACAAAAATAACCAAGTAATTTTAATCACAATAGTAAAAAATATTTCTAGATTTATTGGGATATTACAAAGAGCCAAGAGGAATCAAAGTTTCAATATGCAAACCTTTTCCTCAAATTTTGCATTTAGAAAAATGTTTTGCATCTTCAAGGATTTTATTTCTGGCAGTTTTTGGTAAATTTAGAGTTAAGATGAATAGAATTAAAATGAATCTACCTGGTTATCTTCACAATTTTGATGTGTTAAATTTTTACTTATGCCAAATGCATTTAAATTATATAAATTTTTATATTTATAAAAAATTATAATTGAGGTGTAATATTTTAGTAAACTATAAAGCCAAATATATGAAATAAACATATGTAAATTAAAATATTACTTTAATTTATATATTTATGAAAAATTATAATAAAGGTGTAATATTCAATAAAAAAAATGAAAATTTTATATATAAAATAAACATATATATATTAAAAAGATGTTTTAAATTTTACATTATTTTATGATTTGTTGTTTTTATGATAGTAATGATGATGATTAAGGTCCACTAAGACCAATTATATAAAATATAATTATAAATTTATATATTTATAAATAACATGTTACATTTCAATACAATATAACAATTAAATATATTTAAATTAAACAAATATTTCAAATTTTGTTTTTTATATATATTACAAACTTAAATTATATAAATTTTGAAATGGATAGAAAGTTATAATAGAAGTGTACTATTTCAATAAAATATAAAAATTAAATATATAAAAAATAAGTATAAAAAAATTAAATTTGTCTTTTTTATTTTTGAATATATATGAAAAAATTTTATTGAGTTAAATTATATAAATTTATAAATATTTATAATAGAGGTGTAATATTTGAAATACATCTATGAAAACAAATTTATTAATTTTTTATTTATATCATATACACTTAAATTATATAAATTTATATATTTATAAATAGCATATAACATTTCAATAAAATATTACATTCCATTAATAAAATACTACACTCTATTGCTATATAATAGAGTTTTTATTGTAATTTTTAAACATGGTGAGTAATGCAAATATTTTGACATGGTGAGATTTTTTCTGCCTTACTGAACCTTTTTAGTTTTTGTTAATGGAGTTACTATGACTTTTATAATGTTAATATTTAGAAATGTGTCATTAAGCTTGCACTTTGTATCTCCTCCCATGGGCCCCTTCAATTAGGTCCAAGATTTCAAGGTTTTAAGATGTTTCTTTCTCTCACCCTCTTGGATCCTTTTTCTCAAACTAAGGTAGTTTTTCTCTAGGTGAAGAAGTCCTTGGCCATAACTTTCAAATGTCTAGAATGTGAATCTTTTTTTTAGCATTACTTGTAACTATCTTTCAACTTTTTGGAATGTGAAACTTCCTTTCAGAATTACTTTCCATGGTAGTTGCTTTGGGTGACAACATAAAACATATATTAATGAAATTTAAACAAAACATTTACATTCATGAGCTATTATGGTGTAGTGGTCCACATTACCAAGTAACTTTAACCAAAATAACAAAAATAACCCATTAACTTCATATATTAATGAAATTTAAACCAAACATTTACATTCATGAGTCAATATGGTGTAGTGGTCCACATTACCAAGTAACTTTAACCAAAATAACAAAAATAACTAAGTAACTTCATATATTAATGAATTTTAAACAAAACATTTACATTCATGAGTCATTATGGTATAGAGGTTCACATTACCAAGTAACTTTAACCAAAATAACAAAAATAACCAAGTAATTTTAATCATAGTAACAAAAAATATTTATAGATTTATTGGGATATTACAAAGAGCCAAGAGGAATCAAAGTTTCAATATGCAAACCCTTTCCTCAAATTTTGCGTTTAGAAAAATGTTTTGCATCTTCAAAGATTTGATTTCTCGTAGTTTTTGGAAAATTTGGAGTTAAGATGAATAGAATTAAAATGAATCTACCTGTTATCTTCACAATTTTGACCTGTTAAATTTTTATTTATGCCAAATGCATTTAAATTGTATAAATTTTTATATTTATAAACAATCGTAGTTTTTGGAAAATTTGGAGTTAAGATGAATAGAATTAAAATGAATCTACCTGTTATCTTCACAATTTTGACGTGTTAAATTTTTATTTATGCCAAATGCATTTAAATTATATAAATTTTTATATTTATAAACAATCATAATTGAGGTGTAATATTTTAGTAAACTATAAAGCCAAATATATAAAATAAACATATGTAAATTAAAATAATACTTTAATTTATATATTTATGAAAAATTATAATAAAGGTGTAATATTCAATAAAAAGATGAAAATTTTATATATAAAATAAAGATATGTATATTAAAAAGATATTTTAAATTTTACATTATGTTATTATTTGTTGTGTAATGCTCCTAGTAAAGCGATAATGTTAAGTAAGACAGTAAATTTAGCTGTGAACTAAAACTTTGTTTGGTAAATTATAATAACTCTCTTGCTACTGCTGTTAATTATTATGATAATTAATTATATTACCACTGTTTAATTAAGTATGTGATTAATTGTTGTTAGTAGCTATAGAGGTAGTTGAAACAAGAGGAAAACCTAACTACCTTCATGTGACGGTTGAGACCCCAAGGGAAAAGGGGGAATGCCAGTCTGGTAAGGATCAGATGGCAGAGGGTGGTGATATGTTATGTCTGGTAGTGACCAGATGGCATGTGTTTGGAAGTGAGAGGCTTCCTGAACCGCTACGTCTGGTTAGGATCAGATAGCGTGACTCTAGCATAACCAGAGGGTTTGCAGACAGTGAAGATCTGCAGAAGTGCTTGGGGGTGGAAGATCGAGGAGGATCTTCCTACGGTCGGGAGGTTGACAAGCGCTACGAAAAGGTTTGCTACTGCTCAGGTACGGCTTGCTAAAGCATTTAAGAATTCATTTAAACCTGTGGAATTCTTTTAAGGTCTTTGATAGGCAAGTAAAGGTAATGGGAAAAGATTTAATCATTTTTAGAATCTAGCCTCTGCGCAACTGGCAGAGATGGGACTAGATTTTTCAATCAAAGAACAATAGCGAAACCATGTCGAATTAAAAACCTCTGTAGCATAAGCGATAGAAAGAATATAAAACAGGAAAAATATTACTGTGTAAGCCATCCTCTGTAACCCAGATGGGAATTGAACAAAAGAATTCAACACTGTGCATAAGCATTAGGTTTATATTTCAAACCGAGAACAACAGTAAATACCCGGAATTACCCAGACCTTTTACCAATAAAAACGCAGGCCATTCGAATCGTCTGCGGAACAGAGCATGTATTTCGAAGTAATAATCCATTATCAAATATATAGCTTCAACATTTAACAGAATATATAAGCATGCAGAAAGAAAAACAAACTGACGGAAATACCCCTGTCTCCGAGGAACGGAGGAAGGGCCGTGACCACCATGCATGCGTAATAAACATTAACAGATGCCTCGGCCCTGAAGAGAATCGTCGAAGCTGTGCTTAAATATATATAGCCAGCAGGGGCTTCTAATGCCAGATCCGTTGATACAAAAAGATTTAACCATAGAAGCAAATATACACTGGAAAAACGAACAGGGATAAATGTTCAAAACTTATATTCACAGTAAAAGCTACAGAGAAGGCAAGTACGCCCAGTATACATCGAATAACAGTACTAGAGCCAAATAAAGGTTTCCGTGTAAACCAGTAATAATTCTTTAACCAAAATTAAAACCAAGAACAGTATCATATAAACAAAACATTATTCAACCTGAAGCATTCGTCCGCCTTCAAGACCAACAGTCCATTGTAAGGAAACAAGTTATACAATACAAGTTGGGCATACAGCGCCTCTTAACGGAGGTTCCTGCCTGAATGCTGGCGGAGAAACCAGACAATTTACAAACAACAAAATATGAAAGAGAAACGTAAAATTCCCCCATGGGAGGAAACCCCTATATATGGTGGTGGGATTCCAAAGCATGAGCAAGCCCCGACATCCTGTCAAAACGGACAGCGGCTCAGCCCGTTACTACGGAAAATCCATACGAGCCTACGATTAAATACATAAATTCTTACCCGGACATGGGATGGCGGAGAAGCGGAGAGGGCTATCCAACGCCGTTGATTTAACAACCGAACCTTCCTCCTGAGAATATCATCGTAACCAGAAACTGTGAGTTCATTTTCTAAAATGCCGAAGAAGATGAATACAAAAACTGAAGGAACCATAACCATAACCAGCACTGTGAAGTCCAAAAGCCCGTGAAGAACATGGACTTGAAACGAGAAGAGCGGTAAACTAGAATAATAGGAAATTCGATACCTGTTCTGGTGTAGGAAGGCAGAGATATCCTGCTGTATACCAGACCGCCTGGAGGTAAGGAGTTCTAAGTAAGGCGGAACGCCATGAAGCTGTGTGCGACAGGAGGTCGCTCAACAATGAAAATCAAACTAAAGGAGTTAACTACACATTAAAACCATTAAAGCACCCACCGCCTCATGGCTCGACGACAGCCCTTGATTTGGGCGGGCTCGTCTCCACCTTTGGATCACTCGTAGTTGAACCGGGAAACGACTGTTAAATGGCAAGTTCGAGAATTGTCAGACCGTATGGTTCCTGGAGCGTCGAGCACGCGGAGGGCACATGGTACCTGGTGGCCAGCCGTTCATCGTGCCAAATGGACGACGCAGAGCAGGCCAGCTGGGTGAGTATCAGAGCCAGACAAGACTCGCGGCTACAACTATTCTCGGTGAAATAAACCAGCACGTATATATAGAAATTGCCATAAAACCACTCATGACAGAAGTACCACTCATTTAACTTTTATACATACCATTGAATGTCAAACGCTTGATTAACCCGAGTTATATCATGAGCCAACTATTGTATATTCGTTAATAAATCATGGGCATGGTTAATTTTTGGTACAGTAAACCATTCATCGACTTTAGTATGAGTGGGTAAGAGTATAAGGCATTTGAATGCTTTAATATTAAAGTGTTCCTTAATATATTGTTCGGCTATAATAATGTATATAACATGTTTGCGATGTGATGATTCAATGAACATGTATACATGATTATACTGTAGTAAAAATAATTTTATTTTTTTTAAGATCTGTAATGGTGTGTGACAAGTGGTATCAGAGCCAGGTTACAACTCTGTGACCTCGGGTTAATTTTAATAGAGACAACAATGCATAAGTAGCATCCTAACAAGCAAGCAAGGAGTATATTGAAATATAAAAATTACATCTATTAAAATAAGCTAATTTGTTCAGGTGACAGCAGAATGAGGAGAACAAGTAGCGCTCCTCATGGAAATTTGAATCGACCAGATAACGTTGCTCACCCTCAGGGGAATCCTGAGATATGGGTACAACTGGGAGAGGAAGGCCGCAACACTGACTTGACTATATTGAGGACAGTCCAGGAGCTGAAGGACGAAATGGCCCGCTTGCGTGAGGACAACGCAAGACTAAACATGGAACAAGAAAGGATTCTGAAAAGTTTATCTGATAAACAACATCAACAGCAGTCTCATCCTAGGCCTGAGCAGACACGGGTATCAGATGAACAAAGCTATCACACTGAACAGGAGGAAGCAGAGGAAAGGGCGGAGGCGCGAGGAGAGAAGTCTGTTAACGCTTCTGAATATCAAACTCCAAAGAGACCGCGGATAGAACTGCAAGGGGAGTTTCGGAAGATTAAACCACCCCATTTCGATGGGGAATCAGAAGAAGCTGCAGAGGCTTGGCTAATCAACATGAACAAGTATTTCCAAGTGTACGAGTATGATCACCATCTTAAGGCACGGCTGGCCATCTTCCAGCTGCAGGCCAAGGCTACATTATGGTGGGAAGAAGTCAAGATGGTGTGGGGGGTGAGTGAGCAAGATGTGACTTGGGAGACTTTTCAAAGATATTTCAAGGAAAAGTACCTGACAGAACGCTTCTATGATGAAAAAGCACGAGAATTTCATGATCTGCGGCTTGGACAGCAGACCATAGATGAGTTCATAACTAAATTTACATCTCTGCTTCGCTATGTACCGTACATTCGGGAGGAAAAGGCTAAGGTGCAGTGGTTTGTTAGCAGCCTACCCCAGGCAATGCGGGAAAGAATCGAATTTGATAATCCGAAAACGATGGACGAAGCAATTCGGAAGGCTAGAATATGTTATCAGCAGAACAAACAAAAAGGAGAAAATTCTGGAAAGCGCTGGGCGGATAAAAAGGGCAGCAGAATGACTGTAGGAGTTAAGGGAACTCGCAGCAATTTTCACAAGGGATTCTCGAAAGGGGCCAGCAATAGAAACCCATCAAGAAATCAGATCAGATTTAAGCCACCTGTTGAATCTAAATACAGTGAACAGTCGGTTAGAGTTGATAATGAGGGCTCAGTTAGGCCATCGGTTCAGTGCTGGGGTTGTGGCGGACCCCATTATATTAAAAATTGCCCTCACCGGAAGGAAAGCGATCAGGTGTCCTAGATTTACGAAGCCTCCACAGTGGGAGACGTGGCTCGGTCCATACCTAGAATAAATGCCGCACTCGAGGATCAACAAGCTGATAAACAGCCAACAATGATAGAATTTGAAGGTAAGATCCTTGATCGAACTGTTTCCATTTTAGTAGACCCAGGAGCTACTTTAAGCTACGTAAGTCCCAAAGTTGTGGAAAACTGTAGTTTGCAAACTATTAAGTTTAAGAATCCATGGTTAGTACAGCTTGCCACCGGGGCCAAAAGATGAGTGTTGGCTAAGGTCAGCAACTATCCACTAAGGTTAGCCGGTCAGACAGTAATAACAGAATTGAATGTACTCCCTCTTGGTTCATATGATGTGCTGATAGGGATGGATTGGTTGGAAAAGTGGTGGTCTGTAATAAACTGCAAGACAAAAACAATCTCTTATCGAGATGAACTGGGAAAAGAAAAGGAAATTCAAGGTATCCAAAAACCGGTGCAGATCTGGCCAATTACGGCCTCACAACTAGCTAAAAGTGTCCGGAAGAAATGTCAAATATATGCAGTACAAGTAGGGTATGCTAGATCTGAAGATAAAATTGCGACTGTGGAGAGTATACCAGTAGTGCGAGATTTTACAGATGTATTTCCGGAAGAAATACCAGGGCTGCCGCCCAAAAGAGATTTGGATTTCACCATAGAATTGGTACCCGGTGCAGCCCCAGTATCCCGAGCACCATACCGGATGAGTGTGCCGGAATTAACTGAGTTAAAGATGCAGCTGCAAGAGTTGTTGGATAAGAAGTATATTCGTCCCAGCGTATCCCCTTGGGGAGCCCCTGTGTTGTTTGTTAGGAAAAAGGATGGAACTCTCCGTATGTGCATAGATTATAGACAGCTGAATAAATTGACAGTTAAAAACAAATATCCACTACCCCGCATTGATGAACTGTTTGATCAGGTGAAGGGGGCGACAATCTTTTCAAAGATCGACTTGAGGTCGGGCTATCATCAAATCAGAATTAAGGATGAGGACATAGCCAAAACAACTTTTCGAACTCGTTATGGGCACTACGAGTTTGTGGTACTGCCTTTTGGGTTGACCAATGCACCTGCGACATTTATGTGCTTGATGATATACTTATATACTCCCGGAATATTAAAGAGCATGAGGAGCATCTCAGAGTAGTGTTACAAACACTACGGGAGCATCAGCTATATGGTAAATTTAGCAGATGTGATTTTTATAAAGAACAGATCCAGTATTTGGGACATATCATTACAAAAGATGGTATAGCTATGGACCCCGAAAAGATCAAAAATAATGGAATGGCCAATACCCAAGGACGTGGCAGATATCAGATCTTTCATGGGGCTGGCTGGATATTACCGGCGGTTTGTGGAAGGCTTCTCCAGGGTTGCATATCCTATCACCTCTTTGCAAAAGAAGGGAAAGATATTCAAGTGGACAACAGATTGTCAATGGAGCTTTGAATAGCTCAAAAACCTGCTCACCACTGCACTTGTGCTGAGTGTTGTAGACCCGGAAAAGGAGTATGTAGTTTGCACAGATGCAAGCAAAGAGGGTGTAGGAGGGGTGCTAATGCAGGAAGGGAAAGTGATCGCGTACGAATCCAGAAAATTGAAGGAGCATGAGCAGAAGTATTCTGCCTATGATCTGGAATTAACTGCGGTAGTTCATGCGCTGAAAATGTGGCGCCATTATTTGGTGGGAAGAAAATTCTTGCTAATGACCGATCACCATAGTTTAACTAGCTACTTTAGTCAACCAACCTTAAATGCTAGGCAAGCTAGGTGGGTGGACTTTTTGGGGAATTTCGATTTTGAAATTAAGCACCTGAAAGGAAAAGAGAACAGGGTAGCTGATGCACTGAGTCGAAAAGTGCATTGCATTTATGAAATTGGTATTAGTGAAGGATAGTCCACCCTTGACAAAGAAATTGAAGAGGCCGCTGCACAAGATCAAATTTACCTACAAAAGAAGCAGCTGGTGCAGAATTTAAATACCCACATAATACAACAAGGGTACGATTTGAATGCAGCCGGAATTCTGTGTTACCAGAAAAGAATTTATGTACCCAATCAGAGCGGTATTAAAGAAAAGATTCTGGATGAATATCATAAAATCCCTTATGCGGGACATCCAGGCTATCAAAAATTAATCACCTCGCTTCGGAAGGAGTATCATTGGCCAGGAATGAAAAGGGATGTGGTAGAATATCTGGCGCGATGCTTAGAATGTCAACAGGTTAAGGCTGAACATCAACACCCTGCGGGTTTACTACAGCCATTACCCATACCAGAATGGAAGTGGGAGACTATTACCATGGACTTTATTACGGGGTTGCCAAAGTCCAAAAAGAACAATGACTCTATAATGGTTGTAGTAGACAAGCTCAGTAAGTCAGCTCACTTCATACCGGTTCAATCTACATATCGTGCGGCTCAAATCGCAAATGTTTTCATGCAGAACATATTTAAACTCCATGGGCTGCCAAAAACTATAATATCCGATCGCGATGTCAAATTCACATCAGCCTTTTGGAAGACCTTGTTTGAAGGTCTGGGGACTCAATTGAATTTCAGTACCGCTTATCATCCGCAAACTGACGGGCAAACAAGTGGTGGAAGACATGCTGAGGTCATATGTGATGCAACAACCTACCCGATGGGAGGAGTACTTACACCTTGTAGAGTTTGCTTATAACAATGGATATCATGCATCCTTGCGGATGAGTCCATTCGAAGTACTTTACGGCCGAAAATGCCGTACGCCATCCAGTTGGGGTGGACCGGAAGACAAACTCATGCTGGGTCCTGAAATGTTGGAAGAGATGGAAGCCATGGTCAAGAGAGTCCGGGCTAATTTAAAAATAGCTCAGGACAGACAAAAAAATTTTGCAGATCGGAAAAGAACCTTTAAAGAATATCAGGTGGGTGAACATGTATATGTCAGAATCCGAGCAAGGAGAAGTACTCTCCAATGGAATGCTTGTGCCAAATTGGCACCTCGCTTTTGTGGGCCCTTCCAGATTTTAGCACGAGTGGGGCCGGTAGCTTATCAGCTAGCCCTACCCAGCCATATCCGGGTCCATAATGTTTTCCATGTATCCGTTTTAAAGAAATATGTTTATGACCCTAGACACATAATAAGTTGGCAGGACATTCAGGTAAGAAGATGCTGTAAGATAAACATAAATCAAAATGGAATGTTAGAAAACAGCTAATCTGAATATTATGTGTTTCAGGTGGAACCGGAAGGAGAGTTCCTGGTTGAGCCAGTGAACATACTAGATCGGAGAAGAGTCGAGCTGCGGAAAAAGGTCATCAACCAGGTTAAAGTGCAATGGCAGCACTTTGGGCCAGATGAGGCCACCTGGGAGGATGAGCAGAGTATGAAAGAAGCTTATCCCGGATTGTTTCTGGGTGAACAGCAACATCGGGACGATGTTGAACTTCAGGAGGGGGAGATGTAATGCTCCTAGTAAAGCGATAATGTTAAGTAAGACAGTAAATTTAGCTGTGAACTAAAACTCTGTTTGGTAAATTATAATAACTCTGTTGCTACTGCTGTTAATTATTATGATAATTAATTGTATTACCACTGTTTAATTAAGTATGTGATTAATTGTTGTTAGTAGTTGTGGAGGTAGTTGAAACAAGAGGAAAACCTAACTACCTTCATGTGACGGTTGAGACCCCAAGGGAAAAGGGGGAATGCCAAGTCTGGTAAGGATCAGATGGCAGAGGGTGGTGATATGCTATGTCTGGTAGTGACCAGATGGCATGTGTTTGGAAGTGAGAGGCTTCCTGAACCGCTACGTCTGGTTAGGATCAGATAGCGTGACTCTGGCATAACCAGAGGGTTTGCAGACAGTGAAGATCTGCAGAAGTGCTTGGGGGTGGAAGATCGAGGAGGATCTTCCTACGGTCGGGAGGTTGACAAGCGCTACGAAAAGGTTTGCTACTGCTCAGGTACGGCTTGCTAAAGCATTTAAGAATTCATTTAAACCTGTGGAATTCTTTTAAGGTCTTTGATAGGCAAGTAAAGGTAATGGGAAAAGATTTAATCATTTTTAGAATCTAGCCTCTGCGCAACTGGCAGAGATGGGACTAGATTTTTCAATCAAAGAACAATAGCGAAACCATGTCGAATTAAAAACCTCTGTAGCATAAGCGATAGAAAGAATATAAAACAGGAAAAAGATTACTGTGTAAGCCATCCTCTGTAACCCAGATGGGAATGGAACAAAAGAATTCAACACTGTGCATAAGCATTGGGTTTATATTTCGAACCGAGAACAACAGTAAATACCCGGAATTACCCAGACCTTTTACCAAGAAAAACGCAGGCCATTCGAATCGTCTGCGGAACAGAGCATGTATTTCGAAGTAATAATCCATTATCAAATATATAGCTTCAACATTTAACAGAATATATAAGCATGCAGAAAGAAAAACAAACTGACGGAAATACCCCTGTCTCCGAGGAACGGAGGAAGGGCCGTGACCACCATGCATGCGTAACACATATTAACAGATGCCCCGGCTCTGAAGAGAATCGCCGAAGCTGTGCTTAAATATATATAGCCAGCAGGGGCTTCTAATGCCAGAACCGTTGATACAAAAAGATTTAACCATAGAAGCGAATATACACTGGAAAAACGAACAGAGATAAGTGTTCAAAACTTATATTCACAGTAAAAGTTACAGAGAAGGCAAGTACGCCCAGTATACATCGAATAACAGTACTAGAGCCAAATAAAGGTTTCCGTGTAAACCAGTAATAATTCTTTAACCAAAATTAAAACCGAAAACAGTATCATATAAACAAAACATTATTCAACCGGAAGCATTCGTCTGCCTTCAAGACCAATAGTCCATTGTAAGGAAACAAGTTATACAACACAAGTTGGGCATACAACGCCTCTTAACGGAGGTTCCCGCCTGAATGCTGGCGGAGAAACCAGACAATTTACAAACAACAAAATATGAAAGAGAAACGTAAAATTTCCCCATGGGAGGAAACCCCTGTATATGGCGGAGGGATTCCGAAGCATGAGCAAGCCCCGACATCCTGTCAAAACGGACAGCGGCTCAGCCCGTTACTACGGAAAAGCCATACGAGCCTACGATTAAATACATAAATTCTTACCCGGACATGGGATGGTGGAGAAGCGGAGAGGGCTATCCAACACCGTTGATTTAACAACCGAACCTTCCTCCTGAGAATATCATCGTAGCCAGAAACTATGAGTTCATTTTCTAAAATGTCGAAGAAGATGAATACAAAAACTGAAGGAACCATAACCATAACCAGCACTGTGAAGTCCAAAAGCCCGTGAAGAACATGGACTTGAAACGAGAAGAGCGGTAAACTAGAATAATAGGAAATTCGATACCTGTTCTGGTGTAGGAAGGCAGAGATATCCTGTTGTATACCAGACCGCCTGGAGGTAAGGAGTTCTGAGTAAGGCGGAACGCCATGAAGCTGTGTGCGACAGGAGATCGCTCAACAATGAAAATCAAACTAAAGGAGTTAACTACACATTAAAACCATTAAAGCGCCCACCGCCTCATGGCTCGACGACAGCCCTTGATTTGGGCGGGCTCGTCTCCACCATTGGATCACTCGTAGTTGAACCGGGAAACAACTGTTAAATGGCAAGTTCGAGAATTGTCAGACCGTATGGTTCCTGGAGCGTCGAGCACGCGAAGGGCACATGGTACCTGGTGGCCAGCCGTTCATCGTGCCAAATGGACGACGCAGAGCAGGCCAACTGGGTGAGTATCAGAGCCGGACAAGACTCGCGGCTACAACTATTCTCGGTGAAATAAACCAGCACGTATATATAGAAATTGCCATAAAACCACTCATGACAAATGGTTTACAAATACCTTTTTAGATCTTGGCCAAGTACCCACCCTTCACGGCTAACTTTTTGTTTTTGCAGAAATGACGAAGCAGGTGAGTAAGCTAATTTTGGGGTCTATTTTATGGATTGCCATCTTGCTTTTGCTCATCGGACAATCAGGTCATACTTTTTAAATATAATTACGGATACTTTTCATATAATGATTTGTTATTAAATATTAAACCCATCTCATCTAACTGTAAACGGATGAGATTGCAGAGTGTCGTTCAGCCCTTTGTGGCAAAGTGGAGGACTGCTCCGAGTGTGGGGACCGTTGGTTTTGCAAGGATGGATACTGCTGCTCTCCCTTTGTTTCAAAGTGAAGGACTGCTACGAGTCTTGCAAGGATGGATACTGCTGCGAAGTCTTGCTGGACTTCCTTGACATTTAAATATATAGATTTACATGTTGTTTGGTGTCTATAATATTTAAATAAATATTGGTTATATATCTAACTTAGTATTTAAAAATATATTTTTATTTTTCTATTTAATTATTTGCAGTTGCTCCATGCAATAATGACAAGATGATTGATGATGGACCTCTGAAATAACATGCAGTTCAGTTTTTTTGTGTGGTAATGTTTTAATAAATATGTGTTATATGTGGCTTTAATTAATATATAAAATGGTTTTTTCTATAGAAATTGGTTAGTGTTGTTAGTGAATTGTAATTTTTTTGTTAAAGTAAAATTTTTCCTAATATAGAAATAGATTCCATACATGAACATTTTAAATTAAATAGATTTAATTTATAATTTTTAAAAGAATTTACAAAAAATTAATTAGGAAAAAAAAAAAAAAAACCAATAATCTTTCTATCTATTAATTAAAAGAAATTGTAAAAAATATTGTTAATAATAGTAATAATAATTATTGTGTGATCATGGAACCTTTAAAATTGGGCACATTTAGGTATGGTCTCTATTTTTAGAAATCCTTATGTTTAGAAATTTATTTGGATGACATAGTAGATGTGCTAGTATTCATAATTATGAATAGGTTCACCTATTTTAACAGATGTCCAAAAAGAATAAACTGAGAAAAATGAAATTTTATTTAGAAAAAGGTTGAAATATATTTTTTTAATGAATTATGATAATATTTAAGAAAAAAATTTAATGTATTTTAAATATACAAATTATATTTTAAAAAATTCTAATAATTTTTTTTTAATGTTAATACTATTACAATATCATCATAATTACTAATTACATTTTTTTAATTATGGTTATATTTATTTTAAATTTGGTGTAGTACCAATTTTCATTTAAAATTTATTAAAAAAAATAATAATTTAATATTATTTTTTTCTATTTTAATGAGGAGAAATAGATTTTATTTTATTTAAATATATTGTATTTTCTTCTTTATATAAAAAATTAGAAACACAATTTAAATATTTTAATTCCACCTATGATATATTTATATTACATTACTATTATTATTTAGTCTTAATTTCTTCATTTTATACCACTTTATTTTTGTAATATCCCTATAAATTGCATTTACATTTACATTCACAATGGAAAAGATTATTTTTAACATGTTTAAGGAAATTGTTGAAAACAAGAACTGTTATAGGTTCTTTAAACTCATTAGTAACTTGAGGCATTGATCATCACAACTTTAGGCATTGATCATCACAACTTTGGTGAGGAATGTTGTGGCTCCAACGGACACATGGGACTTCATAGTTATTACACACAAAAGATAAGTAACATTGACTTCTTTGGAAAAAAATTGCATGTGTTTTGTATATTGCTCTAGACTCTTGAAAGTGGATTTTTGTGTAAAAGAATTAATTATTTCATTGGAAGGTTTTGCATAGTTTCTATACAATAATTTATTTTTGTGTAAAGGAATTAATTATTTCATTGGAAGGTTTTGCATGGTTTCTATGCAATAATTTTCTAAAAACATGTGTGAGAACTTTACATATTAAAAACAAAGAAACAATGTTGTTTTATTAAAAAAACATATTGCAGTGATGTTGTTACTCTTGAAAAGAGAACTCATGTGAATCTTGCAAACAAAAATATTTAAGAAGTCATACTACTTTTTATAAAGAATGCATGTGAAATTTCCATGGTAAAAGATAAAGAAACTATATTACTTTCTTGAAATAAAATTGCATGGTAAAAGATAAAAAAACCATATTACTTTACTCAAAGAAAATTTGCATGTTAAAAGATAGGTTAGAGATGTTGTTTTCTTGGAAAGAAAACACAAGTGAAAACTGTACACAAAAAGATTAAATAAATCATGTTATGTTTTCAATAAAAGAATGTATGTAAACTTTTCTTATGAAAAGAGAAATAAAATAAGTCATTTTATTAAAGAAAAGGTTGCTAGGAAATTATGAGAGAAAACTAGATTATTAATTTCTTTATGAGATTCTTCGATAAGAGAAAAGTTACTTAGATTAATTTTTTTGGAAGGGTTTTGATGATTACCCATGTTGTTTATTTAAAGACCCCAAGGATTTGAGTGAAGAAAGACATGCCTAGGAGTTTTGAATTGTTTTCTTAAAATATGAGTGTGAATCTCATTCATACAAGAACAAGAATACATGCTTGTTTCTAGAAAAGGTTATGTGCATTGAAATAAGGGTCATTGTGTTTGAAAAAAAACACATGTTGCATGTACAAAAGACTATTCATTAAGATATAGAAAATATGTTTTTATGAATTGTGTCTAGATGAATTGTGTTGATTTCTTGATTTAGGTGAAGAAAAGGATTTTATGCATAAAAGATGGTTACTTGTGATAATTTATTGAAAGAGAAGCATGAGAAACTTGCATATAGAAAGATAGAGAAATGACCTTATATTAACTTCTTTTTGAAAAAGAAGTATGGATTTGTTTACATGAAAATAATAGTTAATGATGGTAGAATTCTAGAAAAGGGAATATGTGTTGCCTACATCAAAGAAGAGTTATTATGATAAGCTCTTGCATACACAAAGAATAGTCATTGTATTATAGAGATGTGTTATAGAGATATCTTCTTCGCATGGATAAAAGAACTATTGAGCTATATTTCTTTAGGAAAATTATATGTGATTACTTTTATGCTATCATAAATATTATGTTAGTTTCTTTTGGAATAAGATCATGTATATGCATGCAATATTTGTATTAGCTTTTGTTGGAAAGAATATACATTTGTATGTGGGAAATGATAGCATGTTGTGTTAGCCTACATTGGAAAATATTCTTTGGGAAAGAAAATGAATTACATGCACAAAAACCATAGTATTGTGTTGGTTTATGTGTTTGCATGCTCTATTGTGTTAAGCATTATTTTGGAAAGTGTATGTGTTTGCATAGGAACAACATTAGTTGTGTTAGATTTCTTTACTTTTGCATACACCAAAATAAATAGCTGAAGGGCTAGTTCTCTTGATAAAATTTATGTAATTCACATGCATGAAGATCATAAGTGATGTGTTACATTCCTTTAAAGGACTGTCTCCAACGTTGTAATGATTTGTCTTGAAAGAACGTGTGCTTTTGTAAGGGAAATATTAGTTAATGTGGTATTTATTTTATAGACATGCTTTGATGGTTACATGCTTATAACTAGTGCATATGGAGTGTTGTTAAAGGAAGCATGTCGGGATTCTTTGCTTACATTTCATGAATGTATATGAATAGATAGTGGAGCATAATCTAGTATAGATTTATGAATTGGTTGATTAATACTTTATGTAATCGTGATATCAACCTATGCTATGACAACAATGGCAGGAAAGGTTATGCTTAACGTGGTGGAAGGTAAATAATTAATTGATGGGACCAGCCCAACACTTTACAATCTGTCATAATTTAAATGATTATGTAATGTTTATATATTGGATTGAATCATTCGGTGGTGATTACACGTGGATGAAATGCATCGTCGGATATTTTGGGTTTTGATTTATGTGGCATTCAATTAAACAATAATGAATGGGTACTTGCCTCGGAGTTCATATTCCCGCTCAACCCTATGCTTGATCCCTTTGTTCGTCGTTCTTTTCAGTCATTTACTGTTGGCTTGTCGAGGGTTTGCTCCGCAATGCTCTGCAAGTGTTGGTGGGCAGCTCTACTGCGAGTCTTGGGCGCGCCTCTAGTTGTTCCTGTAATGGCTCTTTGCTATGAATGTGGTTCTTAAACCTCGGTTCGTTGGCCATTGTGGTTTGCCCTGTAGCTGCCTGGGTAAGTGATCTCTGTTGTAGTTTGTTATCCTCCTATTGTTGGTTCAACAGGCCGCCGTATTTCAAATCATGTGTTGTGTATTTCGTTCTGGTTAGAAACTTAATGATTAGTTTGTCTCCAAGCTCAGTTCGTAGACATTCTTTCGTCCTCGGCTTAATACACAGGTAGTCTTCCTTCTCTATTTCAATTTAAAATTCTTTTTCCATAGTTTCTGACCTGGTCTACTCCTTCATCTCCATAGTCAGTCAGGACTTTGGGTGGAATGTCTGTCTTCAGGTTTCGCTGCAAATTCTCAGGTAACTGTATGCAACTTCAATTGTTTTCTTTTTTCCTTTCCAGCTCTGTACTTTCACTTCTACTACAACATATCTTCTAACACCTGTGTTTCATGGTTGTGCAGGTATTGAGGGTTTGCGGTTGGAGGGTTTGGCCATATACGTCTCGGTCTTGTCCGGTAGGCTCTGCCTCTTCGAATTTCTTTTTGTGCTCGTTCTGGTTTTTAACTTACGCCTTCGGGTTGTATGGGTTTGTCACCCACGTTGCTTGTTGTTTGGCTCACACTGTGAGTGATGTTCTGTTACTTTGGAAATCTAGGCTTCCACTGTGTCTTGACTGCAATCTTCTGTTTATGGTTGCAATTTCCTATCGAAACCCTCACCTAGGGTTTGTCGTTCAAGGGTCTACGTGTCTATGGTTGTGTATGAATATGTGGTTGAAACCCTCACCTAGGGTTTGTCATTCACGGTTTGAGCGTTCACGACTTTATTTTTACAGTACTGTTATGTAACTGTTATACACTAGACTTTGTAATTTTTGAAAGGAAAATCCTTCAGGAAGATATAATAAGATTTGGTTTGGTTTACCTGAATGACATTCACTGTTGATTTGCTCTGAATTCGTAGCTTGAACTGCTGTTATGATTCTTCAGTTTGCTTGAGATGTGATGTATAAATGTACACGAACGCTGTAGATATACTTGCAATTTTATATGACTGTCAATTTAAATATATAGTGGAAACTTTCGTCCGGCCTGTGGGTGTTTGGCCTGTAACGAATTTTGGTTGTATCACTCTTTGGTTTGTGTTCGTTGTTTGCTTCAAATGAATTATAAACCCTCGTATCATAATTGCTCTTCGGTCTCACTATGAGAATTGGTTCTTTCTCTCAGGAAAAAAAAAGAATTTATTTCAAGAATCTGTGTAGAGTTAGTTGTATGCTCAGATAGTCATCAATTAGAAAACATAATAAAGTACAGTAGACATACAGATGGACAGAACTTAATTTCTCTGTTCTTTCTATTATTTGAGTGCGAGAGGTACTGAACCCTTACATGATTTGTCCTATTACATTTATATGTTCCTTGTTCCAGTTAATGAAACTGTATAGTTGTTTTTCAGTTACAGACTTTACAGTTACATGGTTATTAGTCATTCGTTCTATCCTTATGACAAGATTTTCCTTTTAGACACATTTGTCTTTTTCTTTTTAAAATAATAGGACAATCATTAATCCATGACTTATTAACAATAGACAAACAAATAACCCTAACTGATCAAACTACCCTTGACTAATTTAGAAATTAAAATAAAAATAAAAATCCTAGCTCCTATTCTGTCAATCAACATGAAGAAAAATAAAAAGTAAACTCAACTCTTTGACCTGCCAGAGACCAACACCCGGTCATGGTGCCTGAACTAGATGCTCCTGCATCAGGCTCCCGGGCAAAAGAAAATCATGACTCCAGTCCATGAGCTCCTCAACTGAAGAACCTGTCTGCTCAATCTGCCTGGCATCAAGTCACGAACTATCCTCAATAGGACGGTTCTTCCACTTGACCAAGTATTGCAGATACTCCTTCCACCGAGTTCGTTTGGCCACCTAAGTGTCGAGAATGTGTTTGATCTCGGGAGGCTGAACGTAAGGCATCTGTCTCATCCAAGCTTCTCCTCCATCTTGGGTATTCCGTGTAGGCCGCGTGGTTCCATCTTCTTCCTTCTCTTCTGGGTTAGCCATGTAGGGAAACAGGTCTGCTACGTTAAAGATAGGTGAAATTTCTATTTCGAGTGGCAACTGTATCTCATAGGCATTTGCCGAAAATTTCCAAAGGACTTTGCAGGGTCCTATCTTCTTATAATTTAATTTATTGTATGTACCCCTAGGGAAGCGTTCCTTGCGCAAATGCGTGAGGACTTCATCTCCCACATTAAATTGTACTTCCCTTCTCTTCAAATCTGCTTGTTGTTTATACTTTAGGCTGTTGTCCTGTAATTTGATTTTTACCTGCTCATGCAAATCTATCATTGTGTTAGCGAAATCTTCTCCATCTATGCTTCACCTTTCTTGCAGGCCAAGATCCCGCAACTCATGCACTTCGCGAGGATGCATGTTGTACAAGATTTGAAATGGACTGAAGCCTGTGTTGCGGTTAGGTGAGTTGTTATAAGAAAACTCTGCATGTGCCAACACTCGATCCCACATCCGCGAATTCTCTCCAACCAGACTTCGTAGTAGGTTTCCTAGACTCCTGTTTACAACTTCTGTTTGTCCATCAGTTTTGCAGATGATAAGCAGAACTGTAACTCAACTGCGTATCCATTTTCTTCCACAGGGTATGCCAAAAGTGTCCTGTAAACTTCACATCCCTATCTGACAAGATAGACTTAGGCAACCCATGTAACCTGACAATCTCTGTGAAAAACAAGTGGGCCACATGAGTGGCATCACTAGTTTTCCTGCAAGGGATGAAATGCACCATTTTCGAGAATCTATCCACTACTACCATCACCAAGTCATAACCTCACTGTGTCTTAGGTAGACCTAAGACGAAGTCCAAGCTGACTGAGTCCCACGATCTGCCTGGAATAGGTAATGGTGTGTACAGTCCCGTGTTTTGACTGTGACCCTTTGCCAACTGGCACACTTTACATCTGGCCACAAATCACTGCACATCCCTCCGCATCTTTGGCCAAAAGTAGAAATGACTGAGCTGCTCGAGTGTCTTGTCCATGCCAAAATGTCCGGCCAGACCTCCACTATGCTTCTCCCGAATAATATTCTCTCTCATCGAGCAGTCAGGTATGCATAGCTGTCCTCCCTTAAACAACAGTTTCTCTTGTAGGTTGTAGTCCAACCATGGACTGTTATCTCTCACCAAGGGATTCTGACATGCCTCATAGGCCTCCTTAAAATCTGTATCAGTCTAGTATAAGTCTTTTAAGTGCTCAAAACCCAGCACTTGCACAGTACTTTCTTACAGAAGTAGAGCTCTCCTACTTAGTGCATCCGCCACTTTGTTGGCCTGCCCGCTAATATGCTTCAATACGAAGTTGAAACTCTGCAGATACTCCACCCATTTGGCGTGTTTGTGGTTCAACTTGTGCTATTGCATTACATACTGTAGTGTAGAATTATCTGAAAACAGCACAAATTCGTTTCCCAACAGATAATGCCTCCAGTGTTTTAATGCCTGTATAACAGCATAGAACTCCTTATCATACGATGAATATTTCTGTCGACTTTCATTTAGCTTCTAGCTGAAAAACGCTACAGGCTTATCCTCCTGGTTGAGTACAGCTCCAATAGTCATACCGCTAGCATCACAGTGAACCTAAAAAGGCTTCTTGAAATCTGACAATCTCAGGATCGGCCTCTCAGTGATCTTCCTCTTTAATAACTCGAAACTTCTCTCCACTGCATCTGTCCATCGAAAAGGTTGACTGGCATTTTTAATGGTTTCCAACCCGGGTGCACAAATTTCACTAAAATTCTTAATTAATTTTCAATAAAAACTCGCTAGTCCATGAGATCTACACACTTCGAATAAATTTTTCGGAGATGGCCAATTCACTATCGCCGCAACTTTCTCTAGATCCATCTTCAGTTCATTTTTTGCTATTACAAAGCCTAAATAAATCAATTCCTTCTGCAGAAATGTACATTTCTTCAAGTTTATTAGCAGTTTATTCTGCTATAATTTTTCCAGCACCTTCCGTACATGTTGAAGGTGTTCTTCCCTTGTCCTACTAAAAATTAGTATGTTGTCCAGGTACACTATCACAAATTTCCCAATGTACTCCTTTAGCATCTCATTCATCAACCTCATAAATGTATTGGGCACATTGCTCAGTCCAAATGGCATGACCAGCCATTTGTACAGCCCCTTATTCATCTTAAAGGTTGTCTTCCATTCATCCCCCTCTCGTATCTGAATCTGATGGTACCCGCTCTTCAAGTCTATCTTAGAGAAATATGCTGCCTTGCTTAAACAATCCATCATGTCATCCATCCGTGGTAATGGGAACCTATACCGGATGGTGATTTTGTTGATGGCCCTTGAGTCTGTGTACATCTGCCACTCTCCTCCCTTCTTGGGGGCGAGAATCGTTGGGACTGCACAAGGGCTCAAACTTTCCCTTATCAATCCCTTTTCTAACAATTCTTGCACCTGCTTCCTAATCTCTTCATTGTCTTTGGGGCTCATTCGGTATGCCGCTTTGTTCAGAAAATTGGCTCCGGGTATGAAGTCAATATGATGACTTATGCTTCTTTTGGGGGGTAATTTTTATGGCAAGTCATCCACCACTATATCTGTAAATTCCTGCAACATCTGTTGGATTTCTGTACGTAAATCTAATACCTCTGTATGCAACAACATTGTCCTTGCTTTCTTTACAATTGCGTAACCCATCTCACTATCCTCAACTTGTTTCAAAAATTGTTTTCCACTAACCAACAATGCTCTTGGTCCACTTGTCCCTGTTGTCCCTTCTTCTTTGATGGGCATAAGCGTATGCTTGATTCCATCCTTGACAAACTTATAATAGTTCGTCAATCCATCGTGTACCACTTTCCTGTCATACTACCAAGGCCTGCCTAGTAGTATGTGACATACATCCATCAGCATGATGTCACAAACGACTTTATCCTTATATCTATCTATTTGAAACTCTACTTCGCACTGTTCATCCACCAGCAACTGATGGCCTTTTTGTAGCCATGAGACTCTGTAAGGGTTGGGATGTTTCAAGCGCTTAAACTCCAAATTTTCTACCATCTCTGTGGACACTAAGTTATCAGTACTACTACTGTCAATAATTAACTTACAACACTTACCTCATGACTTACAAACTATTCTAAACAAAGTCTTCCGTTGTGTCTGTTCAGTGACCTCCTTGACGGGTTTTAACAATACCTTGTGCAGCACCAGGGCTTCCCCTGTCTCTGGAGCATTTTCTGCTTCTTAGGGAGGTGTTGCTGCTTCTTTTGGTTGTGCAACATATGCACCTCGTTGTCCAGCTTGTTCTGCTTTTGGACATTCAAATGATCTGTGTCCCCATTTATGACACGTAACATTGATAACCAGCCCCTCTACCTCGGACATTTCCCCTGCCTCGTTGGGATGACCTACCGCCTCTCACATTATCACCTTTGTTCGCTGATCTAGAAGCTCTAGAACTACTACCTTCTTCATTATTACTAACAGTCCACCCTCTACCATATGACTGGCCTTTTCCCCGGTCGGCTCCTCGTCCTCTCCGGGCATTCTGCCTTCTAGTAATTTTCTCTTCAGCTTTCATCGCACTCTGATACGCTTCTTCAGTGTTCTTTGGAGATAAAATATTGATTTCATCTAAAATTTCTAATCTTAACCCATTCACATAACTTGTTGTTCTTTCCACAGTATCCTTTGTATATCCGGCTCACAAGTTCACTCGATAGAACTCCTCCGTGTACTCCCTTACCGTCAATCCTTTCTGTCTCAAATTCTGCACCTATTTGTGTAGTGCAATCTGATAATCTTTTGGCATAAATTTTCCCTTCAACTTGGCCACCATCCTTGACCAGGTTTTAATCAGCAACTTGTTCAATCTCTTTCTCTCTGTCTAGACACTATCCCACCATAGGGCTGCATGTCCCTTCAATTTCGTCACAGTGAACCTAACTCTGCGGTCTTCGTTGACTTCCTCGCACTCGAAATACTTATCCATCTCGTTGATCCAATCCAATAAAACCTCGATAAACAAGCTGCTGTCATAGGTTGGGAGCTCTGGCCTGGGTTTACTGCTTGCCACTAAAATATACCTCAGCAATCTCACTTCTGGGGTCTCACATTCTGGTCCATCTATTGCTGCTTCAATTTCCTCTTCACTGTCATCGCCTATCTCTGGGTCTCTTCTTCTCCTTGCCTCCACTGCCTCCAAATGGGCAGCAAGAATCCGGATCTCCTCTCTTATTCCTTCCTCCGCTATCCTTCGAGCACCTCTGCCATGACCTCACCTTCCTCTTTCCATGTCTTCAATCAATTTCACCTGCTCTGATACCACTTTGATGGGACCAGCCCAACACTTTACAATCTGTCGTAATTTAAATGATTATGTAATGTTTATATATTTGATTGAATCATTCGGTGGTGATTACACGTGGATGAAATGCACCATCAGATATTTTGGGTTTTGATTTATGTGGCATTCAATTAAACAATAATGAATGGGTACTTGCCTCAGAGTTCGTATTCCCGCTCAACCCTATGCTTGATCCCTTTGTTCGTCGTTCTTTTCGGTCATTTGTTGTTGACTTGTTGAGGGTTTGCTCCGTAGTGCTCTACAAGTGTTCGTGGGCAGCTCTGCTATGAGTCTTGGGCGTGCCTCTGGTTGTTCCTGTAATGGCTCTTTGCTGTGAATGTGGTTCTTAAACCTCGGTTCGTTGGCTGTTTTGGTTTGCCCTGTAGTTTCCTGGGTAAGTGACCTCTGTTGTGGTTTGTTATCCTCCTATTGTTGGTTCAACAGGCTACCATATTTCAACTCATGTGCTGGTGTATTTTGTTCTTGTTAGCAACTTAACGATTGATTTGTCTCCAGGCTCAGTTCGTCGACATTCTTTCATCCTTGGCTTAATACACAGGTAGTCTTCCTTCTCTGTTTCAATTTATGATTCTTTTTCCACAGTTTCTGACCTGGTCTGCTCCTTCGTCTCCACAGTCAGTCATGACTTTGGGTGGAATGTTTGTCTTTTGGTTTCGCTACAAATTCTCAGGTAACTATATGCAACTTCAATTGTTTTCTTTTTTCCTTTCCAGCTCTGTATTTCACTTCTGCTACAATATATGTTCTAACACCTGTGTATCATGGTTGTGCAAGTGTTAAGGGTTTGCAGTTGGAGGGTTTGGCCATATACGTCTCGGTCTTGTCCGGTAGGCTCTGCCTCTTCGAATTTCTTTTAGTGTTTGTTTTGGTTTTTAACTTACGCCTTCGGGTTGTATGGGTTTATCACCCACATTGCTTGTCGTTGGCTCACACTGTGAGTGATGTTCAATTTACTTTGGAAATCTGGGCTTCCACTGTGTCTTGATTGTAACCTTCTGAGTATGGATGCAATTTCTATCGAAATCCTCACCTAGGGTTTGTCGTTTGAGGGTTTGCGTGTCTATGGTTGTGTATGAATATGTGTTTGAAACCCTCACCTAGGGTTTGTCGTTCACAGTTTGAGTGTTCACAGCTTTATTTTTACAATACTGTTATGTAACTGTTATACACTGGACTTTGTAATTTTTGAAAGGAAAATCCTTCAGGAAGATATAATAAGATTTGGTTTGGTTTACCTTAATGACATTCACTGTTGATTTTCTCTGAATTCGTAGCCTAAACTGATGTTATGATTCTTCAGTTTACTTGAGATGTGATGTATGAATATACACGAACGTTGTAGATATACTTGCAATTTTATATGACTGTCAATTTAAATGTATAGTGGAAACTTTCGTCTGGCCTGTGGGTGTTTGGCCTGTACCAAATTCTAGTTGTATCACTCTTTGGTCTATTTTCGTTGTTTGCTTCAAACAAATTACAAACCCTCGTATTGTATCTGCTCTTCAGTCTCGCTATGAGAACTGGTTCTTTCTCTCAGGAAACAAAAAGAATTTATTTTCAAGAATCTGTGTAGAGTTAGTTGTATGCTCAGATAGTCATCAATTGGAAAACATAATAAAGTACAGTAGACATACAGATGGACAGAACTTAATTTCTCTGTTCTTGCTATTATTTGAGTGCGAGAGGTACTGAACCCTTACATGATTTGTCTTGTTACATTTATATGTTCCTTGTTCCAGTTAATGAAACTGTACAGTTGGTTTTCAGTTACAGACTTTACAGTTACATGGTTATTAGTCATTCATTCTATCCTTATGACAAGATTTTCCTTTTAGACACATTTGTCTTTTTCTTTTTAAAATAATAGGACAATCATTAATCCATGACTTATTAACAACAGACAAAAAAATAACCCCAACTGATCAAACTGCCCTTGACTAATTTAGAAATTAAAATAAAAATAAAAATCCTACCTCCTATTCTGTCAACCAACATAAAGACAAATAAAAAGTAAACTCAATTCTTTAACCTGGCAGAGACCGACACCCGGTCATGGTGCCTGAACTGGATGCTCCTGCATCATTAATGGTCCATGTAGATGTGTGTGAAGTGCCCACTAAGGAACATTGAGGCCACAAATATATGAAGATTGGAGATTTGTGGGTAAATGATGTCATGATGATTGTAATTGCTTATAACAAGTTATGTTATTTTTTAGATGATATTCTTTGTAATATTTTTAACAATGGTAAAGTGATGGACTCCCTTATAACCATTTAGTGAGGGGTGAACACCCTCACAAACCTTTAATAATAAAATTAAAACGTTTGTTGGTTTTCACCCTACAGGTTTTGATGGTATATCGTGTCTAATGATGTGGTTGTATGTTGTGTCATTTTTATGAAGTTGATTCCTTGCATGATGTGATGTTTATATTGTCAAGAATATGATTAACTAATAGAGTTAAAATAATCATGGAATTGATGCAAGGTTACATCAGAAAGTTTATGTTAATATGCTACAAGAGTAGTTGTTAATAGTTATGTAATTTACTATTCCCTTACTAAAGTTATTCTATGTAATGATGAAGACTATATCTAATACTTTAGTTAATGAGTAATGTGGAATAGTAATTTGGATAGCCAGTAGATTATGTAAAAAAAGTTTAACTCCATACATCGAGGGAATGTTACAATTTTAAATTTAGTTATGAAATAATTTCAGTATTTTTAAAAACCATTTTACAATATATTCATTAATTAATAATATTTTTTAGATCATAAAACATAGAATAGTTGGTGATATAATGTTTCATTAAGATACATAGTTGTAAAAAAAAGTTTAACTCCACAGGAATGTTACAATTTTAAATTTAGTTATGAAATATTTTTAATATTTTTAAAGATCATTTTACAATATATTCATTAATTAATAATATTTTTAGATCATAAAACATAAAATAGTTGGTGATATAATGTTTTATTAAGATACATAGTTGTGAAAAAGTATGTTGATTTGGAATCTTATGGTCAAGTCATTATAGCCATAATTATCTTTAAGTGATTTTGCAATCCTAATTAAGACTTAAATCACAATTTTTTAAACCACAAATTAAACAAATATATATGTCTTACCTTTTTTAAAATAAAAATATAAAACCTTTCCTATATAATAATTAATTTAATTCAAAATATATATATAGATATAAATAAACAATTTACCTCTTTTGAAATAAAAATATAAAACATTTCTCATATATTAATTAATTTACTCAATTTATTGACTAAATGAAAATAGAACATCTTCCCTAAAAAAAATATACCTTTAATAGTTGAATTATTGATTATTAAATGTTTTGATGTTTTTTAATTAAACTTTTTATTTTTATAAAATCATATATATAATCTACTTTTCTTTTAATTTTTAATTAAAAAAAAAACTTTTCCTTTAAAAAAAATATACCTTTAATAGTTGAATTATTGATTATTAAATATTTTGATGTTTTTTAATTGAACTTTATATCTATATAAAATCATATATATAAGCTAGTTTTCTTTTAATTTTTAATTAAAATTATTTATTATAACTAGTCTCAGTGGACGTTAACCATCATCATCATCATCATAAAATAATAATAAAATATTAAACATAATTATAATATAACATTATAAAATATTTTATTTAATATAAATTTATAATTTTATTAAATTAATAAAAATTAATATTTATTAAAATCAAAATAGTTTATCAAATTTGAAAAAGTTATTGAAAACTTTATTTTTATATTTAAAAATTATATATTAATCACTACAATTTTATCAATTAAGAAAAATAAAATTTTAATTACATATTAATTAATATTTAAATAATATATCTTATTTTGAAAATGCAATAATGATGATGATGATTAACGTCGAGTAATACCAATGTGGTCTATCGGACCTCAAGAAAAGAGAGCCTAATTGTCATTCTTCAAAATCTTGTTTATGTGATCAAAGAAGAAGCGTTCCAAGATCGCTATAGTTGGGTTGGCTTAATAAGTCAATAACATTGGAGGTGTGGCTGACTATAGGGAATTGAGAGTGGATGTGGGCAAGAGTCAAGCAGTCTAAAAGGAAGTGTTTTTCATCTTCCACCTTCTTAGTATCATAAATATGACAAATTCTATCATCCCAAGGAGTCTTGGGAGTAGACCACCACCCAGTCTCACTCCGAAGCTCATTTGAGTTAGTTCTAATCCTAGTGATGTTTATTTTCTTCTTGGTGCTAGTCACCATAGAGAGATAATTTTGGTTACCGAGGGTGGGGTTGATCACCTCCCTATAGTACCTTATCTTCCTTTTACCCTCTAGCTCCTTATCATCCCACATCTTGTCCTTAAAAGTGGAAGTAATATTATCTTTGATACTATCCTTGCTTCCCACAATTATCTCCTCCTTAATCCCCCAAATCTTGAGCCAAGACTAAGCATGCTCATGCCACCCGCACTTGAGGCACAGGTGGGGGTTTTGACTAAAGTTAGAAGTAATTTTTGGGAACCTCTTGGATTCCATATTGTGAAGCTTATTCTTATACATCATATATCTAAACATAGTCACACTTTCAATGGGGGATATGCTAGCTTCTATCAAGAGGATAGGGTAGGGAGTATTTCCCTTGATGTTGAGGTTGTAGGTTATGAACTGCTTTTGGATCATCTCAATATTTCTCCACAACTCCCTAGGTATACTGCACACCCAAACTTCACATATCTATAAGATAACAGAGATGATGAGAGTATCAAAGAGGAACTTTTTTTACTTCAAATGAAAAGATCAACTGCCTTACAATTGTTTTCTAGCACATAATAAGCTTTGAAACCTCCAATAATTCTTTTCTCGATGCTATAATTTGAGTGGAGCTGATGAGGAAAGTTAATACCCAAATATTATAAGAAGAAACCTACTCAAGAAAATTGTTATCATAGACACAACTACCATGGGTGATGTTTTTGGATTTAATGGTCATGACTTTAGTTCTGTCAGTATTAACTATCATACCCATCTTGGAGCAATAGACATTAAGAGTCTTAAGTTGCTTGTCTAGGCCATCACGGATCCTTGCAATAAGAATGATATCATCATCATAAAGGAGAAGAGTAATGATAATACCAGTGATTTCAGTTCCTTTGTAGCCCGCGGTTTCCATAAATTCCTCTAGCTTATTGATGTAAATACCAAAAATGGTAGGGGAAATGGGACAACCTTGCTTAACCCCGATATTACATTTAATATCTTTAGACCAGCTTTGTTGGTCTTAACCTTGGCAATGATAGTCTCATAGAGGTAGATCATAGCAATCCTCAATTTAGGAGGAACCATGATCTCTTCAAGCCTCGCCCAGAGCTTATCTCGAGGGATAGTGTCGAAAGTTTTTCTAAAGTCCACAAAACAATAAAAGAGATTGGTTTTAATATTGTGACATTCCTCCACGATAATCCTAAGAGTGACAAGGTGGTCAATGGTCGAGTGATGACATAGTCATATATCATAGCTCAACTCATCGACCAACCCTATTAATTTGTGCATGGTATGATATATTTCAAAATATAAATTTCCCAACTATCTTTAACTATATCCCTGAATATTGTACATTTATTATTTCATAATATTATAAATTTCAAATAAAATATTTATATTTTTTAATTCAAAAAATTATAAATTTATTTAAAAAATTAATGTTATATTTTAAATTTTAGCTATAAAATATATCAAATAAATTTAATTATAGTTATTGAAAATAATGTAAATATTTTATATGAAGAACCAATCTGCACATGTTACATTTTAAATTGATATGTTCTTTCACATGAGGCATTTATCAATAACTTGATTTTGTAGAAGTTTAACCTTTTTTTCAAGGATAGTTTTGAGATCAAGTATGGCTTCCCGTTCTTAATATTTGGTAAAACAGTTAGACTTGGAATCTTGTTTCTAATTGCCTTTTTTAAGCAAGATACATGGAAGCCCATATGTAAAGATCAAGATGTAGAAAATTCCAATTTCTAAATCATATTTTTGATCTGCTTCAACACCTTATAGGGACCATAATATCTAGTTGCTAATTTATTGACCTTATTTTGTTACTTGAGGGAAATCTATTTGTATCATTATAGTCTTATAATACCCAATCCCCTACTTAAAATTTTCTTTCATTGTGATATTGACATGTTTGGTGTTGCATCTTATTTTGTGTTGTAACCAACTTGTCCTTCAAAATATGAAGAACATCTTGTTGGTGTTGTATATGGCAATCTATTTATTGGACCTTCAAGGGTAATGTGATGGACATAGAATGTGATATTGTAAGGATGTTTTGTACCACCATTCTACCAAGGGAAACCGCTCAACCCATTATGTATGTTTATTTGATGGAAAGAAAGTATCCTTCTAGACATTTATTCACAATCTAAAATTAACCATCTCATTGAGGATGGTAAGTGGAGATATGATAAAATTGAGTACCCAAATAAGAGTTGCAAAAATTGGATCTCTATTACTTATCATAATTTAGGGCTTTAGTGTAGCTTCTAAACTATCTCCATGAATTCTATGGTTGTTGTACTTGATTTAAAAGTATTGCAAAGAGAAAAATAATGGGCATACACTTTGAGTCAGTACACTACTACCATCATGACATTGTTGTTGTCATATTTGGGTGGACCTATCATACAATCTACTAAATCCTCTTCCTAATATTGACTTGGTATAGCTAATGGTTGTAGGGAACCTAGGGTCTTTAATTGTCTATTTCTATTCTATTAGAAAGCCACACTTTCATAAAAATATTTTGAACATCAATTTTGGTACCTTCTAAAAAAATCCTTCCTCATCCTATCAGAATTTTTAAGGACTTCTAAAAAAATCCTTCCTCATCCTATCATAATTTTTAAGGACCTCGAATGTTCTCCTTTAGGGAAAGTGTGCATTTCAAAAGAACCTTTCATTTGAGTTGGGAAATTTTAGATCAATATGGGTGATCTTGATGCCTCAGTAAATCATTATTCCATATAAATATATCTTAATACACTTTGGTCCTCATGCAGTTGTAGGATAATCTTTCATAAATATTAATTTACTTTCTTTCTATCCTTGTTTCTTCCACCCATTCAGGTTGTGTAATGGAAATAACACATCATAAACCTTCAATTTTGTATTCTCCTTGATAGTGAATCTTCTACCATATTATGTTTTCCTTTTCTATGGATCATTTCAAAGTCATAAACTATTATCTTTGTAACCATTTTTGTTTCTCTTCTAACAAGAATATTTGATACAAAAAATAATCAAAACTATCATGATCTGTTTTTATCTTCAAGTGTCTTCCTATTATGCAAGCGCATCATTTCTATTAGGTCCCTATAATACTAGTGTATTCCCTCATTGTTATTGTCAGAGTAGACCCCTTATTTTTATTGTTGTTCCCATGTAGTCCCCATATTGTTATTATTGTGCCCCATAGAAGCCCATTATTGTTATTGTTATTCCCCTACATTATTATTGTTATGTTGGCTCTAATTATATTGTGACCCCTTAGACTCATATATATAGAAATGAGGTTTTATCATTTGAATCATCCAGTAATTGTTCATTTTGTTAGCATTATGATTCCGGTATGGCTCTATGTTACAGGTGTTGTACTTGATGGAAACTCTCTTATGTGGCAATGCTTTTGTACGCAGGTACACCGTACAAAAGTTGCGGACCCGTAGGAATATCACAAATAAAGTGCGTACATACCCGTAGGTTACCCGTTCATGAGGTGCGGACCCCCAGTTCACTCACTTCAAGGCAGAGAAGCGCGCTCATGTGGGGTTTCTTATGTTTGGCCCGTGGTATTTAGCCCGCTGTTCTTGATTCTATGGTTTTGGCCCGTGGTATAGGATCTAATTTAGCCCCGGTTTGGGTCCCTTGTATTGGTTATTGATGGTTTTGCCCCATGGTGTGAATAAAGGCTTGACTATAAATAGGGAAGGAGATCACTTGGCTAAGGTATCTTTGGCAAATTGTATATCTTAAGATCTGAAATATTGGGTTATCGGTTTAAAAGCTTGATCTATATAAAAGTGAAGTTGAAAGTGAATCTATGAAGCGTGATCTCTCGGGCGCATGATCATATTTGGGCATCTGACTATCTGTGGCACACTGGTGGACTGCCAATTCGGCCCTAATCAGAGGTTCGCAGGTGATTAACGGTGCAAGTGCGGGGGTACGCACAGCAGAAGAAGGCACAGTGCATGGGTACGCATAGCAGAAGAAGGCGCAGTGCGTGGGTACGTAGCGCGACAGAGGTTCAGGTGTGGAGGCATAGTGAAAGTACGTGGCGCTACAGAAGCCGCAGGTGCGTAGATACGCAGCGTGATAGCATCTGAGAGTGCGTGGCCACAGTAGTAGTACGCGGCGCGATAGAAGCAGTGGGTGCGTGGGCACAGTGAAGGTACGCGGTGCGTTTAAAGGAACAGTGCGTGGATACGCAGTGCAGTTCAAGGCTCTCTGTGGGGATACGCAGAGGTGCAGAAGGTGAAGTGCGTAGCAACGCATGCCAGATAAAGAAAAATTGCGTATCTGTCTTAAGGAATTTATTTGACTGACTTTTCTCTGTTGATAAGGTGTTCTGGGTTTAGTTTACTGTTACTATTGATCTGGTTACTGCAGTTGACTGGGTGACTTTCTTGTACTTGATGATCATTTGATCCAGTTTGAAAATTTATGAAAAGTGGTCCTTGAAAAGAAGTAGGGGGTTGTAGCTCCCTTCCAGGAGAGACTGGAAAACGAGAGAGAGTTGTAGCTCTCTGCAGGTTGCAGCCTGCGTACTGGTAAAGGACTACACCAGTACAAAATCATTGTAAAAAGGAGTTTCTAATTGAAAGAAGATAGAGACATATTGCAGCAGGTGGTTTTCACCCACATTGGGTTTCCACCTTACATCTGGTGTTCTTTGGTGTGACTATCTATTTTTCTTGCTCATGCTCATTGTTTTATGGTACTGACATACAAGAATAATTCAAAGTATAAATAAGGAAGATTTATTAAAAAGAACTTGATAATACTGATTCACCCCCCCTCTCAGTATTATTTCCAACAATTGGTATCAGAGCAGGTCCTTCAGAGAAGCTTGATCGCTAGAAGGAAGATCATTCATCATGAGCAATTACGAGAGGGAAGCATCAATCAGGCCACCAATTTTTGATGGGACAAACTTCAATTATTGGAAGGTAAGAGTTACTGCCTATCTTCAATCTCTTGGTACAGAAGTTTGGGATATCATAGATACAGGCTACACTTTTCCTTCAGCTACTCCTACAGATTCGGCCGAGAAGAAGAAATATGAAACAAATGCTAAAGCAGTCAATACTCTGCTGGGATGCTTATCTCAAACAGAATTCGTGAAGGTTATGCAATATAAATCTGCAAAGGAAATATGGGACAAGATTGTCTTGAGCTACGAAGGAGATGAACAGGTAAAGCGCGCTAAACTTCAAACCCTCAGGATTCAGTATGAGAATCTCGGAATGTATAATGATGAAAGTGTGGCTAACTATTTCCTTCTGTTAGACGAGATTGTTAATTGCATGAAAAACTTGGGTGAAGAAATAAAAGAGGCTATTGAGGTTGAAAAATTTTTAAGATCATTGTCCCCCAAGTTTGAATCTAAAGTGTCTGCAATAGAAGAAAAGGAAAATCTACGAACTCTTACTATGTCTCAGCTACACGAAATTCTAACTGCTTATGAAATGAGAAAAGGAGGTCCATCAGACAGGAGAGAAGCTGCTTTCAAGGCTTCAGGGAGACTACTATGAAGCAAGTCACGCGCCAGAAGAAGAAGAAGAATCAAATTTTGTCAGAAATGTTCAACGGGGTATTGGAAGGTTCAGAGGTAAGTTACCTTTTAAATGTTTTGCTTGTGGAAGAGTAGGTAATTATGTTGCGAAATTTCCTCATAAGGATAAGATTGACAAAGGAAAGGAACCTGCTAGATGGAACAAGAAACAGAAAGCAAAAATCTACTACACTCATGAAGATAGTGATGGTCTATCAAATAGTTATGAAGATGAACGAGGTAATGACTATAAACTTTTAATGGCATTTGAAGATGATGATTATATGGATGCTATAGATGTGGATAGCCTTTATGAAGAAATTTCTAGACTCAAGAGATGTATAGAAGAAAAGAATATGATCATTGATACTCTACAATTTCAAATTGATGAAAAGGAAAAATATCTTGAAAAATTAGAAGGTGAAATTGTTGGTCTTAGAAAAGAAATTGAGAAAACAAAGGCTATTAATCTTAAGTTTGTCAAAGGATCTGAAACTCTGGATGAGATCATCAATGTACAACGTTCTCCACTAAACAAGACAGGTCTGGGGTATAATGGAGAAACTTCTCAAGAATCCACCTCAAAGAGTTATCTTGATGCAGCAAGAAGGAATGAGCAAAAGCACAATGGAGATCACCAGGTAAAACAGGGACGAATTACATCAAGAACAAACAAAGACTATCAGGTAAACCAGGGGCAATCCGTCCTAAGGATGAACAAAAGCTACAACCAGCCACAGGTAAAATCCTCTCAATTTGCTTCAAGAATGGATGACAATAGAAATTACAATCATTTGGCTGAAAGATTTGATAACCGCAGAAGTTTCTTCAATGGACAATGCTTCTCTTGCCATAACTTTGGTCACAAAGTAGCTCAATGTGTTGCATATAAAACAATCATGACTAGAGAAGCTCAAAAACAAAGAAGTATGACCGGTATTACAAAAAGGACCTATAACAACTTTTCGGCTCTTGAAAATGAAGTTGAATGTTCTATTTGCAATAACTTTGGTCATGAAGATTCTGAATGCTAGAGCAGGTTTCAGCAGACAAAGGAACAAGCCTCAAGCACCAAAACATGGAGAATAAAGGAACCACAAACAGAAAGATGTGGGATAGCATTTTATGCAGAGGGACAGGAAAATCTATGGTACATTGACAGTGGATGTTCGAAGCATATGACAGGTGATAAAGAAAAACTTGAATCATATTCTGCTTTAGAAAAGGGAAAGAAAGTTTCTTTTGGAAATGATACTCCTGCAGCTATAAAAGGAAAAGGCACTGCTCAGTTAAAAGAAAAGGTCAAAGCTGGAAATGTTTTGTATGTTGATGGATTGAAGCATAATCTTCTGAGTGTCAGCCAGATGTGTGATCAAGGAACCGAGGTGATATTTAGATCAAATGGATGTCTTGTTCGTGATCTTGATACAGGTAAAACAGTGATCAAAGGTGAAAGAACTCCAAATAATCTATACATATTTGAAGAAGGACAACAACAATGCTATCTAAGCAAGGATGATGAACACTGGTTATGGCACCGGAGGTTGGGGCATCTAAGCTTTTCACAAATAAGGAAAGCATGCAAATATCAGGCAGTTCGTGGTCTTCCAGATATCAAAATTCCAGACAACACCATATGCAAATCATGTCAGTTTGGAAAGCAAACCAGAACTAACTTTCCGGAGAAGGAAGGATCAGCTAGCATGCCTCTTGAGCTAGTACATACAGATGTATGTGGTCCATTCAGGAAAAGGACACCTCGAGGAGAAGAATACTTGATATTATTCATTGACGATTTCTCCAGGTTTGTCTGGTTAGGGCTTATGAAGCACAAAGATGAAGCATTCTAAAAATTCAAATCCTTTAAAGCCTTGGTTGAAAATGAATCAGGATACAAAATTAAGTGCCTCAGATCTGACAGAGGTGGGGAGTTTACCTCAATTGAATTTTTCGATTTCTGTGAAGAACATGGGATAAGAAAAGAATTCTCTACAGCTAGAACTCCTCAGCAAAATGGAGTGGTGGAAAGAATGAACAGAACAGTCCAACAAATGGCTCATGCTATGCTTGATGAGTCTGGAACTCCCGCAACTTTCTGGGGTGAAGCTGCATATGCTGCGGTTTTTATTCTCAACAAAACAAATGTCCGGGTGAACAGCACTCAAACCCCTCATGAGCTCTGGTATGGTGAGACTCCTTCGGTAAAGCACTTCAAAATCTTTGGGAGCAAATGCTATATTAAGAACACTGATGAGCAACTTGGCAAACTTGAACCTAGAGCAGATGAAGGCATTCTTCTTGGTTATTCTCCACACAGCAAAGCATACAAGTGCTACAATAAGAGACTTAGAAGAATTGTTGACAGCATTGATGTAGTGGTTGATGAGAAGGGATACATTCCTAGGCAAGTAAATCATGAAGATATCGAAGAAGATGAAGACTACCCTCAAAGACAGAATGATGAAGAAGAAGAACCTCAAGAAGAACCAAAGGAGAAGATGAGGATAGAAGAGAAGACTCCATCCAGATATGTTCAGAAGAATCATCCAAAATCTCAGATTTTGGGGCAGAAAGAAGCAGGTGTACAAACAAGAAGAACAATTGCAGAAGCTTCAAGCTATTTGGCATTACTCTCTTCCACTGAACCACAAAATGTGAAAGAGGTATGCAAAGATGAATGTTGGGTCAAAGTAATGGATGAAGAACTTGAGCAGATCGAAAAGAACAACACTTGGGAGTTGGTTCCTAGACCAAAGGATAAGAATGTTATAGGGACAAAATGGGTCTTCAAAAATAAATTGAATGAAAATGGAGAAGTAATTAGAAACAAGGCCAGACTTGTTTGTAAAGGGTATGCGCAGCAAGAAGGAATAGATTTTGAAGAAACTTTTGCTCCTGTTGCAAGACTTGAGGCCATCCGAATGTTCCTTGCTCTCTCAAGCTTTTAAAACTTCAAAGTATTTCAAATGGACGTGAAATCAGCCTTTCTGAAAGGAGACTTGGAAGAAGAAGTATACATTGAGCAGCCAGATGGTTTCATTCTTGGAAATGATCCAAATCTTGTATGCAGTGAAAAAGGCTCTCTATGGTCTCAAACAAGCTCCAAGGGCTTGGTACTATCGTTTGGACAAATATCTTCATCAACAAGGTTTTTCAAAAGGATCAGCAGATAGCAATATTTATATAAAAGTTGAAAACGACAAATTGCTAATACTTGTTGTGTATGTAGATGACATTATCTTTGGCAGCAATGAAGAAGCTATGAGTCAAAGCTTTGCCTTGGTAATGCAGAAAGAATTCGAAATGTCCTTGCTGGGAGAACTGACATATTTTCTTGGTTTGCAAATCCAACAAAAAGAAGGAGGGATCTTTTTGTCTCAAACCAAGTATCTCAAGCAGATTTTGAAGAAATATGGCATGGAAGATGCAAAACCAGTATGTACACCCATGGTCACAGGATGTAGCCTTAGTGCAAATGATGAATCAGCAGTAGTGCATCAACCAACCTACAGATCTATGATTGGAAGTCTACTTTATTTGACAGGTACCCGACCAGACATAATGCATGCAGTAGGAATAGTTGGAAGATTTCAGGCAAATCCAAAGGAAACTCATCTTCAGGCAGTAAAGAGAATCTTCAAATATCTTCAAGGAACTCAAAACTATGGCTTATGGTATCCTAGAGATACAGATCTCACACTTCATGCTTATACAGATGCAGATTGGGCCGGAAGCATGGATGACAGGAAGAGCACAAGTGGTGGTGCATTCTTTATGGGTTCCAGATTAGTATCTTGGTTCAGCAAGAAACAGATTTTGATTGCCTTGTCTACAGCTGAAGCGGAATATGTTGCTGCTGCATCTTGCTGCACTCAACTCCTTTGGATGATGCAGACCTTGCAGGATTTTCAAATCACTTGTATACCACCCATCTCCATCTTATGTGATAATATAAGTGCAATCAGCATTTCAAAGAACCCAGCCATGCATTCAAAGACCAAGCACATACCGATCAAGTATCATTTTCTCCGGGAACAAGTACTTGAACAAAAGGTCAAGTTGGAGTATGTTCCTTCTAAGGAACAAGTTGCTGATATACTCACCAAACCATTGCCCAGGGAGACCTTTGAATACCTCAGTCAAAAGCTGGGGGTTGTTGATGCATCATCTTGTTGTTCAATCTCTTCTGATGGTTGGTTGTACGCAAGGATCATCTGGGGCATATGCGTACATGTGTTGGATTGCGGATTGGTCGAAGATCAAATGGCATAGGTTCAGGGGGAGCATATAATGCATTGTTGGCATTATGGAGGAAGTACAGAAGGAGATCATGGATGCTGGTCTGAATATTGCTGCAATATGTCTCTATCTCTTTCATGATCATTAATGGTGTTTGGTGGATTATGGTTCTTCTTTGCAGATCTGGTTTATAATCAGGGGAGCATGTTCTTAGGGGGAGCATAACCCTTTGCCCTTGATGTCAAAGGGGGAGAATGACGTTGAAGATCTTGAGGTTGCCATCAAGTCCAAAGGGGGAGATTGTTGGCATTATGATTCTGGTATGGCTCTATGTTATAGGTGTTGTACTTGATGGCAACTCTCTTATGTGGCAATGCTCTGTTCAGGCTCTCAAAATGTTGGAAAATAAGAGGTACGTAGGTACACCGTACAAAAGCTCCGGACCCGCAAGAATATCACAAATAAAGTGTGTACATACCCGCAGGTTACCCGTTCATGAGGTGCGGACCCCCAGTTCACTCACTTCAAGGCAGAGAAGCGTGCTCACGTGGGGTTTCTTATGTTTGGCCCGTGGTATTTAGCCTGCCGTTCTTGATTCTATGGTTTTGGCCCGTGGTATAGGATCTAATTTAGCCCCGGTTTGGGTCCCTTGTATTGGTTATTGATGGTTTTGCCCCATGGTGTGAATAAGGGCTTGACTATAAATAGGGAAGGAGATCACTTGGCTAAGGTATCTTTGGAAAATTGTATATCTTAAGATCTGAAATATTGGGTTATCGGTTTAAAAGCTTGATCTATATAAAAGTGAAGTTGAAAGTGAATCTATGAAGTGTGATCTCTCGGGCGCATGATCAGATCTGGGCATCTGACTATCTGTGGCACACTGGTGGACTGCCAATTCGGCCCTAATCAGAGGTTCGCAGGTGATTAACGGTGCAAGTGCGGGGGTACGCACAGCAGAAGAAGGCGCAGTGCATGGGTACGCAGAGCAGAAGAAGGCGCAGTGCGTGGGTACGCAGCGCAACAGAGGTTCAGGTGCGGAGGCACAGTGAAAGTACGCGGCGCTACAAAAGCCGCAGGTGCATAGATACGCGGCGCGATAGCATCTGAGAGTGCGTGGCCACAGTAGTAGTACGCAGCGCGATAGAAGCAGTGGGTGCGTGGGCACAGTGAAGGTACGCGGCGCGTTTAAAGGAACAGTGCGTGGATACGCAATGCAGTTCAAGGCTCTCTGCGGGGATACACAGAGGTGCAGAAGGTGAAGTGCGTAGCAACGCATGCCAGATAAAGAAAAATTGTGTATCTATCTTAAGGCATTTATTTGACTGACTTTTCTCTGTTGATAAGGTGTTCTGGGTTTAGTTTACTGTTACTATTGATCTGGTTACTGCAGTTGACTGGGTGACTTTCTTGTACTTGATGATCATTTGATCCAGTTTGAAAATTTATGAAAAGTGGTCCTTGAAAAGAAGTAGGGGGTTGTAGCTCCCTTCCAGGAGAGACTGGAAAACGAGAGAGAGTTGTAGCTCTCTGCAGGTTGCAGCTTGTGTACTGGTAAAGGACTGCACCAGTACAAAATCATTGTAAAAAGGAGTTTCTAATTGAAAGAAGATAGAGACATATTGCAGCAGGTGGTTTTCACCCACATTGGGTTTCCACCTTACATCTGGTGTTCTTTGGTGTGACTATCTATTTTTCTTGCTCATTCTCATTGTTTTATGGTACTAACATACAATAATAATTCAAAGTATAAATAAGGAAGATTTATTAAAAAGAACTTGATAATACTGATTCACCCCCCCCCCCCCCTCTCAGTATTATTTACAACACATTTGCGTAATATAAAGGAGGTTTCTCACTCGAAGAGACTAATTTTGAAGTCATTGATGTATCTCTTCTTTTATTTTGTGAGCTGGGTACATAACATTTGGTATCACAGGTTTGGACTCTAGAGTTTTACTACTTCAAACAGGCCATCATGGAATTTTTGCTATAACATTTTTTATATGAAGCTTTGGAAGATTGAATTGAACCACATGGAGCTGAAATCATGGTAAACCTTGTGAACGAATTTTAGGTATTGTCTCCCTATATTTTCAGAGATATGATCTGAGGAAGTTAGGGTTTATGCAGGCTCCATAATTCCAATCCAAACAGGTAACCTTGGAAAACTCATCATAAATTTCTCTCTGAGCATCAAATTTAAATTTCATAAAACTTGACAGAAATAGGATGTCCAGTAGTTTTTTGGGTATCATTTTCAGGGCTGAAGGTCAAAACAGTGACACATGGTACTCTATACAAGTTCGCTCTATTGAACAAGACTATAATCAGGTCATCATGGGAGATTGGGCATAAATATTTCGTGAAGAATTCAATCTTGATCAGACATGTGGGATTGGAAAGAGGGCTCCGATGGATACTATAGGATGAAATTTTAGACCTTGGAGATCTGAAATTACATAGATACAATAGATTCAATATTGAGTGCCTACAAAGCAAAAAACAAAGGTGTGTAGTTTTTTAAAATTTGCATAATTTTTGTTTGAAAAAATAGTTTAAACTGATTCAAAGGGCACAGTGAAGCATAATTATCACTAATTGATGCCCCAAAGAAATAAAATGGAAACACCTAGTAAGAAACTAGAAATCTCTACCATGACACATGAAGAAGAGGAAGAAGCTAAGATGGATGGTTTGAAGAATGGAATCAAAGATAAGATCAATGGTTTTAATAAAGGAATGGAAGCTAAGATCAATGGTATAGAAGAAAAATTGAAAGGAAACATGGAATATTTTAAGAAATATATGGAAGGTTTGTAGGAAGGTTTGAAAAAGTTGCTACAAGAAAGACTTCCTAAACGTATCCCTGTGGGTGAGGAGAGGATGTCCCTATATTTTTCCATAACCTTATCCACCTTCTTTTGTTGCATGGGGGAACCCTTCCTAGGGGCCATGGATGTGGCTACTATATTCCCTTTACTTCAAAATAAAATCATAAATAAAATAAATTTTCCAGTTTGGGAGATGATCTTATTTCATTTCTTAGCATAGATCAAAGAGATGGCAGTAGGAGGGGCTACCTTCAGTATCCTATATAACCTATTGCCCAAAGTAATAATAATGGTGCAAGGCCTGGACTCATACACAAAATGATGCTCCCATAAGTATGGTTAGCATAATAACACATCACAAAGTTCAAGAGGAGAAACATCACAAATACCTCATCCATCAAGGGCTTGATGTTGTAGGGAAGGAAACATTTTTGGTTGATGCAGAGATCTTGTCCTTGGTGGAGCCCCCCGATTGTGTACAAATTTGGGTGTGGTGTGGTTAGAAGCCCCAACCGCTTCATGACCTTTTCTAAAATGAGGTTATTTTTTCTCCCTATATCAACAATGAACTAGAGCGAAGAAAACTTCTCCCACATCTATGAGTGGAAGAGACGCTCCCCCTCTTCTAGATCTTTGGGCTCTATCTTCTAGACCTTGGTGGTGAAAATAGTGGTATTGGGTTCTGCATCAATAATCTACTTCCCCTTTTTGTTCTCCTTGCCAGGTTCTAGTTCAGAATCAAAAAATTCATCTGACTCTGAAGCTTTCATATCGGCCACAAATGACTGATTGGTGTGGCACTCATTTGTGTTGTGAGTGGGGGTCTTATCGAACTCACACCACTTTCCTATGTTTTTCTTCATCTTCATTGTTCCATTATTTGCTTGTGGCTTTAATGGGTTGTCTTAGGCCGCTCCACCTTGGCTCTGTCCTTTTTCTATGGTTTGGGGCTGCTCTTGCCTACTTCTAATTTGTAGATTCAAAGTCGCACTTCTTTTGTCTAATTTTTTTTTCAATCTTGACAGCATATCGATATGTTGCACCAAGCGAGGAGATGTTCAGGAACTCAATTTCTTCCTGGATGTATTTGTGCAGACAGACATGATACTTAAGCACCACATGTCACTTAGATTCTTTGATACCTAACTTTGTGCGTTGTAGAGTCTCCAAAATGTATTCAAAATATCATCCACTTTCACCTTTATCACCACCATTTCACTCACATGTCACAACTCCATGACCATATAACCTTTCATTAGCCTCCATTTTCATAATTATATGGGTTACCATTGTGTTTTCCAAAAGTTAATAATTTCTAGTATTATAAGTGAATTAAATGGTTAAAATTTAGAAAAATGACATATACTTGCTAATACTTAAAAGTGGCTTGAGTTTCATGACATGTGTAAGTCATTTGGAAGCTTCCAACGCACCCTTATGTGGCCTCCAATACTCAAATTCGAATTATCTTCAAGATATGGAAGAAGATTTGGATAAAGGTCAAAGAGGATATATGTCTCATCATTACCTATTTGAGTTGTAACTCTATGAGATTTTCTAGGGATCTAGGGAGAGAATAATGGACCTCCATTAATGAGGTAGCTTCTTATGTTCTTGTATAAATAGGAGAGCCTTCTCCTTTGAAAGGCATGTGTAAAGTTGTGGAAATGCTCATGTTTTGAATATAGAAATTGGATTTGGCACCATGCTCATGAGTGATGTTCACCTTGATTTGGTTATGCTTGCATTTGGAGCCTCTCAACTTGCCATCTGTCATGCTTTTGGATTGGCCACCTACAATGTGTGAGATTTATTGTTTTTCATAGATTTAGATTTATTGCTTTCATAGATTAAGATTTATTTCTTTCATATCTTTTTTTGTGTGAGAAGTTAAGAGTGATTGTCTTTATTTGCTTTCTACCTAGAAGTTAAGAGCATTTGTTTTTATTTGATTTCATATCTTTTCCTATGTGAGAGGTTAAGAGGGATTGTTTTTATTTGCTTTCATATATTTTCTTGTGTGAGAGGTTACGAATGATTGTTTTTGCTTTCATTTCTGAAAGAGTGGTGTGCTTTTCAGTTCCTCCAAGATTAAAAGATTAAGATTTCAATTCTGCGCGCTATACTATAATTGTACTATAATTTCTTTTGAGTTGATTGGTGAATTAGAATAGGTGAATTTGGTTTGTCATTATTTGGTTTCGTAGTTAGATTGATCTAAATTGGAAGTTAATTTCTAGCATATACAATGCATGCATGCTTCGCAAGTTTTACGAAACCCCTAGGTTGACAATTAAATTATAGGTAATTAATTTGCCTCAACATTTTGGCACCATTGTCGAGGAAGTATGCATAGTAACCAACTTTCAGTCTAGAGTTCATTTTTAGTCTTTTTTCTAGATGCATGAGTAATGCATGTAGATGCATAAATCATTTAGTTGCATATCATTTTTATAAATAAATAAATAAATAAATATATATATATATATATATATATATATATATAGATATATATATATATATATATATATATATATATATATATATATATATATATATATATATATATATATATATATTGATATTAACCATTTATGGACAAAGGATCTAGAATGCAAATCAAACATTCTTTGGAGCACAAGGACTACACTGAGGAATGGTATCCAAATGTGATTGAACCACGACATTCATCTGTTCTTCAAGAGATCTTTGTGTGAATCTAAAGGTTAAAACGATTTTTCATGTCCTCATGCACAATCAGGGACATTTTGCAAATTTGGAAATGAATGTTCTAGAAAGTCTAATCCATAAATGGCTCTATTGGAAACATTCATCTATATATATATATATATATATATATCATGTTAGATTTTCATTAAAAAAAAAAATCAATTCTCTTTCTACTATCTTCATTTATTTACTATCTTCATTTTCCGAGAGAATTGACAAATCATGCAACCTGCGAAAAAAATAAAAAAAAATCAATTGCATTTGGAATTCAAATCCAAAAATCCATCATAATAAAAAAAATATAAAAAAAAAAGTATAAAAGATCTTGCTTTGAATCTGATCTAATTTGCTACATATCTAACGTTTTTGGCATCTTTTGTTGCAATTGTTGACAGCCGTAGGTGTTAAGGATCAAATCTGAAGGCGAATTTCTCTTTTTTTAGTTATGCCCCACTACTGCTTAAAGCCATAGGTCATCAGAGAGAGCAGATGTACATAGAAGGGCACCAGGAATAGGTTTTCAACTTCGTACCAGAAACAATATATTGAGACAAGTCTGATGGGTTGAGGACGACATAAGGCATAAAGCTCAAATTGGGAAAGAGGATGTGACTCACTGTTATAGACATTTTTGTGCCTTACAGCATGAAGCATGAAATGTCCATAATCTAAGGGATCCAAAGTCCCTAAACATGTTGTTCCTACCCCTAGAGGAACAAGGTCAGCAAACCACAGCACTGAATAGTAGTTCTCCACCTGAAAACGCTCAAAAACAAGCTAATTCTGGATCATGTCAACTGCTCCACTGAGCATCTGCGCTGAATGTCAACTGCTCCACTGTCTACATGCGCTGAATGTCAACTGCAAAGAAGGCTACCTGCGCTGGGCGAGTTGGGACATGTGGCACAGTCATTCCTCAAGGTGTCAATGCCCAGGAAGCTTCCAAAATGACACTTGGATCAAGGAATTCGACTGGTGATGAGTAAGAGGGTCTAGATCTCCAAGTGGAAGCAAGAACCTCCAAGTGGACTCAAGAACTGAAGAATAACTGAAGTGGGAGAGGGCACTAGTCAGCGTCATGCCAGCCTCAAGCTGACTCATCCTTTCTCCAAAACTCCTATATATAGAGCTCTCTCATGAGGTCTAAGGAGGCTGGAATCTTGGGAATGTAAGGAAGTGTTGTTGGTTTGAGTTTAGAACTATTGGGTGATTTGCTTTGAAGGAGGTGAAGAGGAGATTTCTTTCTGCTGGGAGGTGATGCTGGATTGGACCTCTTATGGTTGTATCACTTCCTGAACTTTACTTCTTCCATTAATAAAGCATTTGAGGTTCTTCTATATGCATGTGTCTCAATGGTGTATTGTCATACTTGTGTATTTGATTTATTCTAATCCTTGAATCAATTATGAATGTATGCTTCTTGTAGTTTCCCTCTCTTGCCATTTTGCAGGATCTTGGTGTAGCTGGGCCAGTGAAAGAGCAAGGAGCTGGGAGCAAGCAGCAAAGAGAAAAGATTGGATCAATCATTAGCGGAAGACATCGGTTAGTGGATCTCTTTCTCCCCTCTCTTACATCTCATAAAGAAGTAATCTCAAATAGCTTTGCTTTGATTGTTGCTGAGGTACTATCACCCTTAGAGTGGGATAGGGTCATTCCGTATTGGATACTTTTCCTAACAAAAAATTGGCGACTCCACTGTGGATCGTATCTTGTTGGTTGTTTGTGTTTTTGCTATTCATTTCCTAAACACAGGGAGTACCGAGTCGAACTGCATTTGGATCTTTCAAGTGCAAAGTAGAGGGCAGCTACTCTGGCTCCGTTTCTGGGCATGTTTATGATTTGAAGAGATGATCCACAAGGACTCTGAATAGCTCTTAGTGATAGCTTTTCATCCTCCTTTTCATCCTTTAGTGTGTACTTGATTGATAGCTTCTGATTTGGCCAAAAACTGTTGATTTTTGAGCAATCTGTAACCCGGAAACTGAGAAAAACGAAAGTTTATCTCTTCATTGCAGGCACTGTGAAGGCAGTCTGCATTTCATCGCAGGTCCCGAAGGGGCTACCTGCGCTGAATGTCAAACTGACAGTGTACTACCTGCGCTGAACCAGTTTTGCCTTGTGCAACTGGGGTTCCCTGCTTTCTGTTGCCCTGTTTTCATCCCTGTTTTTGCAGCCTGTTATCGGTCAATGTACCTATCTGAAACCACCTTTCTTTGCCACTATTCCACCTCCGTTGCATAAAGAAACTGTATTTGTTCTTTGTGTATTTCTTACATCATTTGTAGTTTCCCATAACGAAAGTGAACTAGTCTTGTTGTGGCCTCTTAGATCTAGACCTGTGATAAGTGTCGTTCTGATCTTAAGAGTTAGTTTGTTTGTTGTTCATAGCTGATTGAGCTTTTTCTTTCGTCATATGGTTTGAGTTTATGTATTTCTAGTGTTGAAACAAGTAAATCTTAAGGTGTCTTTTGATCTTGGACAAAAGCTTGTTTGCTTTCACTTGAAATTGAATTCAAACTTATACAACAGCTTTCTTTTTGTAATACATCAACATTAAGAAAGAGAAAAGAAATACCTGCATTGTGCATTTTGCATTTGATAAGTTTGCATGTTGATTTAGGAAAAAGTGCATTAGTGTGTGCTCTATGATCTGTGTGAAAAGATGATGTCTTTCTTTTCCCTTAGTAGTTAAGATTTTCATAAGTTGAAAAGATTGAAAAAGCTTGCTTCTCATCTTTAGACTGCATTTAGGAATTTGTATCATACATCTCGTGGTGATCCATAAAGGCAAACTGCTAAACAAGATCAACCTTAAAATAAATTGAATTTACATAACAACGCTTTGAAACATAACGCAAACACATAGAGGTCTAAGCTAGAGACGTGTTCCGGCGTCGTTAAACATAGTGACTGTCGATCTCGAAGAAGGTGGGTGATTCCTCCTGAGAGTCGGTGGCACTAATACGGACTTGTGCTCCCACGTACCGTCGCGTATATATTGGGAGACCCCTATAGGCATATATCTTTTATCCTTAGGAAGTCGTGTCGGCCGCCCTACTGATCGCAATGCAGTGAACACAGCATTCACGAAGATCGACCACCTGTACCGTAAAACGTATTCTGTGGTTTTGCGAAAAGTTTGGAACACCCTCTGCCTAGATCTCCAGAGTAGTTTCTTTTGGACTTTTTCAAACTCTATAACTGAAAAAGTCCATCCGACCATTTGTCACTTCGGGCTCGTTAAAACATCGAAGGAGACTAGAGTCATCTTTAGCTTTTTCTCGACTCTTTAAAAGTGAAAAAGCAAGTTATGTCTAAGCGTCATTAAAATTTAATTTAAAACGGGATAATCATCACCATTCCCTCGTTGATCTTCGAAGTTAGTCTTTTGGCATCGTAAGTTCTTGTAGAATCGCTAAGAAATCTTTTGGATAGACTAGATATGTCTGAACAACCGTCGACATCTAGGACTGTGTCGTCCGACACAGCAGCAGCAGAGCCTCCTACTGCTACTCCAATGATGTTCGCTGGTATACCATCTGTCCCGGCAAATTGTCAACAACAAGCCGGAGTCCAATCAAGGACGACGACATGGTTAGTTCCTATTTCTTCATCCGGATTATCATCTGGTATTTCTTATGTTGAAACTCAACAAATTGATCCAATGTGTCTTCAAAGGCCAATTTACCCTTTAAGTACTGGATTTCCACCATATGGAGGGCAGTATGCTCTTTCATTGTTCCCTCCCAGAGAACAACCATATGGGAGTTTACAACAAAGTTCAGGTCAAACTGGAATTACATCCAGCGGTTGGGTACCAATACTGCCTCAACAACCAGGGGTTGTATATTCAATGCAACCAGTATACCCTGTGTCGAATATTCCCACCATACCTGCTATAGTGAATGTGTCGCAAGTACAAGATCCACCTGTTGTATGTCAACCCCAAGTTTCTCAGGTTGTAATACAACAACCTCTTGTCTCAACAACTCAATCACAATCTCAAGGTAGTGCCTCCTTATCTGGAGCGACTCAGGCTCAAACAAGTATTGTGACTCCTCATCCTGGTCAATCATCCAGTATTGGTCAACAGCAAATGGTCCAACAACCAGAGCTGGTTCAATCTCAACAACCGCCATTCCAGCAATCATATCAAGGACCTGAGCAACAAGTCTTTGTAAGTAATGGGCAACCATACTATAATGGTTATGCCCATCAACCTTGTCAAAGTTGCCAGCATTATGCTGGTTTGAAAAGACCCATTGCTCAGGCGATCCCATCTTATCTTGGGTATGTTTCGCCTAACCTGAATCAACAGTTGCCCTTTGTAGCAACTCTAGAATTACCAGATCTAAACCGGCTGACGAATGATCCAATTGCTTATGCCCCTTGGTGGCCAGCGATTCCACATAAACTTCCGTCAGATATTCCTAAATTTAATGGAAATCCGGGTGAAGACCCGTCGAATCATGTGATGACATTCCATCTATGGTGTTCATCGAACACCCTGAATGATGATTCGATAAGACTTCGCCTCTTTCAGAGGACGTTAACGGGTCCAGCGGCAAAATGGTACATTGAATTGCCTAGAGCTTCGTTCGGCAACTTCAGTACCTTAGCCACAACCTTTTTAACCCATTTTCAATTACCAATAAGGTATGAAACGTGAACAGAACTCCTTACCAACTTCAAACAGATGACTGCCACCCACATATCTGATCATATACATGAGTGGCGACGTCGCCGTAGGATGGTAAAAACGTACGTTCCCGATCAGCTATTAGCTGAATGGTTTATCAAGTCATTACTTCCTGCCATCACGGAAGATGTGGCAAAGGGGGGAGTCGTAACGGAAGAGCAGGTTATCGCTCGTGCGCAATATCTGGACTTGGTCTATACTCAGTCCGGCACGCTCTACGACAAAATACCTGACGCCCCTAGACCGGAATTCTCAATTCCTCCTCCTCCTAAATCAAACAATGACTCTCACGTCGGTGATGGCGTGATTAGAAAACACAAAATTTCTAGTCAAAATGCAAATGAAGAACTTCTTGCCTCAGAAGTAAATGCCATGTCAACCGACAAGGGCAAACAACTGAAGCAACCAAGGGGCAAGAAGAAAAAGAAAGGGAGAAAAAGGAAACCCCTGGCAGGGTGTCATATATGCGATGAGGATCATTGGACGAAAGATTGTCCACATATAGCTGAAGTTAAGAAACTCTTTAAGAGTTCAAAAACCCCAGCAGTATTGACTGATCCGTTTCCCAACCCAGGTCAAAATCTGGTTGCTAATCAAAATGCTTCCCGATCCCAAGTGCTTATGTTGTCTGTCTCGAAGCAGCAAAATGATGCTTTTACAAGGAATAAAGCTTACAGAAATCCACGGCTGTCGAATAACAAGGCTAATGAACAACCTAGTAGTTCGACGACAACTTTAACCAAAGTTGTGCCACCCAACATTCCTGAACCAATGATAAAGTCGCCAAAGGGAGTAATACACAAATCGACATTTAATCCTAGTGCCAAAATAGCACAGAATTATAATATAATAGAGGACCTGGCTCAATCGTCGTCCGCTATGTCGACACTTGAGGTACCGCAAAATTGCCCCTCCCAAGAGCAAGCTTTATTATCAGCAATAGGTGGGATTGGCCCAATGGATTCCAATCTTGTGGCCTTTGATCATAAAGGATATGACCCTCAGTTACCAGCTCAACTAGCTTTCCTTATTGAAGTGAAAGCCCTCAACAAAATTGTTCATCGAACAATTATTGATGAGGGGGCATCTACATGTCTTATGTCGATGAGTTGCTGGAAAAATTTAGGCTCACCACCCTTGTCGAAATCATCAACTACGTTAAAAGCATTTGATGGACGATCATACACTCCATACGGGATTTTAAGTAACTTGCAAGTTGAACTGGGGGGAAAAACAGTAGGAATTGATGTCGAAGTAATTGATGGAAACCTCGATTACAACATCCTACTAGGTAGGCCCTGGATATATGCCATGACCGCAGTTGTGTCGACCTACTTCAGGAAGATTGCATTTCCCTTTCAAGGAAGAATTACAGTCGTCGACCAACAAACTTTCCTCCCCGACAACTCACAATTTACGGGAAGCATTCCAATGATCCATGGAAGCGATCATTCGCTTCAAAATATTGGGGTAGGCCTCCTAAAAGACCCTGCCTTAATGGGTACTTTCGCCCTACCGCCTCCAAGTAATCTGGCGGGAGAGGCCACGATGGAAACCTACAAAATGAAATCTTCTGTATCTAATGGATTCGGAAGATTCCTAAATATTTTGTTGGCATGGATCATCGCCTTAATAGAAATAATGTATATACAGTGGGCACCGAGGACGGTTCTTATCTCGTGTCAACCTCGTTAAAAAATGAAACAAGGAGTCATGAGGATAGTTCTTTTACTGTGTCAACCTCATTAAAAAATGAAACAAACCCCCTTTCCAAATCTCAAAGGTAAACCTTCATTCCAACCACCGAGTTGAATGCAATGAAGCTTGGGGGGCATGCACCTCGATTTGCGTTATTATGCTGGGGGCATGCAAACTTATCTCCGAGCAGTTTTAGCACATAGTTCATGCTCGTTAAAAAATAAACATAAGATTGAGCAGTGTTTTGGCGCATTCAAGCTCGTTAAAAAATGAACCTATCCCAGTAAATAACCACTGTGATCGTAAATTTATCAGCCATAAAAAGCCTTGGTCGTGTTTGCACCTGCCACCTCCACTTTCATTTGGCCGATCATTCACCTCCATATGATTGTTTACCCTTTTTGAGGAACAGCTGCGAAGAGTGATTTCACCTAGCCATCCTTGTGACACTGCCGTGATTGGAAAATTCCAACCTGTACCTGGAATCTGTTGCTATCCCTGTTTATCACTCGTTCCTCAAAAGACGAGTCTTCTTTAAGCTCTTTTCATCTGACTCGTAAAATATGAAAAGTTTGCCGAGTTTTGGCCTTCCAGCTCGTTAAAGTGACCGGAGAGCTATCCCTCCTCTAGATTTTAATCTTTTTGGACCTGAGGGATTATAGCACAAAAAGGTCGAGCGCTTGTTTTATTCGGCTTGTTAAAGTTATCGAAAACTCATCCCTTCTGTATTGTTTTATACTTTTTCGGACTTAAGGGATTAGATGACGAAAAAGGAATTTTGGAGTTAACTTTCTGTACCTTTTCAGACTCTCTAAAAATGAAAAGGACCGAGTTTTCCTTGTCGTTAGACTCGTTAAAATGATTAAATAGCGACAAACTTGTCTTTAGACGAGAACGAGTTTCCCTATCGCTAAGCTCGTTAAAACATAGCGATGGGCTTGCCCGAAGGGCAGGTTATAGAACAAGCATATGTTATCCTCCTCAAGCTTGACAAAAATAAAGAGGTACTCGTCAGAAATGACTGGGGAAAAATTGGGAGAACCTCAAAGCTTTAATGGTAGCAAGTCGCTCTTAAACATGACACTTTTCCTCTGTACCACATCAGGTTGGGTTGTTTCATTTACCGGTCTCATCACCATGGTCTCGCCAAACCATCCACATTTGGGGTAATGCTACCGATCCATCGCATCAGTGTCGTTATATGTTCAAGAGATGTTGTTCAGAAAGAGTCAACCGTGTCCCATCCACTGCCATACATTATCCTTCATCCATCCATGATCGCCACCCTAAATCATATGTCACAGATTGTTTTCACCTCCATTAAAATCATTAGCTTCGTTCCGTGTCATTGATGTGGGATTCATTAAGGCCCTCCTTTGACGGATCGCTTCTTGTCGACTTCAGCTCATTATCCAAGAAGTTGATCTAGGAACACCCCCCTCAGTACTTTGAAGCTTGCATGCCTCAATGGAAAGTTTCTCACTTCCGGCGACAGGTATACATCAATGACCTTCGACCAGAAGATTTTGCGTGGTGTTCGACGCCAAGTCCTTTATTCACACCATGTGAATTGTACTGCAGTACCTTGAGGGTCATTATCATTATCGGTGATTCCTCTCGCGCTTGTTAACGGTTTACATCATTGACCGGTAATCAAGCGATGTCTTTCCATGTTCGACTTCAGCGCAATTCTCACATGGATCGACTTGTACTTAGAGTGAATATCGAACGAGTTTGAAGACCCCGAATCTAGTTTCATCCATCCGGGCTGCGATGTATATTCAGAAAATATAAAGACATTTGACATGTACATCATTACAGCAGATGATCATCCTACTCAAAGGATGATAATTTCAACAGATAATTATCAGTCTACCATCAGACGATCGTCTGTTATATGTACCAAAATGAATTTATAAAGCTGAGCATGGGAATGCCCGCCTCAGCTAGATCATGAAAGCAGAATGAAAAATAATGTATTGTATTGTATTTTATTACAGGTCACCTCTCAGCGATTCAATGAACTTCGGATCCTCCTGATAAAGCATTTCACCCGATAAACGACCTCATACTTTAGGGGGAAACTGTTATAGACATTTTTGTGCCTTACAGCATGAAGCATGAAATGTCCATAATCTAAGGGATCCAAAGTCCCTAAACATGTTGTTCCTACCCCTAGAGGAACAAGGTCAGCAAACCACAGCACTGAATAGCAGTTCTCCACCTGAAAACACTCAAAAACAAGCTAATTCTGAATCATGTCAACTGCTCCACTGAGCATCTGCGCTGAATGTCAACTGCTCCACTGTCTACCTACGCTGAATGTCAACTGCAAAGAAGGCTACCTACGCTGGGCGAGTTGGGACATGTGGCACAGTCATTCCTCAAGGTGTCAATGCCCAGGAAGCTTCCAAAATGACACTTGGATCAAGGAATTCGACTGGTGATGAGTAAGAGGGTCTAGATCTCCAAGTGGAAGCAAGAACCTCCAAGTGGACTCAAGAACTGAAGAATAACTGAAGTGGGAGAGGACACTAGTCAGCTTCATGCCAGCCTCAAGCTGACTCATCCTTTCTCCAAAACTCCTATATATAGAGCTCTCTCATGAGGTCTAAGGAGGCTGGAATCTTGGGAATGTAAGGAAGTGTTGTTGGTTTGAGTTTAGAACTATTGGGTGATTTGCTTTGAAGGAGGTGAAGAGGAGATTTCTTTCTGCTGGGAGGTGATGCTGGATTGGACCTCTTATGGTTGTATCACTTCCTGAACTTTACTTCTTCCATTAATAAAGCATTTGAGGTTCTTCTATATGCATGTGTCTCAATGGTGTATTGTCATACTTGTGTATTTGATTTATTCTAATCCTTGAATCAATTATGAATGTATGCTTCTTGTAGTTTCCCTCTCTTGCCATTTTGCAGGATCTTGGTGTAGCTGGGCCAGTGAAAGAGCAAGGAGCTGGGAGCAAGCAGCAAAGAGAGAAGATTGGATCAATCATTAGCGGAAGACATCGGTTAGTGGATCTCTTTCTCCCCTCTCTTACATCTCATAAAGAAGTAATCTCAAATAGCTTTGCTTTGATTGTTGCTGAGGTACTATCACCCTTAGAGTGGGATAGGGTCATTCCGTATTGGATACTTTTCCCAACAACAAATTGGCGACTCCACTGGGGATCGTATCTTGTTAGTTGTTTGTGTTTTTGCTATTCATTTCCTAAACACAGGGAGTACCGAGTCGAACTGCATTTGGATCTTTCAAGTGCAAAGTAGAGGGCAGCTACTCTGGCTCAGTTTCTGGGCATGTTTATGATTTGAAGAGCTGATCCACAAGGACTCTGAACAGCTCTTAGTGATAGCTTTTCATCCTCCTTTTCATCCTTTAGTGTGTACTTGATTGATAGCTTCTGATTTGGCCAAAAGCTGTTGATTTTTGAGCAATCTGTAACTCGGAAACTGAGAAAAACGAAAGTTTATCTCTTCATTGCAGGCACTGTGAAGGCAGTCTGCATTTCATCGCAGGTCCCGAAGGGGCTACCTGCGCTGAATGTCAAACTGACAGTGTACTACTTGCGCTGAACCAGTTTTGCCTTGTGCAACTGGGGTTCCCTGCTTTCTGTTGCCCTGTTTTCATCCCTGTTTTTGCAGTCTGTTATCAGTCAATGTACCTATCTGAAACCACCTTTCTTTGCCACTATTCCGCCTTCGTTGCATAAAGAAACTGTATTTGTTCTTTGTGTATTTCTTACATCATTTGCAGTTTCCCATAACGAAAGTGAACTAGTCTTGTTGTGGCCTCTTAGATCTAGACCTGTGATAAGTGTCGTTCTGATCTTAAGAGTTAGTTTGTTTGTTGTTCATAGCTGATTGAGCTTTTTCTTTCATCATATGGTTTGAGTTTATGTATTTCTAGTGTTGAAAGAAGTAAACAAATTAGGATTCAATAGACTTAATTTCAGGATTTCATATTTATTTCAGTTGTTCAAATCCATCATCATTTTCAAAACCCATTTCTGAGAAAGACAAAATTCATAGCATATTAATGTTGGAAAATTTTCATAGGAGAAGCAACAGCCATTATTTAATTCTAGTCTGGAAAACCCAATAGTTAATAGTTGAATTGAGGCTTCTGTGATCCATAATATTTGAAAGAATAACTTCGGCGTAAATCACATGTAGACAGACATTTGTCTACCCAACAGTTACCTAAGTAGAGGAAATGCGTAGCAACTTTTGACATGTCATTTTAAAATGTATTTTCTAGCCAAATAAAAACGAATTTCTAAAAACTGAAACATGGGTTTTTATCCGAACAGGGTTAATTACATTCCTCAGGAGTGATTTTCTGAAATTCATAACCAATTTGGAGGTATTCTAGATTCTTTAGAGACTTATTTTCAAGGTTACGTGGAAAAATAGTTTTTACTTACTGTCTTGATCCCGCAAATCATGGAAACAAATCAAGTTTGATTGAGTCCATCAGAAATATGTCGAGGTGTTGAAAGGAGAGTAGCTTCAGCAAAGAAATTGGTTACGAATTTTATGTGCATTGCCAACACTTGGTTCTGTAGTATGCTACTGTTGCGACTAAGTTGAAGGAGGAAGTTGTTCTCGCAATAAAGCATATTTCTACAAATAGAATCTCCTCCTTTCATTGATCTTCAAGTCAAAATTCTTTAACATGTTTCAGATTTCACACATGAAAACGTTTTTTTTTACATGGCAAATTTTGTTTTTATTAAGATTGTTTTTTTGTTATGTTTTATGTTTTTATTACGTAGTGTTTTTTTTTTATATAAAATGTTATATGTGTGTTTTTTTTTTGTTATGTTTTATGTTTTTGTTACGTAGTGTTTTTTTTTAATAAAATGTTATATATATATATATATATATATATATATATATATAAAATGATTGTAATGTTTGATTTTGTTATGTTTGTTATATTTTGTATTAATGAAATATAATGTTTATATATATATATAAAGTTTGTACATATGTTTATTTTTTTATTCTATTATGTGTGTGTGTGTTATATTTTGTGATTAGTATGTTTAATGTTTTGTTTTTCACTTTTTAAATTTTGTAAATATTTCATTAGTTTTATTTTTTTTTAAGAAAATTGCCATGGAAAATTGTCATAAAAATTGATGTGAAATTCAATTCATGATTGGAGCAAAGTAAAAAAAAAAGGAACTTTTGAGATTATTCACTTACACACCTATTGAAGCAAGAAATAAAAAAATTAAAATTAAAAAAATATATATATATATTTGCTAATTTTTCTGAAAGAGGCATTGATCAATTTGAAGATTGGACTAGTCATTTGTTCATAACAAAAATGCATAGCTGTGTGTACTTAACTGTCTGTTCAGGATTTTAGCTACAGAAACTGCGCAATTCTGCAGCTAAACCACAATTCTGTAGCTATGTATTTAACTCAATAATCTACTTGTCAACAATGCATTCTAATCAGAAAATCATGATCAAAATTTATTGGTTTTGTGTAATGATTATGTTTTCAAGCATGATGCAGGAAAGAAGAAGAACTATGAAGGTGTTTCATCTGCAAGATCGATTGATGAATTTTTTATCGAAGATTCTTTTGAAAGATCCATTAAGCATTCACAAATAATAGTTCTTTGCATTTATGAAATGCTATGATTCAAACATAAATTGAGGAAATTGTGCATATCATCATTTTAGAAATTGGATTTATTATCGCAATTATGAAATTGGACTAACCATTTGAAATGAAGACACATCATGAACCTGTTAATTATGAAAAAAATTTGTATGTACCTAGAGAAATTGATCACTTCTCTTTGAACACACTTACATTTGTTGCAATGTTAGTGCCATGTTTGTTTTCAGGTTTCAGGACAATCGAAGAATTGAAGGAGGCCAATTTATGCATGATTTGTTTTCTACGACCAATTTCAAGAGACATAAACCAATTAAATCCATTTATATCATTCATAAATGCCATCATTTTTCCTCTCCAAACTCACAATCTATCCAAGCATTTTTGCTAAACATCGTCATCACCATTTTCCTTGCAAAGAGTCGCATGTTTCCTCCACATTTTCCATTTACATTTTCCATTCACATTTTTCTTAATTTCCATTCATAGAGACATTCAGCTCACTTACATGTTGATTTGTCCTTTTGCTTTCCATTCTCTTGTTTACCCTCTTGTCATTTTCCTTTCCATTAAATAAACCTTGATCCACTGCATAATTCTCATTCATAGTCCTTCCAAAGTTATTATTTCATACTCGCGTTAGATGATGGGGGATTCCTTAAGGCCTCCCTTCTAACAAGTCTTGGCCTATCGACATCAACACATTATCTAGGTTCAGGGCCAGAGTCCTTATTAGTACCTTGAGGCTTGTATGCATCAATGACAAGTTCTCTCCGATAATCATGGGAATACATCAATGTCCCTTAATCGTTGGATTTTGAAAGTGGCTCGACATCAGCTCATCTATTCGCACTTTGCAAGATGTACTTAGGTATCTTGGTACTCATTGACATTAATGGCAAGTTTGCCTCGCATTGGTTAATGGCGTTCATCAATGGCTGGTAATCCAATGACTTCTCTTCATGCTTGACAGTAGCACATTCATTCGCATGAGTAGAATTGTACCATCGGGTTTTGTAGCAGGTGAAGACTATATCATTCAACATTTTACAGTAGATACAGCAGATTTAGCAGCAGTAATAAAGAATCCACTTTCGCCACCTCATCCACTATTTATGCAACTAAGAAGTAGATGAAATTCTACATTCTATTCCATGATCTAGCAGCACCTACAACTTCTCTACATATGCACCATTTATCCACTCCCTAGGTAAGTAAAGGTATGTTCTTTTCTAGCTTTTAATCATAAAATTCCTTGAATACTAAAATTATAATTTTTGGAAAATACTTCACCATATTGTCGGGTGCGGGAATTGCACTTAAGCAAACTCCTCAACACTTAATTGTCAACCCGGGGGATTCATAAACTTAGAGACAAAGCACAGACAATGCCAAAGATGGTATGAATTTTCTTGATAGAAATTCCTACTTTCTTAAAGAAGAGCTTGCAAAATTGAAGAAGTAAAAGATAATTGAATCATCAAAGTAATCTAGTGCTGGAACAAGAAAGAATGCATTTGCAAAGGAATCAAAATAAAAAGGCAATCACTCCAACTGATCAATTTTTAATTACTGAGTATGTGTTATGTTTTTCTTTAGCATAGACACTTGGAAGTCTCATAGAATGGGCCCCTAAACTTGCTTCTTTAGAGATTTCCTTCTTGCACTAATCTATCCTGCACAATCGCAATCTGCTTGCACTAGTGCAGGAACAGAGGTTTATGCAGGAGGTATAAATGGTCTTTACCAAAGGCTTTTTACTTCATGCAAGGGCTCAAACTTCCAGGGTTCAGAGCACTCAAATCCTATGACAAGAAACTAGTTCTTGCGCCTCATCAGAGCTTCCTACACTTAGTTATTAATTCTTAAAATGAGTGCTTAATTATTGCAAGTGTCAAATTAAATTGCACACATAAAAAGTGAATGTTCCTGATCTTAGCAAAATGCAATAATGAAGAAACAATCAATATACATTTATCCTGTCATAAGCATTTAATGAAAGAAAAGAAGATTGCGGGAAGTAAGCTAAAAATTCTTGCTGCAACACACCAACATGCACTAGTGCAGGTTCATTTCTCCTGCTTGGACCAGGTGAGGAAAACCAATCAAACGGAATTGCAAGAAAGGAATATCACACCAACGTGCACTAGTGCAGGTTCATTTCTCCTGCTTGGACCAGGCGGGGAAAACCAATCAAACAGAATTGCAAGAAATGAAATATCACACCAACATGCACTGGTGTAGGTTCATTTCTCTTGCTTGGACCAGGCGAGGAAAACCAATCTGAAATCAAGTGCACGAAAAGAAATTGCAAGAAAAGGAAATTTATCTACTTCACACAATGGATCCGCTTTCACTTAGACAAGAATGCATGTGCTGAAAATTAAATCACATTTTACAATATAAACAGAAATTACAAGAAACAGGAAATAGGGTAAACGTGCTAGGTTGGTTGGGCCTTAGCCAACCAGCGTGTTACAAGAAACAGGAAATAGGGTAAACGTGCTGGGTTGGTTGGGCCTTAGCCAACCAGTGCATTTCCCTTTTAAATAAAAATGTTGCTCAGTAACTCAGATGAGACTCATTTGTTTAAAGGAAAAAATAAGATTTGAAAAGCATGAGGTGGAGATTCTTATTCCTATTAATTAACAAAGGCAAATTACATCATGAAATACAGAGTCCAACCCAAATTTGGGCGATAACAAAAGGTACAATCTCCCGTTTAGAAACACGGTCCTGTTACCACCTCCCCCCTACGTGCATAATTGCTCCTCCTTTTATATTATGTTTACATGATAATTAATTGTATTATTTGTAAAGAATCATGGGGATTTCATCCCAACTAATTCTAATTAAATAGAATACCAGTACAACCATTCCCCTATTAAAAAAATAGAGATTTAATACGAATTTTCCAAATCTGGGCATTTTCTAGATTTCTGGAAAAATTTGTATTTTTAACAAATTGTCTCCAAAGACCTCTTCGTATCTCCTCAACCATTACACATTTTGGAAAATGGCCCACGTCTTACTCAATTTCCTATACTAGGAAAAACGCCCATGTTTCAGAATTTTGAGATTTGCAACGATCGGCATGGAATTCGAGGAGTAATTCGGCTATCAGGAAACTGCTGCGAATTCGGGTGGACGTTGTAGAATCTGAATTGGTGCAGGAATGTGTGGTGTAGGAATCCTACCGGTACTAGTGCAAGAATGTGTGGTGCAGGAACTTCGCCTCTATCAGAATAGGCATATAACCAACTTTGTAAACCTGCAAACACACAAACCATTATTAAATATGCCTTTAATGTTTAAATCTTATTAAAACAAAGGAATAGTGAATACTTACTTATTATCTTCGAGAATGCACAAAACTATGACAATGACTAGTTAAGTTAAATAAAAGCATGAGTGATTTCGAGTAAAAGGTGATATAAAGCAAGGCAAAACAGAGTCCCAACATCCCCCCATGCTGACCTTCTTGCATGTCCTCATGCAAGGAAATCAATTGTCGCGTTGTTGCTACCTTGCAAAAAGCAAGATTAAAAACATTTATGGGCATTCGTAATGACGTTTCCTGCAATTCCATGTGATCACATTTACTACGCTAGATAAAGCTTGTCTCAAGAATAGAGTGCTTGCTCTAGGTTTTAACCCCGTACAGAAATTACCTGCAAATGAATTCTAAACCCATTGTTAGGTTATTATACCAATAGGAGTCATAATTTTTGAATGGTTGAGATTAAACCTGTAATATGTACATACCTTTGCTTTCTGCAAATATTTTCCATATTCAAAAATTCAAAAAAAAATTAAAAATGTAAAGAGGGTATGTCCTAAAAGAAAAATCAAAGGACAAAAGGAACAAAAAAGGTAAAAAAAGATCAAAAAATGAACCCCAAGAAAGAAAACGACCATGAAAGTGTGCAAGTCAAAATGCCACTGCTATTTACTTTTGATGCAGAATAAAAGATTGTGTGTAGCGTGTTATCTTTGCCATGATCCATGGATAGTCAAAATGTTTAAACTTGGCTATTTCATATTTTCAATTTTATGCTTAGAGATAGAGAATAAAATCTAACCAAACAGTGTAATCTTGGCAGATAAGTAGATAGGTAGAGTAAATAAAAGGAGCTCAACTGTTTAATCTGGGCCCTTGGATGTAATAAGGTTAGATTTGGATAGATTTCTATTGTAAAAGAAAAGAAAAGTTTTGATAAAGGGTTTGCCAGCTTAAGTTCACCCTAATAAAGAGAAGTAAAAATGGTAGGAAGAGTAGGTAGGTAAGTAGAAGAATGGTTACAGAATTGTGATGATTGTTAGATAAAATCATGTTGATCACCTTCATCATCAAAGTTCCAAGTATGGATAATAATTGGGCATGTATCAAATCCACAAAGTCAAATTGATTAACCTCCCTCACTCATTACACTTTTCACTTAACTAATTTCCAAGAAAAGTCATAAGTACCTAAAATCTTAAGTCAAAGGGGCTCAGAGCATTTCTCTAACTTCTGGAGGGACTGGACCCTCGGCCTAATGACTTATAGGTCCTAAGTACTAAGAATCCCCTCATAAACATTTACCCCCTTCACTCTCCATCATTTTCCCAAACAAATCCCTTTTCCTAAGGTAAAACACTATTTCTCCTAAGGAAAAGCCATTTCCCCATAAAAACCCCTTTTTCCTAAAAAACCCACAAAAAACACTTAGCCTAAGTTGTAATGTTTTCTATGTGAAAGGCAAAATCAATTACAAAGAAATACACATTATACTTAGCGCGATTCATTCGCTGACATCATCATATTAATTTCTAATTTATATATATTAAATCCCGAAAAATCAATAAAACCATTTCCCCTATAGTTATATAAAGCGCTTAGATTAATATCCCGCCCCAAAAAAAGTTTGAAATATAAACTTTATATAAACCATATCCAAATAAAAGAGATCAACTAACCAATCCGTGGATAATTAATAGTCGACCCCACCAATGAAATCACCCCCAATGCCCTTAATCCATCATAAACCCTCATTAAACTTAATCCCGCCATTGTTAAATCCCACTGGACCCCTCCATTAAATCTTGTGACAAGACTCCGCCCCAACCATCGTATGATCAAGCCCCATTTAATCCAACGGTTAACGATCATATCAGGCTACCTCCGAAAGTCGACCTTTACCTGCCCGATATGAGCGGTTTCACTTTCCACCCCCTGCTACGTGGTGCACAATGAATGGAATCGGGCAACCTTCCCTCAAAACTTCCCACACCTCATAAGTAGTGTGATGGCCCTTCAATATCGCTTCCTAGCCATTTCAATAAACCGCCCATACATTCATTTAATTGACTTTCACGCCATATTTTGAAATTCTACCTGTTAAACCTTATAACGTGAAAACCTATGTTTTCATGGTTTTCGCCCATTTGAATGTGTAAACCTATGAAACCCTCCAGCGCCTCCCTGAACCTCTGCAACACGATTTCACCAACTATTTTCCATCCAAAACTCTATTGCGACCCCTTTTCCAGTCATCCCTATGCCAGAGAGCCATCAAGTACCCTTCATAAAGACCTGTGTTCCCTTAAATAATATTGAATTTTTTTCAGGTTATCAAACTAAGATCAGAGTTTGGATAAACAGTTCTGATACTAGTCACAGAACTAGTTTATTCCAAAAATCAACAGAAAACCTCATTCAGAACTTGTGCTCAGAGGATGAACACAACTATACAAGGAAACAGAGAAGAAAACAACTACACGGAGCATTGAAAGTCAAAAAAAAGAAATCAGACAGAGAATAGAGTTACAAGACAAGTGAACAAAATATGCATGGACTTAACCTATATCCACTACCTGATGCTGATATACACAAAAATAAAAGAATTTACTGATGAAATACACAGTAAATAGTAAAAAATATACAGTGGAAGGTAAAAACACAGTGGGAATGGTGACAAGTCATCATAGTCAAAGTGTATCAGGGTTAAAGAGTATCAAATTGAAGACCAAGTCAGGTAAAGCAGTTAGCATGAAGATAAATAGCAGGGAAGACAGTTACAGAGCATACAGATTCATGTCAAAGTAAAGACAAATAAAAAACAGAGCAGTAAAAGTAAACATGGAGGCAGTAAGGGTTAAACAGAGATGAAAACACTTTCACCAGCAACAATGAAGTTTATCCAAAATAAAGTGAAAAACAGTGAAAATAAATTTAAGGTTAAAAGATGAAATCAGAGCAGAAATGGTACATTCTTCAGAAATTTCCTATTTAAGTCATAGTTTTGCAGAAACTATTATGACCACTACAAGATGTATTTTCAGACACTGTAGGAGGTTTTTGTTCCTAAAATTCCAATCTACAAAAACCTATGTCACGTTTTACACAGGTATTACCAAAAGGGAGATAAGTGCATGTCTTCACAGCCTATTTTTCGGACTGTGTAAATTCCTGTTTTTGACATCTTTTTGCAAAGAATATTGTGAACAGATGGAGCTGAATTTTGGGAAACTGAGAGAGTTTTATCTCAATAACATACTTATCAATAATGAACTCTTTCACTTTTGACATATATATCTTGGATTGAGATATACAAGCATACATTGCACCCTAATTTTGCAGAATTTCTGGGGTAGAATGCACAAAGAAAGGATGCAGTTAGTGACTTGGAAGCCTCATCAACACTTAAGAGTTGATATCAAATTTTAATTTCTCTTCTTTGTCACCATAAATCCATAAAAATAGTGCCAAATAGGCTCATTAGTTTTGAGTGTCCTTTATTTAATTTCTATTAATGTAAAATAGTTTGAGATATTTGTAAAACCAATATTGATATTTATTCAAGATATTTCAGTTTAGAATTTGTATAAATACTTCTTTATTTGAAGTATTTTGTGTTGATTCTGTTAGCACCTAAATTTGCCTTAGGCTGAAGGAAGGCAAAATTCAGGGTAACCACAAACCACGCTCAGTCTGGTAGCTAGCCCTACTAGAACAAGAGAGGGCTCTCTCCGGGTCACACTCAGGAAAATAAACAATAGGGTCTGAGATGACGCAAAATGGATACTGATTTTAGGCTAGGTAAATGAATATGATGGAGGTATTTTGAAGAATGAATGAGTTTTCTGGGATGTGTGGGGGTCCAAGGAATAGCATGAGCAGAGTATTTAACTCCAAGACGCAGGTTATTTCATGAGGCAAGACAGGCGGAAAGTCTAGCAATTAGATTTGAAAAATTATGAGGCGGAGAGATTGTTTGAGAGTGTGAAAAGGGCATAAATACATGAATCCTTTTCAACAGAAGAAAACATAGAACGTGAAAACTATCCCCAGGCAGAGCAGTACACTGAATTCTACCTTTTTACTTAGAAAGATTTCACTGGAAATGAATATGAATGAACATATGAAACATAACGAAATACATATGAAACATAAAGAAGATACATTTTCTAAACTCACGCCACAGGAATCTCGTGAACCAGAGCTGCAATCTTTCATTAATTCTCTGTCAAAATATACAATGAGTGACTGGGTTTCTCTCCCACAGTTCCCGAAAATGCCAACCCCTTACAAAATGACTCTCAACACAATAAATAAGCTTTGCCATGGGAAGGTTGATCAACCCAGGCAATGAAGAGCCAACCATCAGCAATTACATTCAATTTTCTATGAAGACCAATAAGAAAAAAGCAAATATGAGCATAGATTTTGTGGGTGGTTGTTCGCCTTCATTTGGCCACTTAGATAAAAGCCAAAAATGATTTTTAAACTTTGCTTTTGATGCCAAGAAAAAATTATTGCAAATGAGCGGGCCCACTTGGAGAAAATTGTGAATCAAAATTTCGCGAAGAGGGCGCGATTTTGGCCTTTGCGTGTTTGTGCGCCACGCCAAAAACTGTATGCATCGCGCTACTTTGGAGCAGGTTTTGAGGCCCTTTCCGAAGTCCAAAATGAGCCCAAGTGTGTTTTTTGGAAATCCCTGCCTGTCTACTCTCCAACCCAAGTGGAAGTTCTGAATTTGGTGCCCATTTACCCATTCAAAAATGCAATCTCCCAAGACTGCTTCCTGTGTGTCAAAATAGGGGCAGAGAAGTCATTTTTTGGGTGTTTTTGACCTCCTGAGGACTCAAAACTGGCCCAAACTTATGGGAAATGCACCAATAGTCATGATTTTACATGGAAAATCTAAAAATGCAAACCTTTTTTCATTTGGAGCTCCCTATTGTAAGCGTGAACCAGGTGGCGTAGCGCACAGGGAGAAAAACCCTGTTTTTTGCACAAAAATTTCCAAAAACACCAAAAATGCCCCAAATTTCTTGAAATTTGGGATGGAGCTTCCTTATCAAGTGTTATGCTAGGCCAAAGAGGCTTCGGCCAATATCTGAAGTTGATCGATCTCCCTTTGCCTCTTTTTCTTCTTGATTACCTTCCTCAATTTCGCCTTCAAATTTCTGATTCGGGCCTTGCACACTTTGTTTCGCACCATGTAGTGGAAAGCCATGTGTCTCAGCAATGCATGGTCCTTGTTGGCCTTATCCAGCAGCCTCTCCAAGTGCATGTTAACTCTCTCGAGATTGGCCTCCCGATCCTCATTAATCTCTTGCTATAATGACGTGAGCTCAACTCTTCTCCTTTGTGCAGCTTGGCGATGCTCACGAATGTTTTGTAGCTCCATGATCGCTTGCTGATCCTCCAGCTATTTTTTCCTCTGCTCCAGATATTTCATGTTCCATTTGGCTCTTTCCAAGTCAAGGGACAAGCTTGAATCTCTGCTTGCTGCTCCTGGATGATCTCTTTAAGCTGTGCACTTGTCGGTTCTGTATCTGTATCATCACCATGAAGGAGAACGAATTCAGTCTCTCGTTCACCTGATGGCTCACTTGAAGGCCCCTCATCATGCATTGGCTCCTTACCTATGTCCTGTACCTGTAGTGCTGATGTCGAAAGCGAGGCCCCTTCCACCCAGGGTGGAGATAACACTCGCTTTGCTGCTGCAAACAAATGTCTAGCACCCCTCTGATATGTGATGAAAACCGGCACACTAGTAGTCTTATGGCACTCATACCAATGAGAAGGTTCACCCTCATGCTTAACCTCTGTTACTCTCCGTGAAGCTCTGAAGAAATCACGCTAGATGAAATCATCCCAAGTGATGCCCTGCAATCCAAGCTGATGAACCACCAAAATCTTGATTAGAGAAAAATGATAGACACTGTTAAGTTGATGCTGAGGTGTTTTGCGCTGTATAAAGGTGGTTATTCTCTCTATGTTCCGGAAAATGAAATACGGGATGTTCATCATCCGTACCCTAGTGAAATGCATGAGCAACCTGATGTGGTAATCATAAAGACGAGAGAACCGTCCCTCACAGCTGAAATATTTCATGATCAATCTCATCAGTGGAGCATATTCATCCTTCAGATACTAGAATGGGAACACTCTCTTGAGATGCCTTAAGAAACTGGTTTTGATGTATGGCTCATATTGTTGTCGGTCAATCTTCTTTTTCTTGTGCCATGGTTCACCAATGTTCGGTATACCAGTTGCCAATGAGACGAATTCTAGTGTAAGTGTGAAGGTGACACCATCCAAGATAGCTTGATTTCCATGCAAGTGAAGCACAAAATGACGAGCCAACTCATGATGAGATTGTACACTTGCCACCTTTTGACAAAACTCATAGCATGACTGATGCTGAAAACATGACATAGCAAGAGGACAGGCCTGCAATTCTGTAAGGGTGGTCGGCTCCTCTCTCACATGTCTGCCACTTTTATGAGGCCTCTGGGGTCCGTGTTCTTCCAAGGGAGAGTCACTTTGGGTTTCCACCTCATAGTCCGATGAATGCTCAGATGCCATGACTGCTATACAAAATACCCTGAAGACAAGATGACTACTGTGTATGAACTGTGCTTGAACTACCCTTTTTGATGTGTTGAAATCTGCCACCAAGGGGAAAATGCAACAAGGACTATTAGGAAGGGGAATAATATGAAGGGACTAGGGACTATGAGGAGGGATTTTATTTAGGGAGTAGGGAGTTTAGGAGATTTTATATAGGGCACGGTTTGGGGTGTTAGGAAAATTTATATGGGGTAGGGTTTTGGGGTTTTACCTTTGACAAATGTGAGGAGGGGATAGGGATATGATTTTAGTAGCATTTTAGGATAGGGAGAAATGGAAAAAGTGGCAAAGGGAAGAAGGGAATCAGGGCAAGAAGGAAAAATGAAATGGGGGGAAGAACCTTGGCACCAACACAATGAGTTTGTAACCCTAACAGCATTTGCTTTGATGATTTTAGGTGGTAGGGTTTAAGAATTTTAGTGCAACCATAAGCCATCATTTACTATCATCATACCAACATAAAAATGGATGAAACACTAAGAGATTCACCCCACATGCCAATTTCAAGGGATTGAAGGCGATTGGTTGCAAATTCCGAGCAAAATCGGGCTTTTGTGTATATGCGCCGCACTCCTGCACCTGTGTGCCGCGCTCTCTGTGTGCGTCACACCCATTTGAATTAGCACTGGATGGAAATCCCCAGTGTGCCACGCACTCTGTGTGTGCCGCGCTCCTCCACCTGTGCGCTGCGCTCCAATCCTTTGACACAGTCACGGCTTTTCAACTGTTGTTTGCTCTTCAACCTCCAAACTCGACTTTGATATGAGATTTATGAATGTAACTTGACACAAACGATCTATATAACTTGGAGAAATATGTTGGAAGAGTTGGATTTGATTTTTTGTTCCTCCAAAACCCATTTTGTAATGTTTTGACTTTGACACTTTTTTCACAATTAATACAACTCTACTTTTCACACTTCCTTTTGATTTCTTTGACTAAAATGATGAAATTTTTGGCAATTTTTTGTAGGGGTAGCCGACATGGAGTTTGGCTAAGGAGACCAGGGTTGCACTTGGATAAATCCACTAAGAAACTTTTGAAAATTTTTACAAATGAAAAACTGTTGACTTTTCTTCAAAACAGAGTTTTGAAGAACAGTCATATTTTATCAACATGACGAAGAAAATCTTTGAATCAAAACTTTATAAGAGCCTCCCTCTAGCCTTGCTGGCTTTATTGGACCTTGTTTGAAGACAAAATGACCAATCCCTAGACTTAATAACCGAAATGACTCCTGCCCATTAAAAGATCAAACATTGATTGTCATGGACTTTACTACAAATTGGTGAAAAGACCTAAGCCAGCAGGTGCAAGACATGAGGGGAATGAATGGTAAGGCCCTTCCGTCAAGTTATGGCATTCCCCTAGTGGAATGTAGCTGAGTGAATGGAGCGAGACACCTAAAAATGAAATGCAGAAAGAGTTTTGATCTCTGACGGACGACTGACAAGACCGACTCTAACATTGGCTCCAATGGGGGATGATAGCTTCTTAGAGGTGCCAAGAACGGCAGATCTTTGGATGAGCAGACAGTGCCTTCGTCCATTGGGCTATGGAGTCATCATTTCGACAAATGACACGCAACTCTTGACTCATTTATTCACTGAAACTTGACTCGGACTGACTCAAATTTGGACTTAAAATGACTCAAAGACTGACTAAACAAACTCAAACCAAAACTGAAATAAAATGGTATTTATAGTGACAATGGAAACAGTAGAAACAACTCAGAAGCGGTACTGCTTGAGCAGCCGACCATTGATCGGCCCTCGTGGACAATATTCACCGTTCATTTCCTTCAAAAGAAAGGCATTATGACCCCAATATGCTGCAACCTTGAAGGGACCTTTCCAGAGATTCTCGAATTTACCGTGCTTACCCTTCTCCTCATTCCTTGCATCCCACCTCAGTACTACATCATCCAGCTGAAATTTGTCTTCCTTTGCTTTTTAGTCATAAATTTTCTTCATTTTCTCCTGCAACTTGGATGTGTTTTGGAAAACTTCTTCTCGGGTCTGCTGCAAATGGATCATCTGATTCAATCTTCTCTGCATAGGATCATCTTCATTGCCGGCTTCCTGAAGGAGTTTGACTACCGGGGCTGCAAGAGAAGTAGGAAACAAGGCATCAACTCCATACAAAAGCTCAAAGGGGGACATACCAATGGATTTCTTCTGACTGACCCGATCTGCCCAAAGTGCATTTACCAACTTCTTATGCCAGCTCTTCTTGTTGATTTACAGCGGCTTCTTAATGATGTTGACCAAAGATTTGTTAGAGGACTCCACCAATCCATTGCCTTGTGGATGATAGGCAGTTGAGTGACCCAAAATGATGTGATATTTAGGACAAAACTCTACCATCCTTTTCGATTTGAAAGCTGTTGCGTTATCAGTGATTAATTTATTCAGGCAACCAAAGCGGGACAAGATGTTATTTTCGAGGAATGAAATAATTACCGCATCTGTAGCTTGTCTGGTGGGAATTGCTTCGATCCATTTCGTGAAGTAATATGTTGCCGTGAGAATCCATCGATGTTGACCGGAAGAAGCGGGATGAATTTCACCAATGAAATCCAACCCCCATTGCTGAAAAGGGGCACTCACCTCAATGGGCTTAAGTGGCAAAGGCTGTAATTTCTGCCTTCCTTCAAAAATATGGCATTTATGACAGCTCTTGACAACCTTATACACATCAGCAAACAATGTTGGCTAATATTATCCCGCTCTCAAAACTTTATTTGCTGTTGTTTTCCAAAAACGGTGACCACCACAATCCCCTTCATGGAAATCCTCCATGACCTGCTTTGCTTCTTCTTCCACCAAATAAGTCAAAAGAACACCACCGGGATCTTTCCAATAAAGTGCAGAATTTAGAATGCAAAACTTGGCAGCCTTCAATTTGAGAGTTCTAGCTTTGTTTCTAGTCATGCTGGGTGGTGGTGACAAATTTTGAAGCACATATATGATGTCTGAATACCACGGAGAAAGAGAAAAAATTTCAGATACCTGAATGGACGCACCTTCCTCATTCTCATTGGACATAGCAGTGATCAGATTTATTTCTAAGGCGTGCAAGCTTGATTTGGCCATTAACTTTGCTAATCCCTATCCTTTAACCAGCTTTGTGGGCTTTATCTCCACATCATATTCTAACAAAGTTGCGATCCACTTGCCTCGTCTTCCTTCCGAATCGGTCTACATTAAAACATCTTTGACAACAACGTTAGGAACATAAGCCAAAATATGAGAATGCGAAATGTATACCCGAAAATCTTTCAATGCTTTCACTAGTGCGAGGGCTTGCTTCTCAATGATGGTGTACTTTAAGGCTGCATCTCTTATAGTCCGGCTGAAGAAAACAATTGGTCTTTTGTGATCATCTCTTTTCTACATCAACACCACTGCCATAGTATGCTCCGAAGCGAATGAAAACAATATAAAATCCTAAGTGTATTCCGGGCTGATTAGAACTGGAGCTGAGGAAAGAGCCAATTTGACTAAATTGAAAGATTTTACATCCTCTTCCATCCACTTCACTTGGTTGTCCTTCTTAAGCATGTTTGTGATCTCTCTTAGGTGCTCAGCAAGATTAGGTACAAAGCGGCGTAAAAAATTCATTTTACCATTGAAAGACTGAATCTCCTTCTTATTCCGGGGAAGATCGATTTGCTGAATAGCTTGTACACATGTTGGATTAATATGAATGCCATCCTTAGAGATAATGTTCCCAAGTAGTTTACCCTCCTCCATGGAAAACAAGCTCTTTTTCGGATTCAGCGATAGACCATATTTTCTGCACTTTTGAAAGACAATTTTTAGATGATACATGTGTTCTTCATCAGATTTGGGAAACATCGTCAGATCATCAAGGTATACAACCAAAAAGACATCCTTCTCATTTGTGAAAGCCAAGTCCATTGCCCGCTGAAAGGTGGCACCCATGTTCTTCAAACCGAAAGGAATTTTAGCGTAATGAAAATTTCCCCATGGAGTAGTGAATGTTGTCTTGTCTCGATCATCTTCATGGACTGAAATTTGGTTATATCCAGAATAACCATCAAGTAGTGACATACGAGATGCCCAAACTACTCGTTGAAGTATATGATCCATTTTGGGCAGTGGATAGTTATCTTTCAATGAAACTTTATTGAGATTCCTAAAATTGATGCACAAGTGAATCTCACCTGTCTTCTTCCGCACGGGCACCAAATTGGAGATCCAATCCGAAAATCTGATGGGAACGATGATTCCTGATTTGTATAACCTGTTTATCTCCTTTTCAATTGATGGTAGCAGTTTTGGATTTAGTCTTCTCAACTTCTGTCTAAAAGGTTTCTGATTAGGCTTAATGGGTATAATGTGCTGAATGATATTAGTATCATATGTCTTCAAGTCAGAATAATCCCAAGCAAACACGTCAGCAAATGAAGACAGCAAACTGACATATTTGGCTTTCATCTTTTGTGGCAATGATTTAGACAGTTTTACCATTTTAGGATTAGCAGCTATTCCGATATTGACCTCTTCAACACCCTTCTCCGTTGGTTGCAACGTTGGTTTGCGGGCTACGTCATCTTGATCAAAAATTTCTTCTAAAGGTATCAAGCCTCTAGGGATGATGTTGTCCTTCAGCTGCAATACGTCCATTTGATTGATCTGCACCTCATCTTTGCCATCATTATTTTCTTCATCAATTGAGGTCTCTTTGAACTTACCTTTGTTTTGCAGAAAATCATCAATCTCCTCATCATCTTGGAAGACTTGCCAATACCTCTGATTGTCGGGGACACTCGAACGATGCTTGACATGGATTTCGAATTTACTACTGGAGTTCACTGGAATCTTCAAACTACTAGCTGCCTTAGCAAGAGCATCATCAATGTTGTTTTGAACACGAGGCACACATGTCAAGGTATATTCTGAAAATAATTTCAGGATGTCTAGGACTGCATTCCGATAAGCCCGCATTTGAGGATGCTTTGCTTGATATTCGCCTCTGACCTGCTTAATCACCAACTCGGAGTTGCCATAGATTGCAAACTTATTAGCATTCAACTTTATTAGAATCTTTAGGCTAGCAAACAGAGCTTCATACTCAGCTTCATTGTTTGAACAATCGAAAGATAATTTGTAGGAGCATACCCGCACATTACTAGGCACCTTGTTCAGGGCGGAGAAAGGACTGTGTACCCAAATACCAATTCCAGCACCATCATTTCCCACTGCACTGTTGAAATCCATGGTCCACAAACCTTCTTCCTCTTCTTCCAAGTGCCGAAATTATATTGGCTCTGTTTTTCCTGCTTGCTGTCCATTATCTTCAGCTGATTTCTCAATGGTGTTTTGTTGTTCTCGTCCTTCTTTCTTCAAAACTTCTCTGAAATTTTCTACTATTTCTGGAATGCTTTCTTCTTCAACTAACTGACTATCTACATCATTAAAACTATCTGAATACAAAACAAAAGACTCTAGATTTGTATGTACATAATTAATTGGATGATTAATGGGTTTCTCCTTGCTTGTAATCATGTATTTCATTTTTTGTTCCCGATATAGTTTTCTCATCTGGCCAAACACTGGAATTGTTGCATAGGAGAAATCTAGTTGTAGTGTCCCTTTCAGTTTCACTGCCCAAGATCTGGAAAGAAGCATACCGAACCTGGGAGGAATATCCGCTACCACAATGTCCATCAAAACATTCTTCACTGGGATTTGATCCAGACTTACAACCAGGTCTTTGATGAGCCCGATACATCTCACCCTGCTGGAATCAAAGGAATAGAGATCATGGTATTTCTGGGTGATGTCCAAACCCAGCTTATCCATGATAGCCTTGGGCATGAGATTGTGAGAAGCTCTGGAATCAAACATGGCATTGTGTAACACAAAATCATGCAATCTTAAACTGATATAAAAAGGTGGCACATCATTGTCTGGAGACTCACCATTCAATGCTGGCCCAAAAATCATTTTGGGTTGATCATCTTCGACATTCACCATATCAGAAATTGGATCACAATTTAAAATTTTAGAAACCTGCCCTCTATAACTGTTGTTCTTCATTATTTCGGTCAAGGGAATGGATACCTTCAATTTAGAAATTTCATTCTCTAAACTAAATATGGAAGTCTTTTCTACCTCTTTGACCGGGACTTCTTTCCTCTCCTTGTCTCTTGATACAATTTGCAGATTTGATTTTTCTACTGATGGTGAATTGCTGTTGTCAGGTCCAAGTGCCTCTTTGCCTTTCTTTTATGAAACTGACGAATCATTCTTTGATGCCGAAACTTCCTTCTTCTTCTGAATTGGGTTAATTGGCACATATTTGTTTCTAAGTGAGTATTTTCGCTGCTGAGCGGACAGAGCATTCATATAGCCCCTTTGATACTCCTCTGATTCTTCTTTCAAAATAGTGTCACTTGCTAGAATGAAATCTGCGTCTTTGTGTGCAGTTGAACTTTCCGCATACTCCTCCTCTTCAGTAATATAAGTAGGCAGATCATCCGGAGTAAAGAAGTGGTTCTCTTACCCTATTACTTTCCCTTCCTCATCAGAGTCCGATCCATTCACAAAATTTTGCTGAAGAGGTGTCCGTACTGGCTGCTGTGTTGTTTGATCTTGGGCTCGTTGATCTCTCTGCCTTATCCTATATTATGGCTGTTGCTGGCCACGGAAGTTAGGATTTCTAACTTGTGGCTCAGGTTGTTGAGTTTCACCCTTTCAAGCATCTGTTCTACCTTCTTGAGTAATTGATCCATCGAGGAAGACTCTTCCTTGACTGTGACCTTCTTTTCTGCTTTTGCTCTAGCTCTCTTGGACAACAGATTTGTTTCAACGATGACCGCGATTTTCTGCATGTCTTCCATTGTAGCCGGCTCTCTCTCTCTCAGTTGATAAGCCATGTCAGCATCAAAACCATCCAGAAATTTCATCATAGCTAGTCCCACAGGTGGCCTTAGATGATCAGGAATTTCATTATAAACGGAATTGAATCTAATGCAGTAGTCTTGGACCGACTCACCAGCGTTTCGTTTGATCTGCTCATACTCAGCAAGAATTTGAAGAGGATTCTTTTTCACTTCCCAGCGGTCTAAAAATTATCTTTGCAGTTCAGCCAAGGTAGCGATACGTGCAACCGGCAAACCTCTTAACCATTTCCTAACTTCACCTGCAAATGTCTGTACAAAGAGTCTCATTGCTACATTTTTTGCATCGATCTCATGAAGGTCATCGAAATCTGCCATTATGTCCACATGTTGCTGAGTGATAACGCTGTGAGGGGCACCATCAAACAAAGGGATTTTTCTTTGATAATCTGTGGGCATATCATCTAGAACTTGAGGCAGCACAAGAGGTGAAAAACGGGCAGCCATCACCCTTGGTGGATTTGGTCTTGGAGGTGTTGGATGAGTGTGTGCAGTTTGTATGGAATTAACAATTTGAGTTTGAAGCTGTGTCTCAATATAATTATCAATTGACCGGTTAGCCCTTTCAGTTTCTAGGTCTACAATAAATTGTGGATTGGGGATAGTATAGTCAACCGCCCTTTCGAATTTGGTCTTGAACAATGATATTTCAAACCGCTCATCAAACTCAAGCTCTTCTAGATACTCAAAAATGTCAGGACATGAATGGGATTTGAACACGGGAGTTACATAGCTCTCTTGATGAAGGAGTCTTGGAATTAAGTTGGGGTTTTCGTAGATATGAGGAGGATCTGGATTCGGATTGGCTTTGGTATATCGTCTCAAAGCCAGTGTGCTATTTTCAAAAAAATCAAAAGGACATGAACAACTTACTCAGCCTATCAAATCCTAAACCTATCATCCGGAAGCTTAGAATTATCAGAAGTATGGGGTGTTCGTAGGTCAAGCCTGTCGTTTACGTAATGGAGAAGACTAACAAACAAAGAATTTCGTCCCTAGTGGAGTCGCCACTATGTTACCACCTAAATTTTCCATAGGCTGAAGGAAGGCAAAATTCAGGGTAACCACAAACCACACTCAATCTGGTAGCTAGCCCTACCAGAACAAGAGAGGGCTCTCTCCGGGTCACACTCAGGAAAATAAACAATAGGGTCTGAGATGACGCAAAAATGGACACTGATTTTAGGCTAGGTAAATGAATATGATGGAGGTATTTTGAAGAATGACTGAGTTTTCTAGGATGTGTGGGGGGCCAAGGAACGGCATGAGCAGAGAATTTAACTCCAAGACGTAGGTTATTTCGTGAGGCAAGACAGGCGGAAAGTCTAGCAATTATATTTGAAAAATTATGAGGCGGAGAGATTGTTTGAGAGCGTGAAAAGGGCATAAATATATGAATCCTTTTCAATAGAAGAAAACATAGAACGTGAAAACTATCCCCAGGTAGAGCAGTACACTGAATTCTACCTTTTTACTTAGAAAGCTTTCACTGGAAATGAATATGAATGAACATATGAAACATAACGAAATACATGTGAAACATAAAGAAGATACATTTGCTAAACTCACACCATAGGAATCTCATGAACCAGAGCTGCAATCTTTCATTAATTCTCTGTCAAAATATACAATGAGTGACTGGGTTTCTCTCCCACAGTTCCCAGAAATGCCAACCCCTTACAAAATGATTCTCAACACAATAAATAAGCTTTTCCATGGGAAGGTTGATCAACCCAGGCAATGAAGAGCCAACCATCAGCAGTTACATTCAATTTTCTATGAAGACCAATTAGAAAAAAGTAAATATGAGCATAGATTTTGTGGGTGGTTGTTTGCCTTCATTTAGCCACTTGGATAGAAGCCAAAAATTATTTTTAAACTTTGCTTTTGATGCCGGGAACAACTTATTGCAAATGAGCGGGCCCACTTGGAGAAAATTGCGAATCGAAATTTTAGCAAAGCGGGCGCAATTTTGGCCTTTGGGTATCTGTGCACCGCGCCAAAAACTGTATGCATCCAAAGTGACGGGTTAACACAACAACATGTCTTCAACAAGATTCATACAATTGCATACAAAATAGTTCATACACAAATGCATAAGTTAAATAAATTACATTGCTAAAGGAAACAGAATAGTCTAACTACAATAACAACATATGCATTGAAACATGTTGGCTCAGTTATATTATTAAGTGAAAGTTCATCCATACATATGCCATTGACAGCCACTAGCCCCAATATTGGAACATTACTGTCAAGACCGCCTGCTCCTCCAAATAGATATACTTGATCTACATTGTGGAGAAGCCAAGGCTCATCACAATACTCTCCAAGCCTTCTCTAAGCAATGCCTAGCCAAAATCTTGGCTCCCGAAAGCCTCTTCTATGATTTATGAGGATCTATTTATAACAAAGGATGGGGTGACCATTGACATTCCCCTTTGTGACTCTTCGACTACCCTCATGACTCTTCAACTTCTTTACACATAACTCTTTACATTACACAGTGATTGTTCATGTTCCACTAGTGACACTTGGAATTTCACTTAAAACATATTTACAAATAATATACATTTTGCACATATACCCATGTGAGACAAAATATGCTAGAGACTATAACATCTTCCTCCCACATCTACCCAAGCAATTGGCCAGCCAAGGTAAACATGTGACGAGAGCCCACTATGATATGATTCAACCCCCTAAGTCACATTAAGGAAGTGGAACCAATGGAAACACACCATACAAACATCCAACATCATCAAAAGAACCCTCTGAAGACAAGTCAGCCATTAAGACAGCCTATCCTTGGGCCCCACTGATGTTTTAAGTCTCTTGGGCCATAGTCGCTCTCATTGTTGGAAATAATACTAAGAGGGGGGATGAATCAGTATTAGCAAATCAATAAAACTTTTTCATTTCATACTTTGATTCATATACACTGCTTCAGCTAAGGGAACCCGCGTGTATACGCAACTGTGATTAATGAAACCAGCGTATATCCAGTAAACTTATGATTCAGTTAATCCATTATAATTTGATCTTTAATCAGTGCATCAGAACTTCATTAGCCATATAAAAGTGAACATGAGCAGTAAAAATAGAACAAACAATCACACACATGAACACAAGATATAAGGTGTGTTAGCGCTTGAAATTTCACCTCAGGCTGAGAAAGGTAAACTTCAAGGCAACATCAAACCACTTAGCCTCGTAGCTAGCCCTACGGGGCAGGAGAGGGCTCTCTCCGGTCTATCTCGGTAAATATCTTCAATGGGTGAGATAACCAATGAGGAAACACTGATTTTAGGCTAGTAAACTGATAAAAGGTTTGAATTGGGAAGTTTTAAAATTTTGGTGGAAAATCGGGGAAAGGCAATTTTGGGTGCGGGGATTGGACACAGTTTTTGCAGGGGGTTCTTTGGGGCAAGGTAGGAGACTGTATTGATGCCTTTGAATTGAGTGAATGGATAGGAATGACTGGTGAGGGGCTAAAGAGAGCAAGAGACCTTCAAGAGTTCTCTTTAGACAGATGAAAACATAAATATTAAGCAAACTTAAAAGCAGAGCATGGCAATCATGAATTCTACTTTAACACTTCATTTGCCTAATTTGCAGAAGGAAAAGTGAGAATATGAATCACATAACAAACTTACAATTACAAAGAGAAACACACCATCAATACATGTAACCACAGGAATCCCAAAAAGGACTGCAAAACCCTGGTCTTTCTTCCTTTGCCAAAATTGCAGAGATACAATGAATAATACAATAGAGCTTTCTCCCTCAAGAGTCCAACCTCTCCAACCATGAAAATGATTGAGAAAATACATAATATAGACCATTCCAACCCATTCCCTAGCCTCTAGGGGTCGAGCTCATCCTTCTAGGAGCTGTTTCAACCAATTCTAAACTGAGCACTAAAATCTAGGCAGTGAAAACAACTTGCCTCTATAAGCTAGGAAACCAATTCATTCATTAAATTTTTGCCTATTACATGAATGAATCTTCTAGAATAGGTAAATAAGTGTCATTTCAACATGAAAATACATTAATTACATCAAAGAGGGTGAAAAATCCCATCACAAGTCAAAGCTGGGCGAATTCCTGAGCTGTAGATGAATTCCTGTGAAAACTGCCCAACAAGTCGCGCCCTCTTCCTGAACGGGTCGTGCTACTTTGGAGCTGATTTTGAGGTACTTCCAGGTGTCCAAATGAGGCAAAAGTGGGCTTGTTGGAAAGGTATGGATGTCTACTTTCCAACCCAAGTGCAATTTGTGCATTTGGTGGTCATTTTCCCCTCCAAAATTTCAATCTCCCAAGACTTCTTCCTGTGTGTCAAAAAGGTGGCAGAAAGTCATTTTTTGCTTGTTTTTTGACCTTCTGGAGGCTCAAAACTTGGTGAAATTTCTTGGCAATGGCTGAGAAAGTGTAACTTTCCATGAAAAATCCAAAAGTGCTGAGTTTTCCCAAAATGGAGTTGCCCAACAAAAGGGTCGCGCGCGGCGCGCGACCCATTGGTGGAGAAAACCTGTTTTTTGCCCAAAAAATTCACAATTGACAAAATTTTCTCCAAATTTCTTGAAATTTGGGCTGGGAGTCCCCAATCAAGTACCATGCTCAGTCAAAGAGGCTTTGGCCAAAATTTGGAGTGGATCGGGCCTTTTCCGTCGTTTTAGTGCCTTGGCCAACCTCCTTGGATCTGGCGATTGTAATTTTGACATTTCTCTAAAACCATGACACATGTGCAAAAAGTGAAGGAGGTTTTTCTTCCTTGGCCTGTTGTGGACAAAAACCTCTCTAATTTTCCCCAAAATTCATCTTTTATTGCTCTAGAACATCATTTGAGTGCGACTTGTCCCGATGTGTGAAACAAGGAATTTTGTCGAAATGGAGCGAAATGAAAGGGATAGGGGGCTTCTAAATTCTTGGGGAAATTTTTGGGAGTGGGGAGGGATGTTAGGAAACAGGGGAAAGTGAAATCTCAGAGATTGAGCGAGGGGAAGGGGTCCAAAAGGTCAAAACACAGGCCAAACCTAAAAAATTGCCAGGTTGTAGCTAGAAACTAGGGTTTGTGCGAAAATGAGGAATTTGGCGGATCTAATGGATGGAAAACATTTAATAATGTACTTTAAGGATAGGGGAAGGTGTATGAACATCAGGATACAAGTTTTGCCAATGATTTGACCGTCCACGAGAAATCGCCTTCAAAACCCTAAGAGAGGGAAATGACCTTACCTAGGCGCAACTGAAGCATGAACAAGGTGTAAAATGACTCATTAGACACTGACATGATAATGACAACCCTATGAATGATTATAGACTCAGCTGAATAGTGACATAGATTGGCATTTGGGCAATTTTAGAAGGAGTGAAAGCAAACCCTAGACCTAATGCATAGTGACCAAATTTTGCTTGAAGACTCACTGAAATGACAAAATTTGACCTTGACACTCTGAGACCACTTTATAAGAGCATATTTTATCACTGGAGGAAGGCTGGAAATACTGACACTAACATTGGCTCCAATGGGGATGGTAGCTCCTTGGAGGTGCCAAGAACCGCAGACCTCTGGGAGAGCAGACCAGTGCTTTATCCATTGGGCAATGGAGTCAAAAACTCAAACTAAAATGCATGACTGAAAACTGATGACTCGGATGACACAAATTGACTCTCACTCAACTAAAAACTGACTCAATACTTAAACACAACTGACAAACTGGAAATGATGCTCAAAGGGGAGCTTATTCATCAAAACCTACTCTAACAGTTTCATTCATCACCTGATCAATTGAAATGAAACAACCAATGCAACCAAGTAAGTTTTCCATCTGCTGTTTGAATTCTCCGCAAATTCTCACTTATGAAAAACAAGAGAGAACTACTGAAAAGCAACTCCCATGACAACTTGGAAACAGATCCGTAAAATGATATGAATTCTCTCTCCACCTCCAAAAACACTGCATAAGGATCTTGAAATTCAAGCACACTGGAACTTAGCTCATCCAATGGATTACTTCTCTTTTCCTCATACCATGAATGCAAACTTTGATCTGAGCCTTGTGATGAGACCTCTGCTGAAAATGACAAATGTCGGATCAAATTCATATCAGCACATGTTTCAAGCTCACATGGAGAAAGACTTTGACTGCAAACCTCATCCAAAACATCAGCTATTGGATCATGAAAAACTTGAAAAGACTGTTGTAATGTATCCATTGAAAATGTATGACATCCTTCTAGCTGTTCATCTTTTTCTTAAGAGATTTTACGAAGATTCTGCCTTATAAACTGAAATGCTTCGAAACAAAAGGGTATAGAATCTTCCTGCATCATCAAATCATCTTCCACAGCTTCATCTGTAATCTGCCCTTCAATTTCATTTGGTGGCTGCAAATCTGATGCTACAGGCTGCTCAAGAATTTTGTTATCTGTCTCATCCTCAACATTAACACTGAGAGATTGCTAATTTGTTATAGGCTGTACATTTGAAGATTTACTATGCAATCTACACTTCAAAAACTGAAATGATTCAAAGCAGAATGGTACAGAGTCACCTTGAATCATTAAATCATGTGTGTGCACTTCCAAGTCTTCAGCTGCAACTTCACAATCAATGGCTTTCGGGGGTTGCAAATCTGAATATGAGAAGTCTTGAACAAAATTTTCATTTCTCTCAAGATGATTCAAATCAAGACTTGTTGACATTTGATTTCTGATTGCATGGTAGTTATCTCTGATGAACTAAAATGAATCAAAACAAAAAGGCAAAGATCCTTCACTTACTTCAAACTTTGATGCACTTTCCACATCATTGTCATAGCTGATATGTGATGGTTGAACATTGTATTCAAGCTGCTGAAAATGAACTTTTTCCTCCCACAAACTAGCTACTTGTTTGATTGCAAGATTAGCTTCTGTTTGGAGAACATAATCGTCATCATACTGATCAAACTGAGGTAAGTCATCGGTATAAAACATATCATCAAGCATGCAGGTCATATCAACAGTTCTTTCTTCGCCAAGGTGATCTACAAAACAATCATTATCAGATCTATGACAACTAGGATAAGAAGCAAAATGTTTTGGATCAGCAACCTGTTCTTCTTCAATCAGCGCGCCATGAGCTTGAACATCATAATCATTTCTCGCGTTGATCTTGTCCATCATCTTTTCCACTGCACTTACCAAAATGTCAAGCTTCACCTCTAGAGATGTTGATTCTTCTGGATCTATGTTTTTCATCTCTTCTTCCTTCATCATTGCCCTTCGGATCAGCAGATGAGCTTCTACATTTACTGCATTGTTTTGCATCTCGTGAAGTGTTGCAATATCCCTTTCTCTCAGCTGAAACTCCATCTCTAGATCAAAGGCACCCGGATAGTGCAAGAGAGCAGATCTAGGAGAAGGTCTTATATCAACTGGCATCGAATAATAAACTTGGTTAAATCTGGCTTAAAACTGTTGTACTATCTCCCTTGGTAATCTTTTCAGCTGGTTATACTCTTCTACAATCAAGAAAAGGTTTTGCCCGATCATCCACCTGTCGAGAAAAACTTTGAAAAACTGCTGGAAATCTGAGATGCTTGCATCAGGCAAGGTTTTGTACCAACTCTTAACTTCAGCTTGCAAAGAAAGAGCAAAAAGCCTAATACTGACATCTTCTTCATCAACTTCAAAAAGATCTAGAAAATTCTCAAAATTCTGCACATGTTGCTCAGCATTGACATTCTTACTTTCACCATCAAACCTCGGCAAGTATAGATCATAGTTTTTGGGGAAAGCATGGAGAACAGAAGGTAAAACAAGAGGTCTATACCGATCTGGAATTTTAAAAGGTGTAGGGATATGTACAGCAGGTATAGAATTAGTCTCGGTTTCTTGAGACTCGTCATTTAGAAGATGGTCATCACAAAATTTGGAAAAAGGATCTTGATCAAGCTCAAAGGCATGTAAATCTTTGGTATTCACAATCTTCAAAGGGAAAGAATCAACTGCAGGCCGAGGATATTTTCTCAAGCATAGTATACTTTGCAAAGCCTTCTTGACATTCTTGGGAAAAGAGAAGAAATAATTTATGACAAGGAACAAAATGTCTTGGATGAAATTCCAACTTGAATACCTGATCTGTCAATGTTGTCCTTTCATGTTTTTGCTGGTCGGGATCATCCTCCAATGGAGTCTTTGGATCTGATCTCGAAACTGATTTAGAGTCGCCAAGTGAATGATTTCAGCCTTTCAAGTGTCTGATCGTTGTCCACCATCAACAATCAGATCTTAACTTGATACATGTACTGGGGTGAAATGCAAATGAAGTGTTGTATTCACAAGCTCACGGAGATGGACTGAAGCAGCGTTTATCTACTTCCGCTTATGCAAAGCAAAAGCGTTTCGAAGGCTACCTGGCATAACTTCAGGCTCCGTCTAAGACTTATGAAAAAAACACATCAAACCACAGACAAGTTTGTTCTCCCCAGTATGGTCGCCAATATGTTATCGCTTGAAATTTCACCTCAGGCTGAGAAAGGTAAACTTCAAGGCAACATCAAACCACTTAGCCTCGTAGCTAGCCCTACAGGGCAGGAGAGGGCTCTCTCCGATCTATCTCAGTAAAGATATTCAACGGGTGAGATAGCCAATGAGGAAACACTGATTTTAGGCTAGTAAACTGATAAAATGTTTGAATTGGGAAGTTTTAAGATTTTGGTGGAAAATCGGGGAAAGGCAATTTTGGGTGCAGGGATTGGACACAGTTTTTGCAGGGGGTTCTTTGGGGCAAGGTAGGAGACTGTATTGATGCATTTGAATTGAGTGAATGGATAGGAATGACCGGTGAGGGGCTAAAGAGAGCAAGAAACTTTCAAGAGTTCTCTTTAGACAGATGAAAACATTAATATTAAGCAAACTTAAAAGCAGAGCATGGCAATCATGAATTCTACTTTAACACTTCATTTGCCTAATTTGCAGAAGGAAAAGTGAGAAGATGAATCACATAAAAAACCTACAAGTACAAAGAGAAACACACCATCAATACATGTAACCACAGGAATCTCAAAAAGGACTGCAAAACCCTGGTCTTTCTTCCTTTGCCAAAATTGCAGAGATACAATGAATAATACAATAGAGCTTTCTCCCTCAAGAGTCCAACCTCTCCAACCATGAAAATGATTGAGAAAATACATAATATATACCATTCCAACCCATTCCCTAGCCTCTAGGGGTCGAGCTCATCCTTCTAGGAGCTGTTTCAACCAATTCTAAACTGAGCACTAAAATCTAGGCAGTCAAAACAACTTGCCTCTATAAGCTAGGAAACCAATTCATTCATTAAATTTTTGCCTATTACATGAATGAATCTTCTATAATAGGTAAATAAGTGTCATGTCAACATGAAAATACATTAATTACATAAAAGAGGGTGAAAAATCACATCACAAGTCAAAACTGGTCAAAGTTGGGCGAATTCCTGAGTTGTAGATGAATTCCTGTGAAAACTGCCCAACGGGTCGCGCCCTCTTCCTAAACGGGTCGCGCTACTTTGGAGCTGATTTTGAGGTACTTCCAGGTGTCCAAATGAGGCAAAAGTGGGCTTGTTGGAAAGTTCTGGATGTCTACTTTCCAACCCAAGTCGAATTTCTGAATTTTGTGGTCATTTGCCCCTCAAAAATTGCAATCGCCCAATACTTCTTCCTGTGTGTCAAAAAGGTGGCAGAAAGTCATTTTTTGCTTGTTTTTTGACCTTCTGGAGGCTCAAAACTTGGTGAAATTTCTTGGCAATGGCTGAGAAAGTGTAACTTTCCATGAAAAATCCAGAAATGCTGAGTTTTCCCAAAATGGAGTTGCCCAACGAAAGGGTCGCGCGCCATTGGTGGAGAAAACCTGTTTTTTGCCCAAAAAAATCACAATTGACAAAATTTTCTCCAAATTTCTTGAAATTTGGGCTGGGAGTCCCCAATCAAGTACCATGCTTAGTCAAAGAGGCTTTGGCCAAAATTTGGAGTGGATCGGGCCTTTTCCGTCGTTTTAGTGCCTTGGCCAACCTCCTTGGATCTGGCGATTGTAATTTTGACATTTCTCTAAAACCATGACACCTGTGCAAAAAGTGAAGGAGGTTTTTCTTCCTTGGCCTGTTGTGGACAAAAACCTCTCTCAGTTTTCCCAAAATTCATCTTTTATTGCTCTGGAACATCATTTGAGTGCGACTTGTCCTGATGTGTGAAACAAGGAATTTTGTCGAAATGGAGTGAAATGAAGGGAATAGGGGGCTTCTAAATTCTTGGGGAAATTTTTGGGAGTGGGGAGGGATGTTAGGAAGCAAGGGAAAGTGGAATCTTAGAGATTGAGCGAGGGGAAGGGGTCCAAAAGGGAAAAACACAGGCCAAACCTAGAAAATTGCCAGGTTGTAGCTAGAAACTAGGGTTTGTGCGAAAATGAGGAATTTGGCGGGTCTAAGGGATGGGAAACATTTAATAAGGTACTTTAAGGATAGGGGAAGGTGTATGAACATCAGGATACAAGTTTTACCAATGATTTGACCGTCCACGAGAAATCGCCTTCAAAACCCTAGGAGAGGGAAATGACCTTACCTAGGCGCAATTGAAGCATGAACAAGGTGTAAAATGACTCATTAGACAGTGACATGATAATGACAACCCTATGAATGATGATAGACTCAGCTGAATAGTGACATAGATTTGCATTTGGGCAATTTTAGAAGGAGTGAAAGCAAACCCTAGACCTAATACCTAGTGACCAAATTTTTCTTGAAGACTCACTGAAATGACAAAATTTGACCTTGACACTCTGAGACCACTTTGTAAGAGCATATTTGATCACTGGAGGAAGGCTGCAAATACTGACACTAACAAGGTGGAAACCCAATGTGGGTAAAAACCACCTACTGCAATTGTCTCTATCTTCTTTTAATAAGAAACATCTTTTTACAATTTTTGTACTAGTGTAGACTTATACCAATACGCAGGCTTCTACCTGCAGAAGGCTGCAACCTTCTCTCATTCTCCAGCTTCTCCTGGAAGGGAGGTACAACCCCCTAGCTCTTGTACTAGCTGTTCTGTTCACTAGTACATAGGTGTAGGCCTACAGAAGGCTACAACCTTCTTTTTTCTTCCAAGGACCACGTTTCATTAATTTTCAGACCGGATCCATCAATAACATCAATCAATCATCAAATATATCTGCATCAATCAATCTCCTTTACACCAACTAAATCAATGAATCACTTCTCAGAATGTTGTAACCAGAATACAGAAATAGTAACCAGAACCCATGTTATAACCTAGAACACTGCAACAACAAACAAAAGTAGCTAAAGTTTATTTTATTAGGTATACGCTACTGCAACGTGCCGAACCTACGTACATACGCAGTTTACTCAAGGCGAACCCATGTATATGCTCTTTTGATATGTAGACCCAGCGTGTATACGCGCCTTTGCTAAATTGAACCTGCATACAGATCTGTAAATGATGATTTAAACTTTACAACAACTTCAGACATCAGTTATACCCAAATCATCATATTTACAGATTATAACATGCACCATTTATTCAGATAAGAAATCAAAACCACACAAAGATACTTCTCTTCAAGCCTTAAGATTTTGACCCCTCAATAGAACTTATCCTTCATCAAGCGCTCAGGTTCCTCCTTGATTCAGCTCCAGCAATGCACCATAACCCAATAACCAGTATTCTAGATCTTTCTCTTCATTAGATATTCAATTCATGAGTGCCTTTGCCTAATGTTCTTCTCCTCCTTTTATAGTCCTAGGCCTTACTCAATACCATGGACCAAAACCACTTAGAACCAATACCGTGGACCGAATACCTGGGGTCAACACTTCAGATCAAATACCATGGATCAATACCGAAATACCATGGATCAAATACCACGGACCAAATTTTAGTTTTCCAACATGTACGCGCCTTTCCTTCCGTGAAAGTGCGTGTGTACGCATACGCGCCTTTTGTTCAATGAACCTGCGTGTATACGCGGGTTGGTCAAGGTGAACCTGCGTATACCTTTCTTTCTTCATTCTATGTGGCCTGAACTGTGATTTGTCATTTGAGAGAGTTGCCATCAAGTACAACACTTGTATCACCTGTATCATAATGCCAACAATCTCCCCCTTTGGACTTGATGGCAACAACAACACCTATAACTCTCCCCCTTTGTCATCAAGGGCAAAGGGTCATGCTCCCCCTGAGTACCTATTGAAATCTTTGATATGTTGAAGTGTTGATTGAGCTCCTATGATCGAGTCCATGCTCCCCCTGAGCATAAGCAAGGTCTACAAAAAGATAACATGACTCTATACATACATCACCAAAGACCTTCTTATCACCAAAGACTCATACATACATCCATCTCCCAACCAAGTGGGGATATACCAAGTTTGACTCATCCACCCAACCAAGTGGGGATATACCAATTGATTATTCATGTCAAACAAGAACATTACATCATCCATCCCATGCATAGTGGGGTAACAAAATATGACCTTTACATTGAAAGATATACATGACATATAAAATAGAGACCAAACATCTAAAACAAGACTATGATAGTTATCAGCAACTATCATCAGCAGCATCTGTCAATCACCATCCAGACCAGCAACCATGAGCTCCCCTTGAACCTGTTCCACCTGAATAAAAAACAACTGTGAATTTGTACCAAGACCTTCTAAGATAATGCCAACAATGCATTACTTATAAGAATATGCTCCCCCTAAATCTGTGCTAGAAGATCACTGTTAGACCCATATCAGACTCCTTTCATCCACTGTTTGTCTTCAAACCAACATATACGCGATTGTATCCACAGAAACCGGCGTATATACACGGGTATGCTTCATGAAACTCGTGTATAACCACTTTTCTCTTAAATAGATAAGTTTTAACAGCAAGATGATGCAACAACTACTCCCATCTTCTATCTGAGATATTCAAATGTCTCTCTGGGCAGTGGTTTGGTGAATATATCAGCAACCTATTCTTTGGAGGAAACATACTCCAATTTGACCTTTTGTTCAAGCACTTGTTCACGTAGAAAATGATATTTGATGGGTATGTGCTTGGTCTTGGAATGCATGACTGGAATTTTTGAAATATTGATTGCACTTGTATTGTCACATAGAATGGAGATGGGTGGAGTACATGTGATTTGAATGTCTTCCAATGTTTGCATCATCCAGAGGAGTTGCGTGTAGCAAGATGCAGCAGCCACATATTCTGCTTGAGTTGTAGATAATGCAATTGAACTTTGTTTCTTGTTGAAGCAAGACACTAATCTGGAACCCATATAGAATGCATCAACACTAGTGTTTTTTCTGTCATCCACGCTTCCTGCCCAATCTGCATCTGTATATGCATGAAGTGTAAGATCTGTATCCCTAGGATACCATAAACCAAAATTTTGAGTTCCTTGAAGATATTTGAAGATCCTTTTGACTGCCTGAAGGTGTGATTCCTTTGGATTTGCTTGGAATCTTCCAACTATTCCTACTGCATGCATGATGTCTGGTCGGGTACCTGTTAGATAAAGCAAACTGCCAATCATGGATCTGTAGGTTGGTTGATGTACTGCTGTTGATTCATCATTTGAGCTGAGACTGCATCCTGTTACCATGGGGGTACATACTGGTTTAGAATCTTCCATGCCGTATTTTTTCAAGATCTTCTTGAGATACTTGGTTTGTGACAAAAAAATACCATCTTTCTTTTGTTGAACTTGTAGACCAAGAAAATATGTGAGCTCACCAAGTAGGGACATTTCAAATTCTTGTTGCATTACCAAGGCAAAGTTTTGACTCATGGCTTCTTCATTGCTACCAAAAATGATATCATCAACATACACCACAAGTATTAACAATTTATTATTGTCAATCTTTATATATAGATTGCTATCAGCTGATCCTTTTGAGAAACCTTGTTGATGGAGATATTTGTCAAGTCGATAATACCATGCCCTTGGAGCTTATTTTAGACCATAGAGAGCCTTTCTGAGTCTGCATACAAGTTTTGGATCATTTCCAAGGATGAATCCATCTGGTTGCTTAATATATACTTCTTCTAAGTCCCCATTAAGAAAAGCAGATTTTACATCCATTTGGTATACTTTGAACTTCTGAAAACTAGAAAGAGCAAGGAACATTCTTATGGCTTCAAGTCTTGCAACAGGTGCAAAAGTTTCTTCAAAATCTATACCTTCTTGTTGAGCATACCCTTTACAAACAAGTCTGGCCTTGTTTCTAATAACTTCTCCATTTTCATTCAACTTGTTTTTGAATATCCATTTGGTTCCTATGATATTCTTATCATGAGGTCTAGGAACTAATTCCCAAGTATTATTCTTTTCAATCTGCTCAAGCTCTTCATTCATGGCCTTGACCCAACATTCATCTTTGCATGCTTCATTAACATTTTGAGGTTCGATGGAGGAAAGTAATGCAAGATAGCTTGAGGATTCTATAATAGTTCTTCTTGTCTGCACACCTGCCTCTTTCTGTCCCAAAATTTGAGTCTCTGGATGATTTTTTTGGACATACCTAGATGGAGTCTTTTCTTCTACCGTTATCTATTCTTCTAGTGCTTCACTGGTTTCTTCTTCAGAATTAGTTTGATTTGATGTGGAAGGATAATCCTCATCTTCTTCATAATTTTCGGCTTTTACCTGCTTTGGATTTTTGCCTGCTTCATCAATCACAACATCAATACTTTCAACAATTTTCCCAAGTCTTTTATTATAAAACTTATATCAATTATTGAATTGAGGCTTCTATGATCCATAATAGTTGTAAGAAGAACTTCGGCGAAAATCACATGAGGAAAGACCTTTGTCGACGCGTTTCGAACCAACCAGTGTGGTTCATTGTCAGGACAAGTTGAAGAAACAGATCCAGCTAAGCATGTTAAATAGTCTGAGCAGAGACTCCAACGGCTAAATCGATCAACGACTAATTTTGACCTACGGACCCAGGTCAAATTACAGTTCATTAATTTAATTTAATTATTATTTTTAATATTAATACATAAAATATTTATTTAATGGTTAGTTTTAAAAATTAATTAATTTATTTGTTAATATATATATATATATATATATATATATATATTAAAGTACTAATAATAGGTTATTAATAAAAGATAGGATTCAAAATAAATAAAATACTATTAGGGTTGGTTTAAGAAGGTAATTAACTTATTTATTTATTCACTAATTTTCGTTAATATATATATATATATATATATATTCCAATTAAAAAATATATAGTTAAGGTTAAAAATATCAACAAATAAAATAGTATACATGGTTAGTTAGAAAAGGTAATATTTAATTTAATTAAATTAATGTGTTATTATATATAAGTAATTTTTTGTTTAATTCAGTTATTTATTAATTATATTTTTTTTTTCTAGTTAAGACTAACCTAAGTACCCACGGGGGATTTGAACCAGTGACCTATCACAAGGAGTGTCTTAACAACGCATCCATTCACTGTCAATCCAAAGCCCCGTGGGCTATTTATTAATTATATTAGTAAAATAGTCTTGATATTAATATATTATTAAAATTGGTAGACAAAATATCAATATTAATTTAATATTATTAATATTAATGTTAATATTAATATTATTATTATTCTTATTAATATTAATATTGATATTCGTATTATTATTATTAATATTATTATTTATGGAAAAGAGTTAAAATAGGTAAGATAAAATACTTTAAAGGTTAGTAAAAAACTTTAATTTAATTTATTTATTTAAATTATATATATATATATATTAAAGTACTAATATTCGGTTATTTAGATAAAAGATTAGGTAAAAGACGGTTGAAAATAAATTAATTAATTAGTTAATTAATTAAAAAATTAAAAATAAAAATAAATAAATAAAAAAATAAAAATAATAAATAAATAAATAAAAATAAAAATAAATAAATAATAATAATAAAACTAATAATAATAATGAAAAATAAAGCAAAGTATCTAACAAGCCAAAGGTGAGGGTGATGGCGACTTCAGAGGCTTTCACGCGAGGCAGGTTCGGTTAAGGGTTAGGGTTTCAGACATTGTCTACAGCGGCCCGAGACTGTTATTCTTTCCACTCGCAGTCTTCCGCATCCGACGCAGTTTATATTACAGCTTATAGGCTGGATCTGGCGCTCTGCGGTTAGCCCGTCTCCGTGCAGCACCATCTCCACCGTTTACTTATGTTAGGATATTCCGACACATAGGATATAGTTAAGTTCAACTTGGTCTAGTATAGAGTTAGGTTAGAGTTAGGTAAAGTGTGTTTCTTTACCGTTGTACTTTTTGTAACTTACAATCCGACGGTCACGATATGTAGTCATCCGACGGTTCACTCTCACCTCGGTATTACCGACACTTGATCCGTGGCTTGACACCCGATTGGTCCATGAGTTCTATTTAAAGCGCATGGAGGGTCATTGTTCGGGTAATCCGTGCATGAGAGAAGCTTATGTAAATTTTCATTCTTTGATTAATAAATTTCCTGTAGTACCCACGTTGGGACAGGCCGTGGACTGTTTCCCTCCTTGCACTTTGAGGGTTTTAACCACGTCAAAAATACTGGTGTATTGATTTGAGATCTGGTTGTGAGTGGTGTCCTTTTGGTGTTCTTTCTAAGGAACTTACCCTGTAAATTCCTACATGGTATCAGAGCTATTTGAGGGCCACGTCCGTTGGTGATCCAAATCTGAAGCCGGTAGAACTGCATGCGGCTGTCGTTTCCTAGATCTGATGTTTCTGACTGCTTTCGGGCCGAGAGGACTGTTCTGTTGCGTTCGGAGCATCTGTTCCAGTGAGGAACCCCTTTCGTTTCACGCGAAAAGGTTTCCGGTAGCCCTAGCTGTGTCATTTTTCAGATCGGGAGGTATACAGTGTTTTTTTTGCAGTTTACTGTTATTTTCTCTCTGCTTATTTCGGTTTCGGTTTATTTAGCCTTTTTTTTAACCGGATCTATACCTTTCATTTCTGCGTATGCTCTTTTCCCTGCGACTCTGTGCGATCTGGGCAAATCAAAAACAGAAAGGAAGGATTTTTCTCATGCGTATGCTCTTTTCCCTGCACCTTAGTGTGATCTCAGAAAATCAGAAACATTAAGAAAAATATTTAGTTTTTCGGCTAAAGCTAACTTTGAGATTTTTTTTTTAAATTTCTAGTTTTTTGGCTAAAGCTAACTACGAGCCGCAAGGTTCGTTTTTCTTTGCATATTCGTGTTGGGTTTTGTGTTTTGTGTTTTGTAGGGAAAAAGAGCTTTCTCAAGGCAAGCACGCAAACCAAGGCCCCCTCCCCCCTCTCTCTCTCTCTCTCTCTCTCTCTCTCAAATTTTTTGTATAGATCAATTGGTTCAAAGCTATTTTAAGAGAGTAGAGGTCTTGGGTTCAAGTCTCCATTTTGTGGGGGCGGATTTTTTCATTCCCGCACTTTGCCGGCAACTTCAACAATTTTTTTTCAAAAAGCCATAACTTCTTCATCCGGAAGCCTTTTTCAGAGCCGTTTTTTTTAAAACCGCCTATTTTTTCGAGATCTATCCATTGGAACACTTACTTTCAACATCTTCAGCTTCAGTTTTTTTTTAAAATGGAAAGTCCATGCCAAGTCATTCTTGACAGCACTAACTACTTCCAATGGGTAGCCTACATGGAAGATTTACTTAGAAGTAAAGGTCTCTTCAGAATAGCCACAGACCAAGAGAAGAAACCAAAAGATGAAGACAAAGTTGCAAAATGGGAAAATAGACAAGATCAAGCACGTGGTTTGATAGGGATGTCTATTTCTCCTGATCTTAGATTCCACATTGCAGACCTTGAGACTCCTCATGAAGCATTAGAAAAACTCGCTAAAGTTTTTGGGATTAAAAATGAAATTAGAGCCCATCAACTTGAAAATGAGCTGCTTACTTTGGATCCTAATAATTTTTCTTGCATTGAAGATTTCTTGTCCAAATTCAAGACCCTTAGATATCTTTTGGAAGGTGTTAAAGTTAAGAAAGAAGATGGTAACCTTATTTATTCCATCCTTACTAAGTTGGGACCAGCCTACTCTGTATTTGTTTCCACTTTCCATTCTACAAGGGAAGCTTTCATTTGTCAAGGAAAAGACTACAAGGCCCCTTCCTTTGACTCCTTTTGTGATCCCTTAATAAGAGAACAAGAAAAACTCTTACACCTTGGTCTTCTTAATCTTGGAAACTCTTCCACGAAAGCGTTAGCCGCCCAGCAGCAACCAAATTCAAAGAATCCTAAGAAGTCATATCCTCAAAAGAATGGTCCTAAACCATCTCAGCCTCAAAATGAAAGATCATTTCAGCAAAATGATAAGACCAATAAAAACAAATGGAAGAAGACTGATAGACATTGTAACTTTTGTAATCGAGATGGCCACTTAGAATCTAAATGCTTTAAGAAGATGGAAGCCTTGGAAGCCGCAATGAAGAAACATAACATCCATGTGGAGCCTACTTCAACTTCAACTTCCGAAATGGCACTTTCTGCATGTCATTGTCAATCATCTCAGTCTGGTTATGCATTAAATGTATCTTCTTCTTCTTCTCATTCTCATGAGTGGCTCATTGATTCTGGAGCCTCTTGTCACATGGCCAAAAACCAAGCCATGTTTTCTTCTTTAAATGATTGTAACACCAAAAATATATATGTTGGTGATGATAGATCTCTTAATGTTGTAGGGACTGGAACTGTTCATCTAGACAATGGTCAGTTTAATGATGTATTATGTGTTCCAACCTTATCCTGCAACCTTCTATCTGTCTATCAGATAACTCATTCAGGTGAAGGTAAAATTGTTGAATTTTCACCTCATGATGTTGTAATCAAGGATCTAAAAGATCCTAAACAGATTCTAGCTACTGGTCTTGCTGATGATTCCAAAAGGTTGTATAAGTTTCACAACTTTGGGTCATCAAATCTTCCCTCAGTATTTGTTGCTCATAATGATGAAGTGAGCAAACTTTGGCATGAGCGATTTGGTCACTTAAACTATCGCTCCCTTCAGCATCTATGTAAAGAAAATATGGTGACAGGTCTTCCTATGGTATCTTGCAGAGATGGTGTTTGTTCCGGATGTGTACTCGGAAAACATCATCGGGACAGTTTTGACAAACGTGCCTCTTGGCACGCCTCAGCCCCTTTACAGCTTGTGCACAGTGATTTATGTGGTCCTCTTCCTGTTGCTTCATTCTTTGGCTGCAAGTACTTCTTAACTTTCATTGATGATTTCTCCAGACGCACTTGGGTATACTTCTTAAAACTCAAGAGCGAAGTATTTAACACCTTTTTGGCCTTCAAAGCCTTTGTTGAAAAACAATCTGGACATCAAATTCTTAAGCTAAGAACTGATAATGGTGGAGAATATGTTAAAAACACATTCATCAACTTTTGCACCGAAAATGGAATTCAAATGCAACATACTGTTCCATACACTCCACAACAAAATGGTGTAGCTGAAAGGAAAAATCGCACCTTAAAGGAAATGGCTAATTGTATGCTACAATCTAAAGGACTCAGTCTTAGTTTTTGGGCCGAAGCAATTAATTGTGCAAATTATATAATCAATCGCACTCCTACTAAGGTTCTAGAGAATATCACTCCAGAAGAAGCTTGGAGTTCCATTAAACCAGATGTAAGTCACTTTCGTGTGTTTGGAAGTGAAGCATGGGCCCATATTCCAGATGAAAAGCATAAAGCTTTAGAACCTAAGAGTGAGAAATGTACTTTTGTTGGATATTCTGAAGATGTAAAAGGTTATAGACTTATTCCATTTAAGTCCAAAAATGTTATCATTAGAAGAGATGTAAAGTTTGATGAAAATAAATCGGCCTGCGAGCCTAGTCCGGCGGATGTGCCACCTCTTCCTATCTCTGAAAACATTTCTTCTTCAGATGATGAAAGCGAGGATGATAATCCTCCCCCACCTTCTCAGGATCCTCAACTTCCAAGATGGGTCCGTGCTACTCGGGATGCAGCAGGTGATCTTGCCGGTGATCCTACAGATCAACGACGTACACGTTCTCAGTTTGAAAGAGCCTCTTCTTTACTGGCTCAAGCTCCAGTAAATCATGATCCTGACACTTTTGCAGAAGCTTCAGGCCATCCACATTGGGAAGCAGCTATGAATGAAGAATATCATTCATTGATGACAAATGATACATGGGATCTTGTTCCTCTACCAAAGGGACGCAAACTTGTTAGATGTAAATGGGTTTACAGAACCAAGTATGGACCAGATGGGAAAGTTGATAAACATAAAGCTCGTCTCGTTGCTAAGGGCTTTTCACAAGTTGAAGGCATTGACTACACTGAAACCTTCTCCCCTGTTGCCAAAATGAACTCTATCCGCCTTGTTCTTTCCCTTGCTGCCTCTTTAAAATGGGAAGTCCATCAGATGGATGTTAAATCTGCCTTCTTGCATGGGGACTTGCAGGAAGAAATCTATATGGAACAACCCATTGGCTTCATACAAACAGACTCCAGCCTTGTTTGTTGACTTAAGAAATCCCTTTATGGCCTCAAGCAAGCTCCTCGGGCTTGGTACGCCAAAATGGATAGTTTTCTTTTAGAATCTGGCTTTTCTAGGTGTCATTTTGACAATACTGTCTACACCAAGAAAGTGGGCAACTCTCTTATCATCCTTGTTCTTTATGTTGATGATCTTATTCTTACTGGTAGTGATCCCAACCTTATAAACCATGTGAAGTCCAGCCTTAAAAAGAAATTTGAAATGACAGACTTAGAACACTTACACTATTTTCTCGATCTTCAAGTCTTGCAATCCCAGGAGGGTATTTTCCTTTCCCAGTCCAAGTATGCCTGTGATATTCTTCGTCATTTTCACATGGAAGACTGTAAGCCAGCCCCTTCTCCCTTTCAATCTGGAGTCAAACTTTCAGTCTCTTGTACTTCTCCTGAAGTTGATGCTACCTTATACCGTCAACTTGTCGGAAAACTCTTGTATTTAACCCATACTCGTCCTGATCTTTCCTTTGTTGTTGGCCTTGTTGCTCGTTTTATGCAAAACCCCCGTGAAAGTCATTGGAAAGCAACTAAAAGAATACTTCGTTATGTTCGAGGTATAGTACAGTTTGGGATTCATTACAGTGCCAAAGCAGCTCCTCTGTTAGTTGGTTTCACTGATTCTGATTGGGCTGGTGACCCTGATGATCAGAAGTCTACTGCCGGTTATGTCTTCACTCTTGGTTCAGGACCTATTACATGGGCTTGTAAGAAACAGGCTGCCATTTCTCTTTCGTCAGCAGAAGCAGAGTATCGTGGTGCCATGGAAGCTAGTAAGGAAGCCTTGTGGCTTCGTCAGATCCTATCAGAGTTTGTCTTTGAGCAGTTGCATCCAACCACACTTTGGTGTGATAATCAAAGTGCCATTCAGCTATGCAAAGATCCAGTCCAGCATCAGCGCAGCAAACACATTGAACTACACATGCACTTCATCAGAAAGCTCATTCATGACCATGTTCTTGAAGTGCAATATTGTCCAACAGATGATCAGGTTGCAGACATCTTCACAAAGGCTCTCACAGAGGCGAAGTTCACTAAACTTCGATATATGCTTGGAGTTCAGGAAGTTGTCACTAAGGGGGAATAGGCTCTAGTGCCTCCTTCCTTCTCCTATTGTGTCATATTTGTAAATCCTTCAATCCTATCCCAAGTTGTTCTTAAGGGGGGATGTTAGGATATTCCGACACATAGGATATAGTTAAGTTCAACTTGGTCTAGTATAGAGTTAGGTTAGAGTTAGGTAAAGTGTGTTTCTTTACCGTTGTACTTTTTGTAACTTACAATCCGACGGTCACGATATGTAGTGATCCGACGGTTCACTCTCACCTCGGTATTACTGACACTTGATCCGTGGCTTGACACCCGATTGGTCCATGAGTTCTATTTAAAGCTCATGGAGGGTCATTGTTCGGGTAATCTGTGCATGAGAGAAGCTTATGTAAATTTTCATTCTTTGATTAATAAATTGCCTGTAGTACCCACGTTGGGACAGGCCGTGGACTGTTTCCCTCCTTGCACTTTGAGGGTTTTAACCACGTCAAAAATACTGGTGTATTGATTTGAGATCTGGTTGTGAGCGGTGTCCTTTTGGTGTTCTTTCTGAGGAACTTACCCTGTAAATTTCTACAACTTACCATAACTGTTTCGGTTGTTTTGCGGTCGCAACCCGATTCCCTCCACGGTTATCTGCGTTTCGAGGTGTCCGCCATTCCGAGGGTTTTGTAGCTGGCATCATGGAGGACCAGGAAGCTGTCGACTACACTGAAGACCCGCTGGAAGGTGTCTCCATCTGGCGTACGCCCCTTTCCACATCACAAGGTATGCTCCACTCTGATCTCCCGGAAAATTTGGTTGCCTACTCTGCCGGGTTGTCTCCGCGACTTTTTCCCGTGATTCTCCCGGATATTCCCCCCACCTGGCCGGCTTTGTCTATGCCTCCTCACTCTCCGGCCACTCTGGGGTTTGTGGCAGGTTGTATCAACCCTAACCCTAGTTCCTCTCCTCATCCTGCCTCGTTGCCCTGGTCCACATCAGCAGACCCGCCTTCCACTCTCCCCTTATCCTCCCCCCTGCCGCCGGTACTTTCTCTGGTAGCTTCAATGATATCCCTCCCCTCTCCGGTCCATCTTCCACCACTGGCATTAGCTCCCGTCCCCCTGCAACAAGCACTCACCCCTCACTAGGTATCTGCTCCGACCCGGCATCGAATCCCTTCCCGCACCCCCTGCCGAGATCTGGTCCCAAAAAGAAGTATCGTTGCTTCAAATCCAGGGAGGAGGATATTTTTCTCAGGCTTGAGGAGGACATCCAGTGGGGTGAAATCATGGATTTTGTGGACAGAGTCCTTGTGGGTCGCATCAGAGGCAGGAATTACTCAGCTGCACGCCTGAAAGCCTGGGCTACTGAAGTCTGGGGCCATCACCTGGTAGACATCCCCTTCGTGCAAACCTTTGTGAGGGGATGGTTCGCATTAAGGTTCGCTCGTGCCGACCACACAAATTGGGTCCTTTCCTCATTTTGGCATTTCGAACACGCCCCGGTCCTCCTTAAACGATGGACCCCTATGTTCGACCCAGCTACTGAGCAGATTGGGATAGGACCTGTATGGATCAGGCTTCCCGGCCTCCCCCTGCAGTTCTGGTCTGAAGATATTTTTCGGAGAATTGGTAACGCCATCGGCGTCTATATGGACTACGACAAGTCGTATCTGCACACCGGCATGATGGCCTACGCGCGGCTTCTCATCAATCTGGACACCAGGGGAGGTTTACAGGAATATATCACTATTCAGTGGAGGGACTCTTCCAGGAAACAGAGTATTGACTATGAAGGGATCCCATACAGATGTCGTAGGTGTCACAAAGTTGGGCATCTTTACCGGGACTGCCCTCTTCTTCGAAAAGGGCTAGATCGTGCACAAGACGTGGTACCGGAACAATTTACCCCTCCTCCTGCACAGCCCCTGTCTTCGGAGCCCTTGGAATCTCCAGAGTAGGTCATTCGCGCTCCTCAAAACCCTCCTGGCACCTCGACGGAGGTACCCACCCGCTCATCGCCTGCCACCGCTCCAGAAGACTCTGATCCGGCGGGCGACGATACACCGGGTATGTCTGTCGCTTCCACATCTATTGTTTTTCATCTTTGCATGATCCGGTTGTCTCTGTTAATATGCATCGGGTTGCCTCTCATTCACCCCCCCCATCTGCTCCTTTACAGTGTTCCTCCCCTGCACCTGTACCTCCCTCCTCTCTCATATGCTCCATCCCGACCCCCTCTCCTAGCACATCGCCGTGCCAGCCATCTCTTCCCTCGCAGTTGATGGAATCACTTTCTGTTCCCTCTCCCCCTACTCCTCCCAGATACTCCCTCCGACCCCGAACTAGAGGTAATGGCCCAGATGCCATCGGTCTGGACCTTGACACCGCGCCTACCTCTCATAAGCTCTCTCGAGGGCGACCATCTCGCATTTCGAAAGCCAGACATGCTGCTAATGTTGAAGTCACTATAGGACGACCGCAGACCATCTTAAGGGCCCTTAGAGCGTTGAATGGCCCTGCTACTCATCCGACATGAAGATACTATCCTTTAACTGCAGAGGGTTCGCTAGTTCACCCAAAAAACTAGCCCTCAGGAGACTTCTCTCCCTCTCTCAATCGGATATTATTTTTCTGCAAGAAACCCTCTGTCCTGCGGACACCCTTATTCCCACCCTCCAGGCCTGGTTGCCCTACTGGACCTTCCACGCACTGGATGCTTCCGGGAGATCTGGCGGTTTGGCGATTGGGATCAATAAAGAGCGCTGAGAATCAAGAATACTTGGGGTGGCAGAGGGTTTATTGGTATAGACGCCTATGTTCTTTCTATGGAATTTGATCTTCGGCTCATCAATGTATATGGTCCTTGCTCAAATAGGGCTGCCTAGTGGAATTCTTTACTGGATTCAGTACTATTACAACAAGATAATATCATACTTGGAGGAGATTTAAATTTTACCATGGGATTCTGTGAATCATGGGGACATGCAGCCCGGATTGACCCCTTCTCAGAATCTATATCTACTCTATTGAATGAGCACCACTGGATAGACACACCCATGGCAAAATTACAACATACTTGGTCTAATAATCGAAGTGGTGAGCAGAGTCTAGCCAGGAGACTCGACAGATTTCTTATCAAAGAATCCCTCCACAACAGGATTGCCCGTATAAGGCAATGGGTGGGCTCTGGAGGCATATCTGACCACCGTCCAATCTTTTTGGAGATCTCTGATATCTACAACAAAATTAAGAGCCCCTTCAAATTTAACTCCTCTTGGTTAAAGGACCCCTCCTACATTCAGATGGTAACCGAGTATTGGCAGAGAAACCCTATCAGAGAGGATGAAAACTTCACTGAAGGTTTCATCAGGAAATTAACGGAGCTCAAAAGGATCTCAAAGCTATGGGCACATCAGAAGAGACTCCGGGATGATCATTTTTTGAGGGAGGCAGAAAGAATCATAGCATCACATGAAGATGAGGCAGGAGGCATCTTTCCTACACAGGAAAGAAAAGAACTATACATGTCCCTCATTGCAAAGCGATCACAGATCCTGAAGGACAGAGAGGAAAGTTGGAGGCTGCGGAGCAGAGCTATATGGCTATCAGAAGGGGATAACAACACCAAATTCTATCACAAATTTGCCAATGGGAGGAAGGCTATTAACACTATTTGGGAATTAGTGGATGCCGAGGATCATATCGTTACTTCTCAGAGGCACCTTGCTAAGCTAGCAACCGACCATTTCAGAAGCATATACAAGGCTCCCTGTGAGGCCAGCATTCTTGAAATAATGAGGGTGGCCGAAAAATTCCCCAGATTTGTCTCCCCTGAGGAACATGATGATCTCACCAAGGAGGTGACCATGGCAGAGCTAGAATCGACCATCAAATGGTTTAAGAAGGATAAAAGCCCCGGCCCTGATGGTTGGACCATCGAATTCTTCATAGCCTTTTTTGACTTAATGGCAGACGATCTCCTGAAGATCGTCGAACTGAGCAGGCAATCAGGTAGGGTCTCCTCGGCTATCAAATCTACTTTCATCACCCTCATTCCTAAAACTGATCACCCTACATCTTTCAATGATTTCAGACCCATATCTCTTTGCAATTGTCTCTACAAGATCATCGCCAAAATCATTGCAAACCGTCTGAAGCCTCTATTATCTTGCCACATTTCATCTGAATAATTTTCCTTCCTTGACCATCGGCAGATACATGAAGCCATAGCCACTGCTCAGGAACTCCTCCATTCCCTCCACATTAAAAAACAAAAAGGTATGATCCTCAAGGTTGACCTATCCAAAGCATTTGATAGAGTAAATTGGTTATACATCAGATTTCTCTTGACTCACCTAGGCTTCCCCTTCGACTACATCAAATGGGTCATGAGTTGTATATCAGATGTTGCTTACAGTGTTCTTCTAAACGGGGAGGCCACATCCTTTTTCACTTCGGAAAGAGGGCTCAGACAGGGCTGCCCCCTTTCCCCCCTTCTATTTCTTCTTGTCATTGAAGGGCTAAGCGGGCTTATCATATACTCCAGAGATAGGCATCAGATTACTGGCATTAACATCTCTGGAAATTTTCTCCTCACCCATTTATTGTTTGTGGATGATATTCTCATTTTTTTAAATGGAGGCATTGGCGATGCCACTACTCTACTCAATATTTTTCTCCTGTTTCAGCAAGCTACGCGGATGGTGGTAAATGACAGTAAATCTACTATCACGACTGTTGGTGTTACACGTCATGAACTTGCATATGCTACCCAGCGCTTCCCCTTCACATCATCCTCGCTCGCTGATGGCATCAAATACCTGGGGTACAGGTTAAAACCTCTTGGCTACAAAATTGCAGACTGGACATGGTTTCTCGCAAAGGTGGAGAAAAGACTCCAAATCTGGTACCACAAATATCTCTCCAGAGCGGGTCGTCTGATCCTCATCAAAGCCATCATTGAAGCTACGCCTGTTTATTGGATGACACTGGCCTGGATACCCCGAGGTGTCTTAAATAGACTACAGAGCATCTGTGCCGGATTTCTATGGAATGGTCATCAGCCTGGGAAAGTATTTGCATGGGTGAAATGGGATACCATTGCCAGACCAAAAAGTTGGGGAGGCTGGGGTATTAAAAGGCTAGATCTATTTGCAAAAGCATTAGCTGCAAAGCTTGGCTGGCAACTACTGACCACAGACAGCCTTTGGTCACGAGTAGCCCAAGCAAAATACATCTGGCCCACACACCTTATGGACTAGTTCCGACAGCAACATAGCGTGGGACACAATATCTCTAATATATGGAAGGCAGTTTTACTATCCCTCCCCCTTTTGCGGGACGGCATTACCTGATGCATTAAGAGTGGACAAGATGTAAGAATAGGCATGGACCCATGGGTAGGATGTGGCAACATGCACAGACTTTCGGATGGCCTTATCAGACATCTTCATAGCAGGGGCATTACTCACATAAATCATATTGGTGACAGCACAAACTCTACTTTCCTACAACAGGCTTGGACCTCCTCAGCGGCCCTGGATATCCCAGAACAATGGCAGTTAGAATGGAGTAATTTTACAGATGCTCTCACCCAGGCAAACATCAGATTGACTGAAGGACCAGACGAGCTCATATGGGCCATTTCCAAACACGGTCTATACTCTCCTAAAATGGGATACCTGAAGTTAATGGAACCACATAAGCCTCCTGACATCCTACCGCACTGGAAAAATATCTGGGAACTCCAGGCCGCCCCTCGTTGTCATTTATTGATGTGGAACATCATCTTTGATAAAATTCCCACTGGAAAAAATCTCTTGAAACGATCTTTCAACGGACCCTTCAGATGTCATCTTTGTTGCTGCGAAGAGGAGAGTACTGATCATCTTTTTATACGCTGCTCAATCACTAGAGATTTCTGGCACAGTATATCATCTTATATTACCTCCCTTAAAGCTTGGCAAGGGACTAATATTTTGGATGCTTGGAACAATTGGACAAGAGAACACTCAGGCAAGCCCATTAACATGCCCCTCCTCGTATGCTGGGCTATCTGGATAGCTCGGAATCAAATCATCTTTAACAACAAGGCTCCCCACTGGCCGCCAATTCTGAGTCACACCATTGTTGATTATAATATGCTCCCTGAGATAGAATGCACTGCGCCAACACGCTCTTTTGCTCCTATTACCATAGATAAATCTAAGCCTTGGGCCTATTTTGATGGCTCTGCTCAGGATGAGGGATGCGGTGGGGGAGCAGTATTATATATAAATGAGTCCCATTGCTTTAAGATCCAGATTAAGCTTGAAAATGGCACCAATAACTTTGCAGAATTAAGCACCGCAAAATATATCATACTTTTTGCAATCCAAAAACAATGCAGACACCTTCAACTATTTGGAGATTCACAGATAGTTTGCAATTGGCTAAATTTTGCATCTCATTGTTTTGCTTTCTCTCTGAGACATATTCTTGACGAAGCCAAAAGACTGATTACATCTTTTGAATCTTTTGTCTGTCGCCATATTTACAGGGAACAGAACACTGAAGCTGACCAACTTTCCAAAGAAGCAGCACACAACCATCTAGATCAATGGCTGATACAGGAGGAGATTGATGGAACCTTCCATCAATACTATCACAGGCCTTATATGGATCTTAATAGAAATGGGTCTCAGACCCGTACATAATCAGTCACAGCTGATATGTTTCTTTTTTATACACGTACTCATGATTGTACAGTCTATATACAGTAACCGTCTATAACAGTGCTCTCTGCGTAGAGCAAGTTTTGATATTAAATTTTGGTTTTTATAGCAGATCTACAAGACTCCTTGCATGGAGATCTAGATCACTCAAGATCATTTTTGATAACTTGACTGGCCTAGGCCACAAACGAATATGCGACCAGCATCTACAAAATGTAATTTCTTTCTTTTAATAGAAATTATGACTTTTTCCTTATGGGAAAAAAAAAACTAATAATAATAATAATGCTATAAAAAATAATAATAATAAATAAATAATAAATAATAAATAAATAAAAATAAAAATAAATAAATAAAATAAAGAATAATAACAATAATAATAATACTCCTAAATACTTGTAAATATAGGGTATATAAATGAATAAATAAATAAAATAGAGAGAACGACAAAAAAGGGGAGGGACAGGAGAAAGACCAAAACCAACCACAGAGCAAAACGGAACAACCCCAGAAGGAAGGCTACAGAAAACTACGACGACAGGGTAGGGATCCAACAGCTACTGATTTTCCAACCGTCATCTCTATTGAGATTGTTAGGCCTTTTTTCAATCTCAATAGCTTCCCTGAATCTCAATAATTCACTTATTTATTTATTTATTTTTTTTAATTTTTTTTTCAACTGTCTTTTACCTAATCTTTTATCTAAATAACCGAATATTAGTACTTTAATATATATATATATATATATATATATATATATATATATATATATATAATATTTAAATAAATAAATTAAATTAAATTTTTTTACTAACCTTTAAAGTATTTTATCTTACCTATTTTAACTCTTTTCCATAAATAATAATATTAATAATAATAATACGAATATCAATATTAATATTAATAAGAATAATAATATTATTAATATTAACATTCATATTAATAATATTAAATTAATATTGATATTTTGTCTACCAATTTTAATAATATATTAATATCAAGACTATTTTACTAATATAATTAATAAATAACTGAATTAAACAAAAAATTACTTATATATAATAACACATTAATTTAATTAAATTAAATATTACCTTTTCTAACTAACCATGTATACTATTTTATTTATTGATATTTTTAACCTTAACTATATATATATCTATCTATCTATATATATATATATCTATATATATATATATATATTAATTATATTAACGAAAATTAGTGAATAAATAAATAAGTGAATTACCTTCTTAAACCAACCCTAATAGTATTTTATTTATTTTGAATCCTAACTTTTATTAATAACCTATTATTAGTACTTTAATATATATATATACATATATTAACAAATAAATTAATTATTTTTAAAACTAACCATTAAATAAATATTTTATGTATTAATATTAAAAATAATAATTAAATTAAATTAATGAACTGTAATTTGACCTGGGTCCGTAGGTCAAAATTAGCCGTTGATCGATTTAGCCGTTGGAGTCCCTGCTCAGACTATTTAACATGCTTAGCTGGATCTGTTTCTTCAACTTGCCCTGACGATGAACCACTGGTTGGTTCGAAACGCGTCGACAAAGGTCTTTCCTCATGTGATTTTTGCCGAAGTTCTGCTTACAACACTTATATCCTTTACTTTGAGAAGAGTAACCAAGGAGAATGCCTTCATCTACTCTAGGTTCAAACTTGCCAAGGTTTTCATCAGTCCTTTTGATGTAGGATTTGCTTCCAAAAACTTTGAAGTGTTTTACATTAGGAGTCTTACCATACCAAAGTTCATGAGGAGTTTGAGTGTTGTTTACCCGAATGTTTGTTTTGTTGAGAATAGTGACAGCAGTGAATGCAGCGTCACCCCAGAAGGTTGCAGGAGTTCCAAACTCATCTATCATAGCCTGAGCCATTTGTTGAATAGTTTTGTTCATCCTTTCTACCACTCCTTTTTGTTGAGGTGTCCTTGCGATGGAGAATTCCCTTTTTATACCATGTTCTTCACAAAAGTCAAAGAATTCATCTGAGGTAAATTCCCCTCCTTGATCAGATCTGAGACATTTGATTTTGCGATCTGATTCATTTTCAACTAAAGCTTTGAAGGCTTTGAACTTTTCAAATGCTTCATATTTATGCTTTAGAAGTCCTATCCAACACATTCTTGAAAAAATGTCAATGAACAATATAAAATATTCTTCTCCACGAGGTGACTTTTTCCTTGATGGTCCACATAAATCAGTATGAACAAGTTCAAGAGGCTTACTAGTTGATCCTTCCTTTTCGGGAAATGTGCTATGGTTTGCTTACCAAATTGAAATTATTTGCATATTGTATTTTCTGGAATGCGGATATCCGGAAGATCATGAACCACCTAGTATCTGCATGCTTTTCTTATTTGAGGGAAGCTTAGATGCCCCAGCCTTCTGTGCCATAGCCAGTGTTCATAATTTTTACTTAGATAGCACTGTTGTTGTCCTCCCTTGAGTATGTACAAGTTGTTTGGAGTTCTTACACCTTTGATCATTGTTTCTCTTGTATCAAGCTCATGAATAACACATCCATTTGATCGAAATACTACTTCATTTCCTTGATCACACATTTGACTGACACTTAATAGGTTATGCTTAAGACCATCAACATACATAACATTTCCAGTTTTAACCTTTTCTTTTAAGATAACATATCCTTTACCTTTTATGACAGCAGGAGTGTCATTTCCAAAAGAGGCCTTCTTTTCCTTTTCTAAGGCATTATATGACTGAAGTTTTTCTTTATCACCTATCATGTGTTTCGAGCATCCATTGTTGATGTACCACTGATTTTCTTATCCTTCTGCATACAAGGCTATCCCACATCTTTCTGTTTGTGGTTCTTTCTTTCTCCATGTTTTGGGACCTAATGAATTTTGCTCCTTCTTAGATGTTTGCCGAAATTTACTCCTGCATTCATAATCTTCATGACTGAAGTTGTTACAAATAGAGCATTCTATTTCATTTTCAAGAGCAGAAAAATTATTGTAGGTCCTTTTCATGATCCCAGTCACATTCCTTTGATTGCGTGCTTCTCTAATCATGATGGTCTTGTAAGCAACAAATTGAGCAGCTTTGTGTCCAAAGTTATGACATGAAAAACATTGGCCATTAAAGAAATTCTTGTGATTATCGAACCTACTGACTTGGTGAATGTATTTTACATTGACATTCATTCTTGAAGCAAATTGAGTATGATTTACCTGAGGTTGGTTGTAGCTTCTGTTCATCCTTGAAGTACATTGAACCTGATTTACCTGGTGATCTGCTTTATGCCTTTGCTAACGATTGTCAAACTTTTCACTTCTCCTTGCTGCATCAAGATAGCTTTTGGAGGTTAATGGATTTTGTGCTTGAGATGCTTCTTCAATATATCTAAGACCTGTCTTTATCAGAGGAGAATGCTGCACTTTGATAATTTCATCTAAAGTTTCTAATCCTTCAGCAAATCTGAGATTGAGAGCTTTTGTTTTCTCAATATCTTTTCTTAGACCCACAATTTCACATTCTAATTTTTCATTGTGTTTTTCCCTTTTAGCAAGTTGGAATTTCAGAGTATCTATAATCATATTCTTTTCTTCTAAACAAATTTTAAGTTTAGAAATTTCTTCATAAAGACCCTCTTCATCTAAATCATCCAAGAAATCATTATCTTCAAAAGCCATCAGAAGTCTATAGTCATTACCATGTTCATCTTCATCACTATTTGATAAACCATCGTTATCTTCATGCGTATAATAGCTCTTCTTACTTACATTCTATTTTCTATTCCATTTTTTTGATTCCTTACCTTTATCAATCTTATCTTTATGAGGACATTTGGCCACATAATGACCAACTCTTCCACAAGCAAAGCATTTGAAAGGTAGCTTACCTCTGAATCTTCCAGAACCCCATTGAAGGTTCTTGATAAAGTTTTCTTCTTCCTCTCCTTCTGAAATATGTCCTAATTCATTAAGTTCTTCTCTTCCTAAAGCTTTTAATGTGGCTTCTCTCATATCTGATGGACCCCCTTTTCTCATTTCGAAAGCAGTTAGGATTCTGTGCAGCTGTGTCATAGTAATACTCTGAAGATTCTACTTTTCCTCTATGGCAGAAACTTTTGATTCAAACTTAGAAGACAAGGATCTTAAAACCTTTTCAACTACAGTAACTTCTTTTATCTCTTCACCCAAGTTTTTCATGCAATTAACAATCTCATCTATACATAAGAAGTAATTAGCTATACTTTTATCATTGTGCATTTTGATAGTTTCATATTGAATTCTCAGAGATTGTAGTTTTGCACGTTTTACCTGATCGTCTCATTCATAGCTTAGAATGATCTTGTTCCATATTTCTTTGGTGGTTTTGAGCTGCATAACCTTGACAAATTTTGATTGTGACAGACTCCCCAATAATGTATTGACAGTCTTGGCATTTGTTTCATACTGCTTTTTACCTGCCGTATCTTTAGGACTTGCTGATGGAAATGTGTATCCTCCTTCCACGATTTCCCAAACATCTATTCCAAGAGATTGAAGATAGGTTGTGGTTCTTACCTTCCAATAGATGAAGTTTCTCCCATCAAATATTGGTGGTCTAATGGATCCCTCTCTTTCATAGGTACTCGTGATGATAGATCTTCCTTCAAGCGATCAAGCTTCTTCTTAAGGACCTGCTCTAATACCAATTGTTCGAAATAATATTGAGGTGGGGGGGGTGTGAATCAGTATTAGCAAATCAATAAAAAAATTTCATTTCATACTCTGATTCATATACGCTACTTCAGTTAAGGGAACCCCCGTGTATACACAACTGTGATTAATGAAACCAGTGTATATCCAGTAAACTTATGATTCAGTTAATCCATTATATTTTGATCTTTAATTAGTGCATCAGAACTTCATTAACCATATAAACAGTGAACAGGAGCAGTAAAAATAGAACAGACAATCACACACATGAACACAAGATATAAGGTGGAAACCCAATGTGGGTGAAAACCACCTACTGCAATCGTCTCTATCTTCTTTTAATAAGAAACATCTTTTTACAATTTTTGTACTGGTGCAAACTTATACCAGTACGCAGGCTTCTACCTGCAGAAGGCTACAACCTTCTCTCATTCTCCAGCTTCTCCTGGAAGGGAGCTACAACCCCCTAGCTCTTGTACTAGCTGTTGTGTTTACTAGTATGTATGTGCAGGCCTACAGAAGGCTACAACCTTCTCTTTTCTTCCAGGGACCACGTTTCATTAATTTTCAAACTGGATCCATCAATAACATCAATCAATCATCAAATATATCTGCATCAATCAATCTCCTTTGCACCAACTGAATCAACCAATCACTTCTCAGAATGTTGTAACCAGAATACAGAAACAGTAACCAGAACCCATGCTATAACCCAGAACACTGCAACAGCAAACAGAAGTAGCTAAAGCTTATTTTATTAGGTATACACTACTGCAATGTGTCGAACCTACGTACATATGAAGTTTACTCAAGGCAAACCTACGTATATGATCTTTTGATATGTAGACCCAGCGTGTATATGCGCCTTTGCTAAAGTGAACCTGCGTACAGATCTGTAAATGATGATTTAAACTTTACAACAACTTCAGACATCAGTTATACCTAGATCATCATATTTACAGATTATAACATGCGCCATTTATTCAGATAAGAAATCAAAACCACACAAAGATACTTCTCTTCAAGCCTTAAGATTTTGACCCCTCAATAGAACTTATCCTTCATCAAGCGCTCAGGTTCCTCCTTGATTCAGCTCCAGCAGTGCACCATAACCCAATAACCAGTATTCTAGATCTTTCTCTTCATTAGATATTCAATTCATGAGTGCCTTTGCCTAATGTTCTTCTCCTCCTTTTATAGTCCTAGGCCTTACTCAATACCATGGACCAAAACCACTTAGAACCAATACCATGGACCGAATACTTGGGGTCAACACTTCGGATCAAATACCATGGATCAAATACCACGGACAAAATTTTAGTTTTCCAACATGTACACGCCTTTCCTTCCGTGAAAGTGCATGTGTATGCATACGCGCCTTTTGTTCAATGAACCTGCATGTATACATGGGTTGGTTAAGGTGAACCTGCATATACCTTTCTTTCTTCATTCTATGTGGCCTAAACTGTGATTTGTCATTTGAGAGAGTTGTCATCAAGTACAAAACCTGTATCACCTGTATCATAATGCCAACACTCATGCTATGGGAACGGGAGCGACCAACAATCTAAAGTCGCTCTCATAGGCCTGCCTGCCAGTGATTGTGGACCAGAATTTCTAGTGTTGTGCCATCGACCCTAGGATTTAAGCCACTTTTTCAAGCTCAGGGCCTAGGTCACTTCCCAAAATTGATCCATCTCTTCAAATCAATAAGATAACATGGAAATGACAGTACTAAAGAAAATACTTATTCAAGACCTTGATTGGACCCCTACTAGCCATGACAAGCATTTTGTCAAACATATTGCAAATGTGTAATCTACAGGTGTAATTCATAGTTCTGAGCATATGGGTCTCATACTTAGCTGAGAATCACTAAGAACCATTAATTCCTCAATGCATCAACTGCCATTCCATCCATTAGGTCATAGATAAATTTATCATTCAATTATAAGTAAAAAACATGATGATAGCCACACATGGTTGTTGTCATAAAACACATACATAACCAGCATAATAGCAGCAGAAAACACTCATGAAAGTACAGTCATATAGACCATATATAATCCATCTAAATTATTATAGAAATACGAAAAATAAGCTTTCATTAATGATGCAAACTCCAAACCCGGGATGGGACTTCTACGTTCCACACGATCATAGAATGGTTGAGCCAAATGTCTCTTCAGCCATTCACCCACGTGCCATATTCCAAGCATGAATGTGTGATCTCATAGAAGACATAAATCAAAAATCATCGAGGGCTTCCAAAGGCCATCCACCTCAACCCATCAAGCAATGATTCCACCTCATGGTCGTACATCACCAAATCGGTCTCCATCCTAGCCATACAGGGCTCCAGAGTATTTATTCCAACCAAGGCTCCAGGACTAGTAACTCAACCCACCAAGGGCTCCAGAGCGTTTGTCCAACCAAGGCTACGAGACCAGTAACTCAACCCAAGTTGTTACACAGCTCTAGAGCATTTGTCCAAACAATGCCATGGGAACTAGTAACTCAACCCAAGCTAATGAAATATGAGAACCAACTAAAAACACAAGAAGGAAATAAACCCACAAACTCCATGGCTATCCAGGAAATGGAAAGGCTAGGCAATCCACTATCAATCCAAGCAATCCTCCATGGCAATAACAAATCATGACCAAAAATCCGCATGCATATGCCATGCATGCCAAAAGTAGTGAAGAAATCATACATGCAATGCAGTACCTGCAAGCATATCTTATGTAGATGTTGATCCCGATGCCTCCTTGTGCTTTCCAACTTTTCCTTTACTTTCTTGCTCCAAGAATCCAAGTATGCCACACCCTGCAAGAGTGCTCCAAGAAAATTCTTAGTGTCCAATAGTATGAGAGAGAGCTCTAACATTGAAGTAACAAAAGGTTGCCAACTAATCCTTAGAAGCCTTTTTACGGATGAGGCCTCTATTTTCTTCATTTTCCATTATTTTCCTCCTCACATGAAACCTGTGACCTTTCACCTCCCTTTTCTCCTAATTTCCATTATTTGCATAAATATATGTGCCAAAAATGTCATTTTTCCTTTCCAAAGCCTTAGCCATTGTCTTTGCCAATTTCCTTAGCCATAAACAACCAAATGAACACCCCCTAAGAAGCCTTGCCCAACATTCAGCTTGGAATAAGTGTCCCATTCATCCATGGTTACTGTCTATTAACTTTTATTACATGGAATTTTCATCAAGGTTGTTACAGAGACAACCTAACAAGACAAAACACTATGACTCCGAAGTTTGGGGAAAGACCAACTCGGTAACCTCCACTTGATGCTACTCAGTCGCGTACTGATGCCAAGCTTGGTGTTATGCGTGATGTCCTCAAATTGCCTGATGGTGTCTTTCTGATAGCATACTCTTGCCTCCATAGATTTCAGGTATATGATATTGGAACCCATGTCCAACTTGTCTTGAAGCATGTGCAGCATGGTGTTGACCATAACCGGACCACCGATGTACTTTGCATGTTTTGTGCGCTAAGCTCCAAGTCATCCCTGGTGCCCTCTCGCCTTAGCTGCTTCCTGAACCTGTCGACCTCTAACCAGACTTGGTTCTTGTTCTTAGCTTTGGTGAGGGAACCTGCAACTATTCACTCTCTTCCTCAGTGGTTGCATGTTATGGCTCATCAACCTATATTGTCATTGTTTTCTCTATCATTATGCCTTGCCTTTGTTCTTCTTCCTATTTCCGCTTCTTTTCTTTTTATTTACTTCTCGGCTCCTGTGCTTCCTTTGGTTCTTGTTTTGCTTATTACGATCTCAGTTTTGCTACCTGCAAGAGCTACTCTTCTCTCTTCCTCTACTCTATTGTCTGTGTCTTTTGCTTCCTTTTTCTTCTATTGTCAAAGCTGCTTGCATGAAGATTGAATGCGCTTTCATTGTACAGCTTTAATCTCCCTTTATTATGTCATCAATTTCCTCTTTCCCTAATATTCTACTAGATTGTTTCCTTCTGCCACTATTGTTGGTCTTGCTACCATGTTAGTGTTGATTCCTTTTTTGTAAAAATTTGGGCATCTGCATATATGGGAAAGTAAATTAGCACTTGCTCAACTGCTTCCCTTGTACTGCTTTTAGTGGTCTCTCTCGAAGAAACTCACTTTGGTGCCATGGTGCAATGACTACTGGAGAGAAGTTCTTCACGAGTGTGGTACCTGTGGGACAAAACGGACACTCATGGCAAGCAAACATTAACTCTTACAAATCTAACTTCATAGCATGATCAAGCAGAAACCAGGGCATTTGATGAGAGGGGCTTCGTAGTTTTGACTGGCAGGAGTGACTGACTGACTCATTAGGGGAATTTTGAGCTCTGAAATGGGCCTCCTAAGGAAATTATAAAATAATAGTGGAAATAATAAAATAATATTAGATTACATCATCAAATTTTAGAGGGAAAAAGGGAAAACTATTTTTTCAACTCGTATTTTCAACTTATCTCCCTAAGTTTTTACTCAAGTTTCGAGTGGGAGTACTCATTGGATGAAAATTTTGATTCCTCATCCAAGGAGTACCCATATTGCATACTTTCAATGGACCATTCTATATGAAAAATGAAAAATAAATGAAAAAGTGTGATTGTAATCACATATTTCATGTATTTCTCACTTTTCATGTAACATGGTTCATTGAAAGTAAGCAACATGGGTACTCCTTGGATGAGGAATAACATTTTTCAATAACTACTCCTTGGATGTGGAATCACATTCTGCATCCAACAAGTTTTGTTGCTCGAAATTTGAGTACACCCATAGGGAGATAAGTTGAAAATACGAGTGGAAAAAGTAGTTTTATTATTTTATTATTTTTTTAATTTTTTACTCTTTTACTCCAAAAATGGTGAATCATCCCCCATGGTTGACATCATCATCTTCAATCCTATTGGTTCTTTATTTCGGTTGTAAACTTTTCTTACGAGGATCATTTTAGACCCCAAAATTCCCCTAATGGTGGGAACTACGCACTGCCCAGTCCCAGCAGTCAATGTGGAAGCTTAATGACTGGAACTAAGCAATGCGTAGTTCAATCTGAGACAGGGCCTAGAAGAGACTGCTCATTGCACAGTCTCAATGGCCAAGTTGGGGGATTGGATCCTAGAACTTCACAGTTCGTAGTTGGAGCCAGCCCAGGAAAGACTCTGCGCAATTCCAGAAGCCAAGGCAAAGACCTTGATCTCCCAGGTTGCGCGGTGCATGTGGTGAGATGTGAGATCTGAGCAAGGGGAGCCCAAATCTGTTCATGGGGAGTGTGCAAACAAGAAGATATGAAGGATTATGTGAGGATGAGTGCAAATCTAACTAAGTGTAGATGTATGCATGTGAAACAAGTGCATCAATCGATTAAACTGAAGGAACATGAAGCATGTGAAGGGAGTTGTCACAACAGCGACTGTTGGTGCAAAATGAGAAAACTTATGCAACACTTGAGAAAGGAAATCTATATCTTGAAACAACACTTCTACAAGCTAAAACAAGTTAAAATGCCAGCAGTCATTCAACAAAACGAGTGAAACAACACTCTCACAAGATAAACAGAGAAAAGCGACAGAAAAAGTAGCAAAAGGCGATAAAAGAAAAACTCACCCCGAAAAGCGATGACAATGCTCTGAATGCCCCTTGATCTCTTAGGGAAGCTAGAGCTTGATGATCGAATGTATATGTGAGCTCTAGAGGTGTCTATTACATAAAGTTGAGAAAAATTGAGCTCATGACGCGTATGCTTGAGATCAAGGATAACAATGACACTTGGCATAAACTTCTAAAGATGTTAATGTGTCGCCTTCGGGAAACTAATAACATGTCCCTACTTCCTAGGGATTCTTTTCCTCATAGCTTCTTGCTTTTTGGGAAAACTACCATGCAATGCCTCGAAAGATTGTGCAGTTCTGGGAAGGACCGGGCAACTCTCTGGCTCATGCACTCAGCAGTTTCTGAGCACAGTAGGTTCTGCAGAATTTTTGGGTTGAGTGGCTCTAGGCTGCCTCTTAGGCTTTGTGCAATTTCCTAGCTGAAGGAATGTTTTCAGCTGGCTTTGTGCAATTCTGGAGCTAAAGGCTCACTTTCTAGCTTGGACTAATATGTGCAATTTTTCAGTTGAAGATAGGCTGCCAATTGGGTCAACGCAATTCAAAAGTCGAAGCTCACTGCTAGGTTGAACTGCGCATTTCCTGAGAGCAAGGTTGGTTGCCCTCTAGGATTGCGCAGATCATAGAGGCAGTGCTAGAACTAGATTGGAATCAAGTGAGGAGGTTATCTTGTGGTTAGACAACAAAGCAAGTAAGCAAACATAAGTTGTAAATTGAAAGATAAACTCAATGAAAGCACAAGTACTTGGGCAGTGTAAGATATGCCACTGATATTTTAGTAGGGAGGCTCCAAAACGAATCGAAGGAAAATTTTTGGAGGGTGGTTGTAGCCGCTACAACATTGGCGACACACTGGTAGAACTCCATCTCTTTGTATGGACCTTGTATCGTGTATAGCAAGTCTAACTCCTACGGAAGTATTGTTCAATTCTCTGATCGTCATGGTTCCTTCACTAGCTTGAGTTAAAGATATAGTCCCTGCCATTCTCTATAGAAATTCTGCAAATTCTCTACAAATCTCGCTCTGATACCATGTAGAAAAATATGCTCTTTAGGTTAAACCGATAATGTAATATAAATCAAAGCAGAATATTATAGCCTACTTCTACTATCAATTTGCGGAAGCTTAAAGATCGAGTTGAACAATATAATTATAAGAAGAAGAATCAATGCACAATACACATGAAAATACTTTGGGGAAAGCCTCAGCTGAAAAAACCCACTATTTGTATTATCTTACAAGGTGGAAATACATAGGAATTATACAAAGCCTTAGCTCTCACAGCTAGCCAGCTCTCAGTACAATCCTCACAAATGCTCACAGGCAATCTTGTCTTCTCACAAGCCTCCTCCTCTGCCCTCCAAGCTCCTATTTCCTTGCGTTGTTCCTAGTGGATGATTCTCACTTCACCGAGTGGAACACTACTCTCACACACTGTCAGAACTGTGCAATCCTCAAGGAATTGATTCCTTTTACATGCATGAGTTTTCTTCATAAGGGAACACATGCAATTGATAGTACACTGTCCTTGACTTTAATCTCAACTGGGTCTTTATTAGAATAGACATGCATGAGTTTCTGATGAGAGAATCTTCAGTTAACTGGAGTACACTAGTTGAGTGCATGCATGCATCAACTGACTGTTAACTCTCTATTAGTTCCTCAAACAGTTTGGAACCAATTTAACTAGACTTAACTCAGTAAACTGAGTTAACAAATTACAACTCAAATATAACTCAATCTTATCTCCTTAATTTAAGGGATAACTCTTGCATGACTTCAGAAAGACTTCTAACTTGAATTTCTCCAACTAATTAAGTCAAAATAACTTAATTAATTATGTCCAAGTAGCTGTTAAGACTAAATTCGATTTTAATTCACAATTTAATTCAAGGAGAAATTAAATTGGAATATTCTTATTGCCACATTTCAACATTCTCTTGATCAGTCAGCACACATACCAATCCAAGTCAATTGAGTTATTTCGATTAGGGATGAGGGGTATATTGATGCACAAGTAATATATATTGTAAGAGTTTTAGTTTCATCTCTAGTGTTGCTCCGTTGCTAGCAGGCCTGGATAGTACCCCGACGCAGTCACTTCAGGAACATAAGCATCGCTTCGCTTCCAATGAGCCTGGACAGTACCCTGGTGGAGTTACTTGCTTCACCTCTTTGCACAGGAAACCTTTCTCTTCTTTCGCCTTTATTTTATTTTTGTCATTTTTATTTTTATATTTTTTTAGAGAATTGTGCATAGGCACTTATTATTTTCATGAGGCGAAATAGGGATCTTGACTTATTTAGAGTAGAATATGTTGTCCCTTCAGAGAAGGATGTTATATATACCTCTGACATACTTGTTAGGGTTTTCCCCCTCACCTTACTCTACTTGACTGAGTTGAAAAGGGTTAACCAGAAATAGAATACCGATTAGAGTAGGCGGTACTAGTTAAAATTGAAACCGTTGTGTTTTCACCAAGGCTCACTCTGAAAGGAACATATTTTCCATCAGGGATCATCGACTAAAAGAATGCAAGATCTTCATAAGGAGAGGTAATAAACATATGACCAAATGTTGATAGTTATACAAGTCGTCTTTTATTTCACCCTTCTTGTCTCAAGAATCCAAACACAGTTTCATGGGAAGCTAATCCTACGGGTGCGTAAACAAAAAAACAAACAAAGGAAAGTTGTAAAAAGAAAGAAAAAACAAGTAAGAAAAAGAAAAACAAGAAAGCAAAAGAAAATAGGAAAGCAAACACTACTCCTATTCCTAAGCTAAACAGTGCATGGGCCTACTCACATAAAGTGATATTTCCAATGCAGTCATCGACGCATTGGTTCGCCCATGTAAGTGAAGGCATGGTTGAAAAGAAAGATATTTAGGCAAACCAGCAAGCAAGAAAGATAAAACAATGAAAACCAACATGCTCGAAGTTTAAATGCATCCACAGAGAAGAAAAGAGTAAAAGTTCATGACAGATACTTTGTAGACGTACCATGGTGTAGCATCACATTGTGCGCAAATGATAATCATGTACACTCTTTCCATCTTGGCGAACGAGAAAACATGTAGAAAGAAGAGAACTTCCGTTTCGCAGCATTACTTGCTACATATGACTCCTCCAATGCATGAGTGATAGGATTGTGAGATTCTTGTAGAGGATATGAAATTTGTAGATCAGGTTGATTTTCAATGTGATTGAGAGAGTGATGAGGAGCCTGGGGTGATTCAATGAATTTATGATCGAAGTGGAACTGACGTCAGGGCTACGAGAACCTAACATAACCATCAGCTGAGGCTGAAGTACCTTGACATCTTGAAGGGTTTCCACTTCATTAGTAGATGTATCATCAAATATGGTGGCTTAAAAAGATCAACGGTAAGTGAATTAGAATCATGATCAAATGAAGGAGTAAATAGATCACGACAACCATGATCAGAAAATTCAAGATGTGCATCGACATCCTCATGATCTGACGAATCATACTAAGGGGTTGATGAGAAATAGAATTTTTCACCCTCTGAATTTCCAAAAAGAAAAGATGACAAATTGGGTGGATTCAGAAAGAAATATTTGTCCTCTCCACAAACAAATGAAAGACTTACATCCTGTTTGTCATGTGAATGATCAGAAGTACAAACATCCGGGAGTGAATTCTCACAAGAAAAATAAAAAATGGCAGGATCATAAAAGATGTCCGGATATGATCCAAATAGAAAATGGCATCAACCCATGGTATTCATCCACCTATAGAATTTACCCATGTTATTGTAAGTGGAAACCACCCATGGTATTATAAGTGACATCCACCCATGGTATTCATTCATCCATGGTATTTTCCCATGGTATTGTGACATCCACCCATGGTATTCATTCACCCATGGGGAGAAGGCCCCCGAAATCTGAAAAATTGAATTGCTAAAAGAAAAAGAGGAGAACGTCCGATAAAAAAACCACAAAGAATATTTTTATTAAAACAAAGCATAACTATAAAAGCTACATTGTGGTGGAAAATCTGTCCTTTTACAAAATGCGACTTGTTACTTATAGCATTTTTCAGTTACAATACCAAGGGTCAATTCCATCAGTGAATGAATACCATGGGTGGATGTCACAATACCATGGGCAAATACCATGGGTGAATGAATACCATGGGTGGATGTCACTTACAATACCATGGGTGGATAAATACCATGGGTGGATGCCATTTACAATACCATGGGTAAATTCCATAGATGGATGAATACCATGGGTTGATGCAATTTTCTATTCGGATCAAGGTAAAGCAGTTGAGGTGTAGATAGAAGGAGGTCATCCTTCACACAGGTTTTTCTTCAAATTTCCATAGATACTCATCAAAAATGATAGCGCAGGTTGGACGTTGAACTGCAACTCCGTCGACAACTTGATCCTCGTGAACAACATATGTGGAGTCTGGAACAGGTGAACACAACAAAGTAAAATTCCTAGGATCATAGGGAACTAGAGGAAAGAGGTTGAGAGAACGAGACCACATGACAACCATCAGGGTTGCAGTCCAAATATGCACAGATATCTAGAGGAGGTGGGTTGGGAGGAGGTGACAATTCAACACATTGGTTCGCAACTTCTCCCGCTTCATCCTGCTGAGCTAGAATTGTTTGCTGAGAAGCGGATGAAGGGTCACTTGTGACAGCAACCTTATCTGTTTTAGATTTGGAAGCTCTAACACCAAGGTATGTTGGGAGGGGTTCGAACGATTCAGATACATGAAGAATATATTGAAATATTTCTTTGAGAAATTTCCAATCCATTTCATCTTCAGGAATTTGAAAAGAAAGATTATGAAAGCGATCCCAAAATTGCGCAACAGTTTCATCAAGTCCTTTCCTAATTCAAGATTTTTCTTATTAAGTGCTTTTTTATCATAACTGAAGAAAGCATTACCTAACTCTTTGATCATGTGATTAAGAGAGTGAATAGAGGTTTCGGGCAATGTGTGATACCATTGCTCAACGTGCCATCCGAACATGCAAGCGAACAACCCACAGGCAACGTCATCCGAGGGGACTTCATTCCTTTCACAAAAGCCTAAGAAGGAAAATTTATGTCTTAACAGGGATATTCCGCCTTCACTGTTGTACTTGAGTCGTGACAAGTCATCGATGACATCCTCTGACGCTTTAAAATTATGTGCATGAGAAAAACACGTTGGAGTTGAGATTGTAATTTAAGTCATGAATGATGTGCAGATATTCAATATAGACTTCGAGGGTTCAGCTTGTCATCTATCCCTCCTTCTAGCGCTAGAAATGTTGACAGTAATGGACCCGTCAACATGTCAAGGGATCTCCCCGATAAGAAGCCCCAACTACATCTCAAACCATTTGGAGTAGGAGTCCCAACAATGGGTAGTAAAGTAGTGCCTTGACTGCAGTAGCGTGCAAAGGTAAGTATGATAACTTTGTCGGAAGTAAGTGTGTGACCTTGTAGTGAGTCAAGTGAGATGCATGGGGGTTCTAACACACAAATGGGAAAAGGAAGTGTGTCCCTTAGAAGCCTGTAATAGTACACAACTTGAAAGGAACACACGAGCAAAATGACATCACGGGCTGGAAGCGGAATAGTCCACAATCCAAAGAGACGGGTTAACACAACAACACGTCTTCAACAAGATTCATACAATTTCATACAAAATAGTTCATACACAAATGCGTAAGTTAAACAACATACATTGCTAATGTAGTATTCCGAGGGGGGATATTATGTGATATTATGGGGTACAGAGGGAGGTACCTAAGGTAATAACTAGATGTAAGGATAATAAATAAATGGGCCATAGTTAATAAATAAAGTGGTTAACTCGTATCATGTAAGGGGCCACAAGTAGTTAGGAATAATGTGATAAGCCTATTGTATTAGATATATGGTATTAATAGACCCATGGTATTGTATGTATGAAGCCTATATAGAGGTTAGAGGCTCCCCATTGAGACATGTGAAGGATTATTATATTGGGAAGCATATGGTTTGTGGAGTGTTCTCCTTCCTTCAGTGATTATATGGTGTTACCCTACCTCAAGGGTTTTGATATTAATAAAGATATGAAGTGTATCTATTTTTCTCGTGTATTGGATCTTGGGTTTAATTGGAGTATTGGGTATATTTTGCATTGTTATATATTTTCAGGTCAGATCTACTACAAGTGGTATCAGAGCACTTTCTTGGGCAAAGCGGGGAGAATTTTTTTTTTGTAGGAATTTTTTGGGGTGACAAGTTTGAAGATCAGATATGAAAATTTTGGTGCTAAATTTTCAAAAAAAAATTGAAATATGGATTCTTTATGGAAAACTACCCAAATTCAAAAAAAATATCGGTTGAATCGAAGTCCAGATAAGGGAGATATTGTTGATTCAAAATCAGTTGTTTTACAAAAAATTCTTTGACGAAAATTCAGGGACGACGACCCTCTTGTAAAATTTTGCAGTTTTTGCGAGGAATTTTGGGAAAATATTTGCAAATCTGAGATACTCTTGAAAAATGACTCAATTTGAAAAGAAAAAAATTGTTTGAATCGGAGTCTAGATGAGGGAGATATCACTGATTTAAAATCAAATATTTTTTCATAAATTTATCTAACGGCAAGACAATTGCAGATCAAATTTGAGTTTCCAGAGGCCCAAATTGAGATTTCTATCACCCAAGAAGATGCAAAATTGCCATTCCATTTCTGAAAATGGGTTATATTAAGGATTCTGATCCATATTGACCGAGTTGTCACCATTTTAAATTTTCGCCAAAGTAAGTGATTTTCTTCAAAACCCTTACTCTATTTTTATGGGTTCTAGAATGATATATTTTACAGGAAAAGATGATGGTCCTACTATTGAATAATTCCTAGAAAGGTAAAAGTCATTATGGCCAACATTTTGGAAAAATATAGGATGGGTTAATTTTAAAGATGAGGCGGCCACATGGTGGGACTCACTTCATAGAAAGAAGTTGTTAAACATGTCCGATGAAGAATTTGAAAAACTCCTTTTGGGAAAATGGTCTCATGCTAAGCAAAAAGAGAATGAGACACGTAAGGGGTTAGTTTTGGATGATATATCCTTATGAAAATTTCATAGATGTATTTAGAAGGAGAAGATCATTGTGTCTATAATTTGGCAAAAAAATTGCAAGTTCCAGAAAAACACATTGAAAACACACAAGTTGATAATGAGGATGTTCAAGTTTATAAAGATTTGAAGATTTCTATGGACAAATATGTATTTCATTCTAATTTTTATGCTTCAGATATGGCTAATGTGGATGTTGTTTTGGGATACCCTTGGATGGAATCTGTTGGTACTATCAATATTAATGTGCAAAAGAAATTCCTGAAGCTTTGGTATAAAAAGAAGAAAATTACATTACAGGATATTTCCATCAATAAACAGGTAGAGTGTTGAAAATAGCAACAAGAAATGCTAAATATAGAAGTGCTAAAAATAGCATTACTATAAATAGCATTTCGGGATACATTCCAATTTTAGTTAGTCCCTGAACTAAAATTGATAATTAAAATTCGAATTTGATCTTAGCAATTGTTTGAAAAATAATTAATTAATTCATCTTGAGTTAATTAGTTGGAGAAAATCAAACATGAAGTCTATGTGAAGACATGCAACAATTATCCCTTTGATTAAGGAAGTTATCCCTTAATTAAGGAGATCAGGATGAGTTTTACTTTGAGTTGTAATTAGTTAGCTCAGTTAACTGAGTTAAGTCTAGTTAGATTAGTTCCAACAATTTGTGGAACTGATTGTGAGTTCAGTTAGTTAATGCATGCATGCATGTAACTAGTTTACTTCAGATAACTGAATATTCTCTCATAAATAACTCATGCATGTCATTTCAGTCAGAGAACTAGTTGAGATCAGAGGATGGGACAGTGTACTATCAATTGCAGGAATATTCCCTTGAGGATATCTCTTGCATGCAGAAGGAATTCATTCCTTGAGGATTGCGCAGTTATTTTTGAGTTTGGTGAGTTGTGTGAGAGGTGAATTCACACAGGTGGCAGCCAGAGGACCCAGGAGAAACTGCGCAAGGAAATAGGAGGCTTGGAGGACTGAAGGAAGGCATATGCTGTGTCTATTCAATCTATGAGAAGCATTGAGGGATTGTACTAAGATCTGGATATATTGTGAGCTAAAGTTTTGTGTAATCTAGAGATATTTCCACTTGTATGATAATATAGAGATCGGGGTTTTTAGCTGAGGCTTTCCCCAGAGTATTCTTTTGTGTTCATGTGTGATTGATTTCTCTCTATTATATGTGTTTTATTTGATCTTGCTCAAAATCGATTAAGCATCTGCAAGTTTGATTGTAGAAGTAGATTAAGTATATTGCATTAGAACATTGCATTATCAATTTAATCTACAGGTGAAATCTCTACATGGTATTAAAGAAAAGGTGATCAAAGTAGAGAACAATATACTGTGAAGGGAGAAGTTAAAAGTTTGCAGTTCTTGATTATAGAAATCGAATTCTTATCACATCTCAAATTTCACCAATGGCATTAAATGGTTTGAGACTCGAGTATGCCCTGGATGGTAGCTCTAATTATATAGCCTGGAAGGATCTCATGGAAGCAGTATTAGAGGACAAAGGTTTGAAGGACTTCATTGATCAAGAAGTCTCCAATCCAGCAGCAGCTAATGCTACAGAATTGGCGGAATGGAAGAAATGTGTGGCTAGAGCGAGGATGATTCTTCTAGAGGGAGTTCGAAACCATATTGTCTCGAGTCTCCATGGGAAGGAAACACCATTTTCAATGTGGAAAACATTGAAGGATCTATATCAGAACAACAGCGATCAGAGGAAGTTGGCGCTGAAAGACAAGCTTCAGAAAATCAAGTGTGAAAAGGGCGACACGATATCTACATATCTGAACAAGCTCACCACCTGCAGGGATGAGCTTGGAAGTGTAGGAATCACGACAATCGATGATGACATGGTGAGTCTTGCTCTCCTCGGTCTTCCTAAGAGCTGGCATAGCTACCAAGACTCAGTAAATGGAAAAGAGAAACTTCCAGATTGGGAATGACTGTGGTCTGATCTGATGCAGGAGGAGATAAGGAGAAGCACCAGAGATGGTTCTTCATCAAAGCATGATGATGAAGAAAACTTGCATTAGCGAGTAAGGCTAAGAAGGGGAAAGGGAAGGCTTCCCATTCCAAGTCGAGTTCTTCCCATGGTGGGAAGAATATTGACAAATCGAAAGTGCGATGCTTTCATTGTCATTAGGTGGGCCATTATGCAACAAATTGTCCACACAAGAAATCCAAGAAGGGATCCTCGAAAGGATCAGATGGTGAGGCACTGGCCTCACAGTTTGAATTGGATTTCACCCTCATCGCATGCATGTTTTCATCGATGGTGGGTTGTGTTTGGTACTTGGACAGTGGAACCTCATTCCACATGACCGGCGACAAGAGCTTATTCAGTACCTTGGAGGAGAAGGATCTCCAAATGCGCATAGAGATGGGTGATGATGGAAAGTACCATGTTTCAAGTGAAGGCGCGGTTGTGTTTCAGAGGGAGCATGGAGCTCCTCTCACCCTGACTGATGTAAAATATGTGCCTGGACTATAGAAGAACTTGGTATCCGTCGCTATGTTGGAAGACAAAGGCTATGATGTAGTCTTTAGTAAAGGGAAGGTATTCCTGAGGCACATCGGCACTGAACAAACCAAGAGGATTGGGATTCGAGTAACGAATCTCTACAAGTTGGAGGTAGATGATTGTGCTGCATTGAGTTCCAAAGCAGAGTTGGTGCAAAGCAAAGATATTGGCGAGCTATGGCATAGACGATTGGGCCACTTGCACCATAGGGCCTTGAAGATCATGCATCAGATTTCTATCGGACTTCCCAAGGGTAAACTGGAGCAAGTGGATACATGCAAAGGTTGTACCTTGGGTAAGTATGCAAAATCTTCCTTTTGGGATTGAGACAGTCGAGTTGGAGCAATCCTGGAGCGAGTTCATACAGATGTGTGTGGACCATTCTCGACAGCCTCCACTGCTAAACAAACGTACTATGTTATTTTTATTGATGATTTTTCTCGTAGATGTTGGATCTACTTCATGCAGAAGAAGGATCAAATCTTCTCAAGATTTTGTGAGTTCAAAGCCTTGGTTGAGAAAGAATCTGGAAAGAAAATAAGGGCCTTGCGAAGCGACAATGGTGGGGAGTATGTCTCTCAACAGTTTAAGGACTTCTATGCAGCAGAAGGAATTAAACAGGAGTTGATGGCACCCCATAACCCATAGCAGAATGGGGTGTCTGAAAGGAAGAACAGATCGATTGTGGGAGCAGCTCAGGCGATGTTGCATGACCAAGGCCTACCACTTCATTTGTGGATTGAGGCATGCAATACAACAGTATACTTGCAGAATAGATGCCCGCATCATATATTGTGGACGAAGACACCAGAGGAGGCTTTCTCCGGGAAGAGACCAGATGTGAGTCACTTCAGGATCTTTGGCTCATCGGTATTTTGCCATGTGACCAAAGATGCCCGAAAGAAGCTAGAGCCAACAGTTGAGTTGGGCATACTTGTGGGGTACACTAATACACCCCACAACTATCGGGTGTTCTTGCCTACCAGTCAGAGGACAGTGGTACATAGAGATCTGAAGTTCAATGAGCAGAAGGCCATGCGAGTTTCCCTTGAGAGGGAGCTCAAGTTACATGCAGAGGAGGAACTTTTGGTTCCTAACGAGGAGGAGCCTCAGACTAATGCAGAGCAGCCGCATGTAGAGGATCCAGGAGTGGAGACATCCACTCATGCAGTTCCAAAGATGGGTGGAAACGCTCCAAGGAAGTTGACAGATTGATGATGTATGCGAGAGAGAATGTGGGACAGCCATCTTCTTAGCGTAGATAGAGGAGGTCAGCTGAGCTATACACTGGTTACATGGCCCTACTTGGGGAGTGTGTAGAGACCGAACCATCTTCCTTTGAGGAAGTAGTGCAACAGCCAGTCTGGGTTGATGTTATGGTGGAGGAGTACGACTCCATAGTTTGGAAAAGTGTTTAGGATGTTGTCCCAAGACTAGAGGACAAGTCAGTGGTGAGTTCTTGATGGCTTTACAAGGTAAAGCAAACAGCTGATGGCAGTGTGGAGAAACATAAGGAAAGGTTTGTTGCCCATGGTTTCTCACAGGTCAAGGGGATCAACTATGATGAGAATTTTTCTCCTATAGTGATCCACGTGGATATTGGTGGCCACCTGCCAAGTCCACTTGGACCCCCACCATTGTTTCTTTTAGCTTTCCAGTTTCCTTAATTATAGCACAGTTTACTATTTTTAGCAGTTTTTCGAGTCCTGAACTTCTGGAGCCGTTTTGAGGCCCTAAACGATGTTTTTTGGGAAAACTCGGGTAGATCTTTCTAACGAGATATTGTGCATGTTAAATAGAGATCATATGCCAAAGTTACGACCCCGAGAAGTTGATGTACCAATTTACCCAAACGGAGCCCACAGTTTGGCGTTTCATCTTCTAAGGTTAGGTTTTTGGATGTTTAGGGTTTTCATTGTTTCTCAACAATAAATAGGCCTTTGAACCTCATTGTAACACAGTTCAGAGTCATGTAACCGCCACATCTCTTCTCAGAGGTAAGCTACCATCGCCCTAGCTAGTTTATTTCCATTTCTGTCTGTAAGCATATTTCAGTATTTTACATTGATGAAATGAAGTATTATTTCTGCTGCATCTTTGTGTATATGGTTATCTTTGTATTTTTTTGTGTTCTTGTTTAAATCCGGATCAGTGGTATCAGAGCGGTCTGCTTTTTTTTTCTTTGTTTTTCTTTGTGTGTCCCCAACGAGGTCGGGATATAAGGAGTTAGGGCTTGAACTGGTCGAACCTTTGCAAGACCAACCTTGCAAGTCCCAACGGCCTCCCATGGTGGATGAAAAGAAAGACGAGGGGGCGAGAGATCCTATCAAAATCTTGCTCGAAGAAGCCCTCGAACGACAAAGGAATGTGATGATGGACAACTTTGCCCAGATCCTTCAGCGGCTACCCAGGGGTGACACATTGGCTTCCAACAGCTACTCTGGAAATGCCACACCATTTAAGGTACAAGTTAATTTTGAAATCCCCATATTCGACGATCAAATAAACGCAGATGCCATCGATAAATGGTTAAATCTGTTGAGCTAAAGGTTTCAGAATCGGATGCAGGTTCCGACTTTGAGTCAGAACTCGACAAGGGGAATGACAAAGGGAAGTAGATTATCGATGCAGATCCCAATGCCACCGTTGCCACCACGAAGATCCAGAAGGAGGAACCCAAAGATATAGAGGAGGAGGAGCGTCTCTTCCACTCCCAGATGTGGGTAAAAGGCTCCCCGCTATAGTTAATTATCAACAGTAGGAGCCAAAAGAACCTCATTTCAGCAGAGGTCATGAAGCTGTTGGGTTTACCAACCACAACACATCCACAACCATACACCATCGAGTGACTTCACCAAGGACGGGATCTTCACGTGAGCCAACAGTGTCACCTTCCATACAACATCAAGCCCTTCACGGATGAGGTATTGTGTGACATTTCCCCCCTTGAAGTTTGTGATGTATTACTAGGACAACCATACTTGTGGAAGCGACATGTTGTGTATGAATCAAGGCCCTGTGTTGTTATTGTTACTTTTGGAACTAATTTGTACAGGATACCAGAGGTAGCACCGCCTACCGCCACCTCTTTGATTACTGCAAAACAATGCAGTAAGCTCATTTCCAAAACTGGGAAATTTGTTTTCCTGATGATACACCCTCAAGGAAAGAAGAATACGGTGGCCACGACCTCTAGACAAGGCCCCTCCGCATGACAACTACAGATGGACAAGGTCGTGGAGGAGTATGAGGACATCTTCACCTCCCTCGTAGGGGTTCCTTTGCACTTTCAGGTCAAGCACTCCATCGATCTGACCCCAAGTGCACCGCTGCCCAATGGACCAATCTATCGACGCTCCATTTTGGAGAATGATGAAATCAAGAGGTAGATTCAGGAGCTGCTGCAGAAAGGTCACATCTGTCCAAGTTCATCGCCCTGTGGGAGCCTAATCGTGTTGGTACAGAAGAAGGATGGGACTTGGAGACTTTGTATTGACTATTGGGCGTTGAACAAGATCACTGTCCATAATAGGTACCCGATCTCACGGATTGATGACCTCTTGCACCAACTGAAGGGGGGAAAATATTTTAGCAAGATCGATTTGAAGTCAGGATATCACCAGGTACCAATCGAACCCTCTGATGTGTGGAAGATTGCCTTCAAAGCCAAGGAGGGCATGTTCGAATGGTTGGTGATGCCTTTCGGATTGACGAATGCTCCTGCAAGCTTCATGAGGCTAATGGATGGTAAGCTTCATGAGGCTAATGGATGGCATCTTGCGGCCATTCACCAACTCATTTGTAGTGGTATACTTGGATAACATCCTGATCTTCAGCCATAGTTGGGAAGAGCACCTCCACCACTTCTGACAGCTTCTCCAAACATTGCAGCAACACAAGTTATGTGCCAATTTGGAGAAATGCACTTTTGGCATGACCCGGGTTCATTATCTGGGATACATCATTGATGAACAGGGGGTGCATGTGGATCCATCCAAGATCCAAGTCATTCGAGATTGGCCATCTCCAACCACTCTGACAAACCTCCGCAACTTTCTAAGTCTTACCAACTTCTACCGCAGGTTCGTGTTGGGATTTTCTCAAATCACTTGGCCCTTGAGTCAAGTCACCAAGGGAGGAGTGAAAGAAAAATTCTTTTGGTCTGAATCTCAACAGAGGGCATTCACAGAGTTGAAAGATCGCCTTTGCATGACACCCTTGCTCGCATTACCAGACTTGCAAGAATCATTTGAGGTCGAGACAGATGCCTCTAACTATGCTATTGGCACAGTCCTTACTCAACACGGGCACCCAGTGGCATAGCACAGTGAGACACTTTTAGACACAGTCCATAAGTATCCCACTTATGACAAAGAGATGTATCCCATTGTGCAGGCCTGCCGATAATGGAAGCATTACATTTTGGGAAAGGAAACGGTCATCCACAGAGACCACCGACCCCTACAGTTCATACAGACCCAAGGGAAATTGTAGAATGATCGCCATCATAAGTGGTCCACATACCTACAACAGTTCCATTTGAATATCAAGTATAAGAAGGGTAGCACCAATAATGCTGCAAATTGTCACAGTCGACCACCGATCATGGCGTTAACCGCTGTGCTCAACTCTTGTGGGCACGAGACTTCTGATTGGCCACTTCTCTACAAAAGTGACCCAGAATTCAGCCACACATGCCAGACACCCTTGGAGGGTCATCATGTTCCAGATTTTCACCTCCAGGATGCCTTGTTATGCCACCTGGGTCACCTTTGTGTTCCTTCAAGCGAGCGTGCAAAGATGATTTGGGAAGCACACTACAGTCGGGCTGTTGGACATTTCGGGGTCGAGAAAACGGTGGCAGTACTGTAGAAGTATTTCTATTGGCCGAATCTTCGACATGATGTCAGGAAGCACATCAGATCATGCATTGCCTACACCATTTCCAAACCGACCATCAAGAAACAAGGCCTCTATACCCCACCGCCTACCCCTAATCAACCTTGGGAATCCATCTCCATGGATTACATGTCAGGTCTTCCTTCCACTAAGCATGGAAACGACTGTGTTTTTGTGGTCGTCGACAGGTTCTCGAAGATGGCCATTATGGTCGCCTGCAAGCAGAATATCACAGCAGAAGCCACTGCTAAACTCTTCTTTGAATGAGTGTGGGTACACTTTGGGATCCCACAGTCTATCATCTCAAATCGGGACAGCAAGTTCCTCAACACATTTTGGTCCAGTCTCTAGTCAATGCCTGACACCAAACTCACTAAGTCCACCGCCTTCCATCCTCAAACTAATGACCAAATAGAGGTTGTCAACAGGATGATCATACACATTCTGCACATGTACAACTCAAAGCATTCACACACATGGGACGAGAGCCTCCCCTATGTTCAGCACAGCTATAACTGGGCTCTCCACAGCTTGACTGGCCACAACCCTTTTCAGGTGGGCTTGGGATTCCAGCCACTATGTCCCATTGATGTGGCCATGCCAGTTGCAGCTACTCACGCAGATTCAGCTCATATCCACTTCGAAACAGATAAGGAAAACAACTTCATTGAGCACATCCAAGATACTCGCCAGCAGTTCCATGACATTCTGGAGAAATCAAATGCCAAGTATAGGTAGTGACATGATCAACATCGAGTGCCACACAAGTTTCAGGTGGGCGACAAATTCTGGTTGCATTTGCAAAAGGAATGCCTTACTGGAGCCTATCAGAAACTCAGACCACTCTGATATGGTCCTTACACCATTACCAAGGCTATGGGAGACAATGCATTTGAGCTCAGCATTCCCCCATTCCTTGGC